>CM061130.1:28802564-29505581 GCA_030789695.1 Scilla litardierei
TGTTGTTTTTTCTGAACATAGTCACCTGACCAGATGTGTGAGAAAATATTGAATGTTGTGGGATTTTTGCTTATAAAAAGGCTAAGTCACTATAATAGTGTTTAGTATTATTTTAAAAGACCTGTCAACTTTTATTTAAGTTTGTACAACTCTGTACCTCAATTGCAGCTCAATCATACTTAGCAAACATGGAGCTTACCAGATGCAGGCAAACATGGAGCTGACCAACCAAGTAGCAAATCTCGATATAACTGGGTTCTGATGAAATAGAACTGATGAACAATTGGGTCTAATTAAGGTCTGGTGATGGTCTGGTGAGCCATTTGGCTGGTTATCAGTTGATCGCAAGGTTTATCAACTTCATTTTAATTGAGATGTCACCATGTTCATTACCCTACCTTTTTACAATATCTTGCATGTTCTGGTCATTTCAGTCATTGGCTGCATCACCTTTTCACTATTTACATGTAAAATAATGAGATGTAAATCTTACAATTAGATGTGTCTTTTGCAGTTGAGTTTGATGATTTTTTTACTTAATGCAGATTAAATCTATGAAGGAGCAGTACTTGGCAGAACTCACTGAGTCTCATCAAAAGATTGCTATGAAATTGCAGCAGGTTATTATTCCATTTCTTGAACCTAGCTTATTTTCATTGTAGCCTTTAATATAAGAATAATGTACATGATGCAAAGCTTTAGCTGTAGATTCAGATGATTTCATTTTTTCTTCAAATTTTTGTTTATTATTTACTACTTTCCAGAAAGAATCACTCATCCTCCCAAGTTGGGTTCAGTATATCCACCAAGTTTCTGTGTAGAAACTGACCATATGCCTAGGAAGCATACAGTGTGGGGATCTGGCCCTGATTTCACATACGGGGAGGTAATAAAGTGCATGTGTTTATACATAACAATTCACCTCAAATTCGATTCACCCATCATGTTGTCTGATGTTAAACCTGCCAATGTGTTCTTTTAGGGTGCATACGCTTACATTTGAAGAAGAAATTCTCGAGAAACAATACGATAAGATAATCTGCAGCGACGGGTGGTTGTTCTTGAAGAGCCAGGGTGGTTTCCCAGTGAACCATTCTCAGTTCTTCGACGGCGTTCAAAAAAATTTTGATGGCATGTTTCATGATCCTCAGTTGGATCACCTGCATGAATACAACCCAATGTATGAGGTGTTGGTTCCATATCAGCAACCCTTGCTTATGATTGTGTCACTTTGGTAGGTTCCTCCGGCTATTAGGGCCCCCGATCATATTCTTGGGAACCTGGAAATGCCTATTCCAGGTATAATTTTTTTTCCTGACTTGAGATTGAACATATTGCTTGAATAGAATTGATATCTGATATCTGATATCTTCTGCTGTGAGCTTAAGGTATGCAAGAACCCCATTAGAATTATTGATTCAGCTGAATTTTCCGATTTCCATCTTCTTCTTTATTGCCCGCTGACCATGGTATATGAACGAATCTAATATTCCCGAAACTGTAAATATACCTGAAGAATTAATATCAGATTACATTAGAAGTCAAATTTGTAACAGATGTGAGGAGTAGAGGGAATTAGAAGAATGATGGGGAATTAGTAGAGAATAAACTGGATATAAGCATAGTCTTCTATTCTTTAACAATTGCTTATATCCAACATTTTGATAATAACTGGGGCTTTTTAGTAACAAATTAACACCCGTTTGGCAAGTACAAGAAGAATGAAAATGCTTAAACACGCTTATTCACATCTTATTCTACTTTGACCGATCTACAAAATTGTTTTGGCTACCCTGTTGTTTAGAGCCCATGATATGCAAGGAATCATATATTGGGTTGGCTTTTGGATGAAACTATGAACGTTTACACAGACTATAAAAATAAAACAGGATGCAATCAAACTGCACCACACCACTAAAATGGGATGCAGTGAACATCATAGTTATCAAAACATGATGCCAAAGAACATATTTCTTGAATAGAATTAATATCTGATATCTGATATCTTCTGCTGTGAGCTTAAGGTATGCATTACTCACATATGAATGAGCAAGTTCCAAGTCCAATGCCAATGCCAATGCCAATGCCTATGCCTATGGTTGGAATAGCACCAGACTCTGGTAACTGGTTTGTTCATTTCATCATGAATGTTGGTAGAAGAACTAACGAAATATTTTCCTGAATGCAGCAAATAGATTCTGGCCTGGCGAAACGAGTTCTTGCCCTCGACTTGGTAGCAAAATCTTATCCACCTCTGACTTGGCAGCTTCTCGCAACTCCTATAAACACAAATGAACAAATTAAAAACCAAAAGGATGTATAAAATGCTGATGGGCATGATTTATATATAATGCACTTTTAGATGTAAGGTTTTATGACATGTCTGACACATTGACACTTAAGTATGACAGGGTGGAGTGACTGAAACATTGCCTTCACCACCATACCAAAGCTGGTCTTTTATATTGAATATTTTAGGTTTATAAGCTAAATTGTATAGGCTAAAGGATGTGCATGCAGAAGATGAAGTAGACAATAGATGTTATTTCATATGAATTTTTCTTGGGCCCATCATCTCTTTTCTTTCCAAATAAATGTTATTTTTGGAAATCAAATAAATGACCCGTTCATCAAAATGTATTATACTTCCAAGTTGAAGACATCTATCCACAAGAGAAGTTCAGTCCATTTTTAAGATATTATACCCATAACTGTAGTGTATCCTAATGGATTCTTTCCTTGACATAAACAAACACTAATGACTAACAACCACTTTGGTCGATGTATAGTGTTTCTCTGTTACAAAAGTGTATTGCTCTAAGTACTTAGTCAGCTGAAGACGGAAAATTTTGATCTTGCTCCATGTTTTATGGCTCCATAACTTGAGAATATAACTTGAGAATATTCTGCTGGAGGCTCAATTCATTTATATAAATCAATTACTATATAGGCAAGTAATAAGTCAAAGAGTTACATAGTCACAAAATGACTTGCAACTGCTTGAAAACAAAGAAGAAGAAGTCTTTGTCTGTTGCATGCAATTGGAGTGTTTGAGTTGCTAATTGCATTTTAGGGAAATGTTAGGTATGTAGATGGGGAACCTACTAATAATGCTGCCAGATTCTACAAATGGTTTACCGAGGTAGCGAGTCTTGCGTTTTCTGTATGGTTCTATCAATTTTTCATGTATAGAAGAAAAAAAATATTTCAATAATTTTATGGAGAATAAATGAAATGGTTCAAGGTATCTTACTCCACAAAGACTCTTCAAGGACAAATTAAAATGATTAATCAAATCTATATCAAAACATGAAGATTTCAATCAAATGTGAAGTGTCTTCTCAGGGAGTTGAGACTCTTATACTACATGTGTCTACTTTGAGAAGTCATGGACACATTACAGTTGTGGAGACTCAAACATTTTGTTTATTAGTCATATCACAACATGTATGTATTGACTGAACTCCATGAGTTACTGTCATGTGTGCGATGAAATCAAGTAACAGAACTACAAATTTATTTGATAGGACTTAAACCTTCCCCTAGAAGACAAGTTCTCTAATAAAATTTGTTACTATTACATTTTTTTCTTTATTTGTTCTAATGTTTTTAATCGTTGCTGAAGCAAGAATCAGACGCTTTGTATTTGCCAAGGCAAATTCTGTTTGAGATCATATGTAAACTTTGTATATTGTCCAATTGTCCGTGATTAAGGTAGACGATTGTCTAAGTTTCGTATTAAGACGCAGCAAGAAACATTCAGAGAAACAAAGGCGTATTCTTACAAACATAAAAGACTTGGGACAAAGATAGTGGCATGTAACCACATAATATGAAAATTTAAGTTTACAGACAATGCTTTGAACATTGTATAAAATTTGTTTACAGCATACCTAATAAGATCCAAAAAATTTCAAGTGACTAACAATCAATACATAGATAAGGGCTTTTAAGTTTACAATGTACTTCGAGATGGAGGTTTTACTGTCAGTATTAAAACTCCAGTTATCTGGGGGATCATCTAGGAGGGGTGAACACTTCCCTTGCCATGTGGGATCGCCTGAGGATCCCGTCTCTCTCTCGACAATCTCATGGAAATTATTAATAACCTGAAACAAAAACACAACATCAACCTTCAGAGAAAAGAATTTAACAGGGGCAAGATCCACAAATTAATTGGCCATCTGAAAACTAATAAGAGTTATTTTTGTAGCAATATATACTTGGATATGTAGACTGTGCCATAGATTCATGGTATTACACTGTTAAATGAAATATTTTATTTGGATTGTTTGTTATAGCTTTATTCCAACTCACATTGGAGCCAAAATGAATCTTTGATTTATAAATTGTGCTGGTTAGTAAGTAGTAGATTGAAGCAATGAATCCTTTGTTATTTTGTGCTTACATGAGGAAAATTTATTTGAATGTAACATCTGTTGTCTGCTTCGTGATTAATAATTGGAACGAAATAGACAGAAAAAGCCATGTATATAGTCTGGTGACATGTTTGTGACACTTCTCATATTGTTCTTAATGAACCTTGCACATCTCGCGATCAAATCATAATTTCTGCTATGTTCTTTATTGTAGGTTCTTGCAGGGTAGAGAATGGAATTCAGTTGTGTAATGATGTTGCTGCTAATATAAACAGGATTCTGCAGTGTGGTACTGTTGATATACCGACTGTTGACATCAAAACTAAAAAGAAGGCTGGGTTATTTGTGACTTTGTGGAAATGGAGGCTAAGGGCTATTAAGAAGACTAGAGTCAAAAGCCATCACCTGCAAAATGTAATAAACCATGATGAATTTTCATTATCCAGCAAAATTGTTCAAAAATTCCATTGCTTGATGATCAAGTTGTTACAATATGCAAGGTCTTCCAGGTTGCATGTTAAAATGTACAATTTATAAGGTCAAACTGTCCATGGATTTACAGACAAAATGACTGTAGGTGGAGTTTCCGTATCCAACCAACTACATCCAACAGAATTCAACAAGCAGGCGCCAGACAACCAACTGAATACTGTTGCAACTGTTCTAACTGTGTAGGAAGGTTGTCGAAGTTTATTGCAACTGATTTTAATTGGGAGAAATGTATAAAAGGAGAATGATTGTAAGAAGATCCATCTGAAAATTGAATGAAATTGACTCTTCTGTGAGCTCTGTCTTTCATCTCATATTCTCTCCTGCATTCTTCCCATCTGAGTTCTTTCTTTCCTTTTGCTTATGCATATTTTCCCTATGCAAATTTTCCCTATTATTCTCTGTTTTCTGCTTGACACCTCCATGGCCATGGCTCTAAGCTCTTACCGCCATCCAATGGCGCGCCATGTGCGGACTCAAGAGTCAGTGTCTCCACACACCAGTTGCCAAATATGGCTTAAGTGTTGCGGCCATTGCGCATTTCCTATAATAAAAATTCTAACTCAAACTTTGCATATTTTATTGTTATTGGAGCCCATCACTAACAAAAGTAATGTTTGCTGTTTATTTTGTTATTGGAGCAAAGCACTAAATTTTCATTGTTTCTGTTTGGTCCAACGAAATAGTTTTTTAGACTGACCTTGACCTTTGTAATGCTTTACATTGATAATGTGTTAGGCTAACAAATGAAAACCTGTCAAACGACAAGATCAAACAATTCGAACCTCACCTTAGTATCTATATTAGCATGAAAATCTTTGAAGACCTCTCCACGGTCTTCGTTCCAACCAAATGCAGTAATAGGATATGGACCATTTATGGGGTTAACAAATACTTGCCTTTGTTCATTATCAAGGCCGAGCTTGGTGTTTATAGTCCCATGACATATATAGGATAATATAAGCATGCACCTGAGATTGCCTGTTGATGTCCACATCTTTTTGCAAGCACTTTGTCACTTTCCATCTACCATACAATTACGGGATATTTTTGAATGGCTTTGCTGACTAGACTAGATTTTGGGGGGACTAATTTTTTTTGGAAAACTTAGGTGGAACTAAATCAAAAGATAACTAAATTTTAAAGAGCTAAATTTTTTGGATAAAACTAAATATTTGTTTAAAATTATGGGATTCAAACTTTTGATATGGGAATATTCTAAATGAACTAGGGAACTAATTTTTATGGTGAACAAAAATTTTTGATGTGGACTTAAATAACAATTATTGCATTTTAATTATTGTTGTTTGTTTAAAATTAGGAGATCCAAAATTTTGTGCATGTGCAATTTAAATGAATCGTACTCTTAGGGCACGTGTTAAATTTTAAGGGAACTAAATTTTGAGGGGAGCTAATTTCTTTGGGGTAACTAATTTCTTTGGGGGAACTAAATTTTGGACGGAACTAATTAACAATTACCACAGTTTAAATATTATTGTTCATTTAAAATTTGGGGATTCAAGATTTTGAGTGGTGAATATTTTAAATAAACCATCCCTTTAGGGCAAGCGTTATATCTGGAGGCAACTAAATTTTAGCGAGACCAAAATTTTTTTGTGAAACTAAATTCTCTAGAGAAACTAAATTTTAGTGGGAACTAAAATTTTGGGAAAACTAAATAACAATTATTGCGCTTTAACTATTGATGTTCGTTTAAAATCAGGGGCTCCAAGATTTTGAGGAAGGAATATTTTAAATGAATCGTGCCCTTATGGCACGAGTTATTATTTTACTTCAGTGGCCAAACGAGTTTGTTTATTAAAAGATAATACTTAGCGTGTATTATCTTTGATTCTAACAAATTAAGGCGCTAGGCTCACAATTATGCCGAATTTGTTGTTCTGCGTCGGAGGCGGCTGATAAATTTTTTTACGCTAATTTGTTGTTCCTCACCGCTAAATTTTTTTACGCTACTTTGTTGTTCCGCACCGAAGGCGTCCGTGCTGAATTTACTGTTGTACGCTAATTTATTTTTTCGCGACGAAGTCGTCCGCGATGAATTTGTTGTTCCGCAACGAAGTCGCCTGCGCCGAAATTATTGTTCCGCATCGGTGGGGCCAGCTAAATTTTTTTAAGCTACTTTGTTGTTCCGCGCAAAAGAAGCGCCCGCGCTTTTTTACGCTAATTTGTTGTTCTGTGCCGAAGGCGCTAGCGCCGAATTTGTTGTTCCGTGCCGAAGGCGCCCGTGACAAATTTTCTGTTCTACGCTAATTTATTTTTCTGCGCCGAAGGCGCCCACGCCGAATTTGTTGGTCCACGCCGAAGTCGCCAGCATCGAATTTGTTATTCCGTGTCGAAGTAGCCCATGCCAAATTTGTTGTTCCACGCCGATGTTGACCGCGTCGAATTTGTTATCATGCGCCGAATTTGTTGTTCCACGTCGAAGGCGCCCGTGCTGCTAAATTTTTTTACGCTAATTTGTTGTTCTTTTAAATTTCGGTCGTGGAAATAATTTTTTGGGGAACACAGATTTCGCAGTGGAAAATCTTAAATGAACCGTGCCCATGGGCACGGGTTATGACTAGTATATATATATATAAGGTATCAAATGAACCCCAAAAATAACCCCCTATCAAAAATCCTATGCCCGGATTTTTTCGGAAGATCCAAACCGTTCATCTTGATCTCCACCCTCTAAATACTTGACCCACCAATTTTCAACCCGATCCCATGTGTTTTGTCCGTTCATCCATCCGACCCAAATTTAACGGTTTCGCATGAACAGAACTTTTGCGAATGGTTGATGAACGGGCAAAACACATGTGATCGGGTTGAAAATTGGTGGGTCGGGTATTTAGAGGGTGGAGACCAAGATGAACGGTTCAGATCTTTCGAAAAAATGGGGGGCATATGATTTTTGATAGGGGGTTATTTTTGGGGGTCATTTAATCCCTCCTCTATATATGAGGAGGGATCAATTGACCCCCAAAAATAACCCCCTATCAAAAATCCTATGCCCCCCATTTTTTCAGAAGATCCGAACCGTTCATTTTGATCTCCACCCTCTAAATACCTGACCCACCAATTTTCAACCCGATCCCATGTGTTTTGCACGTTCATCAACCATTCGCAAAAGTTCTGTTCATACGAAACCGTTAAATTTGGGTCGGATGGATGAACATGCAAAACACATGGGATCGGGTTGAAAATTGGTGGGTCAGGTGTTTAGAGGGTGGAGATCAAGATGAACGGTTCGGATCTTCCGAAAAATGGGGGCATAGGATTTTTGATAGGGGGTTTTTTGGGGTTATTTTTGGGGGTCATTTGATCCCTCCTCTATATGGATCAAATGACCCACAAAAATAACCCCCAAAAAACCCCCTATCAAAAATCCTATGCCCCCCATTTTTTCGGAAGATCCGAACCGTTCATCTTAATCTCAACCTCTAAACACCTGACCCACCAATTTTCAACCCGATCCCATGTGTTTTGCCCGTTCATCCATCCTACCCAAATTTAACGGTTTCGTATGAACAGAACTTTTGCAAATGGTTGATGAACGGGCAAAACACATGGGAACGGATTGAAAATTGGTGGGTCAGGTGTTTAGAGGGTGGAGATCAAGATGAACGGTTAGGATCTTCCGAAAAAATGAGGGACATAGGATTTTTGATAGTGGTTATTTTTGGGGGTTATTTTTGGGGGTCATTTGATCCCTCCTCATATATATATACATACACATATATATACATATACATATGGAAAAAGGGGATCTATGGTGCCTCCTTAGATGAAATCTAAGGAGGCGCCCTCATTTCCCCCCATCTCCTACAAATTTTTTTGAAATGTTTTTTCATGGGGTTGTTGTTCACATTATGGATGATCAACATACCAAATTTCAAGGGATTCCAATACTTTTTGAGCCCCCATCTACTCCTTACAACTTTAACGGTCTGAAAGCGTGCTGAAAACCCCACGAAGTTGTAAGGGGTAGATGGGGGCTCAAAAAGTATTCAGATCCCTTGAAATTTGGTATGTTGATCATCCATAAGGTGAACAACAAACCCATGAAAAAAATTTCAAAAAAATGTGGGAAATGGGGGCGCCTCCTTAGATTAAATCTAAGGAGGCACCTTAGGATCCCTTTACCCTATATATATATATATATAGGAAAAAGGGGATCTAAGGTGCCTCCTTAGATGAAAATCTAAGGAGGCGCCCCCATTTCCCCCCATCTCCTACAATTTTTTTGGAAATCTTTTTTCATGGTGTTGTTGTTCACATCATGGATGATCAACTTACCAAATTTCAAGGGATTCCAATACTTTTTGAGCCCCCATCTACCCCTTATAATTTCAACGGTCTAAAACGTGCTGAAAACCCCACGAAGTTGCAAGGGGTAGATGTGTGTTCAAAAAGTATTGGAATCCCTTGAAATTTGGTATATTGATCATCCATAAGGTGAACAATAAACCCATGAAAAAAAATTCAAAAAAAATGTGTGAGATGGAGGGAAATGGGGGCGTCTCCTTAGATTGAATCTAAGGAGACACCTTAGGATCCCTTTACCCATATATATATATATATATATATATATATATATATATATATATATATTTATATATATATATCTATTATATAAAAGAGAGATGTTATCAAGAGAAGTTGGATAAGAGAATTTGGACATGAGAAATTGGATAAGAGAATTTGGATATCTATTATCTATTATATAAAAGAGAAATGTTATCAAGAGAAGTTGGATAAGAGAATTTGGACATGAGAAATTAGATAAGTGAATTTGGATATCTATTATCTATTATATAAAGAGGGAAGTTATCAAGAGAAGTTGGATAAGAGAATTTGGACATGAGAAATTGGATAAGGGAATTTGGATATCTATTATCTTTTATATAAAAGAGGGATGTTATCAAGAGAAGTTGGATAAAAGAGTTTGGACAAGAGAAATTGGATAAGAGAATTTGGATATCTATTATCTATTATATAAAAGAGGGATGTTATCAAGAGAAGTTTGATAAGTGAATTTGGACATGAAATATTGGGTAAGAGAATTTGGATATCTATTATATAAAAGAGGGATGTTATCAGGAGAAGTTGGATAAGAGAATTTGGACAAGGGAAATTGGATAAGAGAGTTTAGATATCTATTATATATTCTATAAAATAGGGATGTTATTAGGAGAAGTTGGATAAGAGAATTTGGACAAGAGAAATTGGATAAGAGAATTTGGATATCTATTATCTATTATATAAAAGAGGGATGTTATCAAGCGAAGTTGGATAAGAGAATTTGCACATGAGAAATTGGATAAGAGAATTTGGATATCTATTATATAAAAGAGGGATGTTATCAAGAGAAGTTGGATAAGAGAATTTGGACATGAGAAATTGGATAAGAGAATTTGTATATCTATTATATAAAAGAGGGATGTTATCAAGAGAAGTTGGATACGAGAATTTGGACAGGTGAAATTTGATATCTGTTATCTATTATATAAAAGAGGGATGTTATTAAGAGAAGTTGAATAAGAGAATTTGGACCTGAGAAATTGGATAAGAGAATTTGGATATCTATTATCTATTATATAAAAGAGGGATGTTATCAAGAGAAGTTGGATAAGAGAATTTGGACATGAGAAATTGGATAAGAGAATTTGGATATCTATTATATAAAAGAGGGATGTTATCAAGAGAAGTTGGATAAGAGAATTTGGACATGGATAAGAGACACCCAACCCCACTTTTTATTCTCCCCCCCTTTCCAACCATTTTTTTCCGGTCCTTTGAAGATTTTGAATCTTATCCTACTAGGACAAAGCTTTGTCCTACGTGGCAAGTTTGTCCTAGGTGGCAATGACAATTTTGGGGGGACTCAAATTTTGGGGGGAACTTAAATTTGGGGGAAAACTTGAAATTTTATGAGAAAACTTGAAATTTGGGGGAACTTGATATTTGTGGGGGAAAAAACTTGGCCATTAAATAAACCGTGCCCTATGGGCACGGGTATTGACTAGTATATATATATATATACTAGTCATAACCCGTGCCCGCGGGCACGGTTCATTTAAAATTTTCCTGCAAAATCTTTGTTCTCCCCAAAAATTATTTCTCCCTCCCAAATTCAAACGAACAAAATTGTAGCTTCGGCACGGGCGCCCTCGGGCGCGATTCATTTAAGATATCCCATCAAAATCTTTGTTCTCCCCAAGAATTATTCCCCCCGTCAAAATTTAAACGAACAAAAATTTAGCGGGCGCCTTCGGCGCGGGCGCCTTCGGCGCGGGCGCCTTCGGCGCGGGCGCCTTCGGCGCGGGCGCCTTCGGCGCGGGCGCCTTCGGCGCGGGCGCCTTCGGCGCGGGCGCCTTCGGCGCGGGCGCCTTCGGCGCGGGCGCCTTCGGCCGCTAGTCATCGCACACATTTTAATAACCAAAGTGCATTATCGTTGATCAACAAATTCGGTGCCGTCGGCGTGGGCGCCTTCGGCGCGGGCGCCTTCGGCCGCTAGTCATCGCACACATTTTAATAACCAAAGTGCATTAGCGTTGATCAACAAATTCGGTGCCGGCTGCTAGTCACCGCACACATTATGCTAATCAAAGTGCATTAGCGTAGAACAACAAATTAGCGTAAAAAATCGGTGCCCGTGGGCGCGGTTCATTTAAGATATGCCCCCACGAAATCTTTGTTTCCCAAAAAATAATTAAAATTTAAAAGAGCAACAAATTAGAGTAAAAATACTTAACGGTGCCGGTGCCTTTTGCGCGGAACAATAAATTCGGTGCAGGCCCCTCCGTCACGGAATTCGGCGCGGAACAACAAATTAGCGTAGAACAACAAATTCGGCTCGAAACAACAAATCAGCGTAAGAAAATTTAGCGGACGCCTCATCTTGAAACATGTTCACTGGCTGCTTTTAAATGTGGACCAAATTTCAAAGCTGGACCAAGTTTCAAAGCTCACATTCATGATTTCAAAGCTCTCATCATTTCAAAGCTGGACCAAATTTCAAAGTTGGACCAAATTTCAAGGCTGGACCAAGTTTCAAGGCTCCCATTCATGGTTTCAAAGCTTCATCTCAACCTTCCATTTCATAAGATCAAATCCCAGCCACTTTTTATCTTGTCCTAGTCAGCCCTAGAATTCAAAAAACGTTGTCAAATGTATAATAGATATATATATATATATCTATATATATATACACACACATAGGTAAATCTTCAAATGAGAACATTTCGCACGGTGCGAAAATGTTTTTATCTCTTTTTTGAAAAAAAATTTCAAAAATTCTTTTTTCCACCATCATTATATGTTGTTATACCCCCCTCAAAAAATAATGGTTGAGAAATAATGTCATTTGGCCTTCGATCAAGGCATTTCATCAAATTCGCACGTTTGGAGACCGTTAAATTTGTAACGGGTGGATGGGCGCTCTAATCCCCAACGGGTTCACCCATTATTTTCCCTGGGGTATATAATTGTATGGATTAAACATCAAAAAAAATTTTGAAAAAAACAAATTTTTGAAAAATAGAAAAAAAGTTTTCGCACGGGCTTTCGCACCGTTTTTTCGCAACGGAAGATCGCCCTATATATATATATATATATGTATGTATACATACATATATATATATATGTGTATGTATACATACATATATATATACACATATATATACATATATATATATACACCTATACATACATATACATATATATATATATATATATATATATATATATATATAGGAAAATTTTCAAATGAGAACATTTCGCACCGTGCGAAAATGTTTTTAGTTTTTTTTTGAAATTTTTTTTTTCAAAAATTCTTTTTCCCACCCTCATTATATGTTGTTATACCCCCCTCAAAAAATAATCATTGAGAAATAATGTCATTTGGCCTTCGATCAAGGCATTTCATCAAATTCGCACGTTTTGAGACCGTTAAATTTGTAACGGGTGGATGGGTGCTCTAATGCCCAACGGGTTCACCCATTATTTTCCCTGGGGTATATATTTGTATGGATTAAACATCAAAAAAAGAATTTTTGAAAAAAAAAATTTCAAAAAAAAAAAATGTTTTCGCACCGTGCGAAAACCCCTTTTTTCGCAACCGAAGATCACCCTATATATATATATATATATATATATATATATATATATATATATATATGGAAAATGGAGATCTAATGTGCATCCTTAGATGAAATCTAAGTAGGCGCCCTCATTTCCCTCCATATCCTACAATGTTTTTTGAAATTTTTTTCAAGTGGTTGTTGTTCACATCATGGATGATCAACATACCAAATTTCAAGGAATTCCAATACTTTTTGAGCCCCCATCTATCCCTTACAACTTCAACGGTCTAAAACATGTTGAAAACCCCACGAAGTTGCAAGGGGTGGATGTGGGCTCAAAAAGTATTGGAATCCCTTGAAATGTGGTACTTTGATCATCCATAAGGTGAACAACAAACCCATGAAAAAAATTTCAAAAAAATGTGGGCGATGTGAGGAAATAGGGGCGCCTCCTTAGATTGAATCTAAGGAGGCACCTTAGGATCCCTTTACCATATATATATATATATATATATATATATATATATATATATATTATATCAAAATATAGCACAAAACTCCACCCTTAGAGTAAACCAGTAGAATTTTAGGAGAAAGGGGATATGACACAAGCGTCGTCACCCTCTACTACCTAAAATCCTACAGTTCACTATAACGACACAAAAGTATATACAAAAAAATATATCACTAGTCTAGAAATCCCCAATTTGAGAAGGGGTCTTTATCAGAAAGTTGATCCCTCTCAATGTCGCGAAGAGCTACAACCACATCAGATATGGAGAATATGCTTTGCGTCTTTATTGAATCATACAAAAAATACAAGACTCTCTCGGATGGAAGAAGGATGCTTGTAAGATGGGATAATGATACAGGCGCCATACCCCAACCAATACTTAACACCTCCCGCTATCCGAAGAGCCAAAATAGAAAACAAAAGTACATGGACAAAACGACCTAGTCTAGGAGCCCCCAATTTGAAGGGGGAGTACCCACAGCATTCTGATCCCAATCCACATGACTCAAGGCAATTCTGACGTCATCAGCGATGTTCTTAAGTAGAAGAGTCTGCATCTGACTAGTACCCTAAAAAATTCTCCTGTTTCGCTCTCTCCAAATGTGCCAAATCAACACAGCCAATACCGTCCTGACCAACCTACCCGTGCTGTCCTTTGTATGAAACTGGGAAAGTATCTGATCACCAATTCCTGCTAGGGAAGATGGCAAAGTAGTTGTGACTCCCATTTTAAGAAAACTCCTGCAAAGGAGGTAGTTAATATAATTGCAGTTAAAAATATATGATCGATATCTTCATGAATATTGTCAGAACATAAAACGCAGAAGGGTGAAGTAGGCACTCCCCATTGTACGAGCTTATCATGGATAATAAGTTTCCAGTGAAAAGCTCGCAATAAGGTGATAGCCATCTTGGGGATATGCCCCTAGAACCAGACCACTTTGTAATAAGAGAAGAGAGGCTTTATAACCCGTGAACCATCCCAAGCATTGTGAAGAGAGGGAGACATAGTAACCCATGACCAAGAGTCATTGCCAGCAGTCAGAGTCACCGTATTGATAATATGTCGAACGGAAAGAAGAGAACTGCTATCCACCCAGCCCTAAGTAGACCAGTAATCACTGACCATATTCCTCTCCTCCCCAGCATGAACATCATAAGTGTCACTTAGAGGCCCACAGAGAAGCCAATTGTCATACCAGAAAAGTGTGGAAGTACCATCTCTGACCATACGTTTGGTGAGCTTTTTAGTATACTCACGACACTGAAGAATGAATTTCCAGGTTCCGGATTGCATGGGATGAGCTTTAGCTTGAAACAACCCAGTATTACTCAAATATTGATTCCTCATATGAGAAGCCCAAATACCTCTATGTGTAAGCATGCGCCATGTCATTTTAACACCATAAGCAATGTTAAGTTCAGTAAAATCTCTGATCCCCACTCCCCTTCTTGTTCAGGGGCACACATATCATTCCAGGCCCAAAGATGATTTTTCCCCCAAATAAATTTCCTACACATGGAGGTAAGGGAATGAAGAACAGACTTCGGCATACGGAAGGCCTGCATCCAGAAACTAACCATGCCATAGATAACAGATCTGACGAGTTCGATACGCCATGCTATGGATAATAGTGAAGAAGACCACCCCTGCAACCTGCTCTTGCATTTATCAATAAGCCGACCATACATAGAAGCGTTAGGATACTTAGGCGACAGAGGAATGCCCAAGTACGTGTGTAGGGATTGCACCCAACGAATACCCAAAATATCAGCAAGACTGCCAGGCTCCTTGGCACCCTTACTAAAAATGCCAGCACTTTTACTCCAGTTAACCTCAAGACCAGAAAAGGATTTGAAAGCTGTGAGGATTTCCCTTAATCCCTCAAATGATTTAGAGTTAGCACGACAAAAAACCAGCAAGTCAGCAGCAAAGAGAAGGTGAGTGACCGCCCCAACTCTATTCATAGGCATAATATTGCGGGTAACCTTGGCCTTTGCCATGAGTAAGGAAAAAGCCTCCACAACGATCACAAAGAGATAAGGGGATAGGGGGGTCTCCCTGCCTCAGCCCTCTATTAGACTGGAACATACCATGGGGGAGCCATTAATCATGATGGAAAATGAGGGGGTAGAGATACACTCACAAATCCAGCTTATAAACTTGTGTTTGAACCCCATTTGATGCAACATATAATAGAAAAATTCTCTGTTAACACTGTCAAAAGCCTTACACAAGTCCAATTTAAGACCGTCACGAGCACCCATAGGATTATTGAAACTCCTTATATGCTCAGGGGCAAGAAGCGCACAATCAGCAAGTAATCGGTCTTGGAGGAAGGCCGCTTGATTAGGAGAAATGAGCTCAATAACAGCTCTATTCAGGCGGTTGCATAGAATTTTGCTTATGATCTTGTATAAAACATTGCAGCAGGATGTCGGTCTATAGTCACCAAGCCCAGAAGCATTGGCACTCTTAGGTATGAGAGTTAAGAAAGTGTGATATATCTGTCTATATATCTTCCCAGATTTGAAAAAATTGAGCACAGCAGTGGTGACATCTTTACCAATGATATCCTATGAGTTTTGAGAGAAAACCCCATTGAAACCATCGGGACCAGGGGCTTTGTCAGCCCCAATTGAAAGACAGCGTTTTTAACTTCCTCAACACGCACAGGCCTCTCAACCCAATCAACAGCATCATTTGTAAGCACTCTTTTGGTGGTAAGACAAGGAAAAACCCTCCAGTAATCATTCTGATTATATAAGCTAGAGTAGAACTCGGGAGCCTCAACCTTAAGCAAATCAATAGAATTGTTATGAGAACCATCAATAGATATAAGATGCCCAAGATTATTATGACTTTGCCTGGCCCTCATGGCAGTATAGAAGAATCGGAAATTACGGTCTCCAAGATGCAACCAATCTTGCCTACTTTTCTGTTTAAGATTGGATTCTTCGATATCAATAGCTTTAGCCAGCTGTTTAATTAGGGTATGCTCTTTCTTTTGCATCTCAGCACAGGAACCCAGATTAGGATTATTCTGAATAATATCAAGCTCAGCCCTAATTTTTGACACATCATTGGTATCTCTAAAAACCGCGCCAAAGATTTTAAGCCCCATTTTCAGATTCTTAATTTTAGCAACCAGTCTAATCATCGGACAACCGTTAACGCTGATGCGCCACTACTCTTTCAGCACATTAAGGAATTCAGGACTACGTTGCCAAGCATTGAAGAATTTAAACAGTTTAGGGTCTACCCCTCCAACCTGATCGGTATGAATGATAAGGATGGAGTGATCACTAGTACCACCAACACTATATTCACAGTAAGAGGACGTGAGGACATCCATCCAAGAACTATTACAGAATGAGCGATCAAGAGCCGCAGTAATACGTCTTTGCCAAATACTACGATTAGACCAACTCAGGGTATTGCCAACAGTTTTAAGCTCCAAGAGGGTGTTGGTATTAATGCAGTCATTATACTCATCAACCATGTGCCCATCAACCAACCTACCTCCCACTTTATCCATAGAATATCTGACACAATTGAAATCACCCCCTATGATCCAAGGGATATTTCTATAATTGTTGGCAGCAACCACAATATCCTTCCAAAGGATTCTACCTTCTTGATATGAGTTGGAAGCGTAAACAATAGTCGCCATCATAGTAAAGCCCGCAACATTAATACATTTCAAGGAGATATGATGTGTCGTCATCTCATCAACCATGCACTTCCAAATATCAGGATTATACATAATGACAATGCGTCCATTTTGATGAGAGGAACGATTGTCAATAGTCATCCAATTCTTGGGGAAACACTTGAGGATTCTATGGCCATTATTGCCAGCAACTTTGGTTTCAAGAAGACCAACAATAGAGCCGATCAGTTCCATATACATACATACATACATACATACATACATACATACATACATACATACATACATACATATATATATATATATATATATATATATATATGGAACTGATCGGCTGCGCACAGAGCGCATCACGAATCCCGTGCGAAATTTGCCTCCCTCCGACGATTCTGATCCAACGGCGCCCAGTTTCGATATCCCGCATTCTTTGAAAACGTCGAAAAATACCCGGTTCGATTCCAAGTCGAGAAAACAAAGCTCAGCTCTCGAAGTGCGAACAAACCCCCCCCTCTCATCTTCGACAACTACCAAAGCCCTAGCAGCATCCGATCGCCTCTCCTCTCTTCATGTGTTCTCCTCTCTCATTCTATCGAGTAACCCCAAATCCACAAAACCCCCATCTCATCTTCGAGAAATCACAAAGCCTGGTCTCCGATCGCAACTCCTCTGTGCTCGAAAAACCCAACGCATCGCAGAAACTTCTCACCGAAAAAACCCCTTCTTCGATCAAAAAACTTCTCACGGATTTAGCCCTAGCAGCTGCTCCCATCTTCGATCGATAAAAACACGTCGAAGGAGCATGTCCTCCAGACTCCTTTCGTGCGATCGACTACTTACAAATGACAGTCGTTCACCAAAGCTTCTTATCTTCCTCCTCCTTCGGCAACAGGTGAATTCTTCTCGACTTCATTGTTATTTGTTCAAATTTTTTCGTGAAATATTTTGGCAACAGTCGTATAGAAATTTACATGCCTTCGTTATATTGGTAATTACCAAGATCAAATTTTTGATTGTTCATGATTGGGTCTAAACTATAAAAAATGGTCAAATGGTAGAAAATTACAAGAAGCCAACACCATGACAAGAACAACAATGATGAAAGGAAATGGAAAATATAATAAAATGGGAGTTCTGATACATTTAAGAAAGATGGCCTTAAATTTTCATATATTGCATGTTGCTCATAACAATTGTTTGATCATCTCCATATGACTTAAGACATATATAATTCATGTTTGCATATGGTGAACTTCAATGATATGTGTGCGGAGGTGTGCTTGCATGTTTGCATATAAAATGCAAGAGAAAGCATAGGTGGAATCTTTTAATTCTAATGAATACATGGACACAATATATACTTTGCTAAGATATTTACGTTGTTATATTATTTTATGTGTGTGACTTAATACTTTGTATATTATTTTATTGCAGTTTAGTTTTTTCTGCAAGATGGAAAATGAAAGTGAATGTTCCCAGAAGGTTGATCATGTCTTGCAATTGGATGAGTTGGTTGTGCAAATTGTAGATGATCAGCTAAAACCACGGATTGGCATGACTTTCGACACCCTAGAGGATGTAGAGAAATTTTATAAAAATTATGGATTGGCCAGCAGATTTGATGTCTGTAATAGCTCAACAAATTATGGAGTGAACAAAGTTTTAAAGGGAAAGAGTTATGTATGTTCGAAAGAGGGAAAATCAATTTGCAAATCATTGGATGTTCGACAGTGTGGTACAAGTAGAACATACTGTAAGGATTTGCTAAGAGTAAAATTGGATAAAGAATGTAACAAGTGGCAAGTATATAAGTTCTGTGAAGAACATAATCATAGTTTCACATCACCAAGTAGAAAGCATTTGTTGAAGGGAAACCACGAGGTAAGTAGTGCAAAGAAAACGTTGGTACGTCAGCTTGGAGAGGTGAACTTCCCAACTAACAAGACAATAGCTTTATTTGAAAAAACAAGTGGAGGGTTTGATAAAATTGGATGTACCGAGAGAGATGTGAGAAACTATGAAAGAGACTTAAGAGAAGAAAGACGTGGTCACGATGCACAAATGATGCTTGATTATTTCGAGTGGCAACAAGAGTTGAATCCTACATTTTATTATGCATATGAAGTTGATAATGAGAAGAGATTGACGCAATGTTTTTGGGTGGACAGTATTGCAAGGATGAATTATAAACACTTCGGTGATGTGGTTTCGTTTGATGCAACAAACAATACAAATCAATATGGATTGGTATGGGTAGCCTTCGTAGGCCTAAATCATCATTGGAAATCTATTTTCTTAGGGTGTGGTTTGATTCCAAACGAAGATGCAATGTCTTTCGTATGTGTATTTACTAAATTGGTAGAAGCAATGGGCCATCCACCTCTAGCCATGGTGACGGATCAAGATCTTGTTATTTGCAAGGTATTTAATATAGTTTTTCCACAAATTCGACATATGTATTGTCTCTGGCATATAATGGACAAACTACCTGGGAAGTTGGGTGCACGTGGATATCAAAAGGAATTTTTGGTTCCTTTCAAAGAAAATATTTATGATGCCGATACACCCAATTCATTTGAAAAAAATGGGAGGAGATTCTTAAAACAAATGGATTAGAAAATCATGAATGGCTAACGGAAATGTATGGAATTCGTGGAAAATGAGTTCCTGTGTATTATAAGCAACACTTTTGGGCAAGAATGTCTACTAGCCAAAGAAGCGAATCGGCTAATTCAATGCTCAAAAGGCATGTATCAAGAAAAAATCCGTTGCATGACTTTGTTAACATCTTCCAAAGGGTCTTGGCGAGGCAAAGAGAAGCAGAGCTTGTAGGAGATCATCTGACATTAAAGAAGCAACAAAGGTTGAAGACAATATGGTCAATGGAAAAGTAAATATCTGAAATCTACACTAGTTACATCTTTCGCATTTTTCAAAAAGAGATCCAACCTAGCTTACTATATAATGTTGACATGGTAAAAGATGATGAAAGGGAGACTACATGCCAATTAAATTTTTGTGCTACAGATAGCATGAAATTTGTTATATACTCCAAATCAAATAAAATAGTAAGTTGTTCATGTTGCATGTTCGAATTTCAAAGTGTGACATGTAGACATATTTTGGCATATCTTAGAAAGACTAATCATGGTGAGCTTCCAGAACGATATATTTTAAAAAGATGACGCTAGGATGTCAAAAGAAGTGGAGTTGTTTTGAGAGATGAAAATACTAGTGGTGGTTATGCACATTAAACTTTCCTTCACGATATAGTAAACTAACAAGTTTAGTCCGCGAGATTGCTGAGGATGGGGCGTCTTCTCATAAAGTTTATGAGTCTACATGTGATAAGTTGATTGAGCTTAAGCAAGGGATACAACAATTGAAACTCATGGATGATGAAGAAAATAGACAAAAAATGGAAGGAAATGATGTGCAGAAGGAATCATCTTCACATATTGTATTTGATCCAAGTCAAGCAAGAACAAAAGGAAGACCTAAATGGAAGAGATTGAAGCCAATAAGGGAGGTTCGAAAATGTCGACCGCGACAATGCAAATTGATCGACACCCTGGTACGCGCACGCAACCGGGACGAGCGACTCGTAGTCTTACCGCAAGCGCACGGCGTAGTGGCGAGCGGGTATCGAACTCAGGGAGGAACAATGACAGTGTCTCTTTCCAATCACCCAGCTATCAAAATGGTCGAAAATAATTTGGGGGTAAAAGTGTCACAATCGTTCGAATGTCGATAGAAATATCAATAAAATAAAGCGCCTAGGGATAGGAAATCCCCGCTACGGACCGTATCTCATCGTTGTGATTCGTAGGTTACATCATTGCTAGACTTGAATTTTAGGTGAACTAGTCGCAACTAAATGTAGAACCAAGCTCACGTTCTCGCGTTATTGCCCGTCTATAGCGAACCTAGGGTAGGGTCCAATCTCTTGCAAACCCTAACCTAAGCCGCTAGCGTGAAGAACGACATCATCGTTCAACCGTATCTCGAGCCCACTCTCGTGCAAACTCGAGCTACGACCTAGGTTGAGATAGTTCCTACCCGTCCAATCTCTTGCAAACAAGTATTGGTATAGAATTACGATTGAAAACCCTAGCCTTGGTCCAATCTCTTGCAAACCAATTCTAGAAAAGTCCAATTGTAAATCTAAATCGAATTTCCAGGGCTTCCTATCAATTGGGACCCAATCTCTTGCAAGTCCCAATCGATATGAATCCCTAGCTACCCGTAATTTATCAATCCCAACCTAACCCTAATCAATTCTAGCAAGAATTTCACCAATTCATCACAATTCAGAAATAGGGCTCATAGGGTTCATCCCTATGCCCTAGGACAATAAAACTACTCACTAATCATCATGCAATTCATGAGAAATTCAATAGCAAAATCAACACAATTCATTGCAATAGAGAAATTATCAACAAAAATAGGGTTTTTGATAAGAAGAGAGACAAACCAATGAGAACCCAATAGCATCCAACAAAAATAACCTTTTTAATCTCCAAGAGAAAAGCTAAATCTATTGATATAAAAAGCTCTCTAAAAGGCTGCCAAAAGTCTCAAAACGTTCTACTCAACTAGGGCAAAAACTGGGTTTAAATACCCCTCAAAATCGCTCAAAAAATCGTGACAAAAATGCCCCTGCGCAGCCCAGAAATCGTAATTTACTCAGCAGGCGAGGCGGCTCAGTCGGCCGAGTGACAAATGTCACTCGGCTGGGTGACAAACCCTGTACAATTACAGTAAGTTCGGGATTTTGGGGGTCTGTCTTCGGAGGTGACTCTGCCAAGTGGCGTTACTTACTCGGCCGAGGGGCTTTTCATGCTCGGCCGAGTGAAAACCCTGAATCGCCTGTACATTTCTAGTAAGTCGGCCTTTTTTGATGTGGATTTTCCCTTGCCACTCGGGCGAGGGGATTTCCATGCTCGGCCGAGTGGAATATCATCACTCGGCCGAGTGCATGCCGATTTCCTTCTGTTGATGCGTGTCCGGTCTGGTCGGCCGAGTGGTCTTCTGGCTCGGCCGAGTGAGTGCTTCACTCGGCCGAGTGAGGTGCTGCAGATGCCCAATCTTCATCGTTTCGCTTCGTCGCTCCTATGAAGTTCCTTCTTCTTCCACTTGTCTTCCATCACCGAATAGCCCTCAAAAGAGCCTTGGGTGACACTCCGGAGTGGGTGCAAATCCTCTTGATCTCAAAATCACTCCGAATCGCTCCATATCTCCTGAAATACGATAAAAACAAGAAATCGTGAAAAGCATCGCAATATTGTCGAATAATCGTGAAAAACGCGATATGAGCGATCAAAGTGGCATGCAAACATGCAGAAAAAGAGTGTAAAATATGGAGTGATCAAAATCCCCCAAGCTTACCTCTTACTCATCCTCGAGGAAGATGAGTAAAAAGCGAGCCCAACGGGCAAAATGATGGAGAAGAGGGAGAATAAAAAATAAAAAATAAAAATAAAAATAGAATAGAAAGCGAAGAAGGGGGCGCTAGATCATTTTTCTCAGGACGTGGGTTTTGCTTACTCATATAGCATACATCGAATATAAAGCACATGTCACAGACTTTTATTTCGATACCACAGTATAATGATGCATTCGAAATAGAAAACCCCAAAATATCAAAATAGCATGAAATACGGAATCATTCTAGGATTAGCATCGTCTGAAGCATCTAAAGTGGTATGCATAACCATAGATCACACACTTTTCAATTGAATGCTTTCTATAAGGAGTATAAGAGATATCACACGATATGGAATAGTAAGAATAGAAAAGTATGGTTTTCATGAAATGAGTGCTAAGTGTCGATTTCTGGATTTCGTGAAACTTTAGCGATCTCACCGAGTATAGAAGATTACTTAGCCTAGGTTGTCATGCACCGTCAAGTAGTCACTCTCTCACACGTCATTGGATCCTCTCCCCCAAGCTTATCCATAAGCGTGGTGGCATAAACAAATCAATATGTACATTCCCCATTTCTTTTGAAGCTCCAAAAAAGAAGTAAGAATAAAAACAAAAAGAGGGAAGAAAGAGAGAAATAGTATGAGATGGGATCGTTATAAATTTCTTTTCTCTTTTCTTTTCTTTTTCTCAATTTTTCTCTTTCTTTTTTTTGAATAAACATATATACATAACCGATCCTAAATCAAAAGAGAGAAGGATATACAAGTATTTATTTTTTCTTTTTGATTTAGGGGATTTGGAGCATGGAAATTAATAGCGTGGGAAATGCCGATAATAGACTTGCTAAGGGGAGGATTTACCAATGAATTTTAAGTAGAGAAATAATGCTCAAGATATGTGGAGAAAGAAATAAATGTATTACTCGGTTCACTCTATAGGACATGCATGACAACTTTCAGCAGAGTAATATAATCTACTCAGTTTAATCTCAAAAAGTAAACTAGTCCAGATATATCATCCAAGCAATCATTCAATCAACCTGAAAGTGAAGCATACAATTCATGCAATAAGAAGTGATATGAGAAAGGAAAGCGGTACTCCAGATATAAGCAATCAATGCGTGAAGCTTGGTGTGTTTTCTATGAAAAGCATACATATGAATCATCAGTCATCAGCTAATAACAGAATTTCATCCATATTCATACAGGAAAAGAGTGGGTTACTATTTCAAAATGCAAAGCAGAACATAGCATATGATATCTGAAACAAAAGCTATGACGCGACAAAATAGCATGCACATAGAGATAAGCTAACACCACGTCATCATCATCACAGAAAAGTCATCTCTAGCAAAAGATGAAAGAAATAAAGATAAAAGAAAATGGAACTATATATACAATGCAGCATACTCAAAAAGGATAAGAAAACGTGATGCGGGATAAAAAATGAAAAGGTGGTGAAAATAAGTGTAAAAGTGGGAAGAAAATGTGAGAAATAAAAAAATGGTGGCAAAAAAAGGTAAAAAGTGTGAGAACTCACTCCCCCAAGCTGAAGTGCACAGTGTCCTCAATGTGCGGAGTGTAGGACACCGAGAGACGTGAAGTGGGTGGGGTGGGTGAGGATGCATGCATGATGAAAAAGAAAGAAAAATAAAAATAAAATAAGATGTGAATGAATGGGATGCATGCAAAGATCAGGATGGTGCAAATATGAGTGTCCCCAAAAAAAAGTCTCTCCCTCGCTCCCAAAAAGATATTTAAAAAAGATATGATCAGGAAGGCACCAAAATAGTACATGGAGGAGGGGGCAAAAAATCACCAGGCCCAAGAATAAACGGGCAGCAAAACGACAAAAATATCAGAGGCATCAAGAGTGTGCCTAGGCTGGTGGTGGGGCTGCACCAGCACCGTCCTGTGGCGGTGGAGGAGGAGGTGGTGGTGGGCGTGGTATCTGCTGGGTGGGTGGGGGTAGTGGAGGAAGACGTACCAGAATCTGATTCAGGCAAGCCTGAATATCCGAAAACATGGCGATGCGGGTCTGCACGGAACTGACCGTGGCAGAGAGAGCCCTAAAGTCTCTCCGAAGTCCACTAACAGTCCCCTCAAGAGCATGAAGGCTCTGAACTAGAGAGTCAGGGGGTGGTGGAGCGGAGGGATGCACAGGTCTAATAGGTGAGGCGCGTGGCTGCCTCTGGTGGGCAGTATATAGGATGGGTCCAGCAGGTTAGTGTGGAATGGGTGTTGTGCTCGGTAAGTGATGCCCAGCCTCGGTGTGAGGCTGGGCATCACTTACCGAGCACAACACCCATTCCACACTAACCTGCTGTGTCGCTGTGTCGAAGCGGAAGCAGCAACATCAGAAGTGGAAGTCAAAATGGGCGACGAGGCAACAGGAGAGGTCAATGACGTAGAAGTGGGGACAAATGTCACGACACTCTTGGTAAAAACAGGGGCGGTAGAGACCGTAAGGTCGACGACTGGGGAGGCTGTGTAGGGCACAAAAGTGGACTCCCCAGAGTCGAGAACAATAATCGGGAGAGGGTCTCCATGACAGCAGTAAAGGAAGACTCACCGCTCTCAATAAAACGTAGGCGGTAGGGATAAGAAGATCCATCGCTGGAATCCAGTCCCTGTGAGCCGGTCCAATGTGTGTCCGAGCGGGGCTCGGGAGAACCATGTAGTCAGCGCTGAAGGGACCGTGCAACCACACCCAGTGCAAGCGACCGTGGGGACGAAGCATCTTTGTCCGGGCCATAACTTCTATCGAAAGTGAGGTGGGGCCCGGAGCTTGACGCAAGTCGTCAGGTAGGTCCACGCCGGTCATAAGGGCCAAAAGAGTGATCAGACCGCCACAGCAGATAGGTGAGCGGGTGCTCACTGAAATGATAATGCGGTCCAAAAACCAGCTGGCAATGTCTATCTCGACGGCGGGGACCAAGTCGTCGCTACCCCTATCTAAAACCCTAGGGCGAGTCATCGCATAGAGCATATATAGCTCTGGCGTAGACATGGTCCCGGGCTCGTACCTCGCTAGGAAAGTAGTCGCCATGAGGCGCTGTGCAATGCGGAGGCAGGGGTGCAGGATAGCTGAGGCCTTGGCCCTACTAGGGTCAAAGGCAAGTGGGGATCCCGTGATCCGTGTCCAGAATGTGCTGGTGTCAAACGACGGGGGTGGGATGTGCGTGGGAGCGTAGGCGCGGTCAGGGACAGGGACGAGGGGCCACTGGAAGAATGCTCTAAGCATGTCGAGAGTGATCTCGCACTCTCGATCCATCAAACGGAATGTGCATCCTCCAGGGGTCCGGTCAATGGAGCTCAGGACCTCTAGTGTCGGACGGATGTAAGTATCCGCCGACACCGCCAGAAAATCACGCCATCCCACGTTGTCGTACAACGTGAGAAGCCCCTCGAGTACCCCTAGGCGGTCAAGGTCAGCTAGGTGTGCAAACCTAGAGGGTACTATCGAGCGATGGCAGATACGCTCGAATCTGGCGCGGTTGTGCCATTTCGAAACGTAATCCCCATCGGCCCGACAGCGGGAGCGGGTGGAGGGACAGGATCGGCAGGGATCAGCTGTGTGGGTGGTGGTGGCGGTGGCGGGCTAGGTGGAGGGGAGTCCTCCCTAGCGGAAGAGGGACCATGATCATCGGTCCTCTTCCACTTGGCAACGGATCCCCGTGTACGTGGCCTAGTACGCGGCGGTATGTGTGCCGCGAGACGTATCCCAACCAAATATATAATGCGGCGTGCTAAGTGATGGAACGAGTGTACCTGAACACGCCGCGAGAGCAAATAGCTGTGTGTGCGAAGAGACGCCTCTGCCGCGAAGCTCAAAGCGCGTCCAAAAGCTCCCCAAAGCTCCCCCAAGCTAGCCTGAAAATCAAACGATCAAATCAGCGAATAATATTCAATATATATAGGGGAGATGGGGGATAATAGATAGATATAAAAATTAATTTGGGTTAGGGGCTCAACGGGCGTACGAATCAGGAGAAACGGGGAGAAACGGGGTGTTTTGGGGCAAAACGGGGTGATTTGAGGCGGTGGCGGCCGGCGCCGGCGAGGGCGGTGGCGGCCGGTCATCGGCGGAGGGAGGACAGGGGATCGCCTGCGAAGGGGGGTCGAATCGGGCGAGGCATGAGTAGCAGCGGCCGAGGGAGCTCAAGCGGCTGTGTGCTCGGGCGCGATTTGGGATTTTTTTGTATCGAAAATCGCGCAGCCCGCAGCCGCATATTTATAGGAATTGTTACGACTCGGCTGAGTGAAAATGTCACTAGCCGAGTGCGTAAACGAAAAAATTTCAAAAATTTCCTTGCCACTTACGACTCGGCCGAGTGGATTTTGCTCACTCGGCCGAAGGGAGAAACTCCGCTCGGCTCTGCCACTCAGCAATTTTTAAGCTAGGAGGGTATATGTTCCACTCGGCCGAGTGACTAGTCACTCGCCCGAGTGGAAATTAAAACTAAAACTTGCAGAAATTGACAGAGAGTTGGTCTGCAGAAACTTCACTGTTTCATGCTCCACTCGGCCGAGTGGAGTCTTTGCTCGGCCGAGTGGCATAAGCTACTCGGCCGAGTGACGTGCTGTTTTCTGCATCGGCTCTCCGTTTTCGCTCTGGTTTCTGTTTTTCTTCCTCCTCCTAAGGCCTGAGAACGCTCCTGGAGCACTCTTCCTTGCCTCGATCATCCTCCATATGATTGGTCTCCCTTTCTCCTTCTCCTGTCATGAAAATTAGGACCCGTTGTCACAATTTCCATGGACATAAGACTCTAAAAACTAATAAAAGGCTAAACCAAAAATGAAAATCAAATAAAAATAATGCAAAAACCGTCGGGTTGCCTCCCGACAAGCGCTCGTTTAAGGTCATGAGCTCGACCCCTTTAGATAATCGTTTATCTCGTGATGTTGGGCGCATACGAGATACGCCCATCAAACTTGCCGGGAAGACCACTTGGATTTGGGTCATGATGATCATTGGTCTTCCTCGGCGCCTCCTCATCATGGGAAATCTTGGGGGATAAGTCCCCCAAGCTAGAGCTTGTTCCTATCTTCTTCTTGGCCGGTGACACCGATCTTTCGTTCGGTGGAGCTTTCTTCGGATTCTTGGTCTTTGAGAGCTTGCAAAGATCTCGTATTCTTGCGACATCAGCGTCGCCTTCATCATCATCCGTGAAGCTATCTGGAGGGTCCTCCAACCTCTCCTCTTCACCCGAAGCTTGGCCTTCTTCGAAGCCGTCGTCATGGAGAGCGCCAATAGAGTGGAGGATTGCTTCTTCAATCACTTCATCGAGGAGATCCACATAGTCTAACTCCTCATGATAGGGCATATGTTTCATGGCCTTGGGTATGTGAAGCTCGACTTATATGTTCCCGACATTCAAGGATAGAGTTCCTTCACGCACATCGACGATAACACCGGCGGTTGCGAGGAACGGGCGTCCAAGTATGAGCGAAGTGTCGCCCTCTTCCTTGATGTCCATTATGACAAAATCACAAGGCAAGCATATCCCTCCCGGAACTTGGAGTGGAATATTCTCTGCAATCCCTACCGGCCTAGTAATCCGACCGTCCACAAGTTGAATTCTCATGTCGGTCGGCTTCAAGTCGGTGCCCGTGTTCAACTTCCGGAACATGGTAAGGGGCATAAGGCTCACACTCGCGCCCAAGTCAACTAGAGATTTTTGCAAAGGAATGCCTCCTAGTGTGCAAGGGATGCGGAAACTCCTGGGATCCTTCAATTTCACCGGCTCCTTCTCCTTCCGGGTAAACCAAGTTCCTTGCTCCGCAAGCATGATTTTTTCCTTCCTTTTCTTTCCCGAAATCAAGTCCTTCAAGAACTTCGCGTAAGACGGGATCTCAACTATTGCATCTAAGAAAGGAATATTGAGGCTTACTCCACTCAAGTATTCTAGGAACTTGGCGAGCCTTTTCTCTATCTTGGCTCTAACTAGCCGTTGTGGAAATGACACCGGTGGCATGTAGCGGCGCTCATCAAGTGGCTCCACCACTTTAGAATTTCATTCTCCAATCGGCTCCTTTTGGCTCTCCTCTTCAATTTTCGTTTCTTTTTCTTCCAAAATCTCCACCACGGGTTCTTTGTTTTGGGTCATAGCGGGTGTGGTATCCTTCCCGCCCCTTGTTGTAACCGCTACCACCGCATTGATGTGTCCGGTGTTGCTCCGTGGATTGGGCTCGGGTTGAGCCTGTAATTGTTGGGCGTTCTTGTTGAGCAACGCAAGTTGCTCTCCAAGTTGAGCAACGATGGTATTTAGTGACTCTTGTCCCACTGTCAATCTAGCATTGATCTTTCTTTGCTCCACCATAAATTCCTCCACCCTAACTTCGTGGTCCGATCGTGGTTGAGCTTGAGGTGGGTTGGGAGCTCTCCAACCTTGATTGTAACCGGGAGGTCTATATGGTCACACCAGTTGCCTCGGCGGGTAATTTTGTTGCGGTGGCCCTCTCGGTTGATATTGAGGTTGTGGTAGTGGAGGTCGAGCTTGAGGAAGTTGTTGTGGCGGGGGGTTCAAAGCACCATCATTGTTTGCATATGAAAAGCCCGAATGGTTTCTAGCGGCCGGGTTGGCCCAATATCCAGAGTTCCGCGCAACATAGTGTACTTGCTCCAAGGCTCCCTCTCCATTGTCCCCTCCTACATACATGGCTTGGGATTGGTCTTGCCAATCACTCATATTGCTTATCGGCATAGATGTAGAGGGTGATCCTTGTGGCTATGTGATATATTTCTCCAATCTCTCCACTACCTTGTGAAGAGAATTAAATTTGTTTGAAAGCTCTGCTACGGCCTTGGCATCATATATACTAGTGGGCTTCAAGGAGGACGAAGAATGTCCTCGCTTGTCGCCCCATTGTTGGTTATTGGAGGCCATCTCCTCTAACAAGGCTGTAGCTTCATCCGGGGTCTTTGATAATTTGTCTCCATTGGCGGTTGCGTCTATAATTTGCTTTGTTCCCGGTTGGAGTCCATTGTAGAAACTGTGAACAAGTTCCCAACCTTCTATACTGTGATGGGGGCATTGATGTTGTAAATCCTTGAAGCGCTCTCATGCTTCATATAGGGTCTCCTGCGGTCCTTGCTTAAAAGACATGAGAGCACTCCGTATTTTCACCGTCTTGGATGGCATGTAGAATTTGTCAACGAAGGCGCTAGCCAACTCATCCCAAGTGGTGAATGTACCTTCCGCCTGTGTCCTCAACCAATATAAAGCTTTGTCCTTAAGTGTGAAGGGGAAGAGTCGCAGTCGGATTGCATCAACGGAAACGCCCGGTATTTGGAAGGTGGCGCACTTGGACAAGAAAAGCTGGATGTGATAATGCGGATTCTCATAGGAGTTCCCATGAAACGGGTCTTGTTGCATCAATACTACCAAGCCCGTCTTTAGCTCAAATTCTTGTCCACCGCCAATTCCGGCATGGCGATGGATGATGTGGTGGAAGAAGTCTTAGGCCGAAGCCTATCTCTGATGGATATAATCCTTGTCATGCATGCCGCTAATTGTTCCACCGTCTCCGGATTGGTCATACAATTGTCCTCCGTATCGTGCCTTCTCTCGGCTCTTATCCTCCTCTCGGTACCCTCGATCTCCGGATCAAATATAATATTCTCTGGATCCGCCGTTGATCTCGTGTTCATGCAAAGAGAAACAGAGTTTCAAAGGAATTGTTAGCACGAAAAAGGAGTAAAAATATAAAAATAATGAAACAAAAAGAAAATACTAAGTAAAGAGAATAAAACACTGTCACCTCCCCGGCAACGGCGCCAAAAAACTTGATCGATACGCCCCGGTATGCACATGCACCCGGGACAAGCGACTCGTAGTCTTACCGCAAGCGCACGGTGTAGCGGCGAGCGGGTATCGAACTCATGGAGGAACAATGACAGTGTCTCTTTCCAATCACCTAGCTATCAAAGTGGTCGAAAATTATTCGGGGTGAAATCGTCACAATTGTTCAAATGTCTATGTAAATATCATTAAAATAAAAACACCTAGGGATAGGGAATCCCCGCTACGAACTGTATCTCATCGTTATGATTCGTGGGTTTCATCATTGCTAGACTTGAATCTTGGATGAACTAGTCGCAACTAGATGTAGAACCAAGCTCATGCTCTCGCACTATTGCCGGTCTATAGCAAACCTAGGATAGGGCCCAATCTCTTGCAAACCCTAGCCTAAGCCGATAGCATTAGGATCGACATCATCGTTCAACCGTATCTCGAGCCCACTCTTGTGCAAACTCGAGCTACGACCTAGGTTGAGATAGTTCCTACCCGTCTAATCTCTTGCAAACGAGTATTAGTATAGAATTACGATTGAAAACCCTAGCCTTGGTCCAATCTCTTGCAAACCAATTCTAGAAAAGTCCAATCGTAAATCTAAATCGAATTTCTAGGGCTTCCTATCAATTGGGACCCAATCTCTTGCAAGTCCCAATCGATATGAATCCCTAGCTACCCGTAATTTATCAATCCCAACCTAACCCTAATCAATTCTAGCAAGAATTTCACCAATTCATCACAATTCAGAAATAGGGTTCATAGGGTTCATTCCTATGCCCTAGGACAATAAAACTACTCACTAATCATCATGCTATTCATGAGAAATTCAATAGCAAAATCAACACAATTCATTGCAATAGAGAAATTATCAACAAAAATAGGGTTTTTGATAAGAAGCGAGACAAACCAATGAAAACCCAATAGCATCCAACAAAAGTCCCCTTTCTAATCTCTCCAAAAGCCTAAATCTAATTACCTAAAAAGCTCTCTAAAAAGGCTGCCAAAAGTATCAAAAAAGTTCTTCTAAACTAGGGCAAAAACTGGGTTTAAATACCCCTCAAAATCGCCCAGAAATTCGTGACAAAAATGCCCCTGCGCAGCCCAGAAATCGCACTTTACGCAGCAGGCAGGGCGGCTCACTCGGCCGAGTGACAAATGTCACTCGGCTGAGTGACAAACCCTGTACAATTACAGTAAGTTCGGGATTTTGAGGGTCTGTCTTCGGAGGTGACTCGGCCGAGTGGCGTTACTCACTCGGCCGAGGGGCTTTTCATGCTCGGCCGAGTGAAAACCCTGAATCGCCTGTACATTTCCAGTAAGTCAGCCTCTTTTGATGTGGATTTTCCCATGCCACTCGAGCGAGGGGATTTCCATGCTCGGTCGAGTGGAATATCATCACTCGGCCGAGTGCACGCCGATTTCCTTCTGTTGATGCGTGTCCGGTCTGGTTGGCCGAGTGGTCTTCTGGCTCGGCCGAGTGAGTGCTTCACTCGGCTGAGTGAGGTGCTGCAGATGCCCAATCTTCATCGTTTCGCTTCCTCGTCGCTCCTATGAAGTTCATTCTTCTTCCACTTGTCTTCCATAGCCGAATAGCCCTCAAAAGAGCCTTGGGTGACACTCCGGAGTGGGTGCAAATCCTCTTGATCTCAAAATCACTCCGAATCGCTCCATATCTCCTGAAATACGACAAAAACAAGAAATCGTGAAGAACATCGCAATATTGTCGAATAATCGTGAAAAACACGATATGAGCGATCAAAGTGGCATGCAAACATGCAGAAAAAGAGTGTAAAATATGGAGTGATCACAAATCTTGCGGAAAGCGAGGACAGAATCATGATAGCAGAAATTGCACTCTGAAGTTGACAAAGTAGTGTAGCATTTTTTTATATGTAAATGCAACTGTTTATTTTTTGTTTGTTTTGTATAGATCCTGAATTTATATTCTTCTTATAAATTTGTGTAGTTCTTCAATAGAACAAGATAATATTGATGAAGAAACTGAAGATTCAGACGAATGTAATGCTATCTCTAATTTAAAGTATTATCTAATTCGACGTCACCAATTTATTTCACGTATTGTAATTGTTTTTTCAGATAATATCATCTCTATTGCGTGAGGAGCGACGTCTCTTTTGTCTTACATGCTTCCCATGTTATCCCTACTGATATTTTTATTTGTTCCGGACTTTTCTTGCCTATGGTGGTACAATGCACATCTAAATGGAAGAAAATCAGGGTACTGGAATCTATGATTAAATAGACAAAGGAGTTCTGGGACTGTATTGTCACGTATGAATGTACACGTCTATATATTCTCAGCATGTTACTGGTATTCGTTTTCAGTTTTCTAGTGCTATGTGTGTGACTGACATATATTCGTTTTAGTTTAGTTTTCAGTTTTCAGCTCAGTTTTCAATTTTGATTGGTAACTGGTTGTTCTTTGGACTGTTGTCCATTTTATTTGCCAATATTTCTCGTATTGACTGATTTAGGTAAGATCATATCGGGGCTAATTTAGGTAAGATCATATCTGGTATTGCCAATATTTCTGTTATTTCTGGTATTGACTGATGTATTTTGAAAGTCGGGAGGAAGTGCACTCAGAGTCTGCTGTCAGAACTGGGAAATGTTCTGAGCTTCTTATTGCTACAATATGTATCTCAATACATAGATGATGTACAAAACATTCGGGATATGCTGTTGTGTGATGTACCCAAATAATTTGTTCTCAGACTATCTTTCTAATTGTTTGGAATCTCTTACAGTTCGAGAGTCAGCTACTCACCAACATCACCAGGTTACTACTACCCATCATCCCCTCAATACAGTCCACAAAGGAGCGAAGACAAGGATGGCAGAACTGGATGATGTAAAAAGACTTGCTTATCAAAATTAGTTACCAATCTTGAAAATTAGTTGGTATCATGGCAGAACTGGATGATGGCGGAACTGGATGAGCGCAGACAAAGCCGCATTTTCCAATCTTGAAAATTTGTGTGCCAGTGTTAATTGATGCCATGAATCCGCAGATCAACAGTGCAAGGAATTTGGGGATCAGCTTATCTTTGCATATGAAACTGTCTTTTATATGACTGTACAAGTGTTAATTGATGCCATAGAATGCTGGATTGTAATTTCATTTCCGAGAGACCTAATTTATATGACTGAAGATGTAGCTTTGGACAGAAATGAAGATCTAGTTTTGCAGTTTTGTTAAGTTTCATCTTGTCTTTGTTGTATGCTGTTTCTGCTATTTTTCGCAGAACACATTAATAGTATGGAGGGTGCGTGGTCAACGCGGTCAAAGAGGGGACGCGCGGGACCCCCGAGTTGTCGTGGCTGTCGCTCGAGACGCAGATGACCGGTGGGGTCGACCGACGGCGCGTTCGCTCGAGCAGAAAGGTGCGGCTCGGTTCTTTGGCGGGCCGAGGGGTAGCCTCGGCGAGATGACAACCTCTGGGATCGGTTGAAGGCAGAGTCGCTCGCAGCGGGGCGCGCGGATCCTCGCGTCGGCTCGGCGAGGGGTAGCCTCGGCAGAGCGACGTCCTCGTGACGGAGGAGACGAATGAGGTCGGGGACGAGGGCGCTCGGCTCCGGCTGGAAGGATGCCGAGGGGTAGCCTCGGCGTTGCTGGAACTCCTGGACCTGAATAGACGAGAGAGCTCGTCAGGGGGGGTCGGACCTTGGTTCCGACCGAAGCCCCTCCGATGCCAAAGTCAGATCTGGCCTGATAAGTGCTCGGTGGGATCGAGTATGGCTCGCGGAGAGACCGATACTCGAGTCCTCGGGCCGAGCTTTGGAGGAGAAATATTCAAGGTGGAAGAAGGTGTAAGATGGGAGTATGAGGTACCTTCGTTGTAGGTGGAGAAGATCCGGCCCCTTCCAAATGACGCCCGACCCCTCCTCATATAGACGAACCATGCTCATCATGTGCCATGATGTGGCATCATGGCCGCCATTCATGGGGTCGTGCAAATGGGGAAGGGATGACCCCCCCTAATTGCGCCCACTTGATGACGCCATGAAGGTGGAGTCATGGCCATGAGTAATTGCCATAATTGGCGGGCCATGAAGGCGGGAGTAATGGGCATTGCGGTTGCCATGATTGGCGGGGGAATGATGGCCATTAAGCCTGGCCATGAAGTCGGTTGCCATATTTGGCGAGCCATGAAGGTGGCTGTCATAATTGGTGGATCATGATGGCACGGGGCGGCTGCCATAAATGGTGAAGGCTTCCTCGATTTGGGCCCCGATTTCCTCCGCTACAAAAGTGGGCAGCCTTTTGGGCCTTCATCTTGGGCGGATAAGCGCGGCCCGCCCGTGAGATCTCTGGGGCCGGGGCCCAAGGCCGTAGCAGGCCGGTTGACCGGTCGTCGTTGACTTGGCTCTTCCGGGCCCGGTCAAAATAGCCGTAACAATTGCCCCCATCTTCCGAGCTCTACCATTGTTAAGGTTGAGGTCGGGAGATGTAGAATAAGGGGGGAGAAGATGCTCTTTCTTTTTTCTTTTCGAAGGAGATTCGTTCGGTGGCGAGGGGAGTTGCCCCTCGGCTTACGGCCGACGAAGGAGATTCGTTCGGTGGCGAGGGGGGGTTGCCCCTCGGTTTACGGCCGACGAAGGAGTTTCGTTCGGTGGCGAGGGGAGTTGCCCCTCGGCTTACGGCCGACGAAGGAGATTCGTTCGGTGGCGAGGGGAGTTGCCCCTCGGCTTACGGCCGACGAAGGAGATTCGTTCGGTGGCGAGGGGAGTTGCCCCTCGGCTTACGGCCGACGAAGGAGATTCGTTCGGTGGCGAGGGGAGTTGCCCCTCGGCTTACGGCCGACGAAGGCGATTCGTTCGGTGGCGAGGGGAGTTGCCGCTCAGCCGACGAAGGAGATTCGTTTAGCGGAAGGAGTTGCCCCCAGCACTGAGATTGAGCTCGTTCGTTCGGTTGCGAGGGGAGTTGCTCCTCGGCTTACGGCCGACGAAGGAGATCCGCTCGGTGGCGAGGGGAGTTGCCCCTCGGCTTACGGTCGACGAAGGAGATCCGCTCGGTGGCGAGGTGATTTGCCCCTCGGCTTACGGCCGGCAAAGGAGATCCGCCCGGTGGCGAGGGGAGTTGCCACTCGGCTCACGGCTGGCGAAAAGGGTGAGGACCTTGTGAAGCCTGGCGAAGATTCCATGGTGGCGCTCTGCCATTGCTTCGTCCAGATCGGTGGATGCAAAAGTTGTTCGGTAAGCGGGGACCCAGCAGCATGGTCGGAGGAGCGATCTGGGTGCTTGAACTCGGACGGGGGTGCTTCGGCCAGGTCGGCTTGGCCAGGATGAGGATGACTTTGAGACAAGGTGGCTCGGAGGCTTGGAAGGGTGGTCCGACTCGTCTGGACCGGTCGGCCTCCTCTAGGGTCGGCCTCGGTCTCTGCCTGAACTGGTCGGCCTCGATCGGAGGAGCTGCTTGGTTGCTCGAACTCAGACGGTGGTGCTTCGGCCGAACGACTCGGCCACGGTCGGAGGAGCGGTCTGGATGCTCGACTGGTTCAACAGCTCCGTCGCAGTGGGGATAAATTTGTAAGCTCGACGAGGTGGCTTGGCGTTGAAACTCAGATACTTGGCAAGGCGGTCGGACTTGTTTGGTCGGCCTCCTCCTGGGTTGGTTAAACTGGTGTGGTCGGCCTCCTCTTGGATGGGTCGGCCTCATCTAGACACAGCTCCAGTTCCATTTCCAACTTCAGCTCCAGCTTTTGTCTGGATCGTATCTCCAGCTCCAGCTCCGGCTCCTGCTCCAGCTCCGGCTCCTGCTCCGGCTCCAGCTTTTGTCTGGATCCTAGCTTCTGCTCCAGCTCCTGCTCTCGCTCCGGCTCCCGCTTTTGTTTGTTTGGCGGTACGACCAAGGTAGCTCGGCAAGGGCGGCACAGTGATGGGAGCTCAGCCCATATGTTTGGCGATGGCAGCATGGTGTTGGTATGGCAGACGTCGAGACAATGGCCAGAGATGGTGGTAGGGCGATCGATGAAGACCGAGTCGGGGCTAAGCCCGACGCCTGCGAGGGTTGTCGGTGCTGTCTCTTGTCTGAACTCGATCGAGATCTCATTCTCCTTGGCGACCTTGCCGGGCCACTCGCAGCCCCGCGTCTTCCTGGCCCGTTCCCGGATCTAGACGCACTCCTTGCGCCTCTCCCTCAAGTTGGCCGAGGCCACAATGCCGGCCGCCGTGTGCTCCGGCGTTGTCGCGACCGTGGCAGCCTTATCTACAAGCTTTTGGTGAGACATTTGTTGAAGCCGGAGGATGTGGGTTTTTATCACCACCTCGCAAGAAGTTTAAGAGAGGAGAATTGTTAGGGAAGCTCTTGTAATTGTCTGAAAGCACACAATTAATTAGCAAGGGGGAAGAGGGCAGTTTGACCTTTTTGCTGGGTCGGCCTCGGCCTCGGCCTGAACTGTTCGGCCTCCTCAGGGGTCGGCCTTGGCCTCAGCCTGCACTGGTCGGCCTCCTCTGAGGTCGGCCTCGGCCTCGGCCTGAACTGGTCGACCTCCTCTGGGGTCGGCCTCGGCCTCGGCCTGAACTGGTTAGCCTCAGCCTCGGCCTGGACTGGTCGGCCTCCTCAGGGGTCGGCCTCGGCCTCAGCCTGCACTGGTCAGCCTCGGCCTCGGCCTGGACTGGTCAGCCTCCTTTTGGCGATGAGACGGTCACGAGCATTAGGATGCATGTTGAGGTGCAGATGTCGGTCGATGGTCCTCAGCTTGGTTGATGGTCGTTCGGATCAGTGAAAACATGTGCTGCCATCACACAAGCCAACGAGGCTCTGAACAGGATTGCTTAATGTATTCCAAGCACCGTGGCCTTTGGGCGAGCTGGGTGACAACGAGAAAATTCACTACAAAGGACAACCGAAGGCAGCAGCTCCACGAATGTCCTATACGGGGTTGCATTTGACAATACAACTGAATCTGTCGTTGATCGAATGTTCGGACAACTGCTGCTCGGCCGGGATATTGGCGGGGTCGGCAGCCCACCGAGCTGAGTGAGGGTGGCTCGAGGAGTCGTCGGCAGCCTTACAGGCTCGGTATCCCCGTAGGATTAGCTGGATCCACATCGCGGCATCCTTGGCAGCTTGGGCTCGACAGGGTCCATCGCCCCCTCGCTCGACAAGATCGGCTTTCCCCCATGCTCCTGAAGCTCAGAATGGTTGGCCGATCGCCGTTCGGCAGTTCGGCAGCTCTCCGACCTCGGATGGAAATTGGACGACGGAAGCTGACCGGGCCAAGTTTCCCTCAGAGGTCCGTTGGAAGATCAGTGATCGTCTCTCTCTTTCAGATCGAAACTGTGATCAGATCCGGATCCATTAACCTCTGGAGTGTTGGTCCTTCGGTCAATTTTAGGAGCAGTGGTCACATCGGATTGTTGGTCCTCTGGTTCCCCCAAGCTCCGCTCATGCTCCTCTTTCGGCACTCCCGACTTCTGTTGATCGTTGCCCCCTTTCCATCAATCCCAGAGATCGCCGCCCTCCCCCTATCGAACGTCGGCGACGGAGGGCTAGGCGAACCCGGGCACGACGCAGGGTGAATCGCCTGAGGAGCCGAGACCAGCTGCAGGGCCTGGGGATCGAGGACGTGGGCGACTGCCTCGTCATGGAGGTTGAAGAAATTGACCGACACTCGGTGGCAGCTAGGGCAGTTGAACAACGTCTTCATGGCTCCCTTCCCTGGCACAACTATCAGTTTTCCATTTGCAGAGTTCCAGGCAAGGGCGAGGCGCTTTCAATTGGGCCGAATTCTTTGGGGACTCCATGCGTTTTTTGGCAGGATTGGTGACGGCTTCTGGTACTAGGGTCCGAACGGCGACCCACTGGAGCTCGTCCACTGGCTGAGAGATGCGTTGGTGATGAATACCCGCTGGAGGTCTATCCGACCTGCTGGGGTAGATTAGTAGGTCGGCAGATCAGCAGGCCAGGCTAAATCTGCGATAGCAGATGAAGAAGCCGAGGTCGCCTCGACATACACCGCAACAAGCGATCCTGATGCCGGAGATTGAATCATGATGAGGCGTCCCAGCCACCTGATGGCGATCGCGTCAGTAAAACCAAAAGGCTGGATCACTGACCAGCTGCTGGCGTCCCGACGAAGGCGAGATTGGTGGTGGGGTTGATATTCACGAAGATCTGATTGTCGAGTCGACGCTTTCTCGTGAGTAGACACAAACGGAGAGTCTTGATGCCTCGTATCCGCCATCGGATCTTGTCATCGAGAAGGATCAGACTGGATCACTTCCGCCGACAGCCTACACCATCTATCAGATGGTCGAACTCCGATGAGAACGCTCCCATTCCGAGAGAGCTTAGATCCGCGGCCAGTTCCTCTACAGGGGAGCTTCTGGACCTGGTCGTGATAATGGTGGGGTACATGATCTCTCCCGACACAGCATCACGTAATTTGGTGTTGAGAGTGACGCATCAAGCAGGAGAGAGCGGGGCCGTCATGCAATTTGGGTGCGGCCGCCGCCGTTGCTACCTGATCCACCGGAGAATGGTATGGAGTTTGAAACAAAGGCTGATCCCAAAACCTCTTGAAACATCCTCCATTAGATCATCTCTTGAGTGTAATGCCCCATAGGCCTCCTGCATATTGAGCCTATGCCATGTGTGGCTGCCTCTGGAATAGAGATCCCACCAGATTTTTCGACAGACACATCGTCGTCATCGGACTGGAGGAAGCAGGTCTCCCAAAAAGGATGACCCCTACAATCTTCGCTCCAGATGACGAACCATATAATTCAATTATCAGAACGAGTCGTTGTAGATGTGGCTGATTCGTGGATGTTGACTCGTTTCCCACAGACGGCGCCAAATGTTTCTGCTATTTTTCGCAGAACACATTAATAGTATGGAGGGTGCGTGGTCAACGCGGTCAAAGAGGGGATGCGCGGGACCCCCGAGTTGTCGTGGCTGTCACTCGAGACGCAGATGACCGGTGGGGTCGACCGACGGCACGTTCGCTCGAGCGGAAAGGCGCGGCTCGGTTCTTTGGCGGGCCGAGGGGTAGCCTCGGTGAGATGACAACCTCTGGGATCGGTTGAAGGCAGAGTCGCTCGCAGCGGGGCGCGCGGATCCTCGCGTCGGCTCGGTGAGGGGTAGCCTCGGCAGAGCGACGTCCTCGTGACGGAGGAGACGAACGAGGTCGGGGACGAGGGCGCTCGGCTCCGGCTGGAAGGATGCCGAGGGGTAGCCTCGGCGTCGCTGGAACTCCTGGACCTGAATAGACGAGAGAGCTCGTCAGGGGGGTCAGACCTTGGTTCCGACCGAAGCCCCTCCGATGCCAAAGTCAGATCTGGCCTGATAAGTGCTCGGTGGGATCGAGTATGGCTCGCGGAGAGACCGATACTCGAGTCCTCGGGCCGAGCTTTGGAGGAGAAATATTCAAGGTGGAAGAAGGTGTAAGATGGGAGTATGAGGTACCTTCGTTGTAGGTGGAGAAGATCCGACCCCTTCCAAATGACGCCCACCCCCTCCTCATATAGACGAACCATGCTCATCATGTGCCATGATGTGGCATCATGGCCGCCATTCATGGGGTCGTGCAAATGGGGAAGGGATGACCCCCCTAATTGCGCCCACTTGATGACGCCATGAAGGTGGAGTCATGGCCATGAGTAATTGCCATAATTGGCGGGCCATGAAGGCTGGAGTAATGGGCATTGCGGTTGCCATGATTGGCGGGGGAATGATGGCCATTAAGCCTGGCCATGAAGTCGGTTGCCATATTTGGTGAGCCATGAAGGTGGCTGTCATAATTGGCGGATCATGATGGCACGGGGCGGCTGCCATAAATGGCGAAGGCTTCCTCGATTTGGGCCCCGATTTCCTCCGCTACAAAAGTGGGCAGCCTTTTGGGCCTTCATCTTGGGCGGATAAGCGCGGCCCGCCCGTGAGATCTCTGGGGCCGGGGCCCAAGGCCGTAGCAGGCCGGTTGACCGGTCGTCGTTGACTTGGCTCTTACGGGCCCGGTCAAAATAGCCGTAACATATGCCATTTTGGACAGAAATGTTGTGCTGAATTACTATGAAATTGGATTCCTGGAACTGCTCATACTAAGGGTTCCATTTGGGATTTCTTTCATGGAACTTGTAATACTAAGTGCATTCACCATGCGTCATGCTAGCGCTGATATCGCACATCTGCTGTAAGAACATTGTAAATTTACGACGACTCTTTTGTTCACAGAGATTTGAAGAAATTTGGTGTCAAAAGTGTCATTATTGAGCAACTGTTTCTAAATACTACAGGTTGTGTCATTGTTGTGAGCAACTGTGTGAGCAACTGTTTCAATTTACTGCAGGTTGTGAGCAACTGTGTCAAAAGTGTCATTGTTGAGCAATTGTTGAGCAACTGTGTCATTGATACTTGAAGTATGTGCTTCAGTGCAACATTTCCAATTTCAGGTTGCAATTTCTTTAGAGAGGAAACATAGTTTGGTAGCAAACGCTTAAAGACCCCAGTAAACTGATTTTGGATATTTCGACATAGTCATCAATGAGTTTCACTTAACAATAGTCATTGATAGGTGAACGTTGATCACATGTTCATTGAGCTGATATTTTATAAATAGAAGAAATACTGATAATCTCATAGAATAAATACAACCCCATTACAAAATATTTTAACATTACAAATAGAAAATTACACATCGAGCTATTCGTTGAAACTAATTTTTGACTACTAATACAATTATGAGCACGAACACAACATTGAGCGCGAATGCACTTAAGAAACAACCACATAAGAAATTGGCATTAAACAATCCAATTCTATGTGCTATGTTAGTGTATCCTTCAATATCCCATTCTCTTCTATCCTCTCTATGCCCATTTCTGCTCCCATGATGATCCGAAGAATATCCAACATGAACCATCTCACTCATGTGTCTTTGACGAAGCTCTGGGCTTGTTAATATGTCTCGACATTCACGATACGGTCGAGCTGAACTGCAATCCGCATTCCAGTACTTTATAGCATCTTCATAGTGATGAAAACCCTGTATACAGGGTTAGGATATCCATGTACTTGTGCCTTGCATTCATCCCAACTTTGATATATCCCACATTGCCTTCCGCTCTTTACAACATAAAACTTTTTCGTCATATTTATCTACATTACAAGAAAATTTAACAAATTTTATTTAAACAATGTATTTAAACAAATGTAAACAAATTGATTGCGGAAAATTTTCTTCTCCTCTAGGTCAGTTAACGATCTTTTTTATGTTAAAAGCAAGGTGACATGCTGATACGTCTGTTTTGCGGAGGCCCAACAACATGGGCCCAAAGGCACAGCCTACTACGCGAGGCCCGAAAGCACATGGAGCCAGAAACCCAGCTGCCGATCAGAAGCCCGTCTGCGAGATCAGGCCCGCCCAACAAAGCCCCCCAGAGGATCCCGGAACGACGATCCGACCCGGCCCCGAAAACGCGCAAGTCACTCGCCCTCTCCAGCGATAACCGTTCCCCCAGTCCCGTGACCACTTAATGGCCATTATGGGGAAATGCTGGCATGGCGCAGGGAGCGGCGATGGAGAGGCGGATTGAGGGGGCACGATCGGGGGCGGACGAGGAACGTGGGTCATGGACAATCACGACGGGAGGTCTATAAAAGGGCTAGAAGGACGACAGGACAAGGGACGACATCTCAGGTAACTAAAACCTAAGGTACTCCATCAACGACCTAGTTCCCCCATTTCTTCTCCTTCCTCCCCCGCTCGCGCCGGTAGACGTCGTTCCGACCTCCTCTCGAGTCGAACCATCTCCGCCGAGCCTCCTCTATCAGATCATCATCTGACTTAGGCATCGGAGGGGATTTGGCCGGAACCAAGGTCCGGCCCCCCTGACGAGTGCTCTCGTCTGCGCAGGAGGACGTCAGATCCACGGGCCGAGGCTTCCCCTCCGCCCCACGCCGGCCACGTATCAAGCAAAATGACTGAGGCTACCCCTCGTCGTCCGACCGACCGAGGCCGAGCACATCCGTCCGAGCCGAGGCTTCCCCTCCGCTCAAGAGGCGCCGAGGCTACCCCTCGTCGTCCGACTGTCCGAGGCCGAGCGTCTCACACTGGGCCGAGGCTTCCCCTCGCCCCCCTCATGGCCGAGGATCCAGATCCGGCCCAGCCGACGTGCTCCTTGTCATCCGCAACTCCGATTCACGCCGCGTCGGCATAGACTCGACACACCCGAGGGACCCAAGTCGGCCCCTTGACCACGTTGACCGGGTAGTCCACGGTCAACGCTTTTGTAATGAGAAAACACTCTGAAACATCTGGCGCCGTCTGTGAGAACGAACTATCCCACGAAGAAACAAACCGCACCTGCAATGGCACGAGCCTGTAACGGAAAAAGACGCATGCCCCCCATCCCGGAGGAGGGGAATGGCGCACCCAACAACGACCTTGAGGGCGCACCCGACGACAATCACCCCGCCCCCTCAACCGAAGAGACTGGCGGGTCAGAACTAGCCACGCAGGGGCAGCTCCGCGCCCTGGCCCAAGAGACCAACGCGAGCATCCAGACGTTGGTCGCGACGGTACAACAGCTCGTCGACGCTGCGCCAGCCAACGGAGACGTGTTGGGCGACGGCCATCGTTGGGCGGGGGCCCCCCGCTCTTACGGTCTGCAGTGGTCGATGACCACGGGAACCGAAGACCGAACACAGAGCGTCGGTTCACACTGCCCGGCTCCCAGCAGGCGAGATCACGCGCCTCCTCCCCTTATCATGAGAGGAGCCGGAGGGAAACCGAGTACACAGGGGACGAATCGGTGACCGCGTCGTCTCGTCGGTCACGATCGCCCCATCGCGGAAGAAGCGATCGACACCACTCGAGGGACCGATCACGGCAAAGCGGAAGCTCACGCCGGAAGAGCCGGTAACGCCGGGTCAGCCCGACCCCCAGTGTGGCTAGGGCCGTGGAGCCAGCCCAGCCGGCGCCCGCGCCACCACCACCACCAAATGAGCCTGAGGTAGGCGGGTGTCGGACCCCCGGTGGCATCCACGGAGACCGGTGCCCCCTGTCACGGAGAATAACCGACGCGCGGGTCCCCTCCCGATTCAAGATCCCAACGCTGGGGAAGTACGATGGGATAGGAGATCCAGGGAACCACGTGATGGACTACGAGGGGGACATGTATTTCCAGGGAGCCGATGATGACATACTCTGCAGGGGCTTTTATTCGACCCTCAGGGGAGTGGCGAGAACTTGGTACCGCAGCCTACCCAGCCGCTCCATTGACAGCTTCGAGGAACTCACCCAACTGTTCTGTAAACAGTTCATGGCAGGGCGACAGGTAATGCCTGATGCTGAACATCTGTTTAACATAGTGCAGGGCCCGACCGAGCCGCTCCGACAATTTATGCGCCGCTTCAACGCCGAACGGCTGAACGTAAACAGCCCTCCCGACCTTGTGGTCCAGACGGCCCTAAAGAAAGGGCTGCACCATAGAGGCTTGAAGAAATCTCTGCATAACGATCCCCCGAAGGACCTCCCTGGGATCATGGCAAGGGCCGAGCGCTTCATGTTGACCGAGGAAACCTTGGCCATTGAGGCAGGAAAGGCCAGACGAGGGACCAAACGCGGCGATAGCGAGCGCCGCAGCCCTGAAGGGTACCAGACCGAGAAGAGGACGAGAAACAGGCAGCGGGGAGAGGGTACAAGGGACGCCACCCCAGACGCCGTCCTCGCTCAAGTGCAGAAGGAAGAGCGCGCCGATCGCCCCCGCCGAAGACAAAAAGAGGGGGGAAGAATGGGGAAAAGTATTGCAAATACCACAAGAACAATGGCCACGACACTGAAGACTGCTGGCACCTAAAGAAGGACATTGAGAAGTTGTTGAGCCGAGGGCACGCAAGGAACTTAGCCGACGAGCCGGCCCACGGAGAAGGAACCTCCATGCAGCCGGACAAGGGGAAGAAGGTCAACACCGTCCAAGGCCCCCTCCGCATCATAGAGTGAGCAGGTAAGGCCCCTCCCCCCTAGTCGCAGCCTAGTCAGGAGGAGATTATCTAGGTTTACATCCCTCCGTCTAGCTTTATTTCCTTTTTCCTCCAAATGTACTAGTCCAATAGGACTCTTAAGAGTACAGATGCATTCCTTTTTATCTTTTCTTTATCTTCGACGGAATCAACATTTCACTAAGGGTGCATAAGAGTGAAGACCGTCGCCTCACTGGATGGGGGGGTCGGACAAAACCAGTCCTAAGCCGAGGAGCTCAGCCCTCACCAACCGACTCCTTCGCTCGTAAGTCTGGGGGGCAATCCTCCCAGCCAGCACAGACGCCGATCGTTCCTAAGCCGAGGAGCTTCGCCCTCACCGACCGACTCCACCGCTCGTAAGTCTGGGGGCAATTCCCCCAGCCAGCGCGAACGCCGACCGGTCCTAAGCCGAGGAGCTTCGCCCTCGCCGACCGACTCCTTCGCTCGTAAGTCTGGGGGCAATTCCCCCAGCCAGCGCGGACGCCGACCGGTCCTAAGCCGAGGAGCTTCGCCCTCGCCGACCGACTCCTTCGCTCGTAAGTCTGGGGGCAATTCCCCCAGCTAGCGCAGACGCCGACCGGTCCTAAGCCGAGGAGCTTTGCCCTCGCCGACCGACTCCTTCGCTCGTAAGTCTGGGGGCAATTCCCCCAGCCGGCGCAGACGCCGACCGGTCCTAAGCCGAGGAGCTACACCCCCGCTGACTGACTTTGTTGCTCACAAGACTAGAGGTAGCCCCCCTAGCCATCAAGGACGTCAACCGACTTGTCCACTCGAGGGGCAAGGGACAACCCCCCGGAGGAAGGGGGCGAGCGACCACCGTCAGCAGAGGAGCCGAGGTCGCGATAACAGGGTATGGCCTACGGAAGATTCAAGTAAGTCAATTTCATTTCCAACAATTAACCAAGGTACAAAAGTGTGTCTTATTTACAGGAAATCGAAGTGGAGAAACCTCCTTACAAATAATCCGCTCTCGACGGACAAACGCCGGCAGAGCAAAACTTGTCGACATAGAACACAAAGTTGCTGGCTTAGGCGATCATCCTGGCAATTAGCACTTGTTCGCTCCGAAGCAGAGAACCGGTAAAGAGGCCAATGGAGATTGCAGGGCCGGGGATCCATTTCAAGTAGACCGGCCCAAAGCGAAGCGGATGCTAAAAATTTTGAGGATAAAAACAAGGATGACAGGCCGGGAAGGACGACCTAGGGGGCCCGGGCTCAAGAGGACGCATCCTCGGGCGCCTCCCCCTGCTCAGAGCGAGGGGGATCAACAGGCGGAGGAGCCTGCCGGACTCGCTCCGCACAATCCCGGAAGGAGGACTGGACGACTTCGACGATCTGAGGGCCGATAAGGCCTTCATATGTACCGAAGGCTTCCCTGAGGACCTCAAAGATCCTCTCCCCCAGAGTCCCGACGACGCCCCTCTCCACCTCCTCTGCAAACCGCGCCACCTGACGCCGATCTGACAGTTCCCTCTGAAGCTCCTCCCTCTCCAGGCGGAACGACTCTGCCGCTTCCTCAGCCGACTGACGAGCGTCCTCCAACTTTCCCTGGAGGTCACCCACTCGTCCCTCTAGCTCGGCCACCCGGAGCTTGAGTTGCCGAGACTCCATCTGGGCCTCCACCATAGCTACCTCCGCCGCCCCGGCCCGCTCGTGGGCCCTCGCAGAGGACTTCTCCAGCTCCCTCAAATGGACGGCTCGACGCTGCGACTCAACAGCGAGCGTTGAACCCTGAAAGACAAGACATGAGCCAAAGAAGAGAGCGAAGGAAAGGACAGTAGGATAGCCAAACCTGTTGAAGGATCCAGACCAGGGAGTCTGACACCTTGTCGGCGGGGATCCTCTCGAGGAGACTGCGGTCCCGGGGAGGACGGAGCCCTCGACGAACTGCTGAGCCAGGGCTCGGTCGACAAACACCGAACCCCCCGGGGTGACCTCGAGGGAGGCCGAACTGCTCGCCAACAGGGCACCGATTCCCGGTAATGGAGACGGAGACGCTGCGACGGGGGTGGTTGTCAGGACCACCGGAAAATCCCCGGCGGTCGCCGCCGGGGGCACGGAGCACACCGGACTGGAGGGATCCGCACCTTCCTTTCTCCTTTTCCCTCCGTGAGGCTCGGCGGGCGCCGAAGGGAAGCGCTTCCGCCTCGTGCAGTCTCCACCCTCGGGGAGGAGACTACCGGAAGAAGAGGCGGGAGGTGCGGCCACCACCTTGCCCACGGCGGGCTCGGTTCGGCGCACCTCCTCCTCAACGGTCCGCTGAGGTGCACTTCCCGAGGTACTACCTCGCCTCCGAGCGGCTCCACGACGAATCAGCTCATCAACATTGCGGGTAAACTCGCGACCAGCCATCCCTACAAGGAAAACCGAAATCAGGGTAAGCCACGGGGCAATCCAGGACTAAAAAAGCGACCTACCCAGAGACCACAAGACGGCCTTCAGGAGTAGGTCGTCCAGCAAAGGCCAGATAGACTTCGCCTCCAAGGGGAGGGCCGACAGCAGCGCGACGGCCGCCTGATCAGCCTCAGAGAGGGTTAGCATTAGGCAAGGCCGACCCGACCCTCCCCAACCTGTCAAAATCTGGGCATCCTCCAGGAAGACCACGAAGACGTAATCCGAGCTCCAATTCCCCGACCAGCGGGGTAGCCCGATTAGGCATTCCCTCCCCGTGCGGGCTCGGAGGTGCAACCATGACCCCGAACCGACCGTCTGGACCTGATAAAAGTAGAAGAGAAGGGGGAGAGAGGGCCCCAGACCGCGAGTATAGCAGAGCATCACGAAGCCCGTCAGAACTGTAATTGAACAGGGGGTGAACTGGCAAAGGGGCACCATGAGGTACTCCATGACTTGGATGAAGAAGGAATTGAGCGGGAAACGAAGACCCAGGCGGAACATCTCGACGTAGACGCCGACTTCATTGCCCCTCGGAAGACAGATCCGCTCGTCGATGAAAGGGACTCGAACATCATACGGGTAACAGAGATACTTTCCCCGGATCTCCGCAGCCGCTAGAGAAGAAGTCCTCGACGGCGTTCTAAGGACAACCGGAGGTACATTAAGCCGCACGACCGCCGACGCCACATCATCGCCGGTATAGTCTGGGAAGAGCTTCCCCTTCCCTTTATCTCGGAGAAAACGGCTCCTTGAGGAGGTACCGGATCCCACAGATCGGGGCCCGCCCCGCCTGGACTCATGAGGATCCCTCGCCTCTTGGCCAGGGCCACCTATCCTAAGAGCAGCCATAATAAGAAGATGGGAAAGGAGTTACCTTTTTTGTCAATTTGGAGAAAACAAGGAAACGAAGACGGCGGGAGACTCCGAGTTTGTGGAAAGCCCGGAGCAGAGGGAAGAGCGAAGAAGTCGGGATCAACGCAGCCGGGGATCTTATATACAAGACCCAGGGGCGAATTCGAAGCGCCTGACAGGAACGCGTGGCAGGCCACAAAGAGCCGGCGGCGTTTCGAAATCGGCGCCAAGGGAAGTCCAATCAGTCCGCCTCATCATAACCTTCATTTATGACCGCGCCTCGACTGACGCGCCACTCGGAATCACAGACGTCACATCGGTCGAACCGAGCCAGCCAAGGCCAATCGGCCCCACCGATGGGGGCAATTGATACGTCTGTTTTGCGGAGGCCCAACAACATGGGCCCAAAGGCATAGCCTACTACGCGAGGCCCGAGAGAACATGGAGCCAGAAACCGAGCTGCCAATCAGAAGCCCGTCTGCGAGATCAGGCCCGCCCAACAAAGCCCCCCAGAAGATCCCCGAATGACGATCCGACCCGGCCCCGAAAACGCGCAAGTCACTCGCCCTCTCCAGCGATAACCGTTCCCCCAGGCCCGCGACCACTTAATGGTCGTTATGGGGAAATGCTGGCATGGCGCAGGGAGCGGCAATGGGGAGGCGGATTGAGGGGGCACGATCGGGGGCGGACGAGGAACGTGGGTCATGGACAATCATGACGGGAGGTCTATAAAAGGGCTAGAAGGACGACAGGACAAGGGACGGCATCTCAGGTAACTAAAACCTAAGGTACTCCATCAACGACCTAGTTCCCCCATTTCTTCTCCTTCCTCCCCCGCTCGCGCCGGTAGACGTCGTTCCGACCTCCTCTCGAGTCGAACCGTCTCCGCCGAGCCTCCTCTATCAGATCATCGTCTGACTTAGGCATCGGAGGGGATTTGACCGGAACCAAGGTCCGGCCCCCCTGACGAGTGCTCTCGTCTGCGCAGGAGGACGTCAGATCCACGGGCCGAGGCTTCCCCTCCGCCCCACGCCGGCCACGTATCAAGCAAGACGATCGAGGCTACCCCTCGTCGTCCGACCGACCGAGGCCGAGCACGTCCGTCCGAGCCGAGGATTCCCCTCCGCTCACGAGGCGCAGAGGCTACCCCTCGTCGTCCGACTGTCCGAGGCCGAGCGTCTCACACCGGGCCGAGGCTTCCCCTCGCCCCCCTCGTGGCCGAGGATCCAGATCCGGCCCAGCCGACGTGCTCCACGTCATCCGCAACTCCGATTCATGCCGCGTCGGCACAGACTCGACACACCCGAGGGACCCAAGTCGGCCCCTTGACCACGTTGACCGGGTAGTCCACGGTCAACGCTTTTGTAGTGAGAAAACACTCTGAAACACAGGCCATGCACAAATTGTATTAGAAATTTAGAAACAAAGCTAAAACAACAGCAGTACATTAGAATTTGCCTCGTATTAATTCATATAATGATCTTGATGTTCCTATTGCATTAGAAAAAACAGTTGCAAAAAATACAAACAGCTAAAGTCGATCCAAATTTCTGTCTAACTGTGTCACTTATTGTTCTAAACCCAATTACTAATCACATTTTCTAATTTCTGTTATCTCATGAACATTAATGGTCTATTCCAGACCAAAGCTCAATTAAAGTTGATCCAAATTTTCTGAGAAAGCAACAAACCTGAGTAGCTAAAGGGAATAACACAGATGAATGTGGTAATTACAAATTTTGTATTAAGTTGACAGAACATTGTTGACAAAACACGATAGATCCAATAGTTCAGGGTAATCACCATGATAATTTTCCTATGATCACATAACAAATCATTCAATATTCAAAATTTCCAAGTCAACATCTCTCAGAATATGTTACTGTTTCTCATTTAGCAATTTCCAGCTCAAACAATACAAACAGCAAACACGTATCTAAATTAACAAAATAGAGAATGCTTGGTTAAATTAAATCAAACCTCGAAGAAAATGAAGCCTCAAAAATTAATCGACCTCTTGGAGACCTGCGGGACCGTTTGAGGGAGTACGTGCGGATGATCTGCAACGTGAAGTGATGGTGAGAAGACAAAGAAAAAGACATTTAAGCAACGAAGAGAAAGCAAAGGGAGTTCGTGCTAGGGCTTTGGGGGGTTTTCGTGCTAGGGCTTTGGGTGCTTTGAGGAGTTCGTGCCTCGATCGATCTTGGGGTTACTCGATAGAACGAGAGAGAAGAACACAGGAAGAGAGGAGCGGCGATTGGATGCTGGAGCTTTGGGAGTTCTCGAAGATGAGAACGAGAGAGGAGAACGCGGGAAGAGAGGAGAGGTGATCGGATGCTGTTAGGGCTTTGGGAGTTGTCGAAGATGAGAGAGGCGTTTTCGTTCGCACTTCGAGAGCTGAGCTTTGGTTTTTCCGACTTGGAATCGAACCGGGTTTTTTTCGATGTTTTCAGCGAATGCGGGCTATCGAAGTTGGGCGCCATTGGATCAGAATCGACGAAGGGAGGCAAATTTCGCACGGGATTTGTGATGTGCTCGGTGCGCAGCCGATCAGTTCCATATATATATATATATATAGGAAAATTTTCAAATGAGAACATTTCGCACCGTGCGAAAATATTTTTATCTTTTTTGTTGAAATTTTTTTTTTCAAAAATTCTTTTTTCCACCCTCATTATATGTTGTTATACCCATCTCAAAAAATAATGGTTGAGAAATAATGTCATTTGGCCTTCGATCAAGCCATTTCATCAAATTCGAACGTTTTGAGACCGTTAAATTTGTAACGGGTGGATGTGTGCTCTAATGCCCAACAGGTTCACCCATTATTTTCCCTGGGGTATATAATTGTATGGATTAAACATCAAAAAAGAATTTTTGAAAAAAAAAATTTCAAAAAATAAAAAAAAAGTTTTTCCACGGCTTTCGCACGGGATTTTTCGCACCCGAAGATTTCCCCATATATATATATGTGTGTGTGTGTGTGTGTGTGAAAAATGGAGAAGAGCTGACAGCGCTGGAAATTTTTCCAGCGCTGTCCGCATTTTGGGCGAGATAAAAGTATTTTTTTTGAAATTTTTTTTGCAGTAGTTAGATATACGTGTTAGGAAGCTCCCCACAAAATTTCAGCTCGATCCGACACCGTTTGAGCCTCCGTTCATCAATTTCAAAAACGTTACACAAATCTGTCCACAGTTTTGCGTAACGTTTTTGAAATCGATGAACGGAGGCTCAAACGGTGTCGGATCGAGCTGAAATTTTGTGGGGAGCTTCCTAACACGTATATCTAACTACTGCAAAAACAAATTTCACAAAAATATTTTTATCTCGTCCAAAATGCGGACAGCGCTGGAAAAATTTCCAGCGCTGTCAGCATTGGCCCATTAACATATATATATATATATATATATATATATATATATATATATATATATATATATATAGAATAATAGGTATCATACGCCATTTGAGAGGGTCTCTCATATTCCCTCTCACATAAAGGAGGCAAGTACAAGCCCACATGTGCTAGTACTTGTTGTACTTGTCCCCTTTATGTGAGAGAGAATATGAGAGACCCTCTCATATGGCGTATGATACACATTATTCTCATATATATATATATATATATATATATATATATATATATATATATATATATATATATATATATATATATATTCTATAAAACACAACCTTTTTTGAATTTTGTCCCAGTCATATGTCCAGTCATATTGCTTTGTCCCAGTCATATGCTGAGTAGGATAAAATTTTTTGACTTTTTAAATTTTTGCCTCACGTTTGTTCTCCTTGGCCTTTCACCTCAATTCATATCACGCACACTATCAACTTTCTCATGAGGTAAAAATGGAGGGAAATCTTGGAGGGAAAAATGGTGGAGGGAAATCTTGGAGGGAAAATGGTGATGTGATCGGAGATGGCCTCCTCAGAGACGTCCTCCAAAAATCCTTAGAGATGGCCTCCTCAGAGACGGGCCCTTTTCTTCTTCACGTCCTCATCTTCCATCCTCATCTTCCATCCTGCAAAAAATCAAGCCATCTTCTTCACGGCCTTCATCTTCTTCACGGCCAATCCTGCAAAAAATCATCCTCATCCTCATCTTCTTCACAGCCTTCTTCACGTCCTGTAGCAAAGCCCTCATCTTCAACCTCACCACGCAAAGCCCTCATCTTCAACCTCATCCTCCTCATCTTCAACCTCATCTACCTCATCTTCAACCTCCATTCCTCACGTTGCCATCTTGATCCATCCCAATGAAGTATGATTTTGAATGCGTTGATATTTTTTTCATGTTTTTGCAACATTATCTTTTCGAATTTTTCTCACTTTAGCCATTTTCTTTTGGTCGTTTCAGATTTTAGCAAGGTGGCTGGGTGTGTTTAACTGGGATCTTCAAAAGTTCACGTTGGTGATTTGAACCCTTCATGCAACATCAGGTGAATATGTGAATGAAGTATATCAAATTTTAGTTGATTTCAAATTTTTGCGATGATAATTTTAGTTGATTTCAAATTTTGTGAATATATATACACTCACACTGAATCTGTGAATATTCACAAAATTTATGAATGAAGTATATTCCTGATTTTGATTTTAGAAATCTGTGAAGTACATTCAAATGTACAAATTGATTCACTAAAATACTTCATTCACAGGATTTTGATATAATTCATTCACTAAAATCCTAATTACTTCATTCACTTCATTCCCTAAAATTTTCAGAATCTTATCAGAATCTTAGTTATATCAAATTTTAGTTCATTCACTTCATTCATCCATTCATTCACAAAATTCACTAAAATCAACTTCATTCACAAAATTCACTTCACTCATGAAGTGAATGGACCTGATTTTAGTGAATGAAGTTATATCAAATCACTCCATTCACTCCATATGGAATGGACCTGATGTTATATCAGTATTTGAAGTGAATGGAGTGAATTGATATGGACCTGATTTTAGTGAATGATGTTATATCAGTATTTAGGATTTTAGTGAATGAAGTTGATTTCAACATCAGGTCCATTCACTTCATTTGAAAATTCAGAATCTTATCAGGAATTTCAGAATTTTCAAATTTGAGTTATATCAAATGTATTCACAGGATGAATGATAATTTTAGTTGATTTTCAGGAATTTATCAGGACACTAAAATACTTCATTCACTTCAATCACAGGATTTGAAATGTTTGGTTTTCAGTAAATTTTCAGTAAATATGTTTGATTTTTGATTTCATTAACAGGATTTTCAATCAATATGTTTCAAACATAACTTGAAGTAGGGTAAATTGATTGAAGTACTTCACAGATTGAGTTGTATATCAGAATTTCATTCACAGATTGAGTTGTATATGAAAATTTTGATTTTATCAGTTTGAGTTGTATATCAGAATTTTGTGAATATACTTCAAATATCTTGATATCCTGTGAATTTTTGAAAATCAGTTTGAGGTCCAGGATATTTGATATGTTTGAGTTGAATTCACTTGCAATCCTGTGAATGGATATCCTGTGAATGGATATCAAATATAAAGTCCAGGATATTTGAATGGATATCACTTGAGGTCTAGGATATTTGATATGGATACTCCTGTGAATTTGCTAATTTTAGTGAATGGATATCCTGGATATTTGATATGGATACTTCATTGACTTATATTTGATATGGATACTCCATGTGCTCCATTTGCTAATTATACTCCATGTGCTCCATTAGCAAATATACTTGATATGGATACTCCTGTGAATGGATATCACTTGAGGTCCAGGATATTTGATATGTTTGAGTTGAATTCACTTGCAATCCTGTGACTTGATATGGATATCCTGTGAATGGATATCCTGTGAATGAAGTTACACTTGCAATCATATTTGCTAATTATACTCCAGTGACTTATATCAGTATTTGCTAATGGAGCACATGTCACTTGCAATCCTGTGACTTGATATATGAATATACAGTATATTTGATATCAAAAATCCATTCACTTGCAATCCTGTAAATGGATATCTTGATAAAATCCTGTGAATACATTTGATATATCAAATTTTCAAATCAAAGTTGTATATCTTGATATCCTGTGAATACATTTGATATCATCTTATCATTCATCCATTCACAGATTTTTACATTTTTGAAACATTAGAAACAATATAAATGGTAAAATTTTGATCTTTTGCAGTGTATTGCTCCACGCAAAGCCTCATCTGCAACCTCATAGCCCTCCTCCACGCACGTCATCAGGTGAGTTCTTTTGGGATTTTTCGGCTTTTTGCAACAGTTGAAACATTAAAATTTTGGGGTTTTTCAGATGATTATATCAATGTTCCTAAAGCTTTTTTTACGTTGTATTGCAAGTTGTTTTGATTTTATTATAGTTATTTTGGGATTGTTTTGATCGCATTCTGAAGTTTGATATAATTTGACCTGTAAGAAACGGGTTTGGGGCTTCGTGTTGATTTCTTTAGTTCTTGAATGAATTTGGATTGCAAGTGAATTCTTTAGTTGGCTGTATTGATCTAGGATCTAAATTGCAACTGATTTTTGAATTCTAATTAACTAACTTGATTGTTCATTTTGTTGGCTTATGGTGTCTTGAACTAAAGTTTTGCATGAGTTCTTTTTACTTTGGTTGGGCTAAGTCATGTACTTCAACCAGGAGCTACAATTTCAGGTCGCGCTAAGTATGATGTAAACTCAGAATAGATAGTGAGCTGAGAAGATAGATTAATGATAATGTATTTAAACATTGTGATATGTTATTTGGTTTGGTTTAGGTTGGTTTCAGAATAGATAATGTATTTTGCTACTGGAGTATAATTAGCAAATATGAAGTTACATGTGCTCCATTAGCAAAATATGCATATGACAGCAGGACACTAATCCATGTGCTCCATTAAAATTATGCTCCATGTTCTGCTTTAAAATTGTGCTCCTGTGCTCCTCTTTTTTTATTTTTGAAACTTCAGGTTGGTTTATCATGAGGTATTTTTGGATTTAATCAACTCAAACGTATTTTTGGATTTAATCAACTTAAATTTCAAACTTTGGGGTATTTTTGAAACTTCAGAATGCTTTGAACTTCATATGCATTGGTTTATCATGACCTAATATACACACATGTCAAACTTCAGGTATGAAGTTGAAACTTGATCCTAATGAAACAGGTCAAATTTTTCACCTCTTTAATTTTAAATAGACTCAATTTCTAAATCGTACTGAAATTAGAAATCCTGATGCTATTTGGAACTGCATGTTAGACCTTAGAAATCCTGATACTTATGCTATTTGGAACTGGATGAACTTCCAAATTTGTGTCAATTTTGCGTTCAATTTGGAACTGGATGAACTTCCAAATTTGTGTCAATTTTGCGTTCAATTTGGAACTGGATGAACTTCCAAATTTGAGATAAATTTTTGACATGATGAAATTCCAAATATGCGTCGATTTTTTCCTACTGCTATTTGGAACTGGAATATGCTATTTGCTTAGTTAGAAATTGTATCAAAATATGAATATGCTAATTGTATCAACACCTCCTGTCATATGCATATTTTGCTATTTGGATTAGGGTCCTGATGCCCAGAGCACATCCTGTCATATGCATATTTTGCTATTGGATTAGGTTCCTGATGCCCAGAGCACATTTTGTCATATTCATATTTGGAACATGAATTTTTTTGCTTTACCTACATTAAACATTTGCTTGACATTGCTCTTTTGCATGATCTTCGGGTCAACAGTTATTGGGTTTAATTGGGTTACCAGTAAATAACTTGGCCATTACTTGGAATAACATTCATACAACATAACCCAATAGCAAATTTATACATAACCCAATAACCCAACCCTATAGGGGGAGATAATGTAATTGGGTTAAAACTACTACACTCAAATTTAACTCATATTCCAGATAACATTTCTGATGTAGAGAATCAACTGTTAACCCAATACCATAACCCAACATAACCCAAGTAATGATGTAGTGATGCAGCTTATTTGGCCATTACACTAATAAGTGTAATTAGTTTGGGTGTAATTTGGATAGGTCTTTAGCTCAACGCAGATGGCGAGATCGAGAATGTGAACAAGAACACCGAAACATATCTCACGCTCTGACTTCTAACTGTGGCATTGATATGCCTCATATAATACCAGGAATGACAACTTCCCCGGTTGAACAAGAAGATGCTGTCTCAGCCTCGCGTAACGCTATGATTTCTAGACAAGTACCTGGACCATTTGTCAGGTTATTATCCACCCGACTAAACATAAAATCTATTCTACTATTATGTATTTTAATTGTATTTATTTTTGGGTGTAATTTGGATAGGTCTTTAGCTCAACGCAGAAGGCGAGATCGAGAGCGTGAACAGGAACACCGAAATATATCTCACGCTCTGACTTCTGACAGTGTCCTTGATATGCCTCATATAACACCAGCAATGACAATTTCCCTGGTTGAACAAGAAGATGTTGTCTCAGCCTCGCGTAACGCTATGACTTCTGGACAAATACCTGGACCATCTGTCAGGTTATTATCCACCCGACTAACCATAAAATCTATACTACTATCATGTATTTTAAGTGTAATTAGTTTGGGTGTAATTTGGATAGGTCTTTAGCTCAACGCAAAAGGCGAGATTGAGAGCGTGAACAAGAACAATGAAACATATCTCATGCTCTAACGTCTGACAGTGTCTTTGATATGCCTCATATAACACCAGCAATGACAACTTCTCCGGTTGAACAAGAAGATGCTGTCTCAGCCTTGCGTAACGCTATGACTTATGGACAAGTACCTGGACCATCTGTCAGGTTATTATCCACCCGACTAACCATAAAATCTATACTACTATCATGTATTTTAAGTGTAATTAGTTTGGGTGTAATTTGGATAGGTCTTTAGCTCAACGCAGAAGGCGAGATCGAGAGCGTGAACAAGAACAACAAAACATATCTCACGCTCTGACTTCTGACAGTGTCCTTGATATGCCTCATATAACACCAGCAATGACAACTTCCCCGGTTGAACAAGAAGATGCTGTCTCAGCCTCGCGTAACGCTATGACTTCTGGACAAGTACCTGGACCATCTGTCAGGTTATTATCCACCCGACTAACCTTAAAATCTATACTACCATCATGTATTTTAAGTGTAATTAGTTTGGGTGTAATTTGGATAGGTCTTTAGCTCAACGCAGAAGGCGAGATCGAGAACAAAAACAAGGAAACATAACTCAATATATGACTCCTAACAGTATACTTGATATACCTCAAAGCACTCATGCATTACCAACTTCTCCTGTTGAACATGAAGATGAGGTCTCAGTCTCGCAAAACGCTACGATATTTGCCCAAGATGCTGAGCCATCTACCAGGTTATTATCTATACAATCTAATCTACTTTAATGTAATGTGATTTTATTTAATGTTGGTGCTATTTTGGATAGGTCTTTAGCTCAACGTCAAAGGAGAGAACGAGAACAAGAACTACAAAACATATCGCGATATATGACTCCTATCAGTATACCTCAAATAACACCTCCATTCACAACTTCTCATGCTGAACAAGAAGATCGCTCAGCTTCGATGTTAGTATGTAGGTCAACTCATCATAGAGGTGGTCCGTCAACACAGGATGCTTATGGTCGACATTATCTTGGTTTAATGAACATTCCATGCCCTCATTGTTCGGCCTTACATTGGTTGGATGAACAGTTGTCGAGGTCAACTTTGACAACACATTACTTTGGAACATGTTGTTTGCAAGGAAAAGTAAAATTGGAGAAACTTAATGAACCCCCTCCAGCACTTCGTGACTTATATGATGGGGACAGTGAACAATCCAAATCATTTCGAAAGTATACTCGGGAGTATAATGCAGCTAATGCATTTACCAGCCTTGGTGCGACAATGGATCAAAGATTGATTGCTGGCAGAGGCCCGAACATATTTACTATTCATGGAGAATTACGCCATCGAACAGGATCACTTCTGCCACAACTGGATCAAACAGCAAGTTATTGTCAACTTTATATATATGATCCGGATTCTGCTATACAGTTACGAAGTAATAGAAATCCACATTTGAGAAGGGATGTCTTACAAATTATTCAAAATTGTCTATCGGACATAAACCCATTCATCCAACTATATTGTCAGGCTTATTCTGTTTTATCTCAAGCAGATTTATGTGGTCATGATCTTCCTGTATATCTCCATTACAATTCAAACAAGGATCGTCACCGTTATAACCTCCCAACCGTAGATGAAATTGCTGTTATTTTACCTGGAGATGGCTATCGACCTTCCGGGATGCGAGATATTATTTTACATCTATGAGGAAATAATCAATTAATGCAAATTAATGAGGCTCATCCTGCATACTTACCATTACACTATGTCTTATTATTTCCTGATGGTCAGCTTGGATGGGAACCTGAGTTGAAGCAGTGGGATCCAGTTCAAAACAAATCCTCAAATAGACGACTTACCATGTGTGAGTTTTATAGCTACCGTCTATTTGAAAGACATAATGAGTATTCTGCAATTTTGAGAGCTGGAAAATTATTCCAAGAGTTCATAGTTGATGCTTTGGCAGCAACTGAGCAACATAGTTTGACATTCATCAAACTTAATCAAAGAAAACTCCGCTCAGAGCTATATCAGGGTCTTGCAGATATTGATGCCTATGTCAAATGTGACCAAATTGGACAACGAATGATACTTCCCTCATCTTTCACTGGCAGTGCCCGTCACATGTTTGAAATCTTTCAAGACTCAATGGCTATCACACGTTATAACCAGCACCCGGATATTTTTCTTACCATGACTGCAAATCCAAAGTGGCCGGAAATTACTTCGGCTCTACTACCCAATCAAAAGGCTACCGACCGGGCAGATTTAGTTGCACGTGTATTTGAGTTAAAAAGAAAGGCTTTGATGAAGGAGATTGATGTTAATAATGTATTTGGAAAGAAAGTAGCGCATGTATTTACAATTGAATTTCAGAAACGGGGTCTTCCACATATGCATGCTCTTTTCTTTCTTCGTGGTCCAGATAAGATTCGTACATGTGATCAAGTGGATAGAATTGTTTGTGCTGAATTTCCTAACCCTGCTCAAGATCCTACATTATTCGATACTGTGTCAAAATGTATGGTACATGGACCATGTGGTGTTCGAAATCCAAATGCTTCATGTATGGAAAATGGTAAATGTAGTAAGAAATACCCTCGAAATTATGCAGATGCAACAACCATGGATCGTGATGGATATCCTATTTATCGTCGTCGTAATAATGAACATCGATATACTGTAAGGGGGCATCAAGTTGATAACCGCGATGTTGTTCCGTACAACATGTATCTCTCAAGACGATTTAACTGCCATATTAATGTAGAAGTTTGTGATGGGGTAAGATGTGTGAAGTACATTCATAAGTATATTTATAAAGGCCATGATCGGACCACAATGGTGTTGGGCTCAGTAGATGAGATCCAACAATACCTTGATGCAAGATATATTGGACCACCTGAGGCAGCTTGGCGAATATTTGAGCATCCCTTACATCAGGAGATTCCGTCTGTTCAAAGATTGATACTTCATTTACCAGGTCAACACCGTGTAATTTTTGACCCAGATGAAGATGTAAATGCAATAAGGTCAAGGGCTGAAAACGAGAAGACAACTTTGACTGAATTTTTTACATGTTGCGCTTTGCATGAGTCTGCACATGATATCACATATCAAGAATTTCCTCAAAAGTTTGTGTGGCATTCTTCAACAAAGGTCTGGACTCCAAGACAATCTGGATATGTAATAGGCAGAATGTATTTTGCATCCCCTAATTCTGGTGAGCGATTTTATCTACGGTTGATACTAACAGTTGTTAAAGGGCCAACATCGTGGGAAAATTTACGCACATACAATACCATTGAGTACCCTACATTTAAAGCAACATGTATTGCAAGAGGTCTTCTTGAAGATGATTCCGAGTGGAGACAATGTCTTTCCGAGGCTTCCATTATGAAAACAGGATATCAATTACGAAGACTGTTTTGTATTATTCTTATCGAATGTTCGCCGATCGACCCCCTTGCATTATGGAATGAATTTTCAATGCACATTTGCGATGATCTTCCACATAAACTACACACGTTATTTGCAATTTCTACCCCAACTCAAGGCCAACTTGAAGATTATGGATTATTCCTTATCAATGAATTGCTTGAGGAGTATGGTAAGTGTCTATACGACTTTCCACCAATGCCACTTCCTGCTGGAGATTGGAATGCAATTGTTGACAATAGATTGTTGCATGAACATCAGGATCTTATAAATAAAGCGAAACAAATGGATGCACAAAAAGACATTGATTGCCTCAATGATGCACAACGCAATGCTTATTCAGCAATTACTTCATCCGTATTTGAAAATAAAGGTAATACATTCTTCTTGAGCGGCGGTGCTGGAACTGGAAAGACTTTTTTGTACAATGCAATAGCAACAATGTTGCGTAGTCTTGAAAATATAGTTATCACCGTCGCGTCTTCCGGTATTGCATCATTGCTACTTAGCGGAGGCCAGACTGCACATTCCACATTTCGTATCCCGTTAGATGTGCACGATAATTCAATTTGTAATTTTAGCAAGCAATCCATGCAAGCACAATTATTCAGAAAAGCGAAACTTATAATATGGGATGAGGTACCTATGCAACATCAGCACTGTGCTGAGGCAGTGGATCGATCGTTAAAAGATATCTGTGATAACAACAGAGCGTTTGGTGGTATTACTGTTGTTCTTGGTGGTGACTTCCGTCAAATCTTGCCCGTCATACCAAAGGGGGTTCGAGAAGAAATTGTTAGCACCTCATTGAGACGATCTGTATTATGGTGCTCTGTACAAGTTTTGATATTGGATCAGAATATGCGGTTAAATAACTCATCTACTGAGAATACAAATTTTGCAAAATTTATTTTGGAGGTATTTTATTTCATGCCTAATTCAATTTTACGAACTATTTTTATCTTAACCATTCCTTAAACTTAAATTATATCTATATATGTCTTAGGTTGGGACAAATCCTACAGAAGTTGTAGAACTTCCTTCTAACATATTCAGGTGCAAGGATTTAAACGAGTTAATACTTCGAATTTATCCTCAGCTTGATATTGAGGGTGCTGTGACTCCGGCATACCTTACTGAACGAATAATTCTTTTTGCACGGAATGATGATGCTACTTTTATAAATGCTGCTGCATTAAATATTTTTCCGGGACAGAAGATTACGTATCAAGCTGCAGACAGTTTGTCTGAAAATGAAGAAACCGATCCAACCATTATAAATAAATATCCAACTGAGTATATAAACTCTTTGGATCCTCCTGGGTTGCCACAATTTACACTTGAGCTTAAGGTTGGTTGTCCTATTATTTTATTACGAAATATTGCACCTAAAGACGGGCTATGCAATGGCACTCGATTGATGGTTATCAGATGTGCATCACGTGTCATTGAAGCTCAAATTTTAAATGGGGATAAAGCCGGTTGTTTTGTGTTTATTCCAAGAATATCTTTGTCACCATCGGCTACAGAATTACCTTTTCATATGACAAGAAGGCAGTTTCCTATCTGTGTGACATATGCTATGACGATTAATAAAGCCCAAGGACAATCTGTAAAGTTCGTTGGAGTTGATTTGCGGACCCCAGTTTTCAGTCATGGACATCTTTATGTGGCACTTTCAAGGTGCACATCTTTTGATCGTGTATGTGTCCTTCTTCAACCCAACATAAATAACACAGTAAACATCGTTTACCCAGAAGTTCTGCTATGATTTCCAATGTATGATAAAAATTGTATGTAAGTATTTTAACTTTCTTTCTTTACATTGTTTTATTTATATTATTTGTTTAACTGATCTTTTAAAAAATTTATTTATCGATTGTTGTCTAACATGCATGTATATCATTAGCATACGTTACCAAGCTTTAAAATGTGGACACACATTACCATATATGGCAGGGTAAGAAATTTTTTCCTTCACTACATTTCATTGCATGACTTAATAGTTTTCGGTATACATTGTTTGATAAAATATATTGGTTTGTATTTTTATATAGATAGAAGATGATGAAGATTTGGCAAAAACTGTAAGTTTCTTATCATAATTCTACATTATATATTTTATCTACTATGTTTGCATTAACATTTTTGTTCTCTTAGGTTCTGTTACTTCAAAACAATCACATAAATGTCAGGCTACGGGGTTATATCGGATTTTGGTTTGATAAGGTATGCATACCGTTACAAACATTCCCATTTTGCCATTAAAAATTAGTTACTTATTATTATTATTATTATTATTTTCAGCAAATTGGTAAAAGAACTTTACAAGCAACGGCTACGAGTCACATTGAAGACAAAGCAATCTTCTTTTCCGAGGTAATATAAAAATCTTAGATTTTGTTTTTCAAAATTTCATATTCATTGACCATCTAAATACTTTTTTTGTTATAGAAGTGGAAGATGGTTCTTGCCGAGCTTGCTTGGTTCCAGAAAGCACGCCATCCACCACTCCAACGAAAAAAGGTAAATAAATGTATAAATTTAAAATTTTTCCATATTATCACATATATATTAATTTTTCTAAGAAATTTATGTTCTTAATTTATCTAGGTTATTGCTCATCCTATTAACTCTCCACTTTGGATTGAGCTTGACACGTCATCTTTTTATAATGTTATGATGAAAAGGTTTTCTGCTTAACCATGATGAAGGTGATAAAAGTGAGTTTTACAAAGTAATTAGATATATCTTTGTTTCTAATTTTTCTATTCTAATCTATGATTTTATTTTTTATTTTCAGGACTCACGGCACTAGCTTCATATGTAAATTTTGTTGGTTTTAAATGCCTGTGTGAGAGATGGTGTTTTTGAAGTTGGACTGCATGGTTCAATCAAAAATGTATTTTTGTGTATATTTGTTCATAGTTAAGGGTTTTTTCTTTTCGCGTATAGTTTAGGTTGTGTGATATTATAAGTCGATGTAAAAAAATGTTGTCTTAAGTACTATTTTGGTTGAAAATATGATTTGGGGAAAACTCCCTTCAAAAAATCACTAAGTACGACTATATCCATTGTAGATGAAGAAAAATTTTATTAATATCCATGCAAAAAGTTTGTGCGGTCTTTTGGATTTTTATTTCCTTCTTTGTGTCATTTGGGAAGTTATGCCGATCTAATTTTTGTGGATTTTAGTGTCCGTATATTTTGTTGGTTTGGTTGCTTCATTTGCAGGTTTACAAGGAGACTTTGTGAATTTTATTTGAGTTGTTGGGTTTTCACATGCGAGGTCCCCCAAGACCTTGGGTTTCTTCATTTGGACAGTTAAGGTAGGTAGTCGAGCTATGAGTGCTTATTTTTTTATTAATTATAACATTCCAGTAACTCTCCTATTCAAAATTGCCATGCACGCAAAGCATCATTCGAGCAATTTTTTCCCATGCTAATTGCCATGCACGCAATCTCTGTTTGGTTATCTGTATTTTTTCTATTTTTGTGGAAAAATGGTGTTTCCCCCCGTACACACTGGTTAAATATTTTTTTTGTCATTATTCTTAACTAATACCATTTTTACTTCAATTTTTTTGTGCAGGATATCATTCCAACTGTTTTTGACAACTTCAGTGTTAATGTCTCTGTAGACGGTAGCATTGTCAACTTAGGATTGTGGAATACTACGGGTATTGCAATTTACATGAAGGTTCTTTCCAATTTGCTGTTGCCAACACCTATGAGAAGTGCAGGTTTGTGATTTTGGCCTTTCACGCTTGAAGCACAATACTTTTTTGTCATCCAAATCCATGGCAGGAACGGTAAGACATCAGTACTGATTAATTTGCTTAATTGTGGTGGAGGCTTGAAAGTTTGGATAATATATATATATCTGCTATTTCAGCCCGAGTGGATGGCACCAGAGGTGTTGCGCTGCATTTTGCCATCGATCGATCCACGAGCGTTAACGGTGAGATTTGGTTCCTGCTCATCCTCTTTTTTACATCTTTTTAACACGTTTTTGGTAATTTTTAAGAGAGTAGATTGTGTATTTGGTCATTGCAATGATAATTGGGTTGTGATATGGATAAATTTAAGAGAGTAGATTGTGTACTCGAATTGAATGTACTTTTCCGCAAACTCACGGTTTATTTGGTATTAATAATTGGTAAAGCAAACAATCGAGTATTTGTTTGCTTTACAGTTCGACTCAGTCAAGCTTCGATTTTATCTTTGTGGCAGATTATTTTCTCATGGCCTCATGGTTTTAATCTTGAGTGGCTCACGGCTTGCGCAGAGGAGTAAGCAGCTTATTTTGATGCTAAGTTTGGCTTATCAAGACATGTAATTTGTTTTGCTATCTCAAAATTCTTTTTGCTCACGACTCATCGAGCCATGTAATTTTTAGGCTCATGGATTATATCGTGAATGGCTCACGTCTCATTTTCTTTTCTTGCACAGAGGAGGAGCAATCAACTCATCCCGTTCTCAACATTTTTTACTCACAACTCATCAAGACATGTAAGTTTTTTGTTCATAGCTCATCAATGCATGGATAAACATTAATACAAAAGGTTTGTGAGTTTTGATGTTTTGTAGGATGCGAGGGATGTTCATTTCTTTCATCGCAAGGTGAGTTTTGGTATTCCCTTACACTTTGAAATGATGGATGATTTGGGTTTTGGCGAAATTGTTGAGGAGAAATTTGTATGCTTTTGTTAGTTTTGATGGATTTAAGTTAAAGTATGATATTGTTGGTTTTTCTTGGTTAGAAATTTCCTGCTGAGGTTTTGACATTGAAGACTTCATTGACTGAAATTGAAAGAATGTTTTTATTTGTAGTTTTAGAGAGGAACTCCTTTATGTCCAACCGAACAAGTTGGTTTTATTTTTTCTGAGTTGGAGAAGCATCTTCATTTTTAATGCAATCTTTTGTTTGTTATTAATTGGAAACACAATTCCAAGTTTTCTTGAGTTAATTATGTATGCACGATTGATTGTTCATGGAAATCTATAGCTTATCCCCCCTTTTCACTATTTGGATATCAAGTATTATGACTTAGGCATCCTGAATCGAGATGCCACAGATGACAAGGTCATTGTTGAAAGTGCCGAAGCTACTCTTTAGTATGTTCTTCTCTTTTTCCCGGTGGGTTTCAGATGCAGACACAGAGGATCATGGTTTCGAGTACTCAGTTTTAAAATCTTGCAATTGTTTTAAAATCAGTTTTAAGCTTACTTATTTTATGCATCCCGGACTTCTTATTTGTTAACAACTGACTCTTATGACTAAATTGCCTCTCTTTTTTATTGAGATGTTTTTGAATGCCATTTCAAATTTTCACCCGCATCAAAGCTCATATTTTTCAAAGAAAGAGAAGTGATCCAATCCGATCTGATGAGGTAACAGCTCATTCGAGAGTGCAGTGCCTGATTTTATGCAAGATCGAACCTAAACAGATCAAAGGGTTTCAAAACAGAAGGTATTACCAATTTTCCCTTTTCATTTCATTAAATAAATTTTTGTAGGGGATTGATGAGGTGGTGTTTTTACGGGGTCTGACAGTTGATGCCTTGAGCTAGGAAATGGGGATTTTAGTGGAGGTTTTATCTTGGGTTTAGGGGATTTTAGTGCAGAACACTGGGTTGAACTCCCGCCCATACGATCTAAAGGGGAATCCCTGCGGCCATAACACCGGCCAAACATTGATTTTATTCTGAACAAATAACCAAAACAGTCATTCACTGCATGCACAAATGCACCAGCAACTCAAGCAGCAACCGCGAGCAAAGCAGGAGCTCTACTTGGTGGTGCTCATGTGGCGGCTGAGGTCAATAACGCGAGAGCTGTAAAACAATTGCAACAAATGCAACTTTCTTTATATATATTCAAACATGTATCTTCTTAATGCAACTTCCTTAATTTATTTTATGTTCACTTTCTGCTAATTTTGCTTCTGTTTGAGGTCTCAGGCATCAAACACTTGCAAGAGTATGGAAGCTCACCGTTTTATTCACAAATCAATTTCTACTTTTGATGGACATTATATCTTTGGCAACTTAACAATGGATGGTGTATCCTCTACAGGTGTATTTTGGTGGATGAGACTGACAATGGTGTTGGCCATGAATCCAAATACAATTGTATGTAATGGATCAGCCTTACAGATATAGTACATGTAGAAAGTGTTTATGGAATACATAGTCATGTTTCAAACTATATATTATGGTTAAAAGTTTCTATTTGCTATTTAACATCCTCTACAAGAGTGTGTTGCTTGACATTTTTGATTGTAGCTATATTGAGTGTCATGGTTCTATTGGGCATTTCTTTTGATTGCTTGGCAATTTGTGATCTGTGTGTGCATACTAGAAGTATTCTTGCATTTTTCTTTACATTTTCTATCACTCTAATGACAGGTCAATGCCAGCGGTCAGTTTTGTGGTGTAGCTGAAATGCTGGATCGTGTGGATTTCAACAAGAATATTCCATCAAGATGAGGAGATCCATCAAAATCGCAACAAAACAGGTCATCGTGAGGTGATCATGACTATTCTATTTTGAATTTTTTTAGAAATGATGACTTGAGTTTGTTCTGAATGTTTCATTAAGTACTGATCATAGCCATTTGCGGATCATCAAAGTCAACAGATTGAACAATTTGAACAAACTTTGCATTAATTATTGCTGAAAAATTGTGGATGTCATTTGTTGATGCATCTCCTTTTTTAGAACTTTTGCATTGAAAAATTGCTAGAACTGTTGAAGTCATTTGTTAGAAACAATGCTGAAAAATTGTTGATGCAGCTCCTTTTTCAAAGAAACTTTAGTCATTAGCTTTCTTGCTTCTCCTACCCTTGAGCAAAGTTAAAAATTTGAAGTTACATTAAATTGTTCTGTATGTTTCATTAATACATGGTTATAAATGTTATGATCAGCTTTTATTTTTTCAAATTGCTGAATGGTTAGAAATGCTGAAATATGTTGAAATTTTGTGTATATCAAGATGAAGTTTGTTCAGGTGTGGTGATTCAATTGTGTTTCAGATATATTTGCAGAACATTTGGAATTATCTTAGCATCTCAAGATCCGTAGTTGATTGTATAAAGGATCTGTTCTTTATATATAGTACTTAGCACTTTATTTGTGTTGCCTTTTGTTCGGTAGCTATGTTTTTTTAAAATTCTCATTATTTATGGGATGACCTTTTCTGTGTACTTAAATTTCTTATTATATTGCTGGAGTGATGTCATGTGAGCCTTTTTGAGGCATGTGTTTCTGCTTTTTCCATCGCATTAAATCTTTTTTGCCCGAAATTTTAGAGATGTTTGCATTGTTGCAATTCGTTGTTATTTATGTTTATTTGTTTTTGTTTTTTTAAAGATTAGTTATGTTTCCTCTCTTTCCTTTTTATATTACAAAATATTAGTTCTGTTTTTTTAAAGATTAATCATGAGATACAGATGCACCTCTCTTTCCTTTTTATATTACAAAATATTTGATTTTGATAGCACAAAGGGATGTTGTTTGCCCTATATTTTGTTTGTGATAGTCTTGAAGAAATTTGGTGAGGACGAGAATATGCCCAAGTCCAAACAATTTCTTATAATTTTTTCCCACCATTTTATGAACATTTTGGTTTTAGATTGTTAAATGAGACAAAAATGTCATACTACTGATATTTATTCTAAATTAATTCCTTTGAAGGAAGTTACATGGGTTTCTAATTTGGGCTCTGTTTGTTTCAAAATTAATTGCCTTGACCGAATTTACTTGGGTTTCTAATTTGAGCTAACTTTACTAATATTTATATGAATTATAGAGTAATAGGTTGCTGATGATAATCATGAGATACAGATGTACCCCTCTTTATTTTTTAACCTGCAAAATATTTGATTTTGATAGCACAAATGGCTGTTTTTGTAGCCTTTTCAGTACCATTTACTAACCAAATTAGCATATGATTCATTATGATAATACTGTAATTTCATTCATATGTGACCCATTTTTTATGGTAGTTCTCTGAAGAAACCTATTAAATTATGAAACAATTAGTTTCTATAAGACATTTACTCAGGTTACATGTAAGGTGTGAACTCTGAAGTCCTCATCATATTGTAATTATGTTCATATTCATATGATTGGCTATAGTGAGTTCAATTGAAGTCAAGGTTATTGTAATGAGTTAGTTTTATACTGACTTTATTTGTAGTTTTCTATGAACATAATGTTTGCATAGATAACACATAGAATTTTTGCACTGTAAACTTTCATGTCTTAGTATAAGCTTCTATTCTTCGGGGTAAATCTCATGGATAAATGAATGGTGTCAGAATTATGTCTTCCTTTTACAGCTGAGCATTTGCACATGAGGACAGTTTATAGAGGTCTTGAGGGAACTTGGCCAATTAGCCTGAAAAGATTACATGATACAAGGTATTTAAACAGAAGTTTATTCTGCTTTGACATTAAACGTGAAGATTGATCATCTGTTTCATTATTTCACTCTTTCTGTTCAATGTACAAAAGGTTTAAGACATTATGGCAATCAAAAAATTTACTGGATATCAGATTTGGACCTCTATGCATATTAGTAAAGGTTGGATGGCTGATAATATAGTATGCTTATATTCCGGTTTTAAATTCTTATACTTTTGTTATCATGAGTACCCTAGAAGATTCAAAAAGAACATTTCATAATAAAAAACACTCATACTTAAGATTCAACTGACTAGAGTTTAACACTTACTGGCATCCAAAAAGGAGATGGACCTTATGTCATTGTTGTGTTTTTATTTTTCAATTAGAAAAGTTAGATTTATGATGGGTATTGTTTTGAGTGATTGTGAATTCAGGAGTAATCATATCGGAATGATATCCAGGTTGTGATTATGTCATCTGAGAAGATGCCTTCCAGAATCAATATGTGAGGAACTTGGAAAAAAATAAAAATAAAACCCCCTCTGCAAGTAGAAAACAGAATCATTCCATACCACTCTTCTACAGTAGGTGAAACATATTTTATATAGAATTTTAATGTGAAGTGCTACTGATGCCAAACCAAGGAATATGCATTTTTGAAAAAGGAATACAAATAGAGATGCCATAGAACTTTCTACTGAGTTGTAGTGATAAATTGATGGTAAGCTAACACAATTTAGTGAAATGTTTTAGGTATGTCAGCATGTACATAAGGATTTGGGAGAAGGTCTGGGAAAGATCATTGAAGGAATTATCAATGAAGGTGTAACACCCTATACACGTATGCCATTACAAAATCTATACAAGTGTAGGTCCTGCATATACCAATAAAAACAGAATAGATATATAACAGGAAAATGCCATATATTTTGATACTCAATATCTAATCATTATACGAACTACAGGAAAATGCCATTCTCAGGCATGTTATAATAAACTTCCACAACTTCATAAAATGGCTGAATGATCAAATGCCTTCTCAAGATTTTTTCAGGTTCATTGGGTTTGATTTTGTGGTTGGGTTAGAAAACTTCCACAAGATTTTTTATGCCTGAGATTTTTTCAGGTTCATCAGGTTCATTAGGTCCCAAGATTTTGTTGTCAGGTCCCAACATGTTGTCATAAAGAATTCAGGATTATGTATGAAATTAATAGTGGGCATAAAACTGTTGACTGAATGATCAAATACCTGAGAGATCAAATACCTGAGATTTTTTCCGGTTCATCAGGTTCATTAGGTCCCAAGTTTTTGTTGTCAGGACCCAACATGTTGGCATAAAGAATTCAGGATTATGTATGAAATTAATAGTGGGCATAAAAAATGTTTGATATTGTTAGTTTAGGTTATTCTATGAAGTTTTTCACTTATGCTTATAATGCAAACTGCAAAGCAACATGGCTGTAAAAATGAAAGAGGATGGTTTTAATTTATCTAATATATTTTACCTGGTTGAATTCGTTTAGATTGGTTTCATCACTTGCTCTTTATCCATATTATATAATAAAGCCTATAAAATAGCTAATATGTGGATGTCAGATAATGAAGTATTTTAAGAAAAACTTTTTTAATTTGTGATATATTATCTACCCTCTTTTAACTTTTATTAATTTCACCAGACTCCAACTTTATTTCTTCGACATTTCCACCGAAAACACCATCCTCCAAGAAAATCAAATCTTGTTGTGCCATCTACATCAAGATCTCCAGCCCTCCTTACACTAATTGAATCATTCTTACCCAAAATAAATCCTTGAAATTTTAAAATTGTTGTCTAACTTGATCTACCCGGACATTATAATTTTAACGTGGTGTGAATGAATGCATAACTTGACCTGAATTGGCAATGGGATGAAGGTCTCTGCCAGAATGCAAGAAGTGGAGTCGTGTCTCAACTTTTCCTGTGTGTGCAGAAAAAATGCTTTCCATCTCTCTTTCACTATCAAGTCTCTATTCTCATTCCATTCGTCCTATAAAATATTTCTCGGTATTGCTTCATATAAATTATTCCTTCTCTATTTTAATTCTGATTGGTGTAGCTTAGGAGAATATGCCTTGATATTCTTAAAGACAAGTTGAGTCCGGCATTGCAGATTCGAATAGTATTGCTAAGGTGATATATAACAAATATTTTTTTCTATTCTACATCCAGTGTAATAGTGAAAGAGGAAGGATTCTTCAACATAAAGTGTATAACAAGGAAAAGATTTTGTTAAATCATTTAATAATTTTAAAATGATTGGTTTGCATTCTGTTACTTATGAAGTTAATTAATTTCAAAACATATTCATGAACAAATGTAAACATGTCATTAGTTTCCTGTATCCTTTAATTAGTTCTCAAATGGTACATGTATACATATGTGATTCTCCACAAATTCTGCTTTTTAGGTGGTTATCAGCTAATTTGGTTTTTTTGATTGAAATTATGTAGATTTGAATGGGGATGCTTTGCACGCCAGCATAGCGGATAACGTAATTCTGCTGATTGATGTACTTGTTGTCTTATTGGAAAATTTCTTCAACGTCGCACGTCAATGGCTTATTCATTTGAATTTTAACCAATCAGAACATTTTAAGAGCAATCTTACTAGCATGCGAGCTGTTTTTTTTGTTTTCTCATATGTAAGTTGGTGAAATAAAGACTGACATCCCATGATGCCAATTTGTAGATTTGTAAAAATATCAAGAATGATGATTAAACATCATTGTTAATAATTGGACTTGTGCAAAACCTAATGTTCTTGGTATTGGAGTTATGAGTACATGCTAACTTGCTTCTAAGATGAACTTATTTGTCGTTCATTCGATATGCTATCCTCTCTTGCATGTTGCTTTCTTGCTGTCCATTTTTGATGAGTAATTTTTTTTGATGAGGAAGTAGCACTATGGATGTTTGGCAATGGTTTTTTGTCTGATGTTTTGTTAAATTTAGCTTTGTTTTTCAAATGTCAATTCTCCATTTACTAACTCTCATTATAAGCTTTGAAATTGTGATGTAGAATCCTTAAATGCAACATTCATGCATCAAGTTGATCAAGTTAACTGCTCATTCAACAGCGCTCTAATCACATCCAGATGGAACATTTGGGGGACAATTAGAAGTTGAAGAAACCAAGAGGCCATGAGGACACGCCATTAGACAAGCAAGAAATTTATGATGGTTTCATCCTCAGCCTTCCAATGTTGCAACTTTTGATTGTAATGATGCATACAATTGTTTCCTTGGGAGTTCTTAAAGCTCAAATATTGTCTTTTACTTGCTTAGAAACTTACTGGCAGTCATTTTCTTACAGTTTTTCTTACTTTATCTTAGTACACATAATGTCAACTGATAAGTATCTCTGAAGGTCCTTTGTAGTCTCTTTAACACAAAAGCAAAAGCAAAAGAGAGGCCTTTCATTATTAGCAATGATATTTGGATAAACATATGAAATATTCAACTTTAATTCATATCTCACTGATTAGGATATGTCACTGATTATGTGCTTTTGATTATGATAAAGAGAGGCCATTGCTCTTTCTCTCTAAAAATATTCCTGCTAAGTTTAATGCTAATAACCTATTTCAATATTCAAATAGAAACTTTCTTTCTTTGATTATTCATTGATTTGTCATTCAAGACATTGATTCGAGCATCAGTAATATATAGGTAGTAATATATATGTTTCTGTTGTAGTGAACTACATCACTTTCACTCTAAATACTTGCATGTCGCAACTTATTAAATATTGTCTTAGCACATTTCTGATCTCAATGGAAATTACAAGATCCGGTGACCATCCCAACGGCAGTTATGTCAGACCTCAATGAGCAGATTGTCAATTTTGGCCCCTCAGAGGGTCATTTTTGTGTAATTGACGGGGACCTGCACAAGCGGTGGAGAATAATCTAAGGATTTTATTATGAACCATATGAGTTCTGTGCTTTGTTGGTCTTTGAATAGCCTTTATTTTATACTCCTCTTTTGAAACTGATGGCTTAATTTGTCAAAATTACGAAAGAATTAATTCATAATTTTAACCACTAATATCGCAAGAATTATTTTTAATTCGGCGCCCGTGCCAAAGGCGCCTGCTATAATTTTTACGCTAATTTGTTGTTCTGTGCCGAAGGCGCCTGTTAAAAATTTGTTGTTCTGCGCCAAAGGCGCCCGCTAAGAATTTGTTGTTCTACACTTATCTGTTGTTCCGTGTCGAAGGCACCCGCATCAAATTTGATGTTTCGTGCCAAAGGCACATTCGTCGTATTTGTTGTTCCACGCTGAAGGTGCCCACGCCGAATTTGTTGTGTTTTAAATTTTTGTTGTGAAAATTTTTTTTTTGGGGAACAAAGATTTCACTTGTGAAAATCTTAACTGAACCGTGCCCGCGGGCACGGGTTATGACTAGTATATATATATAAGCTGCAGATCCAGGTGACCCTGGTGGCTCTTCTTCTTCGGTCGGCATCAACCATGGAGATCAACTCCAAGGCAGGACTGCTGGGAAGGGGAACTGGACATGTGAGGATCGGACCTCTGTATTAGACGGGGATGGGTGGTAGATGGTCTCGAGGAAGGGGAAGGAGCAAGCGAAAGGCATCAACAACTAGAGCAGACAATCACATGTGGCCAATCAAGGCAACTGGCTTCCGAGAGGGGGGGCGGGTAGCCTCAATGGCAGAGGTAAACTCAATCATGGATCCAATCGCTGGGGGAAGTTTAACCCTAGACAATCGATGATGCAGGCCAAAGAGATGGGGGTGAAGGATGGGCATCAACCGCATGCTCGTAAGATGCTTGATGGTATATCGGTATGGCCAAAATTCTCTATAAAGATTAATACAAAGGGGACCAAACTTTCTTGGTCCGATGTTTGTGCTAATAGACGCTCTTATGAAGAGGATATGACAATAACCTTCATACCACCTATGATAATTGAGAATGGTATAAATATGAGAAGTGTTGCGGGGTCTTTTCTTGAGAAGGGGGCGGAACGTTGGAAGAACACTCTGGTGGGTTATGTTTTAGGAGATGTGCCATACTATGGCCAATTGAAGGCATGGGTAGACAGGTTGTTGAGATTGAAGAAGGGAGTTCATATCTATAGTCGGGATAATGGGTTCTTCTACTTCAGATTTGAGATCGAAAGGAATGTGAGAGGATCCTATATGGAGGATCGTGGCTTTTTGATGGTCGGCTGACGTACTACAATGAAGGAGCCCTAACCTTCAACATGATCGAGACATTTTGTTTACGGTTCCAGTGTGGGTCCAATTCCATGGGTTGCCACTAAACACGTGGACTTTGGATATTCTAAATATTCTAGCATCAATTGTGGGCCGTCCCTTATGTCTTGATCGTGCAACTGCAAAGTTGGAACGTCTGACTTACACCAGAGGCGGGTGATAGAGTACTAGTCTGAGGAGGGCTGGTCTTCAAATGAGGCAATTGATAATTTCCAGCCTATGCTTCAGAATTTTTCCCTTTCATCCGGAGGTGATGAGTGGGTCTGGACGACTGGAAATGAATTTACATTTAAAGAGGCCTGGGAGGGGACGCGCCATAGGGTATGCCTTTTACTTATTCAAAGCTGGGTTGGTTTAAAAATAATGTTCCAGAAATGTTTGTTACTCTGCTAAGAGCTTTTCGTGGGAAGTTGCTTACTAGAGAAATGCTGAATAAATGGAGCCCTAACATGGAGACTAGTTGTGTGTTGTGTGACACGTGGGAAGTTGAAACTATAGATCACCTGTTTTTCGAATGTGAATATACAAAATATATTCTTTGCAGGAGCCTCCTCAAATTGGGTGTATCAGACCCCATTGAACCACATTTTCTTAAAGTGGGAGACTATTTCTCGTCGAATTTTGCGAAAAAGGATACAATTGGCATTCTAGCGAGGACTGTCCTATCAGCTCTTGTATGGCATGTCTGGAAGGAAAGGAATAAAATGATATTTGAATGCAATAAGAAGCCTAAGAATGTTTTATTTGAAGATATAGCTGCGGATGTGAGGGTTATTCTTAGAGACCATGATCCCAATGCACCAGATGCAAAGCATGCAATGGATAAATGGGAATTTAGAGATGCATGATAGTTTAATTTTCTTGTTACACGATCTTGTATAAAAAATTTTAGGTATGTAAAGGGGAGTGGAGTTTGTTGGTAGTGGGTGACGGCGCTTGTGCCCTCTCCCCCCTCCTTCATTCCCCCCCTCCTCTGTACTACCTATTGTATTCTTGTATATTTTTGCTATTTTTAATAAAGACGCACACTAACTTCCATATATATATACACACACACACTAGAAAATACATCGTGCACGGGTGCATGGGCAAAAAAAATTCTAAGGGGTAAAAAAACAATTCGAATAAACAATAAGGGGGAAAGTGAGCAAGATTGGGTGTGTGTGTTGGAAGTGTCCAGGGGTAAATAGGAGCAAGTGGGGGGGCTTTCTTGCAAAAGGAAAAAGGTGTGATGAGGTGGCCAAATTTGGTATGTTGATCATCTATGATGTGAACAACAACCCCATGAAACAAAATTCCAAAAAATTTGTAGGAGATGGGGGAAATGGGGGGCACCTCCTTAAGTTTCATCTAAGGAGGCACCTTATATCCCCCTTTTCCTATATGTGTGTGTGTGTGTGTGTGTGTGTGTGTGTGTGTGTGGAAACTGTGCCTGTGCACAGCCGCAGGAAAGCTGCATGTGGTGAAATTGCTCTCAGCCGTCCGATTTAATACAAGAGCTTACAGCGAATTGCAAACAGCTGGCGAATGACGCAATCAGCTCGAGAGACGTAAACTTTCGGCAAATTACTAGCGTGCCACTCTGCAAGGCGACTTACCAGCGTCCCATCTCATCTCGTCTCCCGTCACCCTAAAATTCACGAGGTTGCCAAAATCCCGTCCAAGCTTGCCGAAACCCTAGATGATCTCCACATTTGCCAAAAGTCATCATCTTCCTTCTCAGCTCATCTCTCGTCTCCCCCATTATCGCTCTCAACCCGCGTCTCTCGTCTCCCCCATTATCGCTCTCAACCCTAACTCGTGGTTGCAAAATTTCCCGTCCAATCTCCTCCTCACCCCTAGCTCTCAACCCCACCTGCTTTCTCCGATCGATCTCCTCCTCCGACGCCCTACTCACCCCCTCTCCGCCCCGCAGCAATATCTCACTATCTCGATGTACGGTAACATTTTAGGGTAAAATTTTGATTTTCATGTAATTTGCGAAAAATTTCATGATGTATGATGTATGATGCAGCAATATCCCCCTCTCAGCCCCCTGCGTGATATATGATGTAGTTCTATTTTATCTTGAATTGCATGTAGAAATGGCAAAAAATTTTACGTTGTCAAGAATGGACAACAACGCAGCGTGTTTTGCAGTTGGGAAGAATGCAAGGCACGCATGGATGGATACCCTAATGCCGTATTCAAGGGCTTTCATAACTATGAAGATGCAATGCTCTATTGGAATGGGGAAAGCACAAGCACTTTAGTTAGGCCACATCGTGAGGGTCAGGAAATGGTATCGAGCTCAGAGCGCAACCAAATACCCATCAGTGAGAGGGTACAAAATGGGCGGGAGAATGATCAGAGAGCTGGTAGAAGAGAAGGGAATTATGGAGCTCGACGAATTGGATTGTTGGATGCCAATATCGTATGTGGTTGTTGCATATATGCATCGGCAATCAATGTTGTGATGGTGTTCATTCTTGGATTCATTGTCAGAGCTTATTTTCGTAAAGAATAGTTTAATGTATATGTAATTTTATGTTTGTATTTGAGAAGCTCGGTTGTAAGTCCTAATGTTTGTATTTGAGTCTCAAAACATATAAAATTATAAAGCCATGAAGCTTTGTTGTAATTTTGTGTTTTGTATTTGTATGGATAACATCCCAACTCACATACTTCTCAGGATGAGAACATGCAGTCATTTTTAATATTTACGCAGTTGATCTGCTTAAAGTTCTTGAGAAAATATAGTTTCTCTATTTAAAGGTCTTGTGAAAATACACGACTTTTCTTGCCACAAGGCAGCTACTATGTAATGGAGCACGGATAACAATTCTTGTATCACCAAGTTTAAGCACTTGTGCTCTGTTAGGAGGTTTGTTTACATGAAGTGAATAAGCTGAAGGTCTACATTGTAGGGAATTCCGGGACCCTTAGGGCACAAAAACTCTATGCCCGTCGTAAGTCGGACGAAACATAGACAGAAAAGCAGCGGAAAAATAAACATGTTAATCTAATGAACATTTAACCCTAAGGTCCAAGACCATAATCCAAGATCTATGCCGACTTGGGATGGGTCTGACCATCCCAAGAAGGATCTAGCCTACTGCGATTAAATTAAACTAATGCTTAATTAAACACATACCTGGAATCTCAGCCCTGGGGCAGGCGAGATGTTCCGCACCATCTTCCGAGCCGCTCCCGTCCCACGCCGAGCCGCTCCTCGAACCGCTCCCCGAACCGCTCCGCATCCCGAGGCGATCAATCCCGTGTCGCCGAGCCAGCCAACCGCCGAAGAAGGTTTCACGCAAGTGAAACCTCCTCCTAGATTTCGGATCTGAATCTGAACTCCTTTGTTGCTTTGCTAGAGCCCTCAGGAGCAAGGCAGAAATTTATAGGGAGAGGAGAAATATTAATTTAGCTTAGATCCAAGCGTGCTCCAATATTTACGAGAGCCGCTCAGATCTAGAGCTTGGGACGAGTTATGAGGAAGGGGGAGGGCCTCTATTTATAGAGGCGGCTGACTCTCCCCTTTTCTCCACAACCGAGGTGTGACTATTAATTTGGGATTAATTAAATCAAGTTAGTTTGCCTTTCACAAAGGGCAAACTTCCTCGAATTTTAACTCCCTCACCGTTGAGCTTCAATGTTGGTACAACCTACCAAATCAAAGAGGGTTCAACGGTGAACGCGTAGGAAAAAACGGCTCGTCAATCCGAGTCCGTTTGACCCTTCAAACAATTGTCCAAAGTTAGCCAAAAGTCATGCTTCTCTTAGAAACGTAGCCGTCAAGAAAAAAACAGGTTTCAAAAAACCCTAACCAGAAAATTCGGGCTTGGTGGGCTGATCACTCCTTATTTTACACCTTTTTTCCGCATGATTGCATGCCATTTAGATCGCCCAAATCATGTTTTTCACGATATATCGACGATATTGCGATACTTTTCACGATTTGTTGTTTTTGTCGTATTTCAGGAGATTTGGAGCGATTTGGAGTGATCCTGAGATACACCTACTCCAGAGTGTCACCGACGACTTCCCCGAGGGGTATTTTGTTATTGGAGAGGAGCGAAAGAAGAAAGAACGTCGTAGGAGAGACGAGGAGGCAAAAACAAGCTGTTTGGGCATTTTTGGTGTCTCACTCGGCCGAGTGAAGGAGTCACTCGGCCGACCAACGAGACACCGCTCGGCCGACCAGATCGGACACACTTCATGTGTGCACTCAGCCGAGATCGGAAGCCACATCGGCCGAGTGACGAGACCCCGTCCGCACGAGTGGCACTCAGACGACACCCATCAAAAAGAGCCAACTTACTGTTTTTCGTCTGCCTGAGCTTCAGAAGACCCACTCGGCCGAGTGGAAATTGCCGACCGCCCGAGTATATAGAAGCCATCGGCCGAGTGACGACAACTCACTCGGCCGAGCGACGCCCGAAGTGAAGACTCCCAAGACCCCAGACTTACTGGAAATTCTCAGGGTTTGTCACTCTGCCGAGCGACTTTTGTCACTCGACCGAGTGAGCCGCGCTGCCTGTAGCGTAAATTGCGATTTTCAGGCTGCGCAGGGGCATTTTGGTCACAGTTTTTGGACGATTTTGGGGGGTATTTAACCCCAGTTTTTAACCTAGGTTAGAGAGCTTTTTCCCTTGCTTTTTGCAGCCTTTTAGATTAAACTTTTTAGCTTTTGATTTTTGTGATTGGAGAGGAGAGGAAAGTTTATTTTTGTTGGATTCTTGGAGAACTCTATTGGTTTGTCTCTCTCCCCATTAAAAATCTCATCTTTATTGCTTATTTGAATATTGTGATGAATTCTATTGCTATTTCCATCGTTTATTCTTGCAATTGTGATATGAATTGTGAGTAGTCTATACGTCTTGGGGCATGGGGATGAACCCTACGAGCCCAATTTCCGATTTGTGATGATTTGGTAGAAATATTGCTAGAACTGCTATTAGGCTTAGTTTGGGATCGATTTACTACGGATAGCTAGGTGTTCATAACGATTGGGATTTGCAAGAGATTGGATCCCAATTCGATAGGAAACCCTAAGAATTTGAATTAAGTTGGAATTGAGTTTTCGTAGTATCGGTTTGCAAGAGATTGGACCGATACTAGGGTTCTCGGTTGCAATTCCATACCGATACTCGTTTGCAAGAGATTGGACGGGTAGGAACTATCCCAACCTAGGTCGTGGCCCGAGTTTGCACGAGAGTGGGCTCGGGACGCGAATGAGCGATGATGTTGATCCTAATGTTGGCTTGCCTAGGCTAGGGTTTGCAAGAGATTGGACCCAAACCTAGGATAGCTATAGACCGGCAACATCGCGAGAGCGTGAGCTAGGTTTTACATTCAGTTGCAACTAGTTCATCCGAAATTCTACCCTAGCAATGGTGATACCAATGAATCACATTGACGAGATACGGTGAGTAGCGGGTATTCCCCATTCCCTAGGCGTCTTTATTTGATTTTATATCTCCATACTTTGTCTGACGATTTTGACAGGATCGCCAAAGGCAAATTCCCTCTTTTCTGTTCTTATAGCCAGGTTGTTTGGAGCAGGCACTGTCATTCGTCCTCCCTGTGTTCGATAACCCGCTCGCCGCTACACCGTGCGCTTGCGGTAAAACTACACTGTCGCACTTTTGGGTTACATTCCGGAGCGATCGAGTTTTTGGCGCCGTTGCCGGGGAGGCGATAGCGTTTGATCTTATCACCCTAGCTATTTCTTTCTTTTTGTTGTATTTCTTTATTTTTATCTAACCCTTCCATTGTGCTAATCGTTTCTTTGAAACTCTGTTTTCCCATTGCATGTACACGAGATCAACGGCGGACCCTGAAGCTATATTATTTGATCCTGAGATTGAACGTACTGTGCGGAGAATCAGAGCAGAGAGAGGACAAGATCTGGAAGGGAGGCTTATGACCAACCCGGAAACTGCGGAACAATTGGCGGCAAGAATGGCGAGGATCATTTCCATTCGCGATAGGCTTCGGCCTAAGACCTCTTCTACGACCTCGTCCATTGCCATGCCGGAGTTGGCGGCCGACAAGAATTTTGAGCTGAAGACCGGACTAGTGGTTCTTATGCAGCATGATCCATTTCATGGGAACGCCCATGAAAATCCTCACTACCACATCCAGCTATTTTTGTCGAAGTGTACCACATTTCAGATGACGGGGGTCTCCATCGATGCCATCAGACTGCACCTCTTCCCCTTCACATTAAAGGACAAAGCTCTTTATTGGTTGAGGACGCAAGCTGACGGAGTCTTTACCACATGGGACGAGTTGGCGAGCGCGTTCATTGACAAGTTCTACCCGCCCTCCAAGAAGGTAAAGATTAGGAGTGCTCTTATGTCCTTCAAGCAAGGACCCCAAGAGACACTCTACGAGGCTTGGGAGCGCTTCAAAGATCTGCAGCATCAATGCCCCCACCATAGCATCGAAGATTGGGAGCTAGTCCATAGCTTCTACAATGGTCTCCAACCGGGGACCAAGCAGATTATTGTTGCGGCGGCAAATGGTGCCATCCTATCGAAGACTCCCGATGAAGCTACGGCCCTAATTGAGGAGATGGCCTCGAATAATCAACAATGGGGCGACGAGCGAGGACACTCTTCGTCCTCCTTGAAGCCATCTAGCATTTATAAGGCAAAGGCCGTAGCGGAGCTGACAAACAAGTTTGATTCTCTCCACAAGGTAGTGGAGAGACTGGAGAAGTATATCACGGAGCCCCAAGGAACCCCTTCCACAGCCGCACCAACAAATCAAATGTGTGATTGGCAAGACCAATCTCAAGCTATGTATTTGGGAGGAGAACAAGGAGAGGGATCTTTGGAGCAAGTACAATACGTCGCGGGGAACCAAGGATATTGGGCCAATCCGGCCACTAGAAACCATCCCGGTTTCTCCTATGCAAACAATGATGGAGCGTTGAACCCGCCGCAACAACAACCTCAACAAGCTCGACCACAACAACAACAACAACAATATCCACTGAGGGGGCCTCCGCAACATAATTTCCCACCAAAGCAACAAGTTGGACCCTATAGGCCACCCGGATACAATCAAGGGTGGAGAAATCCGAACCCCCCACAAGCTCATCAACGATCCAAATTTGAAGCTAAGGTGGAGGAGTTTATGGTCGAGCAAAAATAAGATCAATGCTTCCTTGAAGGCGGGCCAAGATTACCTTGCAACCGTTGTAGCCCAAATCTCGGAGCAATTGGCGTTGCTCAATCGAAATACTCAACAATTGCCGGCTCAACCCGAGCAAAACCCACCGGGCGCCACCGGCCACATCAATACCGTGGTTGCAGTTACAACTAGAGGCGGGAAGGATACCACTCCCGTCATGATTCCAACCGAGGAGCCCGTGGTGGAGGGAATAGTGCCAAGTGAACCGATCGTTGAAGTTGAGAAGGAGAAAGAGCCGCAAGAAAAAGAGAAGTCCAGAGCGGAGCAGTTGCTTGAAGAGAGGCATTTTATGCCACCGGTCCCATTCCCTCAGAGGCTTGCTAGAGCAAAGATGGAGAAGCGACTAGCAAAGTTTCTCGAGTATTTAAGAGGGGTAAGCCTCAACATTCCTTTCCTCGACGCCATCGTTGAAATCCCGACATACGCCAAGTTCCTAAAAGACTTGATTACGGGAAGAAAGAGGAAGAAGAAAATCATGCTCGCCGAGGAGGGCTTTTGGTTCACCAAGAGAGAGAAGGAGCCGGCTAAATTCAAAGACCCGGGGAGTTTTTGAATTCCTTGCACCTTGGGCAGCGTCCATCTACAAAAGGCGTTGGTGGACTTAGGGGCTAGTGTTAGCCTCATGCCTCTCTCTATGTTCCTAAGGCTAAATACCAGCACAAAATTGAAGCCTACCGACATGCGGATACAACAAGCCGATGGTCAGATCACAAGGCCGGTAGGGATCGCAGAGGACATCCCGCTACAAGTCCCAGGGGGCATATGTTTGCCATGTGACTTCGTGATCATGGATGTCAAGGAGGAAGGAGACACGTCGCTAATACTTGGACGACCGTTCCTCGCCACCGCCGGTGTTATAGTCGACGTACGTGAAGGAACTCTAACATTGAATGTCGACAACATCGAGGTGGAGCTTCATATTCCCAAGGCAATGAAACACATGCCTTATCACGAGGAGCTGGACTATATGTACCTCCTTGACGAGGTTATTGAGGAGGCGATCCCCCATTCGATCGGCGCTCTATTCAAGGAAGATTTTGAGGAAGGGCCGGACTTGGGCCGAGAAGATAAGATGGAGCATTCCCCCGACCTCTCCATGGAAATTGATGAGGGCAACGCTGATGTCGCAAGGATTCGAGAGCTCTGCAAGCTCTCAAAATTGAAGTCTCCGAAGAAAGCTCCGCCGATACGGAAATCAGTGTCACCGGTGAAGCCGAGGACCGGAGCAAGCACTAGCTTGGGGGAGCCACCCCCTAACACTACTCGAGACGAGAGATCACCGAGGGAGAACACGCCGCCGTAACTTCCGAATCCAAGCGTTCTCCCCGGGAAATTTGACGGGTGCATCTCATATGCACCCAATATCCCGCATTAATTGAAAATCAAAGGGGGTCGAGCTCACGACCTTAAACGAGCGCTTGTCGGGAGGCAACCAGACGGTTATCGCTTTATTTTTGCTTTTCCTTTATTTTTGTTTTAGAAATTATTAGTGTTTTGAGTCGTTCGCCCAAAAATTTCGTGATAACGGGTCGTATTTTTCTTTGACAGGAGAGGAGAACGAGGTACCTATCATTAGGAGGATGAACAAGGCGACGAGGATCGCTCCAGGAAGGCGCTCGATGCTTAGGAGGAAGATGAAATCGATTGGAGGAAGAAAAACAGAGTTTAGAGCCCAAACGAAGACAAACATCAGAAAACAGGGTTCACTCGGCCGAGTATACTAGTCACTCGGCCGAGCACATAAGTTCATCCGCCCGAGCGGCTCACGAACGAGGGAAGTCTGCTGTACCCAACTCTCTGTTTCTTTTCTTGATTGCAGTATAATTGCTACTCAGCCGAGTATATATATTCACTCGGCCGAGTAAAACTGATACGCTCCTAGGGCGAGTCTTGCCGAGTAGCTTGAGCCACTCGGCCGAATGGACTTACTCCACTCGGTCAAGGGTGGCAAGGCCACTCGGCCGAATCTTAAGCGGGGAGGAATTTTTTTAAATATTTCCGTTGAGATCACTCGGCCGAGCGACTTAGTCACTCGGCCGAGTCGTAACTTTTTCTATAAAAGGGGGAGCGGGACAGCGCGGTTTTCGAAACGAAAAAATTCCCAAAACCCGCGACTGTCCGTATCCCTCGCCCGCAGCCCCCCCTCACTCGCCCGACCTCACTCCACGCCGTCGCGCTCGGCCGACCACCGCCGGCCGACCTCTCCTCCGCCTCACCCGAGTCGCCGCCGGCGGCCACACCTCCGGCCGAGCTCCGGTACCCCGATTTTCTGCCTATTTCTCCTCTTTTGTGTATTTTTCGACGATCCATGTGTCTAACGAACCCCCAACCCAAATTAAATTCAATTTCCATCTATTATACCCCCAACCCCCCAAACGTTTTGAATATTACACGCTAATCTCTTCGTTTGATGCGCAGGTTATATTGGGGAGCTTAGGGGAGCCCAGGGGAGCCTCCGGGGATTGTTTGGGGCTACGTGGAGGCGTCGTCTTCGCACGCTTCCATTACTTTGCTCTCGCGGCATGTCGCGGTATACTCTTTCCTTTATTTTACGCACGCCGCATTTTTATTGCTTTTGGTGAGAACCCGGGGGCCACATGCCACACCGGACACGGCCACGGTCGAGGAGAGCTTCCGCCAAGCGGAAGCGGTCAGATGAGCCCGGCCCCTCCCACGAGGTGGAAGACTCTCCTCCGCCCACACCACCACACCCCGCACATCCCGCACAACCTGCAGACCCCGCATACCCCGCACAGCCTGCAGAGCCCGCACAGCCCGCACAGCCACTCCCTGCCGTCCCACAGCCACCACCACCGACTCCACTTATCGGGCCGCTGGGGATTACGTTCCGGGACGACGCACACAGCGTCGTTTTCGAGCGCATTTCCCAGCGCTTGATCGTACCCTCCAGGTTCGCACACCTTGCAGACCTAGGACGCCTGGGGGTACTCGAGGGGATGCTCACGTTGTATGACAACGTGGGTTGGCGAGATTTCTTCCAGGTGTCGGCGGACACGTTCGTCCGTCCGACACTTGAGGTGCTTAGTTCCATCGCCCGGACCGACGAGGGATGCTCATTTAGGTTCATGGACCGAGAGTGCAAGGTCACTCTCATTATGATGAGAGCTTTCTTTTCGTGGCCCGATGTCCCCGGGGCCGACCGTGGTTACGCCCCCACTCACATCCCCCCACCTTCCTTCGATTCCGGTGCTTTCTGGGCCCGGATCACGAGTCTACCTGCCGCCTTTGACCCTAGTCGGGCCAAGGCCTCGGCCATCGTCCACCCTTGTCTCCGCATAGCTCAGCGCCTTATGGCGACTACCTTTTTGATGAGATACAAGCCTGGGACGATGTCCATGCCGGAGCTTTATATGCTCTACGCGATGACGCACCCCAGAGCTCTATCTAGGGAGGGCGACGAGTTGGTCCCCGCCGTCTTGATTGATATCGCGAGCTGGTTGTTGGATCGCATCATCGTATCGGTGGGCGCTCGCTCACCGATATGTTGCGGCAGTCTGATCACCCTGCTCGCTCTTATGACCGGCGAGGACTTTCCTTATGACCTGCGACGAGCCCCGGGCCCCACTTCACTGTCCATAGATGTCATGGCCCGGATGAAGATGCTTCGTCCGCACGGTCAGCGGCACTGGGTTTGGTTGCACGGTCCTTCCGAGCCCAGCTCGGACTCAGATAGCACCAGCACAGGTGGACTGGCTTCCGACGATGGATCTCCTTATCCACGCCGCCTATGTGCTTGAGGCCGAGGAGGCTGAGCAGGCTGAGCAGGCCCACGCTGCACCCGCTGACCCCGCTGCACCCGCTGACCCCGTGGCCCCTCAGTAGCCTGATATTTCTGCTGCTCCCGACACCTCTATCCACACTTATGCTGTGTCGGGAGTCCCCTCGCTGATCCCACTTCCACTACCTCCACGCCCACCACCACTCCCATCACAGCTGGCCCTCTGTCCGTTGAGCCCGTTTCCACCGTGTTACGCCTATTTGACCGAGACCCAAAAGACACAAGCCCATGAGCCCGACTACTGGTCGAGAGCCCATCTGCATCCTCAAGCCCATTCAACAAAGGCCCTGTAAGGGATCTTCTCGAATGTCGATCCGACCCGGCCCCGATAACCTGCTGATCACTCGCCCAGTCTTGCGAAAACCGTTCCCCCGAACGCGCGACCACTAAATGGCGGTAATGGGGAGGTGCTGGAATGGCGAAGAGAGCGGCGGCGAGGGGGCGGATTGATGGGGCACGATTGAGGGCGGGCGTGGGACGTGGGCCAGGGGCAATCACATCGGGAGCTCTACAAAAGGGCTAGGAGGACGACGAAGAAAAAGGACCGCATCTCAGGTATCTAGAACCTAAGGTACGCCATCAACGACCTAGTTCCCCCATTTTCCTTTCCTTCCTCCCCCGCTCGCGCCGTGAGACGCCGTTCCGATCTCCCCACGAGTCGAACCGTCTCCGCCGGGCCTCCTCTTTCAGATCTTTGTCTGACTTAGGCATCGGAGGGGATTTGGCCGGAACCAAGGTCCGGCCCCCTGACGAGTGTTCTCATCTACGCAGGTGAGCATCAGATCAACGGGCCGAGGCTTCCCCTCCGCCCCTCGCCGACCACGCAACCTGCTGGACGATTGAGGCTTCCCCTCATCGTCCGATCGCCGAGGCCGAGCGCAACCCACCGAGGCCGAGTGTCTCGACCCGGGCCGAGGCTTCCCCTCGCCCTTCGCCGAACACGCATCTAGCTGGGCGACTGAGGCTACCCCTCGTCGTCCTACCTCCGAGGACGTGCTCGCCTGTCCGAAGCCGAGCGTCTCAACCAGGGCCGAGGCTTCCCCTCGCCCCTTCTGCACCGATTCGAAGCCTCCCGAGGCACCCAAAGCGGGCCCCTTGACCACGTTGACCGGGATCTCCACGGTCAACGCTTTGTAGTGAGAAAACACTCTGAAACATCTGGCGCCGTCTGTGGGAACGAACTGTCCCACGAAGAAACAAACCACATCTGCGATGACGCGACCTCCCTCATCTCGGCGAAAGGAAAGCGGGACCCTGACGCGGGGCGATGATCGCTCCGGATATACACCCAAAGAACGGTTGTAGTTTTACCGCAAGTGCACGGTGTAGCAGCGAGCGGGTATCGAACACAGGGAGGACGAATGACTGTGCTTGCTCCGAATCAACCTGGCTATTTGAGAACAGAGAAAATTGCCTTGGGCGATCCTGTCACAATCGTCAGACAAATATGCGAAGTATCAAATCAAATAAAGAACGTCTAGGGAATGGAGAATTCCCACTACTCACCGTATTTCATAAACGTGGTTCGTCGGTATCAAAATTGCTAGAAATAGAATTCGGATGAACTAGTTGCAACTGAATGTAGAACCAGGCTCACGCTCTCGCGCTGTTGCCGGTTTATAGCTATCCTAGGTTTGGGTCCAATCTCTTGCAAACCCTAGCCTAGGGAAGCTAGCACTAGGATCAACATCATCGTCCAATTGCGCACCGAGCCCAATCTCTTGCAAACTCGGTCCACAATCTAAATTAGGATAGTTCCTACCCGTCCAATCTCTTGCAAACGGGTATTGGCATGGAATTGCAATCGGAAATCCTGGTATCGGTCCAATCTCTTGCAAACCGATACTTCGAAAATCCGACTCCAACCCAATTCAGATTTCTAGGGCTTCCTATCAAATTGGGATCCTATCTCTTGCAAATCCCAATTGATATGAATTCCTAGCTATCCGTAGTAAATCGATCCCAATCTAATCCCTAATAACAATTCTAGCTCAATTTCTACCAATTCATCACAAATAGGAAATAGGGCTTGTAGGGTTCATCCCCACGCCCCAAGACGTGGAGACTACTCACAAATCATAGCAATGGCACAAAAATAATCAATGAAATAAGCAATAGAATTCATCACAAATATTGAGATAAACAATAAAAATAGGATTTTTAGGGAAGAGAGATGCAAACCAATGGAGTTCTTCAATTTAATCCAACAAAAATCCAAGTTTTTCCTCTTCTCCAATCACAATAATAAAGCTAAAAAGTAATCTAAAAAGCTGCAAAAAATCTAAGAGATGGCTCTCAAAACTAGGGTAAAAACAGGGCTTAAATAGCCCCAAAAATCGTCCAAAAATCGTGACCAAAATACCCCTGCACAGCCTGTTTTCCGCAGTTTTCGCTACAGGCAGCGCATCGCACTCGGCCGAGTGACAAAAGTCGCTCGGCCGAGTGAAAACCCTGCAATTTTCCAGAAAGTCGGGGCATTCAGGGGTCTTCAGTTCGGAGGCGGCTCGGCCGAGTGAGTTGTCGTCACTCGGCCGATGACTTCACTGCACTCGGGCGGACGGGATTCTCCACTCGGCCGAGTGGGTCTTCTGAAGTTCAGGCAGCCGAAAAACAGAAACTTCGATGTTTTGGAAGGGCTTCGTCTGGGCGCCACTCGGGCGGACGTGGTATCGTCACTCGGCCGAGTGGGTCGTCTGTGCTCGGCCGAGTGCACAGGTAACTCGTGTCTGAACTGGTCGGCCGAGCAGTGTCTCGCTGGTCGGCCGAGTGGCTCCTCCACTCGGCCGAGTGGGACACAAAGAATGCCCAATCTGCTTGTTTTGGCCTCCTCGTCGCTCCTACGACGTCCATTCTTCTTCCGCTCCTCTCCAACAGCAAAATACCCCTCGGGGAGGTCGTTGGTGACCGTCTAGAGTAAGCGCATCTCGGGATCACTCCAAATCGCGCCAAATCACCTGAAATGCGACAAAAACAACAAATCGTGAAAAGCATCGTAATATCGTCGATATAACGTGAAAAACATGATTTGGGCGATCCAAACGGCATGCAAACATGCGGAAAAAAGGTGTAAAATAAGGAGTGATCAAAATCCCCCAAGCTTGCCTCTTACTCGTCCTCGAGGAAGATAAGTAAAAGGCGAACCCGGTGGATTCGGAAAATGAAAACGGCGAAAAAAAAGAAAAAAAGTGAAAAAAAAAAACGAAGAAGAATGAAAACGAAATGAAAATAAAGAAGAAGGAAAGAAGCGAAGAGGTAGGATGCTAGATCATTTTCTCAGGACGTGGTTTTCACTTACTCTTATAGCATGCACCGAATGAAAAACTCATGTCAAAGGATTTTATCTTGATATCATAGTATAATAATGCAAATAGAGATAGAAAACCCACGAAAAACGATATAATCATGAAAAACGGAATAATTTTAAAATTAACGTCGTCTGAATCATTTAAAGCGGTATACAAATCACAGATCACACACTTTTCAATTGAACGCTTTCTATCTGGAGTATAAGAGTATCACACTATAGAGTAGAGAGAATAGAAAAGTATGGACTTCATGAAATGAATGCTAGGCTTAGATTTCTGGATTTCGTAAAACTAAAATAATCTCACCGAGTATAGAATATTACTTAGCCTAGGTTGTCGTGCAATGTCAAGTAGTCACTCTCTCACACATCAATGGATCCCCTCCCCCAAGCTTATCTATAAGCGTGGTGGCATAAAAAATATTTACATCCCCATTTTTTATACTTAGCTCCAAAAGCAACGAAAAGAAAGAAGAAAGAAAGAAGGTGAGATGGGATCTTTTATTGAGGATTTTTTTTTCTTTTTTTTCTTTTTGTTTTTTTTCTTTGCAATAAGCAAATATATACACAACGATCCCAAATCAGAGAGAGATTATGATGTACAAGAATGTTTTTCTCTCTCGCTTTTTTTTAGAATAAGAGATTTGGAGCTAGAAATTAGTAGCGGGGGAAAATGCCATAAAATAGAATCACTAAGGGGAGATTCACCAATGATTTTAAAAGTAGAGAAATGATGTTCAAGATTTGTGGAGAAAGAAATAAATATAACTCTCGGTTCACTCTATAAGACATGCACGACAACTTCAGCAGGGTAATCTAATCTACTCAGTTTCGATCACAAAAAAGCTAACTAATCCAGATATATCATAGCTAACATCATTCAATCATCCTGAAGTGAAGTGTACAATTCATGCATATAGAAGTGATATAGGAAAAGAAAGTCAGTACTCCAGATATAAGCATTCAATGCGTGAATCTTGGTGTGTTTTCTGTGATAGCATACATATGAATATTCAGACTCAGCTAATAATAAAATTTCATCTATTTTCATGCGGAAAAAGGTGTGGGTTACTATCCTAAATGCAAAGCAAGTCATAGCATCTGATATCTGAAATAAAACCTAAGACATGACAAATATAGCATGCATATAGAATAGGCTAAATCCAACGTCATCATCATCACAGAAAAGTCATCTCTAGCATGAGATGAAAAAGAAATAAAGATAAAGGGAAAATAGAAACTATGCAGTGCGGCACACAGGAAAATAAGAAAAACGTGATGCATGGCAAAATAAAAGAAAAATGATGAAAAATAAGTGCAAAAGCGAAAAAAAAATGGTGTGAAAAACTAAAAATAAAGGTGGCAAATCGGAAAAGAACGTGAGAACTCACTCCCCCAAGCTAAATGGCACAGTGTCCTCAATTTGCAAAGTGTGGCACACCGAGAGACAAGCGATGGGAGGGGCAAGTGAGGATGCATGCATGGAAAATGAAAAGAAAAAAGTAAAAAAGAAAAGAAATGAAAATATGAAGCAGACATGATGCATGCACAGATATGAGCGGTACATATATAAGTGTCACCAAAAACTCTCCCTCTCTCCCAGAATAGATATAAAAAGATATGATCAAAAAGAGAATACCAGAATAAGTGAGGGGAGGGGGGGTGGACAAAAAGTGCAACAGGACCCAGCAGAAACGGGCAGCACAACGGCAGGAATGGATCAAGGCATCAAGGGTGCCTAAGAAGGTGGTGCTGCGCCGTCTCCGTCCTGAGGCGGAGGTGGTGGTGGAGGTGGTGTAGGCTGCTGAGCTGGGGTGGGCGTGGAAGTGGAAGCAGGTCTAGTGTGTGTGGAAGTGTGTGTGGGAACCTGCTGGGTGGGTGGGGGTACGCGTGGGAGACGCTCCAAGACCTGTGTAAGGCAGTAGTGGATCTGGGGGATCAGCTCGAAGCGTCCAGCCATCGTAGAGACGGTGGAGGACAGGGTCCTAAGGTCACCTCTAAGACCACTCACCGCCAACTCAAGAGCACGTATGCTCTGCAGTACAGTGTCGGGCGGGGTGGTGCAGAGGGACGCACCGGTCGAGGCTGTGCAGGGCGAGGCTGGCGTACGCGAGTGGAGTATGTAACGGGCTCAGCAGGGAAGGGGACAAAAGGCGTCGCGCCTGCAAATGTGGGCCTGGCCTCAGTGTGAGGCCGGGGCACCAGTTGGTGGGAAGTGGAGGCAGAGGTAACTACCGCTGGGGCGGAACTGTGTGGACCAAAAGGCGCAACCCCAGCGGAGATCATGCTAGCCATGGTCTCCACGACCACGGCAAACGAGGGCTCTCCACTCTCGACAAAGGTCGGCGGGCGCTTGGGGAGAGCGGAGCAAAGAGGCTCCACGGACAGAGGGCCAGAGGTGGCAGCGGGAGTGGTGGGGACAGCCTCGGAAGTGGTGACAGTGGTGGAAGTGGGCTCAACAAAAGTACTCTCGGCACCGACAGCGGTGTCAGGAGCAGCGGAAACATCTGGTATGGGCTGAGGGGCCACTGGGTCAACAGGGTCGGCGGCAGGCTCGGCAGGGGTGTGCAGCAGGGTCTGCGGGGGCAGCCTGGGCAGCGTGGGCAGCGTGGGCCTGCTCGGCCTCCTCAGCCTCGAGCACGTAGGCGGCGGGGATGAGCACATCCATCGCCGGGAGCCAGTCGACGTGGGCCGGTGCAATCTGAGTCCGAGCAGGGCTCGGGAGAATCATGTAGTCGGCACCGTAAGGGCCGTGCAACCAGACCCAGTGACGCTCACCATGCGGACGAAGCATCTTCATCCGGGCCATAACGTCTATCGACAGAGAAGTGGGGCCCGGGACGCGTCGCAGGTCGTCAGGTAGGTCCTCGCCGGTCATCATGGTAAGCAGGGTGATTAGACCGCCGCAGCAGATCGGTGAGCGAGCGCCCACCGATACAATGATGCGGTCTAAAAACCAAGCCGCAATGTCGATCACGACGGCGGGGACAAGCTCGTGTCCATCCCTAGATAGAGCTCTGGGACGTGTCATCGCATAGAGCATGTAGAGCTCCGGCGTAGACATCGTGCCCGGCTCATATCTGGCCAAAAAGGGGGTCTCCATGAGGCGCTGGGCAATGCGTAGGCAGGGGTGGACAATGGCCGAGGCCTTGGCCCTACTAGGGTCAAAGGCGGCGTGGTGGCCTGTAATCCGGACCCAGAAGGCACCGGCGTTGAAGGAAGGTGGGGGGATATGGGTGGGGCCGTAACCGCGATCGGCTCCGGGGACGGCGGGCCATGAGAAGAATGCTCTCATCATATCGAGAGTGACCTGGCACTCTCGATCCATGAACCGGAATGAGCATCCCTCATCGGTCCGGGCGATCGAACTCAAAACCTCAAGTGTCGGGCGGGTAAAAGTATCCGCCGACACCTGCAGAAAATCTCGCCAGCCCACGTTGTCGTACAACGTGAGCATCCCCTCTAGTACCCCCAGGCGTCCTAGGTCAGCGAGGTGTGCAAAGCTGGAGGGTACGATCGAGCGCTGGGAGATACGCTCGAAGACGGCGCGGTGTGCGTCGTCTCGGAACGTAATCCCGAGCGGCCCGACCAGTGGAGCCGGTGGTGGGGGCTGTGGGTCGGCAGGGAGAGGCTGTGCGGGCTGTGGGTGCACTGCAGGCTGTGTGGGGTGTGCGGGGCCTGTAGGCTGTGCTGGGTGTGCGGGGTGTGTGGGGGACGGTGGAGGAGAGTCCTCCAACTCGTGGGAGGGGCCTGCATCATCCGACCGCTTCCGCTTGGCGGAAGCTCTCTTCGACCGCGGCCGTGTCCGGGGCGGCATATCGGCCCCGAGCGCGCGCCGAAAAAAACGTGAAAAGTGTGGCGTGTGCAAAAAGAATGGAAAGAGTATACCCAAACATGCCGCGAGTGCTAAGCAATGGAAGCGTGCGAAGTCCGCGCCTCCACGAAGTCCAAAACAGCCCGTAGAAGCTCCCCTGAGCTCCCCTAAGCTCCAAAAAGCAACCTGCGCATGAAAAAGCGATATCAGCGAGTAATAATCAAAGTGTATGGAGCAATAGGGGTATAATGGATAGATATAGGAATTGATTTGGGTTAGGGGGGCATTTAGCACATGGATCCTCAAGAAATACACGAAAAGAGGAGAAAACGGCGAAAACAGGGGTACCGGAGGTGATCGGACGGTCGGCCGCCGGCGGCGACTCGGGCGAGGCGTCGGCGGTGCTCGGCCGGCGGTGGCGGGCCGGGCGGCGGCGGGGCGGCGCTGGTCGGGCGAGCGAGGGGTCGGGCGAAGCGATCGGGCGAGGGAAGCTGAAGGGGCGCGGGCGGTTTGGGGTTTTGCGATTTCGAAAACTGTGCCCCCCTCGCCCCTTATATATAAAAAAGTTACGACTCGGCCGAGCGACGTAGTCACTCGGCCGAGCGAGGCCAATGAAAATTTCCTCCCCGCTATCGCTTCGGCCGAGTGGCTTTGCCAGCCTCGGCCGAGTGGAGTAAGTCCATTCGGCCGAGTGACTCAAGCTACTCGGCATGACTCTCCCTAAGAGGGTATCCGTTTCACTCGGCCGAGTGAACATATATACTCGGCCGAGTAGCAGTTATATCGAAATCAAGAAAATAAACAGAGAGTTGGGTACAGCAGACTTCCCTCGTTCGTGAGCGGCTCGGCCGGACGAACTTGTGTACTCGGCCGAGTGCCTAGTATACTCGGCCGAGTGAGCCTTGTGTTCTGCTGTTTGTCTTCGTTTTGGCTCTAAACTCCGTCTTTCTTCCTCCAATCGATTTCATCTTCCTCCTAAGCGTCGAGCGCCTTCTTGGGACGCTCCCCGTCGACTCGTTCATCCTCCTCATGATGGATCTACCTATCTCCTCTCCTGTCAAGAAAAATAGGACCCGTTATCACAAAATTTTTGGGCGAACGACAAAACACCAAAAATTTCTAAAACGAAAATAAAGAAAAAAGTAAAAATAAAGCAAAAACCGTCGGGTTGCCTCCCGACAAGCGCTCGTTTAAGGTCGTGAGCTCGACCCCCTATAATTTTCAATCAATGCGGGATGTTTGGTGCATATGAGATGCACCCATCAAACTTCCCGGGGAGCGCGCTTGGATTTGGATGTGGCGGCGGCGCGTTCTCCCTCGGTGGTCTCCTATCTCGAATAGTGTTGGGGGGAGGCTCCCCCAAGCTAGCATTTGCTCCGGTCAACGGCTTTGCCGGTGGTGCCGATTTCCGTGCCGGCAGAGCTTTCTTTGGAGACTTTAATTTCGAGAGCTTGCAGAGCTCTCGAATCCTTGCGACATCATCGTCGCCTTCATCTTCTTCAGCGGAGAAGTCGGGGGAATCATCTTTATTCTCTTCATGGCCTAAATCCGGGCCTACTTCAAATTCTTCATCAAAAAGGGCACCAATTGAGTGAGGAATCGCCTCCTCTATCACCTCATCAAGGAGGTCCATGTAGTCAAGTTCCTCGTGATAAGGCATATGCTTCATAGCCTTAGGAATGTGGAGCTACACCTCGATGTTTCCGACGTTTAAGGTTAAGGTACCTTCGCGCACGTCGACGATGACTCCGGCGGTGGCGAGGAACGGGCGTCCAAGTATCAACGAGGTGTCTCCCTCCTCCTTAACGTCCATGATCACAAAGTCACATGGCAAGCATATTCCACCCGGGACTTGTAGCGGTATGTCTTCGGCGATCCCCACCGGCCTTGTTATCCGTCCATCGGCTAATTGAATGCGCATGTCGGTGGGTTTCAACTTTGTCCCGGTGTTTAGCTTTAAGAACAGGGAGAGGGGCATGAGGCTCACACTAGCCCCAAGATCTACCAACGCCTTTTGAAGAGGAACGCCGCCCAAGGTGCAAGGAATCCGAAAACTCCCCGGATCTTTGAATTTTGCCGGCTCCTTCTCTCTCTTGGTGAACCAAGAGCCCTCCTCGGCTAGCATGATCTTCTCCTTCCTTTTCCTCCCCGAAATCAAGTCCTTCAAAAATTTAGCATACGTGGGGATCTCGACGATGGCGTCAAGGAAGGGGATGTTAAGGCTAACTCCTCTTAGGTACTCGAGAAATTTCGCTAGCCTTTTCTCCATTTTCGCTCTAGCGAGCCTTTGGGGGAACGGGACCGGTGGCATGAAGCGCTTTTCCTCAATTAATTGCTCCGCCCTAGATTTCTCCTTGTCTTGTGGCTCCTTCTCCTTTTCAACTTCAACTATCGGCTCAATCGGCTCCAAGCTTTCCTCCACGGCCTCCTCGGTAGGGATCATAGCGGGGGTGGTGTCCTTCCCGCCTCTAGTAGTAACGGCGACTACGGCGTTGATGTGGCCGGTGTTGCCCCGTGGGTTTTGCTCCGGTTGCGCCGGCAATCGTTGAGTGTTCCGATTGAGCAACGCTAATTTCTCCGATATTTGAGCCACTACGGTATTAAGAGAGTCTTGCCCCGCCTTCAAAGTAGCATTCACCTTATTTTGCTCGACCATGAACGCCTCCACTCTAGTTTCGAAATCGGACCGTTGTGGAGCTTGCGGAGGGTTTTGATTTTGATTCCTCCACCCTTGGTTGTAACCGAGCGGCCTATAAGGTGGAACTTGTTGCTTCGGTTGAAATTTTTGTTGAGTAGGCCCCCTCGGTGGATAGTTTTGTTGTTGGGGTGGTGGTGGTCGAGCTTGTTGAGGTAGTGGTTGTGGCGGGTTCAAAGCTCCTTCATTGTTGGCATAGGAGAATCCGTGATGATTTCTTACGGCCGGATGGGACCAATACCCTTGGTTCCCCGCAACGTATTGTACTTGCTCCAAGGATCCTTCTCCTTGCTCTCCTCCCGAGTACATGGCTTGAGATTGGTCTTGCCAATCACACATTTGGTTGGTTGGAGCGGAGGTGGAAGGGCTTCCTTGGGGCTCCGTGATGAACTTCTCCAATCTCTCCACCACCTTGTGGAGAGAATCAAATTTGCTCGTGAGCTCCGCTACGGCCTTCGCCTCGTAGATGCTAGTTGGCTTTAAGGAGGACGTGGAGTGTCCTCGCTCATCGCCCCATTGTTGGTTATTTGAGGCCATCTCCTCAATTAGGGCCGTAGCTTCTTCGGGAGTCTTTGACAAGATTGCACCATTCGCCGCGGCATCAATAATTTGTTTGGTACCCGGTTGGAGACCGTTGTAGAAGCTATGAACTAGCTCCCAATCTTCTATACTGTGGTGCGGGCATTGATGCTGCAAATCCTTAAAACGCTCCCAAGCTTCATAGAGCGTCTCCTGTGGTCCTTGCTTGAAGGACATGAGAGCGCTCCGGATCTTCACCGTCTTGGATGGCGGATAGAATTTGTCAATAAATGCACCCGCCAACTCGTCCCAAGTGGTGAAGACTCCGTCCGCCTGCGTCCTCAACCAATAGAGTGCCTTGTCCTTAAGCGTGAAGGGGAAGAGACGCAGTCTGATAGCATCGATGGAGACCCCCGGCATCTGGAATGTGGCGCACTTTGACAAGAATAATTGGATGTGGTAGTGGGGGTTCTCAAGGGCGTTCCCATGAAATGGGTCTTGTTGCATCAAAACCACCAATCCAGTCTTCAGCTCGAAGTTCTTGTCAGCCGCCAACTGCGGCACGGCAATGGACGAGGTAGTAGAAGAGGTCTTAGGCCGAAGCCTATCGCGAATAGAAATTATCCTCGCCATCCTTGTCGCTAATTCTTCAGGAGTTTCCGGGTTGGTCATATACCTCCCTTCCGGATCTTGTCTTCTTTCCGCTCTAAGTCTCCGCGCGGTACGTTCGATCTCGGGATCAAATAATAAAGATTCAGGGTCCGCCGTAGATCTCGTGTACATGCACAGGGGAAACAGAGTTTCAAAGAAATGATTAGCACCGTGGAAGGGTTAGGTAAGAAGTAAGAAATAAAAATAATGATAATAGTAATAAAAAAAGGAAAAGCTAGGGTGAGAAAGAATCAAACGCAATCGCCTCCCCGGCAACGGCGCCAAAAACTTGATCGCTCCGGATATACACCCAAAGAACGGTTGTAGTTTTACCGCAAGTGCACGGTGTAGAAGCGAGCGGGTATCGAACACAGGGAGGACGAATGACTGTGCTTGCTCCGAATCAACCTGGCTATTTGAGAACAGAGAAAATTGCCTTGGGCGATCCTGTCACAATCGTCAGACAAATGTGCGAAGTATCAAATCAAATAAAGAACGTCTAGGGAATGGGGAATTCCCGCTACTCACCGTATTTCATAAACGTGGTTCGTCGGTATCAAAATTGCTAGAAATAGAATTCGGATGAACTAGTTGCAACTGAATGTAGAACCAGGCTCACGCTCTCGCGCTGTTACCGGTCTATAGCTATCCTAGGTTTGGGTCCAATCTCTTGCAAACCCTAGCCTAGGGAAGCTAGCACTAGGATCAACATCATCGTCCAATTGCGCACCGAGCCCAATCTCTTGCAAACTCGGTCCACAATCTAAATTAGGATAGTTCCTACCCGTCCAATCTCTTGCAAACGGGTATTGGCATGGAATTGCAATCGGAAATCCTGGTATCGGTCCAATCTCTTGCAAACCGATACTTCGAAAATCCGACTCCAACCCAATTCGGATTTCTAGGGCTTCCTATCAAATTGGGATCCAATCTCTTGCAAATCCCAATTGATATGAATTCCTAGCTATCCGTAGTAAATCGATCCCAATCTAATCCCTAATAGCAATTCTAGCTCAATTTCTACCAATTCATCACAAATAGGAAATAGGGCTTGTAGGGTTCATCCCCACGCCCCAAGACGTGGAGACTACTCACAAATCATAGCAATGGCACAAAAATAATCAATGAAATAAGCAATAGAATTCATCACAAATATTGAGATAAACAATAAAAATAGGATTTTTAGGGAAGAGAGATGCAAACCAATGGAGTTCTTCAATTTAATCCAACAAAAATCCAAGTTTTTCCTCTTCTCCAATCACAATAATAAAGCTAAAAAGTAATCTAAAAAGCTGCAAAAAATCTAAGAGATGGCTCTCAAAACTAGGGTAAAAACAGGGCTTAAATAGCCCCAAAAATCGTCCAAAAATCGTGACCAAAATACCCCTGCATAGCCTGTTTTCCGCAGTTTTCGCTACAGGCAACGCATCGCACTCGGCCGAGTGACAAAAGTCGCTCGGCCGAGTGAAAACCCTGCAATTTTCCAGAAAGTCGGGGCTTTCAGGGGTCTTCAGTTCGGAGGCGGCTCGGCCGAGTGAGTTGTCGTCACTCGGCCGATGACTTCACTGCACTCGGGCGGACGGGATTCTCCACTCGGCCGAGTGGGTCTTCTGAAGTTCAGGCAGCCGAAGAACAGAAACTTCGATGTTTTGGAAGGGCTTCGTCTGGGCGTCACTCGGGCGGACGTGGTATCGTCACTCGGCCGAGTGGGTCGTCTGTGCTCGGCCGAGTGCACAGGTAACTCGTGTCTGAACTGGTCGGCCGAGCAGTGTCTCGCTGGTCGGCCGAGTGGCTCCTCCACTCGGCCGAGTGGGACACAAAGAATGCCCAATCTGCTTGTTTTGGCCTCCTCGTCGCTCCTACGACGTCCATTCTTCTTCCGCTCCTCTCCAACAGCAAAATACCCCTCGGGGAGGTCGTTGGTGACCGTCTAGAGTAAGCGCATCTCGGGATCACTCCAAATCGCGCCAAATCACCTGAAATGCGACAAAAACAACAAATCATGAAAAGCATCGTAATATCGTCGATATAACGTGAAAAACATGATTTGGGCGATCCAAACGGCATGCAAACATGCGGAAAAAAGGTGTAAAATAAGGAGTAATCAGGCGACAGGGCCCGCCATCGTTGGCGAGAATGGGCACAGGCCCGACGCGAGGAGGATCGTGAGGAAAGGGCCGGGAAGCCCTCCCCTTCCCCACCGGTCGGGAGACCGAGTGCGTCCGTAACGGCGCGCAGCTCGGACGTGGCTTTGGTGGTGTCAGTGGTCATAGACACTACCATGGTACGACGGCTGCTTGTCGACACCGGCAGCTCCTGTGACGTCCTCTTTATGTCAACCCTGGAAAAGATGGGGCGGCGGAAAGAAGACTTATGACCTCGCTCGGGTCCCGTGGTTGGATTCACGGGTCACTCCACCCCCATCATCGGCACGATCCATCTCCCGGTAACCCTCGGAGACGCACCAGACTCGGTGACCCTGGCGGTGGAATTCATCGTATTGGGGATCGGGTCGGAGTACAATGGGATTATCGGCCGACCCCTACTCAACGCCGTCGGCGCGGTAGTCTCGACCCTCCATCGGACTATCAAGTTCCGAACGCCGAGGGGATGGGGCAAGTCGAAGGCGACGCGGGGAGACCGAGTACCTGCTATCAACTGGCGGAGGAAGGTCCCGAGGATCGTCTAGCCGACCGGATGGCCACGCTCGACTTGAGGAATGGGCCTAGGCCCGCCCCTGCAGAGGAGCAGGAGCAAATCCCGGTCACGGACATCGAGGGCCGGTTCGTCTCGATCGGGAGAGGGCTGAGCCAGGACCTGAGGGATCAGCTGATCGAATGCATGGAGGCGAACTTGGACATCTTTGCTTGGTCACCGGAAGACATGCCCGGCGTAGACCCCCAGGTGATCGTCCATCAGATCAACGCCGACCCCAACTTCAAGCCGGTTAGGCAGAAGAAGCGCAACCTGGGCGGCGAGAAGATGAAGGCAGCCTCTGAGGAAGTGGAGCGCCTCCTTGATGCCGGCTTCATACGAGAGGTCTGGTACCCGGAGTGGCTGTCGAACGTGGTGATGGTCAAGAAACCCAACGGGAAGTGGAGAATGTGCGTGGACTTCAGTGACCTCAACAAGGCCTGCCCCAAGGACAGCTACCCCCTGCCGCGCATCGACCACCTGGTGGACAACGCCTTGGGGTACGAGATGCTAAGCTTCATGGACGCTTACTCCGGATACAATCAAGTCCAGATGGACCCCCGGGACGAAGAGATGACAGCCTTCACGACGGACCGGGGAACTTACTGCTACAAGAAGATGCCCTTTGGCTTGAAGAACGCGGGGGCCACCTACCAGAGAATGGTCAACAAGGTTTTCAGTTCCCAGATCGGGAGGAACCTGGAAGTCTACGTCGACGACATGCTTGTCAAGTCAAGGCGTCCAGAAGACCACATCGCCGACTTGCGGGAGACCTTCGAGCGGTTGCGGCGACACCACATTCGGCTCAATCCCGCGAAGTGCACGTTCGGGGTAAGATCTGGCAAATTCTTGGGATTTATGATAACTAACCGTGGCATTGAAGCTAATCCCGACAAGATCGAGGCGCTAATCAACATGCGCGAGCCGACGACGATCAAAGAGCTACAGAGGCTGAACGGGCACATCACAGCCTTGGGGCGATTCCTTTCCAAATCAGCGGAAAGATCGCTCCCCTTCTTCAAGGTCCTAAGGAAAGCGATCGCGGAACCTCCAGACAATCGGAAGACGATACTTTGGGACGAAGACTGCTCCAGGGCGTTCGGAGACCTCAAAGAGTATCTCCGCAGCCCACCTCTCCTGTCCAAACCACAGGAAGGGGAGTCGCTGAGCCTTTACCTGGCGTGCGCGGAGGAAGCTGTGAGTTCGGTGCTGATCCGGGAGGACGGTGGGGTGCAATGGCTGGTATATTACACGAGCCGGATCTTGAAGGGGGCGGAGATGCGATACTCACCCATGGAGAAACTGGCGTACGCCCTCGTCCTCTCAGCACGAAGGCTCCTGCCCTATTTCCAGGCCCACACCATACTGGTCCTGACCGACTCGCAACTGGAGCAGAACCTCAAGAGATTCGATCGAATGGGAAGGATGCTGAACTGGGGAGTGGAACTGAGCGAGTTCGACCTCCGATTCAAACCGCGCACGGCCATCAAAGGGCAGGCCCTAGCCGACTTCATCACCGAGTGCACAACGGAAGGAAATGGCCCCCCGGAGGAAGAAGGCCCGGCGACGGTAATTGCTCAACCCCTGTCCTTTCTTTCGGCTGACCACTTTCAGCCAGGGGATCCAGGAGCGTGGATAGTACATGTGGACGGGTCGGCCACACAGTCAGGAGGCGGGGCCGGGATTGCAATCCGATCTCCGGAAGGGAACATTGTAGAATACGCGTTGCGTTTCGAGTTCCCAGCCACGAACAACTTGGCGGAATACGAAGCAGTGATCAACGGCCTGAGGCTGGCCCTGGAGCTCGGGGCCGAGTCCGTCCGCCTCCTCAGCGACTCGAAGCTCATTGTCAACCAACTCTTGGGGAGATACGAGGCACGGGAGGAGGCGATGCAGAGATATCTCCCTGTCGCCAGAGCGGCGATGTCCAAGTTCAAGGACGTGGAAGTCTTGCACCTCCCGCGATCAGAGAATGCGCGGGCGGATGAGTTGTCGAAGCTGGCCTCGTCCTCGCCAAAGGAACTGGGCCGCACCATCTACGTGGAGAACCTGTCGTCCCCCAGCACGGAGGAGCACGAGGTGATGGCGATCGACCAAGAACCCAACTGGATGGACCCGATCATCCGATACCTCACTCATGGAGAGGTGCCGACCGATGGGGACGAACGCCGAACCCTGGAGAGAAAGGCGCTCCGATACGTGATCCACGAAGGGACGCTCTACCGAAGACGCTGGACCAAGACGGACGTCCTCCCATACCTGAAGTGCCTCGGACCGCAGGAAGCTGACTATGTCCTACGGGAGGTTCACGACGGGATCTACGGGAATCACCACAGGGGCAAGATAGTCGCGTAGAAGATCTTGAGGCAGGGATACTACTGGCCGACCCTGGCCCAAGATGCAACAAGCTACGTCCAGAAATGCCAAGAATGCCAGAGGTATGCCCACCACATCTCGACTCCTCCGTCAGAGCTCATCCCTATCGTGAGCCCCATCCCCTTTGCGAAATGGGGGCTCGACATCCTCGGACCGTTTAAACCAGGACGAGGGCAGCGGAAGCATCTGATCGTGGCAGTGGACTACTTCACCAAGTGGATCGAGGCCGAACCGTTGGCCACCATCACGTGGAAGAAAGCGAAAAGCTTCGTATGGAATTCCATCATCTCCCGATTCGGAGTACCACGGGCCATCGTCACAGACAATGGGAAGCAGTTTGACTCCGCAGGGTTTAAATATTTTTGCGAGGAATGGGAATCAAGCTCCTCTTCGCCTCAGTAGCGCACCCCCAGACCAACGGGATGGCGGAAGCGGCCAACAAGTGCATCATAGAACCCCTCCGGAAGAAAGTGAAAGACGCCGAAGGGAACTGGCCAGAAGAGCTCCCCGGGATACTCTGGTCATACCGGACGACCCACAAGGAGGCCACTAGAGAGACCCCGTTCATGCTCACCTACGGGGCTGAGGCGGTGGTACCGGTCGAATTGGGTGAAGAATCTCTCCGACTCAAATACTTTGACGAAGACCGGAACTCGCAGGGCCTGGGGATCAATCTGGAGCTCCTCGACGAGCGACGGGAGCAGGCACTGGCCACCATCGTCCGCCAGAAGCAGAAGGTGGCCCGATACTACAACGCTCGAGTGCGGGGGAGAAGCTTCCACCTTGGGGACCTGGTCCTCCGGAAAGCGGGCTTCAACACTGATACCACTCGCAAAGGGAAGCTCGCGGCTAGATGGGAGGGACCCTACAAAGTCGTCGAGGACCTCGGGCCCGCAGCCTACCGACTAGCCGACATGGAGGGGAGGATTCTCACTCACACTTGGAATACGGAACATTTGCGCAAGTACTTTCAATAAATGTATCATTTCCTATGAAATAAATTTATTTTGAATTCATTCCTTTCCAGATAAAGCAAAAAGATATACAGAGAGGCGCACGAAGAGGCCGAGGGGCATTCCCCTCCCTCATTTTTCTCCGGGGGCACCAGCGGGGTCACAGGCTGGCAGCACGCTAGGGTCCCCCCCCACTCTGCTCGACGGCAGGGTACACCCGAAGATCCTCGAAGTTGACCCCCGAGAGTGGGAACTTATCTTGGATCTCGGACTGGCACCGGGCGAATCCCTTCTCGAACGCCTCCGACAAGGCAGTCTCCACAAAGGAGGTGGCATACTCCGCCATGGCATCCTGAGCGATCCGGGCCGGATCCACCTCCTCGAGCCCACGCATCCGAGCCTCTAAGGTCTCGATCTGGCGTTGGTGCTCCGCCCTCTCCTTCTCGATCTCCCGGGATTTCTCGCCAAGTTGGGCAGCAAGGGCCCTCGCCTGCTCCTCCGCCGCTTCCAGACGGTCGGAGAGCTCCAAGGCCTCAGAGGCAGCAGCGGGGTTGGGGATCTGCTCAGCTCCTCCAGACGCGTCGGCACCTTTCAAAAGCTCGGCGAGCCACGCCTCGGCCTCTGACTTCGCAGCCAGAGCCAAGGCTCTCTCCCGGTCCGCCACCTCCAGAGCAGAGGACAGCTCAGTTACGCGGGAGTCCAGGGACTGGACCCACGCTTCCTCCAACTGACCTGCCTCCTCCTCCTCGCCGGGGGCCTCAGGGCCCCGCCCGGCATCGGATTTGGCTTTGGGAAGAACCACGAATTGGCGCCTCATCGAGAGGCCCACTGAGGACAGCTGCACCAAGGCAACGAAGGTAAGACAGTGAGAACAGCAGGAGGGTAAGCAGAAACACACTACCTGTTGACCAGCCTGAATCACGAAGGTGGCCAAGCAGTCACCTCTGACTCCGTCCAACACCGCCTGATCGGGAGGGAGACAGCAGTTCTCGGCCACTCGAGTGGCGGCTCCGCGGCTCGAGAACACCGATTCCTTCTCCCCCACTGGGAAGCATGGACGAAGAAGACCCTCCCCTGACGAAGGGAACTCGCCAGGAGCAGAACGGAACGCGCCAAGATACCGACTGTAGGCGTCAGGGAGAGTGCCGTCTGGGAGAGGTGAAGGGCCGGCCCACGGCCAGGCAACCTCAACGGGGGTGGGTTGAGGTCGATCATCAGTCGGCTGGACCTCGACCCCCTCGACCCCCTCACGGACCCTCTTGGAAGACCCCAGCAAGGGGGGGGGGGGAGGGAGACGACACCTTCTTCCGTTTTAAGCCTCCGGTCGTGGTCACAACCCGCTGCTTCTTCCGGACCTCCAACACATGATCCCTTTTGCGCGGATCCGGGTTGGGGACCTGCACGAGAGCGCTGGCAGGAGAAGGACCGAGAGGGAACCCACCTGCATTCAAAGAAGAGATGAGAGACCGAGCAGAGCCCAGGTGACCTCGAGTGGCGAGCACTCGGGGAGGCTTACCCAGGGGCCACACCGTCTTGCGCAAGTTGTGGTCGCTAAAGAGGACATCGATCGAACGCTCCCTCACAGGAATCGCCAGCATGTCCTTCGCCGTCTGCTGCTCGGCAACCGTCGGCTCCCCCAGATCGAGGATGACTGCACCAGCCGCCTCCCACCGAACCGGGAAGGGTACACTCGATGGGAATGTGATGAACACGTATTCCCCCTTCCAGCGTTTCAGGGAGCTCGGCAACCCCAGCACCAGGGACATCTTCGGGCGGGCACTGATGTAAATCCACGCCCCCGACTGGTGGTGGCTCAGGTGGTAGAACTGGGCAAAGAGGCGAAGAGAGGGCGCCACACCCTTCAGCATGCAGACAACGACGAAACCGACGAGGAGCCCGACGGCGTTGGGACAGAATTGACACAGGCACACGTTGTGGGCCTGAAGGAACTCGACGATAAAAGGATGGAGCGGGAAACGAAGCCCGAAGTGGAAGCACTTCTAATATATTCCGACCTCGTTGGGGCCAGGGAAGCAGACCCGCTCGTCAGCCCCGGGGGCACGAGCCGAATAGGGCGGAAGCAAGTAGGCGGAGCGCATGCTCCCGATGGCGGTGGTGCAGATCGACGAAGACCACAACAAGACCTCTGGGGGCACCCCTGAAAGATCATCCCCGTGCTGACTAATCGCCGAAGGAGTGCCACCCGCCGGACCTGGAGCTGCATCGCGCTCCGACCGAACCGAACCTGTGGCAGAGGAAGACGACATGAGGCAGAGCTCAGGCAGAATAGGGATCGGCGCAAAGAAGAAAGCGACGGGATGGTGGCTCACGAACCCCTCGGCTTCTCAACTTAAGACGACCCCACGAGCGGTGGGGATAAGCTTGCAGCTACACGTGGCAGCATCTGAAGGCCGACGGCGCTTCGGAACCTGCACCTTAAAAAGCATCGAACGAGCCAACTCATGATGACGACTAATAAATGAGTCGGCATCGACTGGCGAGCTTGTCAAAATCGGCAGAAGTCCCATCGGCCGAGCCGAACCGGCCGAGGCCGATCAACCCGGCTGATGGGGGCAATTGTTACGCCTATTTGACCGAGACCCAAAAGACACGAGCCCAGGAGCCCGACTACTGGTCGAGAGCCCATCTGTATCCTCAAGCCCATTCAACAAAGGCCCTGTAAGGGATCTTCTCGAATGTCGATCCGACCCGGCCCCGATAACCCGCTGATCACTCGCCCAGTCCTGCGAAAACCGTTCCCCCGAACGCGCGACCACTAAATGGCGGTAATGGGGAGGTGCTGGAATGGTGAAGAGAGCGGCGGCGAGGGGGTGGATTGATGGGGCACGATCGAGGGCAGGCGTGGGACGTGGGCCAGGGGCAATCACCTCGGGAGCTCTACAAAAGGGCTAGGAGGACGAAGAAGAAAAAGGACCGCATCTCAGGTATCTAGAACCTAAGGTACGCCATCAACGACCTAGTTCCCCCATTTTCCTTTCCTTCCTCCCCCGCTCGCGCCGTGAGACGCCGTTCCGATCTCCCCACGAGTCGAACCGTCTCCGCCGGGCCTCCTCTTTCAGATCTTTGTCTGACTTAGGCATCGGAGGGGATTTGGCCGGAACCAAGGTCCGGCCCCCTGACGAGCGTTCTCATCTACGCAGGTGAGCATCAGATCAACGGGCCGAGGCTTCCCCTCCGCCCCTCACCGACCACGCAACCTGCTGGACGATTGAGGCTTCCCCTCATCGTCCGATCGCCGAGGCCGAGCGCAACCCACCGAGGCCGAGCGTCTCGACCCGGGCCGAGGCTTCCCCTCGCCCTTCGCCGAACACGCATCTAGCTGGGCGACTGAGGCTACCCCTCGTCGTCCTACCTCCGAGGACGTGCTCGCCTGTCCGAAGCCGAGCGTCTCAACCAGGGCCGAGGCTTCCCCTCGCCCCTTCTGCACCGATTCGAAGCCTCCCGAGGGACCCAAAGCGGGCCCCTTGACCACGTTGACCGGGATCTCCACGGTCAACGCTTTGTAGTGAGAAAACACTCTGAAACACACCGCCCTACCCGAACACCCACCGACTGTAGTTGAGAGCGGAGAGCCCTCTTTTGCTGCCGTCGTGGAGACCGTGGTTTCCACCTCTGTCTCCACCGCAGCCGTCTTTTCTGAGAGTGTCGTGACGTCTGTCCACACGTCTGTGTCACCGACCTCTCTGGCCACCTCGTTTCCACTTTTATACTCCACTTCCGTTGATGCTGCCTCCACGTCTTACCAGCCTGCGCCCTGGCCTCACACTGAGGCTCGGCCCACACTTGCGAGCACAGCACCCTTCCTCCACATGCCTGCTGAGCCCATCACCTACGCCACCTGAGTACGCCAGCCCCGTCCTGCACAGCACAGACATGTGCGTCCCTCTGCACCACCTCCCCCCGACACTGTACTTCAGAGCATTCGTGCTCTCGAGGGGGTGGTGAGTGGCCTCAGAGGTGACCTTAGGACCCTGTCCGCCACCGTCACCGATATGGCTCGCCGCTTCGACCTACTTTCGCACATTCACTATTGCCTCACCCAGGTTCTCGAGCGGCTTCCTCGCGTGCCCACACCCACCCAGCAGGTACCCACCCCCACTCCCACACACACCCAGCCTGCTTCCACACCCACACCCACACCCACACCTACTCAGCAGACTGTTCCCCCGCCGCCACCACCACCTCCGCCTCAGGATGGAGACGGCGCAGCCCCACCCTCTTAGGCACCCTTGATGCTATTGATCCTTTTTGCCGTCGTGCTGCCCGTCTCTGCTGGGTCCTGTTGATTTTTTCCCACCACCCCCCTCCCCTCACTGTTTTTGGGTACACATTTTGTTCATATCTTCATATATCTTTTTTGGGAGAGAGGGAGAGTTTTTGGTGTCACACTTTTATATCTGTATCACTCCTGTATCTGCATGCATCATGTCCGCATCATATTTTTCGATTCATTATTTTATTTTCTTTTTCCTCATGCATGCATCCTCACCCTCCCCTCCCATTACACGTCTCTCGGTGTGCCACACTTCGCACATTGAGGACACTGTGCACTTTAGCTTGGGGGAGTGAGTTCTCACGTTCTTTTCGATTTACCATCTTTATTTTTAGTTTTTTTCACGCCAGTTTCCGCTTTTGCACTTATTTTCATCATTTTTTCTTTTTTACCATGCATCACGTTTTTTCTCATTTTCTTCGTGTGCTGCATTGTAAATAGCTTTATTTTCCCTCTTTATCTTTATTTCTTTTTCATCTCATGCTAGAGATGAATTTTCTGTGATGATGATGACGTGGAGTTAGCTTTCTCTATATGCATGCTATATTTGGCATGTCTTAGATTTTATCTCTGATATCATATGCTGTGATTTGCCTTGCATTTAGAGATAGTAACCCATACTTTTTCCGCATGAAAATGGATGAAATTTTATTATTAGCTGAGTCTGAATATTCATATGTATGCTATCGCAGAAAACACACCAAGATTCACGCATTGAATGCTTATATCTGGAGTACCGTTTTCTTTTCCTATATCACTTCTATATGCATGATTTGTACATTTCACTTCAGGATGATTGAATGATGTTAGCTATGATAAATCTGGATTAGTTTAGCTTTTTTGTGATCGAAACTGAGTAGATTAGATTACCCTGCTGAAGTTGTCGTGCACGTCTTATAGAGTGAACTGAGAGACATATTTATTTCTTTCTCCACATATCTCGAACATCAATTCTCTATTTTAAAATCATTGGTGAATCTCCCCTTAGCGATTCTAATATATGGCATTTCCCCCGCTATTAATTCCCAGCTCCAAATTTCCCAAAACCAAAGAAAGAAAAAGAAAAATTCTTGTATATCCTTGTTTCTATTTGATTTGGGATCATTGTGTACATATGCTATTGAAAAAAAAGAAAAGAAAAAGAAAAGAAAAGAGAAAAGAATCTCAATAAACGATCCCATCTCATGTTCTCTCTTTCTTCTCTCTTTTTGTTTTTATTTTCATTACTTTTGGAGCTTCATAAAAATGGGGATGTAAATATTGTTTTTTATGCCACCACGCTTATAGATAAGCTTGGGGGAGGGAATCCAATGATGTGTGAGAGAGTGACTACTTGACGGTGCATGACAACCTAGGCTAAGTAATATTCTATACTCGGTGAGATTGTTTTAGCTTTACAAAATCCAGAAATCTACGACTAGCACTCTTTTCATGAAATCCACTCTATTCTATTCTATTCTATTCTATTGTGTGGTATTCTTATACTCCTCATAGAAAGCATCCAATTGAAATGTGTGTTGTCTGCGATATTGTATACCGCTTTAGATGATTCAGACGATGTTAATTCTAAAATCATTCCGTTTTTCACGCTATATCAGTATTTTTGGGTTTTCTATTTCTATTTGCATTATTGAACTATGATATCGAAATAATAATCTCTGACATGTGTTTTTCATTCGGTACATGCTATGTGAGTAAGCAAAACCCACGTCCTGAGAAAATGATCTAGCAGCTTCCCTCTTCGCTTTCTTCTTTCTTTTTCGTTTTTCGTTTTTCGTTTTTCGCCGTTTTCGTTTTCTGAATCCACCGGGCTCGCCTTTTACTTATCTTCCTCGAGGACGAGTAAGAGGTAAGCTTGGGGGATTTTGATCACTCCTTATTTTACACCTTTTTTCCGCATGATTGCATGCCATTTAGATCGCCCAAATCATGTTTTTCACGATATATCGACGATATTGCGATACTTTTCACGATTTGTTGTTTTTGTCGTATTTCAGGAGATTTGGAGCGATTTGGAGTGATCCCAAGATACACCTACTCCAGAGTGTCACCGACGACTTCCCCGAGGGGTATTTTGTTATTGGAGAGGAGCGGAAGAAGAAAGAACGTCGTAGGAGCGACGAGGAGGCAAAAACAAGCTGTTTGGGCATTTTTGGTGTCTCACTCGGCCGAGTGAAGGAGTCACTCGGCCGACCAGCGAGACACCGCTCGGCCGACCAGATCGAACACACTTCATGTGTGCACTCGGCCGAGCATCGGAAGCCACATCGGCCGAGTGACGAGACCCCGTCCGCCCGAGTGGCACTCAGACGACGCCCATCAAAAAGAGCCAACTTACTGTTTTTCGTCTGCCTGAGCTTCAGAAGACCCACTCGGCCGAGTGGAAATTGCCGACCGCCCGAGTATATAGAAGCCATCGGCTGAGTGACGACAACTCACTCGGCCGAGCGACGCCCGAAGTGAAGACTCCCAAGACCCCAGACTTACTGGAAATTCTCAGGGTTTGTCACTCGGCCGAGCGACTTTTGTCACTCGGCCGAGTGAGCCGCGCTGCCTGTAGCGTAAATTACGATTTTCAAGCTGCACAGGGGCATTTTGGTCACAGTTTTTTGGACGATTTTTGGGGGGTATTTAACCCCAGTGTTTAACCTAGGTTAGAGAGCTTTTTCCCTTGCTTTTTGCAGCCTTTTAGATTAAACTTTTTAGCTTTTGATTTTTGTGATTGGAGAGGAGAGGAAAGTTTATTTTTGTTGGATTCTTGGAGAACTCTATTGGTTTGTCTCTCTCCCCATTAAAAATCTCATTTTTATTGCTTATTTGAATATTGTGATGAATTCTATTGCTATTTCCATTGTTTATTCTTGCAATTGTGATATGAATTGTGAGTAGTATATACGACTTGGGGCGTGGGGATGAACCCTACGAGCCCAATTTCCGATTTGTGATGATTTGGTAGAAATATTGCTAGAATTGCTATTAGGGTTAGTTTGGGATCGATTTACTACGGATGGCTAGGTGTTCATATCGATTGGGATTTGCAAGAGATTGGATCCCAATTCGATAGGAAACCCTAGGAATCCGAATTGGGTTGGAATTGAGTTTCTGTAGTATCGGTTTGCAAGAGATTGGACCGATACTAGGGTTCTCGGTTGCAATTCCATACCGATACTCGTTTGCAAGAGATTGGACGGGTAGGAACTATCCCAACCTTGGTCGTGGCCCGAGTTTGCACGAGAGTGGGCTTGGGACGCGATTGAACGATGATGTTGATCCTAATGCTGGCTTGCCTAGGCTAGGGTTTGCAAGAGATTGGACCCAAACCTAGGATAGCTATAGACCGGCAACAGCGAGAGAGCGTGAGCTAGGTTTTACATTCAGTTGCAACTAGTTCATCCGAAATTCTACCCTAGCAATGGTGATACCAATGAATCACATTGACGAGATACGGTGAGTAGCGGGGATTCCCCATCCCTAGGCGTCTTTATTTTATTTTATATCTCCATACTTTGTCTGATGATTGTGACACGATCGCCAAAGGCAAATTCCCTCTTTTCTGTTCTTATAGCCAGGTTGTTTGGAGCAGGCACTGTCATTCGTCCTCCCTGTGTTCGATAACCCGCTCGCCGCTACACCGTGCGCTTGCGGTAAAACTACACGGTCGCACTTTTGGGTTACATTCCGGAGCGATCATGGGCCTCCATTTTCGCTGGTTTCAGCCCAACAGTTTGGGCTGACTTGTTTTAGCTAAAACTTGTGCATTTGGACTCCGTTTTTGACGCGGTTTGAACCTGCGTTTAGAGCGGGACGATCCCGTCATCTAGGTAACCTTTTCAACGCGTTTATTTAATTAAATATAGTCTTAAACAATTTAAGACACATTTAATCTATTTTGCATCATATGCAAATTAGTCCCTATCTAGGCTTAAATTATCATTTGCATCAAATACAAATGATCTGAGGGCATATTTCCCTACATCTCCCACTTGCACTCAGGATCATTTATCCCGAATGCTGGAGATTTTTGCAAACATCTTTTACAATATTTTATCCCTTGCATCAAATGCAAATTATTCTCCCTAACTAATTTCTACCTGTTACTAGACGAAGATCGCACTCTGTGTGAGACCCTACAGCATGACCCTTACAACAGGTTGGGCTCGAAGCCCTATACGGCAGTGACCACGAGCAGTGGTTGCCGTCCCTGCTTCAGGAATCATCATTATGTGGTTGACTCATTGACATGAGTATTGTCGGGACCACCCTGACTGTTTCCGTGATGAATTCCGCAGTTATAGTCCCTTCGTCTAAACTATGTCATATAGATCAAGTCTAGGGTACGGTCAAACTGTCAACCCCAATAACTTGACTCCGGTTAGTTTCTATCGATCTTTTAGTCAAAAATGTTGGATTTTTTCCAACATACTCTGGCCAGAGTTTTTACTAAAGACCGAACTAACCCTACGACACTAACTCCCATTGACCGGGAGAGACGAATCCTCTCTTGGTCATTACTCTCCTCATACGCTTCAAGTGTCACCCAATCAAAGACCTTTCGACAGGCCTTGCCTCGAAGCTAGGTCATTTGATCTAAGTGGCACCGTTCACACACAGGTTCGTCAAAATGACCTCAAGTCAAAAGACCAACTAGCCTATCATCACTCAGAGTCATCATTGACAGATGGGTCAATATAACCATATGATAACTCTTGTGGATCGTTCAGTGAACTCATTCTCTAATGAGCACCTGTGTCTCGTCTACGACTTCGCCAAGTCAAGCGATCATGAAATCATCGCCACCGCTAAACGGTGAAGACTAAGACACAATGGTCTATCCGATGTTTCGATATCCTTGTCTCGAAACATCTACGACAACGAACCCTTTTAGACTTATGCTACAGACGGTCAAACATTTCTCCATGATCGAGATACTCATCTCGATGCATGTTTGACCTTGCATAAAGTCTCAGGACTTTACCTAAGTTAATATCTAATGTTAACTACATTATAACATAACTTTAGATAAATTATTACCAAACAGCTTACTGTTATTTTGAACAAGATGTTTGTGTTATTCACACACAGAGATAGATTGCCTCGAAGGCATCTTCTCTCAACATCTCCCACTTGCACTCAGGCCCATTTATCTCGGTATCTTATACCGTTTTTACACATAAGTTTTCACGACTTCATGTGGTAGAGCCTTCGTGAGTGGATCTGCTAAAACCGTCTACACTATAGACTTAAGTGGTTTCTATGTTCATGTTAGACCAACCATTTGAATCTCATTCAAATAATTCCTTACAGAATCTATAATATTTTATTTACTTGGATCTTATCCAGTTCATCGTACCTTACGATAATAATTTAAATTTGTTAATGGTCATTTCAAATGGCTCATATCGATTTCTGATAAAGTATCAAACTTTTGATTACTTTGTCAAACTATATGTTCCATCTCTTTGATGCCTTGCATGTAATTTACACGCTCCCACTGACCTTGAAAACTCTCTAGCTAATTCATATAAGTTGGTCCGTCTAAATCATATTTAGAAAAACGAACTTATAAGTGAATGCTCCAATTTTCATGGTCAAACTGAGCGTTTACATCGAGTTTGGTCCGAGTAGATCTGTACACATCTGTTGGCGAGACGGTTTCAACTAATCCGTTTTAAAGAAATTAGGATGAAAACCGTTCTCGACCAGCATGATTGTACTTCACTATTTTCTTTATGCATCTAATCTTTCAACTTAAAGCTTTACTTGCAGAAAGCAAGGAATCATTTTCCTTGGGTACGTAAACTAAATTCCAAAATTTATTTACGCACACGGACCAATTCTGATTGCATCAAGTTATAAATCGGAGATACTACTCCGAATTATCATCCCAGAAGTTGACTAAGTCATCATCAGTTATGATGTCTAACTCGACTCTTCGTCTCACGAAATTCGAGTAATTATACAACTTCCTAATGATGATTTAGTGAATATCTTATTGATAATGTCCTCATAGAACATTATCAAAACCTAGGCATTACTATCTAGGACTTAACCCAGAGGGAGGACTTAACTCAGAGTCACTTGTTATGAATCGCACCGAGTCTAACTAAGTGTGATTCATACCTTTTAACACACTGATGTGTTAACAGACTTGACCTGAGAGAAAATCACATTTTCTTTTAATTACGCAAGATTTTATGTAGCTAAGTATTTAACCATTCGATCTAATCGAATCAGTTTAAATACTTTTGTCTTTTCGTTCTTTATTTTTTCAGACTTATGTTTCATCAAGAACACGTGTCTTAATAAAATATACGAATAACTTATTTTGGTTGATCTAGACTCGGGTACATCAGTATGTACCAGACTGAGTTCGACAACTCATTCTCCCACTGTCTTACAGATGGGTTTCGGCCAATTTTATCTAAGCGGATAAGACTCACAAGTGTCAGTAGACTTCATAATACGAGAGGTCAGACCCCTCTTTATGTGACTTGTGAAGCTTAGTCTCTCGATACGGCCTAGTCTATTTTGCCATATAAGTTTGCTACTATCTTGTGTATTTATATATTAACATTTAATATATTATAGTTATTACAAATTACTAACACAAAACATTGCTTTGGAAGCAAGGTGACGACATTCGTCAAATTGTGTTAGACGTCTTTTGTATAACAATAATTATGAAATCGTGACATCAAAATATGTCACATTTTCATATCCTCCTACTTATGCCTTTATTAATGATAAATTAAACTAACTTTCTCAATTGACTTTTCCGGAGTGCCTTCTTCCTTTTCTAAATCACATTTAGATATTTAAATAGCCCAACATAAATAAATGGCTACACAAGCGTCTCATGTATCCAAACGCCTGAGAGTTGCAATCTTGAGTGTAGCTCAAGAAGTTGCGTGTCTCAAGATCCGGTTGGGATACATAGCCTTGCATCGCTCATGCACTCGTATTCGACTCAAACAATTTGATCGAATTCTTGAACTTTGCAGATCAAAATTGTTTGTCCATACAACCTTGAGGGTAGCTCGACAAGTTGTAGGGAGAAACATACTTCGAATATCCTATATGTTCAAGCTGCCTCATATAGAGACGAGTGACATGTTGCGTGAATTTATTTGTTGGACCCAGAACTTAATGAAATCATATTTCTTAAGTCTGTTCTTTAGAAGGTCATTTTAATGTCAACGAGAATATAGTTTTGATTCTATCAATTAGAATTTAGCTTGATATTCAATTAATCAACCTATTTGACCAGTTAACTTATTCCATTAAAATATTATATTTCGATTCCTTCGATAAACATAGTCTTGCCCTAGTTTAGCATATGTTCAATATTAAATATAGGTAGATTGGCATTCATCTATCTATATCCTCCCACTATTTTTACGATCGTTTCAAAGCTTAATAACGAACGATTTAATCGAATTAAAATATTTAAAATTTAGTGAAAGAGGGATCCAATCATCCTGAACCTCACAACCTTGAGGAGACTCAACAAGTTGATTGGTTCCATGATTGGTAGACTAACTCTTAGTCAATCATATCACATGTGACTCCCTATCGTTTTTTTACCCACAGTCACTTATGATCTTGAGGAGACTCAACAAATCATAATGACTGGTCTAGTCAGACCCTTGATTTCGTGTCCAGATTTGACTTAGATCGATGCTCGAGGAGACCCGATGTATCGATTTGGGTTAAGTTTAGACTACATCACATGTATGTTGGAGTTTGTTCCTTAAAGATAAACATGTCATAGCTTGAGGAGACTCAACAACTATAATTGTCTTCTTTGAGTTACCAAGCTCCAAAATCAAGGAGGGATACAGATTAATCTTTAATAAGATTTATAACGCATTGACTAGATATAGTCCAGGGTGTCATACAATCATGATTCGCGACATTACGGTCCAGCGGAACATAGCCAGGGAATTGACTAAGCCAGGATCACTGCCTCTTGGACTAGCAAGGGTTGATCCAGAACTCTTAGCCAAGCACATTGAATGGATCATGGTCCATTGAATGAAGCTTGTCACTTTTATATATGTGCCATAGACTAAACAGCTTTTATTAACAACTAATTAATCCTATCAACTAGTTGCGTCATTAAATTCAAAATTTTAGGATTTGTTTAATAACTTTTATTAAGTCCTTATCAACTATAAGGTTCACGTGCTTTCCTAATCGTTATTAGGATTTTAATAAATTTTATTAACAACGCTAAAAGCGAAGTCCTTTAATGAAAATTAATAATAACAATTAGAATTAAGAAACATTAAAGGGACTACCCTAATCAGGAATTAGGTCTTGAAGTGTTGTTAATATTTTATTAAAACATAGCATGTCATTAAAATTTAAGTAATAAATTTTAATCATTTCTTAATGGCTAACCTAAAGGGGTGTCTTGTGTTATCAAATAAGGGACAAGATGAACTAGCCATTAAAATAAAGCTATACTAATTTATCGCATAAAGATAGTGCACAACTATTTAACAATTAAATAGACTAAGTTTATCGCATAAACAATTTTAGCATGCATACATAAATTTAACATTTAAATTTAAAATATGATTTTAAAAATATTTTATTTTTATCTTATAAAAACGTGTTTTTAAAATTACAAATTTGCATGCTACTTTAAAAAATTTATCGCATAAAAATTTTAAACTTTAAAATCAGTTTTAAAATATCTCATAAAATTAAAACATCATTTAAAAAAAACTTTCATGCTTAAAATTTTATCATATAAAATTTTTAGGCACTTTAAACTTATCGCATAAATTTTAAAAGATTTAAAATTAGTTTTAAAAATTATCACATAACTATTAAAACGTCATTAAAAAATTTCCATATTCAAAAATTTATCACATAGATTTTTAAACATCAAAAACATTTTTAAAATTTATCTCATAACTTTAAAAACATTTTTTAAAAGTATTTAAAAGCATTTCAGGTTTAATAAAAATCGCAGGCTAGATCGTTACGCAGACCTACGCTCTGATACCACTGTAGGGAATTCCGGGACCCTTAGGGCACAAAAACTCTATGCCCGTCCTAAGTCGGACGGAACATAGACAGAAAAGCAACGGAAAAATAAACATGTTAATCTAATTAACATTTAACCCTAAGGTCCAAGACCCTAATCCAAGATCTATGCCGACTTGGGATGGGTCTGACCATCCCAAGAAGGATCTAGCCTACTGCAATTAAATTAAACTAATGCTTAATTAAACACATACCCGGAATCTCAGCCCTGGGGCAGGCGAGATGTTCCGCACCGTCTTCCGAGCCGCTCCCATTCCACGCCGAGCCGCTCCTCGAACCGCTCCCCGAACCACTCCGCATCCCGAGGCGATCAATCCCGTGTCACCGAGCCAGCCAACCGCCGAAGAAAGTTTCACGCAAGTGAAACCTCCGCCTAGATTTCGGATCTGAATCCGAACTCCTTTGTTGCTTTGCTAGAGCCCTCAGGAGCAAGGCAGAAATTTATAGGGAGAGGAGAAATATTAATTTAGCTTAGATCCAAGCGTGCTCCAACATTTACGAGAGCCGCTCAGATCTAGAGCTTGGGACGAGTTATGAGGAAGGGGGAGGGCCTCTATTTATAGAGGCGGCTAACTCTCCCCTTTTCTCCACAACCGAGGTGGGACTATTAATTTGGGATTAATTAAATCAAGTTAGTTTGCCGTTCACAAAGGGCAAACTTCCTCGAATTTTAACTCCCTCACCGTTGAGCTTCAATGTTGGTACAACCTACCAAATCAAAGAGGGTTCAACGGTATACGCGTAGGAAAAAACGGCTCGTCAATCCGAGTCCGTTTGACCCTTCAAACAATTGTCCAAAGTTAGCCAAAAGTCATGCTTCTCTTAGAAACATAGCCATCAAGAAAAAAAACAGGTTTCAAAAAACCCTAACCAGAAAATTCGGGCTTGTCGGCCTCCATTTTCACTGGTTTCAGCCCAACAGTTTGGGCTGACTTGTTTTGGCTATAACTTGTGCATTTGGACTCCGTTTTTGACGCGGTTTGAACCTGCGTTTAGAGCGGGACGATCCCGTCATCTAGGTAACCTTTTCAACGCGTTTATTTAATTAAATATAGTCTTAAACAACTTAAGACATATTTAATCTCTTTTGCATCATATGCAAATTAGTCCCTATCTAGGCTTACATTATCATTTGCATCAAATACAAATGATCTGAGGGCATATTTCCCTACATACATGCCAATTGATGATGATGGATTTCTTTTATAATGGCCAGATGATGTGAATAAGCTGAAGGTCTTAACATAGATTACTGCAAATATTACAAGGATATGGTAATTGAAGAAACATATCTTCCAAAGCTATGCATATCTTCATGATTGTCTTAAGTTTTCTTTCCATAAACAAAATGTCCTTCCACCCTAAGTCCTGACATTAATTAACACACGATATCTCATTAACGCATCCCAATCTAAAATAGAAGAAGTCAGGTTGTCATGGATCCATAAACTAATTAATTTGCAATGTCACAGATAGAATGTGTATTTGAACGCAGACATATTTTAAATTCAATGGTGTAAAATTGGTATACGATATCATTTTTCTTCCATTTACCAAAAAAGTACTGGTTTAATCCAACAGTTGGCTTAAACCAAGCGGTTCTGCTGATACTAAATGTATTACAATTCATTACTGTCAAGTAATTGATGTTCAAACATAGTTGGCAAGTAATGTTTGAGGGTCTTGCAAAACAATTTGGGGAAAATAATGAATACGTATGCTCATAATTAATAATGAATGCATATACACAAGGCTCGGAAGAACACTTCCGCTGGTCTAACAGTTTGATTTTACAACCTTTTCAAATAACAGACACTGTAGAGAATCACAAGCCACTGAGTTCCAGTGAGACATGTACAGAGATGCAAGAAAACGACCATCCAAAACCCCAAGTTTATCATATTATTCCCACTCATAAATAAGATACAGGTTCAGATACAGGTTATTCCCATGGTACATGTTATTCCCATGGAACATCTATAAAATAATAAACAGGTTCAACATGATATAGAATCAGAAAGCCAACATACCCCTAAAGTGACACCTTAGAACAACTCATCAAATTTGAAGTATCCATAGCACAGGTTATTCCCATGGAACATCTATGACAAAAAACTGGCATGTAGACTCTTCTGGTGCTGCCGTTCTGTGTCTTCCGTTAAATTATGCATCCTCACCATACGGGAACCTTCGAGTCTCACACATTGTAGGCAGATATTGGGGTATTGGTGTTAGAACAACCATATCCGAAATGATGCTAGAACAATCAACTTTATCATCGTTTACGCTCTGTGCACCATTTGTACACTAGCTTGGTTGTCGGAGAAACTATCTCTTCTTCACGGAGTTTGCACGCAATGTTTTTATGCCCTACAGAAAATTCTGGTATAAAATTAAACACAAGCAAAAAAAAGCAAACCTTACTGTAAAATGTAAAGCTTCTTGTATTCAACATACTTCTTGTACTTGTTGTGTCCATCCTTGAAATGAAAGCTTACTGTAAAAAAATATCACCAAACTTCCTTGTATTCAACATGTCTTGCACTTGTTGTGTCCATCCTTGATATGAAAGCTTCATAATTTCAAGATAGAAGTAAAAATATGGACAACCATAAGATTTTCACACATTGACCAATTTAACAAAAATATGGATGCATCATGCTATTAAACTCACATGTTGAATCAAGTGTATCTGGGCCAACGACACCAGATCATGTTACACTACAATTATTTCACTGTTACGGTCATGTGCACAGCCGCAGGAATTTTTTCTGCAAGCAAAAATAAATAGAAAACAAGAAAACTACAAGCAGTGCTACTATCCCAGGAATTTTTTCTACTAGCCCAATTCACTTTACCTTCTAAACAAAATAAGTGGAAAGAATAAAAGAATTGCTGAGCTTGTAAGAATAAACGAATGGAGGATACAGAGTTTGATTTTTCATAATAAACAGCTTGCATTATAAACTTCTTGCATCATAAAATTAAGAAAAATATGAATGACAGAGAATACAGAGTGTGATTTTTCATCATACCTTCAGTCGGGTCGACAATTATTTGGTTATAACGGCTGCCATCATATTGTCGTTCTTCTAAGTTTTTGCTTGTCTTGACACCAAACATTTATCATTGAGACAATAGCAAAAAAAGTATGTTGTGAATATGTGAAACAAAAAAAACAATATTCTACCCAAAACTGGGTATGTGAGAAAGGGAAAAAAATCAGTATGCTTCCACATACATCAAAATTAGATTTAATCTTCCGCTCAGATAAGCCCTTTCATATATATATATATATATATATATATATATATATATATATATATATATATATATATATATATATATACTAGTCATAACCCGTGCCCGCGGGCACGGTTCATTTAAGATCTTTCCCTGCGAAATCTTTGTTCCCCAAAAAAATTATTTCCACAGCCAAAATTGTGCGGAACAACACATTAGCGTAAAAATATTTAGCAGAACAACAAATTCAGCGTAGAACAACAAATTCGGCGCGGGCGCCTTCGACACGGAACAACAAATTAGCGTAAAAAAGTTTAGCGCGGGTGCCTTCGGCGCAGTTCATTTAAGATTTTCCCCCGCAAAATATTTGTTCCACAAAAAATTATTTCAACCGCCAAAATTGCGTGGAACAACAAATTAGTGTAAAAATATTTAGCGGCACGTGCGTCTTTGGCGCAAAACAACAAATTCGACGCGAGCACCTTCAGCGCGGAACAACAAATTCTGCATAGAACAATAAATTCGACGCGGGCGCCTTCGACACGGGCGTGAGAAATTCCTCGATCTGCAGCAGCATTCGATCTGCGGCATTAAGTGCAAGCTAAAGTTTTTTCCAAATGCATTAATTGTGTACACTCTACTATTTCCCAGAAACTTTCATTTCCTCATAAATTTTTTCCCTCGAAAACTTTTCACAAAATCTCATCTTAACCATTCATTCATCAAAATTAAATCTCAGCCGTTCTTCTATCAACCCTTTTTTCCCAGTCAGCTTGTCCTAGTCAGCCCTAGAATTCAAAAACAGTCATCAAATATAATATATACACACATATATATAGGCAAATCTTCATGTGAGAACATTTCGCACCGTACGAAGAGATTTTTTTTTGAAATTTTTTTTCAAAAATTTTTTTTCACCTTCATTATATGTTGTTATACCCCTCTCAAAAAATAATCGTTGAGAAATAATGTCATTTGGCCTTCAATCAAGGATTTCATCAAATTCACACGTTTTGAGACCGTTAAATTTGTAACGGGTGGATGGGTGCTCTAATCCCCAACCAGTTCACCCATTATTTTTCCTGGGGTATATAATTGTATGGATTAAACATAAAATAAATTTGAAAAAAATTTCAAAAAAATAAAAAAATATTTTCGCACCATGCGAAAACCCCCTTTTTCGCAACCGAAGATCACTATATATATATAATAGTCATAACCCGTGCCCCAAGGGCACGATCCATTTAAAATATTCCAACTCAATCGTAGATCCCCTAATTTTAAATGAACAACAATTACAACGCAAAAATTGTTATTTTCTTCCCCCTAGAGAATTTAGTTCCTCCAAAAAATTTTAAATCCTCCCAAACTTTTCTCAAACTCTCATTATACCTATTACTGTTCCCTTATTATTTTGGAGCCAACCTCGAATATTTGAACACATGTATGATTCCCCTTTAGGATTCTCTTACTGCAATACCATTATCAATGCAAATGATTTATTTTGTTGTAGCATCCCCCATTATTAATGTTACCTTTGTTAAATAAGCATCATGTGCCTGCTTTGAAGTTTGGTAATGTATTACTTGAATGACTATATCCTGAACCTAGATTAATGGATTTTTGTTGTATGTCTCTCTCTTTCATTGACTATGAAACTCAGTATTATAATTGTCATCAACTTGGAAGTTTTACTTGAAGAGTGTGAGCAGAATGGTGATACAAAAAGCTATGATAGTGGTGCTGATGCTTCATAAAACCGAACTACTCCACCTGCAGCTTCATCTTGAGTGATCAACATGATGTGGCTTATAAAAATTCTCAATCGTGAAGCGGTTCACATTCTAATGGTCATGTAGCTGGAAAAACATGATGAGTGGAATTTCTGTAAAATCCCAAACAGGAGCTAGTCCCAAGTTAAAAATTGTATGGTGATGCTATGCTTGTGAGGCAGATGAGTAGAAATTCTGATTCATATATAAATGGTGGTATTCAGAACTAAATGTTCTCTAATACAGCTATGTAATACTTGGAGGATTTTTTGTAATCAGACATGTTTTTTGTAATCCTTTTTTGTACATAGGTTTTTTTATAATGTTATATCTAATGTAAATGTTGAGATTTGGTTGTTATTAAGGTTTGGAATGTCAATTATCTGAATCAAAAAAATTGTATGAGCTGTGGAATGGCAACTATATGTCATGGATCTAGCATGTTACACATACATCATCCATGTATAAAATATAATTTCCAATTTCCCCTAGAAAGGGATGAAATATAATTTCCAAATTCCCCTAGAAAGGTTTGAGCAACATACATACACATTCAAATTCAGACATGCTCATAGTTGGCTTCCATGTTATAGGTTGCTTTCATCATGACATTCACATTCACATTCAAAAAAAATTTCCTGAACACTGCACATTGCATACAAAAAAAATGCATAAACATAACAGAAATTTGCAATTATAATTCACATTCTCCATTACATTTCACTGAAACAACAGACATGCATAAACATTCAAATTCTCCATTACATTACAAGCAGAATGTTAAAAAAGGAAGACAATGAAGTATTAATATTCTCCATTACATTACAAGCTGAAATGTAGCATTCAGATTTGCTTCAGCCAGCTCCAGAGGCCATGCGTAAGGGTTGCTTCAGCCAGCTCCAGAGGTTTGCTTCAGGTTTGCTTCTTCAGCCAGCTCCAGAGGGTTTGCTTCTGGTTTGCTTCAGAGGCACATCGAATGCCAAAATCTGTAGAGATGGAGAGCAGTTACATGATTTTTTTTTCACATTTGCATCACTTTCTCTTTGTTATTAGCTGCATTGGAGGAGTGCACAGCGGATCCCTGACAAACAGCAACGTGTAAGCATCCAACACCAGGAAAAAGAATCTCAGCCATATTGATCCTATCATCCAAGAAATAATTCAATGGCGTACCTGCTTGCATAAACAGATTAGACATTATGCGAACCATATCTCTTTACAGATTTAGAAAATGCAGACACACATCTTTCCAATAAGAATGTGTTGTGTATAAGTGAAAAGATAATTTATTGGATCATGTTACCAAAATGATGCAATAAATTCAAAATGAGTACCAGAAGCATTACCTATAACAACGGTTATGCTTGCAGTGATCACTTCCGTTACTGAAAGACCAAAAAAAGCCCAAGCGTATTGTGTTGCTAGATTCCCAAGGCTAAGGACAATTTCCTTAATTACATCCTTGAACATACCAGATTTAATCAAATGGTAAACTGATAATCAGAGCCTTAGGATATGCTTGATAAAAGCCCCAATTAATGGTAAGTTGGGCCAGAATACCATGGTTCTGAATCTAAAATATTCAAGAACATGCCTCAATATATGACATTGCAAATCATGCCAAGGCCGAGAAAGTATTATCAATTCAGGATGGTCCAATTCACATGGGTGTCCATGCACTTCAGGATATTGAAGATGATCAATGGAAACATAGAGACAACAACATTTTGCAACTATGATGTAAATCTTATAGTAAAAAAGAAACAAACAAACATGCACATAGAACTTATATCAATGGCAGATACAATATAAAATAAGTAACTTCAATTTTACAGTAAAGTCTAAATCCATGGACTAAAACAGAATAAATGCTTACCTTGTGAACTTAGGTCTGTAGGACATACTATATAGGAAGCAGTAAGGTATGATGATCAAATTCGGTAATAATGGTAGAGATTAAATAAAAATATAGCATATATATCATGAATATACTATCATCAGGGTTCAAGAACTAAAAAGATCAAAGCCTTGTATTTACATAGCCAGTTAATAGCATTGAAAGCTAGCCATTCCACCATGCTATGTCTGTCATTGAAATAGGGAAATGGATAAACTTCATGAATATTAATGTATTATTGTAGTAACTGATATAATGTTGAAGTCCAAAGAGTTTTTGTGTGCATATCAAGCTTCGTCTCTTGACACATTTGTAATGCCCTACGAAGCTACTACACAAGTACTAGAGGGGGGGTGAATAGTACTTTAAAATAATTAAGAAGATAATTCCTAACTATCTTGCAAACTCAACCAACAATGCGGAAATGTAAATATAGACAACAAAGAAATGCAATCGCAAACAACCGATTTAACGGGTTCGGATCCACCCAAGTCTCCCCGACTTGTTCCCGGTGATCATACGTCCCAAACACCCGGATCCCCTCCGGATACTTGAGTTTGAAACATCTAACCCAAGATTTGCGCTATGAAATTCTTGTAGAAAAACCTCTACAAGACCAAATCATACACAATGTAATTGTGACTCCCATAACCTGGGATCACAAACAAACTCTCACAACCGAGAGTAAAACACTTACAATAGTAAAGTAAATGAAATACGAACTTACTGAGAAAATCCTATGCCTTGAGTAAAACTTACGATTTTAGGGCAAGAAGGATTTTGGGGAAGATGAATGGCACCAAACCCTAGCTCCAAGTAGATGACCAGCAATGGAAGCCTAGGTGGATGTTGGTGACCTAGAATCAAGCTCTTGGCTTGGAAGGCTCACAATCAATGAATCTCTCTTTTGAAATAAGAGTGAGGGAGAGATTCAAGTGAGAAATGAAAGAGCTTTGAATGAGGATTAAATGCTTCTCTTTGATTCTCTAAAGATCAATTAATATCAGCCTTGAATGCTATGAATGCAGCACTCCAAGTATATATAGGATAGAGGAAAGAGAGAGCAAAAATCGTGGCATTTAATGCTCCAACGGCTCTATTCTGAAGCAGACTAGTCGGTCAAAGAAGGATGACTGACCGACTAGTTCATCAACTAGTCGGTCGGTCAATCAACATGAACCGACTAAGAGGTAAACAGCCAAAAGAAGAAGTTCAGACAAAAGAGAACTAGTCGGTCCAAGAAGACTTGCCAACCGACTAGTTTCACAACTAGTCGATCGGTGAGTCAACTGAGACCGACTAAGAGATAAAACAAATAGTATGAGTTCATATACAGCTAGTCGGTTTAAGAACAACTTCTGACCGACTAGTTTCTCAACTAGTCGGTCGGTCGATGTGCTTTGACCGACTAACTGTAAACAGTAAGTTAGGCTGTACAGTAGAAGCTCAACTAGTCGGTCTAAGAAGGATTCCTAACCGACTAGTTTCATAACTAGTCGTTCGGTGAACCTTCTTTGACCGACTAACTGTAAACAGTAAAGAGCTTAGAATTGAGAAGGCATTCTAGTCGGTTCAAGAAGCTTTGCCGACCGACTAGATTGCCATCTAGTCGGTTGGTTCTTCTTCTTGAACCAACTAATATGCACAAGAAGTCGCGAATCGAAGCGCGAAGCTTCGGAAAAGATCGTATGGACTTCTACTAAGATCCTAGATCTATGTTATGAGCGTTATGAAGATTAAAACGTAAGACCTACTCAAGGCTTAACATTCTACGAAAAGAAGCTAGAAGACATAAAATAAACTTGACGAACCGTCTTCAAAAGCTTCAATCGAATCTTCATGACTTCAATAATGGTCCTTGAGCTTCAACGAAGCTTTAGGCACACGATCACACGCTTTGAGAAGTCTTGAGACGTCGCTTTGGATGTTCATAGAAATTTGGCGACGATCTCCATAACTGCGCTCACAAAGAGTTAGTTCACGATATTTATGTTTGTTCATCATCAAAACCAAATCCGGGGAATCAATACTCAACATTCTCCCCCTTTTTGGTGATGACAAACCAACATAAATAATAATAAAAAATAATGATTCAAATAAAATTTACTTACTCCCCCTGCATTGATGACACGTTAATTCCAAATATGAATAATAATCATACGCATCAAGCAAACGAGTAAAGTATAAAATGTGAATCCAATTATCGAAATTTAGGATTTGAAATCTTATTTTATATCTTAACTCCCCCTGAATCTAACATATCAAATTAGATTCTTGAAAAAAAATGCTTTAAATTATCATTTAGCTCATCGTCATTATTATATCTCTCCCCCTTTGGCATTAGCAAAAAGAGTGGGAGGAGAACAACGACAACAACAATGGCGTCAAATAACAGCATGGGAGTCGTAGAATACGACCACGGTCCAAATGACACCAAAGTAAAATACGAATTAAATCAAATCGTGCCAATGAGACCAAAGTCGATAATCGAAAAATAAAATCATCACAACTCAAATTAATATCACGAATTGAGTTATGGAATATACTCTCCAATATCAACATTCTTGATGAATTAAGTGCATGGAAAACAATTCTATGTTTCTATAGAAATAATTTCTATTAAATCAAGATTTAATCGTCGAGCGACGAAGTCAATATCAGAGACAGACAAAATATATAAAATGTGCACACGGAAGTAAAAGGCAAAACGATGTATATATATATCAAACATGATACAACAAAATGATACATCTGCCAACATACATATAAGCGATCCTCAGATCGAAGCACAAAAAATACATCATAATATCACAGCAGATACCGGAGTATCACATACATACAAAAATATCAAAACTCCATCCAAAACAACATCAAAATACATCATAAAATCCATAACCACCATCTATCTTACCCAACTCTCTCACACTACATATATCAGCCAATGTGCACAGGAGAGTCCTCCAAAGAAGCTCAGGAGGCAGCGGGAGGATCTGCAGCAGCAGCAGGCTCTGCAGAAGGAGTGGTGGTCACTGGATCAGCAGGAGTGTCAACAGTCGCAACTGGAGTGGCCTCGGGAGCACCAGACGAAGTAGTATCCACCGGAGGAATGGTGGCAGCAGGTGTGCTCTCGGGGGCACCGGTAGAAGTAGCAGCAGCGGATCGAGCAAGCTCCTGGATCTCATCCTCATCCAACTCCTCCTCGTCAGAAACAGACGGAGGAATCTCAATGCCAAACTGAGAGTAGATGCGAGCGAGCATCTCCTCAGAGCGAGCACAACGAGACTCAACACGTCTCAACGAACGTGAAAGCTCAACGAGAGTATGAGAGGGAGCAGGAGCAGCTGAAGCAGAGGCTGAAGCTGAAGGGGTCGTCCTCTGAACGTGACGAAGCGCCGCAAGAGACTTCTTGACGGCCGTCGCATTCAGAGGGGGACCGAGAGGACGCTCATCATCAGGAGGAAGAGGGACATGGAAGTGACGGAAGACGAGAGTCAATAGGCACGTGTATGGAATGTGGGCTGACTTGGTGGACTTTCGAATACATTCGAAGGAGTCCATCTTGTCAAGAATAATCCGTGCCCAATTGATCTCACTCCCCATGAAAATAGTGTAAATGAGCTTGAGGAATGGCTGGGAAGGCAAGGAAGATGAGCCGTACTTCGGAAGGAGGCATAACTTCAAGATAAGATTTAGAACCCAGGCAATCGTCTTAAAAGACTTGGATGGGACGCCAATCATGGCGGGAGGGATGACATGGAAAATCTCGGCGAGCATCACCTGATCAAGCTCAGAAATATCGTCGACAGAGATATCAGATGGAAGAAGGCCAGACGGGGAGACACCTATCAAATCCCCTAAGATTTCTTCCGTGAGGACAATCGGTGTCCCCAAGACAGTCGTCTCAATGGAATGGGTCTCGTCGTACTGATCGCGAACACGGTTCGCATAGAATAGCTTGACTAGACGGGGGTATGGGTGTGGATTTTCCTTAGGGTCATATCGAAGATAATCGATAAGACCACTAGACGAAAGAAGATCGGCAAGGTGAGGGAAGTCGGAGAACTGAACGAAGTGCTCCAACAGCAGAGGATAGTGTTCGATACGATTGTATGCCGCGAGACACATCGGGTCATCGCGACATAGAGAAATAACGACACCGCCAACTGGCATGGGATCCTTCCCCTTAGGCTGACGAGTGCTAGATCGGGGTGGAGGAGTAGGATCCCTATGGGTAGGCTCGGTCTCAGGGATATATTCTGTGTCGGAATCAGAGTCAGCTGGAGGAGTGGGAGCACAGAATGAAGCTGGAGAAACAGTTTGTTTCCTAGGCTTGGGCTGAGATCTAGGCTTGGCGGTCGCCGTCCTCTTCTTCTTAAGAGGAGGCGAAGACGACGAAGGATGGGTCGTTTTGGAACGGCGCTTGGGAGGAGTTCGTTTGGGTTGCGGGGGGTCCGTAGGAGGCGAATCAACGGTCATAGGCGACGGACTAGATGAACGGATGGGTATTCGTGTCTTCGCCATAAGCGTGACGAGACAATGCAATCAAACGAACGAGAAATCGCAATCTAAACCCTAGGCCGAACCCTAGAAACGCTGAAATCGAAATAAACCTAATCCTAGAAGTAGAAATCAAACCCTAGGAGCTAGATGAGACTGATACCTAGGTGGATGAACGGCTAGGAATCGACGGCAAGAGGTGGAGATGGCCGGAAAACGGTGAACTCGACGGAGGAAGTCGAAGAGACGAAGGAGTTTTCGGGGGTTTTTGAGCTGGGAGAGGAAATCGCACCGACTAGAAATGGAAATAGTCGGTTAGGGGCTAAATAAATTGGTCGGAAGTCGAAAAGACCAAGCAGTCCCCGATGCACTTAGTCGGTCACAGTTCAAGCGCTGACCGACTAGATGACGATCTAGTCGGTCGGCCAATGAGCTTGAACCGACTAAGTGCAAACAGTAACTGAAGCCAAATTTAGGGCTTGAGTTAGTCGGTCTGAGTTCATTTACTGACCGACTAGATCGTAATCTAGTCGATCGGTCAATGAACATGAACCGACTAACAGAGTTCAAAAATTTTAGAATTTGAAATTTTGAGTTCTCTCCTAATCGCACTTGGACGAAACATCGTAATACTCTCATTAATCAGTATACTACCCCATTAAACATCGAAAATCTTAAATTTGACGTTCATGAATAATTCAAGCATAAATTCCAAAAATTCAACAAAAATTCCAGAAAATTCCTATAAATCTAGCATGAGCAAATATAACAAAATTTTAATAGCATGCAAGATTATTGAAAACATATGAATCCTAAATCTCGGATTCAGCCATAATCCCTAATTCTCGACGCAACCGCACAAAGGAGTCTTCCTTTAGTGGTTTCGTGAAAATATCGAGGATTTGCTTCTGGGTTTCAACGTACACTAATATGATGTCCTTTTTAGCAACATGATCATCTAAGAAATGGTGACGGACATCTATGTGTTTAGAACGGGAATGGTGTACCGGATTCTTAGAGAGACATATTGCACTTTGGTTGTCCACCATGATAGGGCAAGTATCACAGTTTATACCAAAGTCTTTAAGAGTGTGTCTCATCCAAAGAACCTGAGCACACGCGGCACCGGCGGCAATATATTCCGCCTCGGTGGTTGAAAGTGATACGGAATTCTGCTTCTTGGAAAACCAAGAGACAAGAGAATTTCTTATAAAATGGCAAGTGCCACTAGTACTTTTCCTGTCAGATTTGCATCCCGCATAATCTGCGTCACTATATGAGATTAACTCATATGTGCTAGACTTTGGATAAAGTAATCCAAAATCAAGTGTGTAACTTAAATAACGGAAAATACGTTTTACCGCTACTAAGTGAGATTCCTTATGTTGAGACTGATAATGAGCACATACACATACAGCAAACATAATATCGGGCCTACTTGCGGTAAGATATAGTAAACTACCTATCATACCTCGATATAGACGAATGTCTACATCTTTTCCGCCCGTATCTTTATCAAGATGCGTACTAGTGCTCATTGGAGTCTTCTTCCCGGAGGCATTCTCCATTCCAAATCGCTTTAGCAACTCCACCGTGTACTTGACACATTGCCCTTGCAATGCCAAGAGACAGCAGCCGGCAAAGTACTTGCTTGGCAAAAGTCCAGCAGATTCATGTATGTATCAAATAAAGAGATCTAGAATTATTTGGCATCAAACTATAATCTCAGCTAAATAACCAAATTGCAGACTTCATTTGGTAATGTCATACAATATTTAGGAACAACAATGTCCTAATGAATTCATGCAGCAGACCCACAACTGTAATTGATATAAGCATGTCCCCATTACCTTCTTCTCGTCGTCACCCCCACCACATCACTGCCTCAGTAGGCCTGAAATTTTTTTTAACACACCTAATTAATCAACAATGAACCCAACTGAAAGAAACATTAATTTAGATGCAAGATTGCATCAATTTCATGAATCAACATAGCAAACAGTGCATATGCAAGTAAAAGGAGATTGGAAAAAAAAATCAGTTAGGTTTTTCTTTTGAGAAGAAAATTTTTAATTGCATGTCATGATACTCATATATTGAGCAACTGAAGAAGTTGGTGGACGATGAAATTGCCAAACCCAGGCTGCTATGCACATGATCTCTTTCTCCTGCACAAAATTTCACTTTATTTCCAAAAAGAAATTAAATAAAACTAAATCAAATTAAATCAAATACTCTATCGGCAATCTTAATTTCAATAATGCCAAAAGTGAAAGTTCCCAATGAAAATGAACCAAGAGTAAACATGCAATCTTAATTTCAAAAATGAACCAAAGAGCTTAATGGATGAGTGTGCTTTGGATCATACAGGTCACATTTAGGAAGTAACATATATTAATCTTCAGCATGCTAACTGTCGTTGTTCTTGGATTAAAGGAGCTCAATTTGGCCATACAAATAAAAATAAATATTCTCATTATCACCAACTGGCCAGGGAAGTTTTTATGGAAAGCTTCACACAGCCTAAACCTGCTAAGATTCATACATAAAGAAATGGGACGTATACATGGATACACGATATGCAACATATAAATTTCAAAAATAGCAGTACATTGAGACCACAATGGCATGACATTGGTGCATCTGTGCATGCATGAGTGTTTAAAAAATGCATATAAACAAACACACGTAAACATGTACATGCATGTAAAAGTCTAGATGCATTTCTAATGATATAATCACAAATTATTATAACATATTATGCATTATAAGGATTTCACAAAAATAATTGTCATTTGCTTTCCAATTTTCTCTAGGCCAGATTAGTGCATCTTAATTCTAAAGTTAATGCATAATTCATTATGGTTTATGAAAGTCCACATACTTCATATAGTTGTGAAACATAATATGTGGACTTCTATAATAAAATGTAGGGATGTATGCCATAGAAGTATTCATCATCTGTCTTAGAGTAAAAAAGTATGCTTCCATTTGGATTCCCAAAATTAGGGGGTAAGTTACTGACTTTTGAACTTGAATAGAAGAAGGTGCCTATATCCCAAAGCAAATATTATAGGCTGATGTCCAAAACATAAGCATGGCCTCCTAGCATATATCAATATATCATCTTCGATGTCAAGAACAAAGGAACATTGGAAAGTCTGGGTAGATGGAGGGGCACATATTTAAAGGGCAGCTTTCCTCAACAGTGCAAAAATAGAAAAAGTCCAAAGGGGATCAACACCCTCTATGCTGAAATTCAGATTAATTTATAGGGACCCAAAAAAGTAATTCTGTAAAATATTCATGTAATGACTCTTCGTATCTACATGCAATCGAATTTTTTTTAATTAATTGGACCCGAAACAGAATAATTCCATAAAAACCCCCAAGAACATAATGAAAAATAAGTAAATAATCTCACCACGGCACACATTTACATGGCATTTGCTTACCATTAGATGATTGCACTTGGCATCCGATATGAAATTATGGCGATGAGCGGCTAGAACGCAAGATCAGAAAACTTGAAATAAATTGGATGTTGATTCATTTACTTGATATATTTCCCCCATGAGTTGGAGCTTTGCACATTATCAAAGCTTTGTCTCACTTGTTTTGTTGCTCCTAAACGTTGAGAGAGAGAAGAATGACCATGCCGCTAAAAGAGTTTATAAAATAATGAAGATGCATAGAAAATTAAACCAGAAATCAAGATAACTATTTCAGGGTTCACTGCTATGACAATGGTGCCCTTCTATAAAAAATAGTGCAAGATTCCATGCTTGGAAGGTTTGAGCTTACCTTTGCTTGTGGTGGCTGAAGTTGAATTCTGCCCTTCTCGTAACATATCTAAAATAGTAGATGTACCATTGCTTGATTGAACTGAGCAAGAAGCATCATAAAATATTATAAACACAACACCACAACAAATTGGTATATTGCTTGCAGCCAAAATGATAGAGAACATTTAAATTCAGTATATTTCACATTTACAATTATTATATACGACACTGTTGACTAATAAATCTGGTTGGCCAACAAAACTTTGATTCATAAAATATGTCGACACTCAGATATATCCAGTGTTGGATTGCAACAATAATCAGCACAGATCTCATTAGAAGCAACAAAGAACCAGCAAAAGTTGATGCCTCCCACACTTGGACCAAGCTAATCAGATTGTATACCAACTGTGATACATAGTGTCCGTCCAAACATCAAGAACGATCAAAAAAAACTTTTAGTCGTGAGTGACAAATATCTACCAGGCTAGTTATTTTTATGGTCATAAATTTAACTATATTAAGAACTAAATTTTAATAATTTAAGTTGTGTAAGACTAAGGAATGGGAATCAAATATTCTTACATCATCAAGCTTTCTTTTAATTAAAAAGGGGAAAATTGAAACTCCAAGAATGTGATCCATATAAAAGCTGTCTTTTAGTGAATAAAATACATCATACATGGCACTAATTCATTCATCCCTCCATGGTCCATGGACCTCTTGCTAGAATTTCCACCATCCGAGCTTCCACTGAACTTGAATTTAGGCTGCTCGTAGCCCTTGGCCTAAAAGGCAGCTTTCCTCAACAGACAAAATAGAAAAAGTCCAAAGGGGATCAGCACCCTCTAAGCTGATATTTAGATTAATTTATAAGGACCCAAAAAATTTAATTGTGTAAAATTTTATGGAATTACTATTCGTATCTACATGGAATCGAAATTTTTATAATCTAAATTAGACACTGAACACAACAATGATTCATTGAACATTGTAAGTGTAATGCATGAACTTTCCTCTCCAAACTCCAAAAATGATTCATTGAATTGTAAAAGAAAAACATTTTTTTCGATTTATCAATTGATCACCCAAATTTAAGACTCAAATTTCAAACTATCATTTTCTTGAGAGAATTCCACATAGTAAAATACCTTGAATCAAAGACTCCGTGGTTCTCCCAAAAACCTTATGACTTTCAAGTTCCAAAATACAAAACAGATCTCTCGAGAAACCTCAGTAGACTAAATTACCAGGCTTGCTGAGAAGAAACAGTGTTTACTGATCAAATCATGAGATTGAGAAATTAGAGATCAAAAGTGAGAAATTAAAACCATAGGAATGACTGAAGGAGATGAACTTCTCAAATCTGATGAGAAATAGGGAGAGCAATTGACCAGAGGTGTGAAAAAATACCTTGATGAAGTATCGCATGTTCTCTTCCGAGGGAATGCACTGAATCCAGGAGCTGCAACATTAGAGATCAAAATAGATAAATTGAAACCATATGAATGATTGAAGGAGACAACCTTCTCAAATCTGATGAGAAATATGGCGAAATTTTTCGGGATGACTTTGTTTCATCAAAGGATTTGATGAGAAATAGGGCGAAGTTTTCTTGGAAACAAAAAATTTGATGACTTTGTTGTTCCAGGATGACTTTTTTCATCAAATCCTGGAAATGGAAAAATATGAACATAGTCATCCTGGAACATTGTTGTCATGGAAAAAAAAATACCTCGATGAAGTATCACATGTTCCTTCCAAGGGCGAAGCACTGATTCTAGGAGCTGCAATACAAAAGACAACCTAATTAAACCCCCTGAATTAGAGATTAAAAGAGAGAAATTGAAACCATGACTTAAGGAGACGACCTTCCCAAATCCGAGGTGTGCTGGAGATGTCTACAAAGAAAATATTGTAATGCATGTAGATAAAAAAAATTTGCTGGAGATGTCCTGGACAAAGAAAAATAAAATCACAGCAAAAGTCAACATGTAAATATAAAAAAGTCATAATGGAACAGTGTAATGCATGAACTATATAATGAACAATGCCATATAATGAAGATTTATTAAAATGTGAAGAGTGAGAATTTATATGGCTAATATGGCAGATTTTATATAACTAAATGCATAAAACTAAAATGGCAGATTTGGAATATAACATACTTGGAATATAACTAAATGAATATAACAGAATTGGCAGATAACAAATATAGCATATAACTGAATGCATATAACTAATATGGCAGATTTGGAATCACTCATGTATCAATTGTATAAATAAATAAAAACATTAATACATGGCAGTATCAATTGTATGGCAGTATCATTGAATATAACTAAATGCATATCAATTGATAATGTCGATACCATATGTTTGTCATATTATATGCAAAAACAGTAGACAACAAATAAGGCATTTAACTAAATGCATATAATAGATTTGGAATATAACACACATAACTAAATACATACAATCAATATGGCAGATTTGGAATTTAACTAAATGAATATAACAGATTTGGCATATAAGAAACATGGCATATAACTAAATGCATATAACTAATATGGTAGATTTGGAATCACTCATGTTAGAGTATCAATTGTATAAATAAATAAAAACATAAATACATGGCGGTATCATTGCATATAACTAAATGCAAATCAATTGATAATGTCGATAACTGATATATGCCATATTATATGCAAAGACAGTAGATAACAAATATGGCATATAACTAAATACATATAATAGATTTGGAATATAACAAATATAACTAAATGCTTAAAACTAATATGACAGGTTTGGAATATAACAGATTTGGAATATTACTAAATGAATATAACAGATTTGGAATATTACTAAATGAATATAACAGATTTGGCATATAAGAAATATGGCATATAACTAAATGCATATAACTTATATGGCAGATTTGGAATCACTTATATTAGGGTATTAATTGTATAAATAAATAAAAACATAAATGCAAACAACAAATTTAAAGCATCGAAATTAAGGAGAGTATACTGTTGAAAGTTCAGAATACGACGATGGATTCTTGATCTCATCTCATAAAAAATGATCTCAACCCACCGAGAGAAGAGTAAACTGCAAAGCACAAATTAATATGAGACATCGATCCAGCCATCTCCATAACCTATGTGCTTAACTCACTAACTGATAGCAACACTCTCTTGATAGCAACACACTGGTAATCAAAAAGGTGAATGATTTCACTTAAAACCCTGTATAAACGGTCCATCTCCAGATTCTAATACCTTTAGCATTTGACATGTTAGCATCGGATAGCAACATCGTCATGTTTCAAAACTCATCTACTCGCCTAACAATCAAAATTTCTCCGAAAATACAACTTACATCGGATCCTTCCATACTGTCTCTGGGCAAAACTTCAAAAACACTTGGCAGATTTGGAATATAACATACTTGGAATATAATTAAATGAATATAACAGAATTGGCAGATAACAAATATGGCATATAACTGAATGCATATAACTAATATTACAGATTTGGAATCACTCATGTATCAATTGTATAAATAAATAAAAACATTAATACATGGCAGTATCAATTGTGTGGCAGTATCATTGAATATAACTAAATGCATATCAATTGATAATGTCGATACCATATGTTTGTCATATTATATGCAAAAATAGTAGATAACAAATATGGCATTTAACTAAATGCATATAACAGATTTGGAATATAACACACATAACTAAATACATACAATCAATATGGCAGATTTGGAATTTAACTAAATGAATATAACAGATTTGGCATATAAGAAACATGGCATATAACTAAATGCATATAACTAATATGGTAGATTTGGAATCACTCATGTTAGAGTATCAATTGTATAAATAAATAAAAACATAAATACATGGCGGTATCATTGCATATAACTAAATGCAAATCAATTGATAATGTCGATAACTGATATCTACCATATTATATGCAAAGACAGTAGATAACAAATATGTCATATAACTAAATACATATAATAGATTTGGAATATAACAAATATAACTAAATGCTTAAAACTAATATGACAGGTTTGGAATATAATATATTTAGAATATTACTAAATGAATATAACAGATTTGGCATATAAGAAATATGACATATAACTAAATGCATATAACTTATATGGAAGATTTGGAATCACTTCTATTAGGGTATTAATTGTATAAATAAATAAAAACATAAATGCAAACAACAAATTTAAAGCATCGAAATTAAGGAGAGTATACTGTTGAAAGTTCAGAATACGACGATGGATTCTTGATCTCATCTCATAGAAAATGATCTCAACCCACCGAGAGAATGATCTCATATCATAGAAAATGTACCACATTAACAATGATCTGGGTAACAAATGTAGATACATCTAAGGTAATTAGTCAACGATTTGAATATCAAAACAATATGCCAATTAAAAAAATTTGGACGCTATAATGATGACAACAATAATGAGAAAAAAAATACAAATCATTAGTTCCCATTATAAACTCTACAGTAAGCAAGCCCCAATTTTCTGGTGTAGACAGCCTTTTGTCACCATTTAATAAATTAATATTTTCTTAAAATTCTAATACAATGGAATTAATGGCAATGTGTCCATGTTGTAAATTCATGTCAATACATCTTTTTGTACAAACTTAGTAATAATGCAATAATTTCATAGAATAAAACACCCAAATAATTGCCCTCAAAAAATCAAATTACAAAAAATGACAGATTTGATATAAAAGGAAATTCTATGGTATGTTGAGAAGAGCAGCGAAGAGTTTCTTACTTTGTAGGACATACACATGAAATTCTAATTAGGGGAGACAAAGATCAAGGGAGTTCTATAATAAGTTAGACATAGCAGCGATCTTACTCTTTTCGATTCTAAGCTTTTCAAGCTTATAATTTATAAAATTTCATAAGAAAAAATTTAGATTATCCAATATGTGATGAAGATAACTCACAAATAACAATTATATGGAATGACTAAAAATTATACTTCAAAAAGTTACCTTCAATGTTCATGGTGCAATGGGCAGGTATGCCAAAGTTGAAGGGATATAAGGTATCATCAAGATCTATATATTGGGAAAAAAATCAATAAGAATTCAACTTGCTCAATTGGAAAATTAAAATAAATAAAAATAAAAATATAATAAAATATAATGAAATAAAAAACTTACCAAACATATTTAGGACCCTGCACATGGCGATATTGGCCTTCAAATTCCATTCTGATCGGTTACAACCTTCGCAAAATAACAAACCAATGTCAAAATTTTTATCTTAATTTAAAGATGAAATTTGATTAAATGGGATTTCAGTCAAAAGAAAAAAATGTCGGGTGGAGTGCATTGACGTTTTAGATTGTTTGTTTACAATGACGTTTGGTTGTTTATTTAGCTTCTTAATCCATGCTACATGACAATCGCCAGGATGAAGTTGGGGCATGTTTGTCATGAATTGTCCTAAATTTTGGAGTTGGAAAATGCCAAACGCTACATGTCACTCCCCAGGACGAAGTGGAAGCATCAATTGTGCTAAAAAAATTCAATTGTATTGTAGCATCACAAAGATGTAATCCACAGATGAACCCTAACAGGAATCACTCACAAAGATGCAATCTTTTCATCGAAATCCAATCGTTATCTTATCTAATTAGCTGCAAAGAGCAAATAAAAGATGAACTCTAACGGGAAAGAGATGAGAAACCGATAGCCAAACCACAACAGAGCTCTGCTGCAGCTCTCCTGCTTCATTTCAGGTCTAATCCATCAGAACTTGCCCTTGGGCTAGGGTTAGGGATGCTTCCATATTGCAGCACAACGAAAAAAAACTGCCTACCAATTGCAGAAAGATAATCACAGGAGCTATGGCACAGATTAAAAACGTCCAAATCAAAAATGCATGCTTAAGTGCATCAAAACTCGACTCAAGTGCATCAATAAACAACAAAAATAAGCAAAAAATGAACTTTACTCTACAGGAGCTATAAAAACGACCAGATCAAAGATGCATGCTTAAGTGCATCAAAAATCGGCTCAAGTGCATCAAAAAACAACAAAAATAAACAAAAAATATGAACTTTACTATTCTGAGCTCCGAATCTGGCCTTAAATTTGACAAAACTTGCATCATAATAGAATTTTTAAAACAACCCACATCATTAACCCGCAAATTACACATAAACACCTCAAAGCAAAGGAACCCCATTAACACTTAATCAAATTAATCAGCAATAACCCAATCAAAATCAAAACTTTAAAACATCCATCATCCTAAAATCATAGAAAAGAGACAATTTCACTTACATATCTACCGATTACTCGACCTCCTCCGTTGCCGAGAAGGCAATGAAATTGCCTTGGCTTCTTCCCACAAATGAATAATCAATGAAACACTACCACAGAGGGATGCCAAGTTCAAGAGAGGAGAAAGACTCATAAAATCTTGAGGCTGCAGCTAATTTCCTTTTCTTTCTCCTTCTTGTTCTCCTTTTGGACGCAAAATAAGAAAGATTCATAGAAGCGTGGTCTGCTACTCTTTCTTTTTTTTCCTCCTTTTTTCTCCTTTCTTTTTTTAGCTTTTCGTCAGCTACGTTTTCTTTCTTTTTTTTCTCCTTTTGGACACAAAACCCAACAAAATTCAAGAGAGGAAATTTGGGGGGGAGTGGGACCGAGTTATCCCAGGGAATTTTGAAAATTCAAATCCAAAATTTAAGCCCATTAGTTTTGCCCAACTCATTTCCCCCCAAATTCAAAATCTTCATCAAAATTTCAAATAGTTTCCCTCCAAACTCAATTTCTCTTATCTTATCCAATTTCTCTTAACAACATCCCTCATATATACCCAATTTCTCATCTCTTATCAAAAACTCTTATCCAATAACCCATGATAACATCCCTGTTTTATAATATATATATATATATATATATATATATATATATATATACATACATACATACATACATACATACATAAAAAGATGAGCGGAATTCGCGGAGCTGGAGATTTTGGCGACCCTGGCGGCGGCTTTCAAACAGGCGGTGGATCGGGAGTTTTGGGTGATGGAGGTCTTCCTGGCGGCAGCAAGACAGGTCCTTTTGCTAAGCAAGGGCCTTCGGCTATCGGGGTTCGAGGCGGAGGTGGCAATCATTCTTCCGGCGTTGGCGATATCTCTGGAGCAGGTGATCGGGGCGATCTAATCGATAAGGGGGGCTCTCTGGTGTTGGAGTTGCTCTTGGTGTTGGATCTTCTTCAGGGGATGGGCATGGCTCTGGAATTTCTGTAGTTCGGGGTGTTGGTACGGGTCCTAACGGCGTTGGAGGGTTGGGCGATTCCGGTGATAAACCTAGGGCAGGCCCGTTTGGTGGCGTCCAGTCCGAACCCTTTGATCAGCCGTGGCAAACTGTGCATAGGAGGCGCTCTCGTGGGGGTCCCCTACCCTCTTGGCCTAGCGTGGGAGGCCCCCGTGTTCAAGGCTTTCAGCGTCCTAGCGTGGGAGGTCGACAACCTAACGTCCGTCCTCCTGCTCGTGGACGTCCCGGTGATTCTCTTCGATGGGTTGCTCCAGACCGCTCAGATCTTCGTGGAGGGGCTCCAGGCCGGGGCTGGCAATCTGATGTTTGTGAAAACTTGGGAATCCCTGTAGGCAGTAATGCATCTAAGGTGGTTGACGGAATGCCTCTAAGACCCTCGATTGCTGGTCCAAAGAGGAGCTGGGCAGATATCTGCTCTTCTAAGCGATCCTATGGTGATGCCGTCGGTATGAGTTTCGTTCCCCCAAATATCAGATTGGACGGTACCCGCGTCGCTCGTGTATCGAATTCACTCTTGGAGAAGGGGTCTGAATTTTGGAAATCAACTTTGGTGGGATACGTACTGGGCGATACACCATCGTTTGGGCTGATGCAGGCTTGGATGGACAGGCTCTGGAAGCCAAGGAAGAAAGTGCAAGTCTTCAGCAAAGACAATGGTTTCTACTACTTCTGTTTCGAATCAGGGGAAGAATGTGTGAGAATTCTTCATGGAGGTCCTTGGTTGATGGATGGGCGGCTGGTTGTGCTTAAATTGTGGACTCCATCTCTTCGTCACGATCGCGACATTCTTACCTCTGTTCCTATCTGGGTACAAATGCATGGGCTTCCTGTACATATGTGGAATAGGGACGTGCTCAATATCCTAGCATCGGTTATTGGGAACCCCCTGTGCTTGGATCGAGCCACTGCCAAAATGGAAAGAATTTCCTACGCTCGTTGTTTGGTCGAAGTCGACGCAAAGCGCTCTCTTCCGGCTCATGTTGAAGTGGAACTTGATGACGGCTCTATTCTGTTAATAGATGCCAAGTATGAGGTGGAACCTCCACGTTGTAGCAAATGTATCTGTTTTGGCCACTTGACAGCGCAATGCCCATTTTCTCAGGACAAGGGGAAGGGTATTGATCTCTATTCCAATCAGGTGCCCTCCTTGGATCCGGGTCAATCCTCCCATGCTCCTTTTCCGGATGCAACTCGAGAGCCTGCTGTTTGTTCGACATCAGGCTTGCCTGACTCTTTGCCGGCTGCAGCGCAAATGAATGAGGCGGGTGTTGATCAAATTGAGGGCTCTAATAATCTGGTAATGCCCCAAGGATGTGAGGGGCCTGTTCAAGCTCCACTTGACCATGTTGCGACTGCAATTGAGGTCACAGAGGGCAATGTTCTCAGAGCTGCTACTGAACAATGCCGCAACCCTGTGCTTGAGGCAGAGCTATTACCTAGCTCTAGTTCTCCTGTGGATAACTCTGAGCCGGAGGGTGGTGAGGGGCCTGCCCTGATTGTAGAGAAGTCCATGGTGGCTGCTTCTCTCCGATGGCGCGCTCAATTTAAGAAGTTTGTAAATCTGTTGCAGATTGTTCAACTTCTGAGGCCTCGAATTATCAAGAATTTTGGCCATTCCGTTAGTGTATCCCCCTCTATGTCACAGGCCATGTCTTCTTGTATGCAGGATTCAACTAAACAACCGCCAGCCCTTATTTCGGATATAACAATTTCTCCTCCTATTCACCCAGGTAATGCCCAGGACTCTATTACCCATCAAGACTCCCTCCCAGAAATTCCCCTCTATGACAACCCCGAATGGGAATTGGAACTGGCTAATATTATTGATGCATCCAAGGGAAAGAAGCAGGTTTTAACTGCTACCCGGCGTAGCAGCAGACTGAAGTAGGTGTCTGCCATTATTCTTTTACTTATCTTGTCAATGAGTATCTTTATCTGGAACACAAGGGGCCTTAATAACTCTGTGAGGCGTAGGGATCTCAAGGATATGATCAAGAAACTCAAGCCTTCTGTCATTGTCCTATTGGAGACTAAACTGAAGACGACGACCGTGAAGACTAAATCTTGCATTCCTAAGGGTTGGAGCATTTTTAATAATTTCCATACTCATTCTGGAGGACGTATTTTGACAGGTTTTGATCCTATTGTGTGGCAGGCGAGCATCATCTCTTGTTCAAATCAACACATCACACTAAGATGTCTCAATACCGGGGGTCTGGAATTCGCCCACACTGCTGTGTACGGAAGCAACTCCTTGTCTGAAAGGAAGTTTCTATGGGAGAGCCTAAAGTCTGATGCGGCAACTATTAATGCTCAAGCTTGGTTACTGGGAGGAGACTTTAATTGTGTATTACATGCTATGGACAAGGTTGGTGGCCGAAGGGTGGTAGCTAATACCCTCTCTGACTTCAACAACTTCGTCGCCACTTGTAGATTGGGTCATCTCAAAAGTACTGGGAATCGCCTGAGTTGGTGTAATAACCGTATGGGTCCGGGCCGCATTGCGGCACAATTGGATCGGGTTCTCTGCAATGGTGTATGGCTTGATAAGCTGCCTGACTCTTACTTGGATTATTTGGACCCTAAATCCAGTGACCACTCCCCGATGTTTATAAACCTTCATACTCAGGTATTTGCTGATCCGAAACCCTTCAAAATTTTCAATCACTGGATCCATTTACCAGGTTTCCATGATATCCTGGAGGCACACTGGTCTACAACTTATGTTGGATCGCCTATGTTCTGTCTGGTCCTGAAATTGAGGAATTTAAAATATGAGCTTAGAAGATGGGCCAGAGATCATCGTTCTGGAGATTTAATTCATACTTGCAGGGAAAATCTAGAAGCTGTTAGAAGGCAAATTGACCTTCATTATAACCCATGTCTATAGGAGAAAGAACATAAAATCTCAGCTGAGCTAGCAAATTTACTTGCAATGGACGAAGAAATGCTTCGCCAGAAAAGTAGACAGGATTGGTTGGACCTTGGGGATAGAAACACAAGTTTCTTCTATAATGCTATGAGGGCTAGACAAAGCATCAATAACCTAAGTCACCTGGTGGATGTGAATGGAGTTCGGAGCAAATCTTTTGATGATATTAAGGCAGAGGCTGTCCAATACTACGAGAACCTGTATAAACAGACCCATTATTGGAATGTATTTCCAAATCTTGCCCCTAAGAAGAAAGTTAAGGTGGAAACGGCTAGGTGGATGGAAAGAATGGTCACTCCTGATGAAATTAAAGAGGCGACTTTCCAGATTGGGGCTGCTAAAGCCCCAGGTCCTGATGGGTACAATGGATTCTTTTTCCAACACAACTGGCACCTTATTGGGCATGATGTCGTTGCAGCTGTCCAATCTTTCTTCAAATCTTCTTCATTGCTTAAGCAGGTAAATCATACCTTCCTTACTTTGGTTCCTAAAAATACTAATGCCACATCGCTTGGAGATTACAGACCTATTGCTTGCTGCAATATCATTTATAAAATCATTAGCAAAGTAATTTGCAACAGATTGAAGAGAATTATTACCGAGTTGGTTTCCCCAAACCAATCGGCGTTCATTCATGGGAGGCTTCTCTCTGATTGTACCTTACTAGCTCATGAGCAGATCAGGGATTTTAGCAACCCCATGGAATCCAGGACATGTCTAAAATTGGACCTCAGAAAGGCCTTTGACAGTGTTAACAGAGAATTTGTGTATTATATTCTGCATCAGATGGGATTCGGGAATAAGTTCATCGGCTGGATTAAGGAATGCATTTCGACTCCATCTTTCTCAGTTATGGTTAATGGGTCCCCTGTGGGCTTCTTTGGTGGAAATAGAGGGATAAGACAAGGAGATCCTCTATCCCCATTTCTATTTGTTATTATCATGGAAGTCTTCTCTCTCCTGCTTGCTAAAGCTATTGCTAAGGGTACTGTCCACCTTATGAAACGAACTGGAACTATATCGCATTTGTTATTTGCTGATGATCTTTTGGTGTTCTGTCGTGCAACTGGAAACTCTCTAAGGGGCCTTAAAAACCTGCTTGAGGATTTCAAGAACTTCACAGGTCTGGAGATCAACTGGGAGAAGAGCCTATCCATGTTCAGCAAAGGTGTGAAGAACCCTGGTGAACTTGCTGATTATTTGGGTGCTAAGCGGGCAAATACTATTACTACTTACCTGGGGCTCCCTCTCTCATCCAAATATCCAAAAGCGCATATGTACAGCCGCTTGATTGATAAGTGTAGGAAGCGGCTTAGTGGGTGGTCCTCTACCCTTTTATCAATTGCTGGGCGCATCGAGCTGGTAAGAAGTGTGATTTATGGAATGATTGCTTTCTGGATCCAGGTTTATAACGTACCTACTTCGGTTCTGCGAACCCTGACTTCCATGTGTAGAAAATTTATTTGGGGTACTACTACTTCTTGGGCCTGGAAAGACTCTTGCAGACCTAAGAAGGAAGGGGGTGTTGGGCTAAGGTTACTCCCTGATTTGAATCTAGCTTCTGGGATTAAATTAACATGGAGATTCCTTCAGGTCAAAGGCTTATGGGCTGAGTACATGCGTAGAAAATATAAGGATTCTTCCAAGTTTTATGTTGCCAAGGGAGATCCCTCTCACTCTGGTATGTGGAAATTCCTTCTTCACTGCAGAAATCTCTCCCAGCGTATTATTTTCAGGAAGGTACGGGATGGGAAGGACACGCTCTTCTGGCATGATAATTGGCTCCCAAATGGTCCCTTGAAAAATCTATTCATTATTCCAGAAGGAGCTAATAGGAAACTTGTTAGCGACTATTGGGACGGAACTTCTTGGATTGATAATGCTGAAATTTCTAACTTGAAGCCTCTACTCCAGCAAATCACCTTGTCCCCTGGTGCGGATACTTGGGAATGGAAGCGAGATTCAACTTTCAAATTCAAAGACACATGGGATGAAGTGCGTGATAAAGGTACCCCGTACCCTTTCTCTAAACTAATTTGGTTTAGTAAGTCCGTCCCAAAAATGTCCATTACCCTACTCCGCGCATTTAAAGATAAACTTCTTACAAAAGTGCGCATGGAAAAATGGTGCACACTAAACTCTAATGCATGTGAGCTGTGCTCTGACGGAACCCCAGAAACTATTTCTCATCTATTCTTTGAATGTCCTTATTCCAACTATCTGATGCGTCGTGCTCTTCTTAAGTTGGGAACTAAAGGACCATCGTCCCTCCTTCTGCCAACTGTTGGGTCCTATTACTTGGAAAAATATGTGAAGAAGGGGCTCCTTGGTCTGCTTGCACGGGTTGTGCTTGCTGCTGTGGTATATCACCTGTGGAGGGAGCGCAACATGAGGGTTTTTGAAAAAGTTAGTAAGCCGAAGATCATACTCTTTGATGACATCTCTGCGGACGTTCGATTGGCCTTTCGTCATATTAAAGAGGTGGAGGATGAGGCTTCTACAGCTGCAATGAACTGGGTCATCCGTCCTTTTGACACGGGCTGATCTTTGGTATGTTCAGCTGTGCACTAGCAGGTGAGTGGCTCCAGGCGGGTTGCGGCTTATTCCTTTGCTGTGCGGCAATGCTCTTTTTTGGAGCTGGTTACACATGATTGCGTCACCCAGCTGGGAGGCATCCGGCTGCTTACACTGTCTTTTTCTTGTGTTTTTGGACTCTTTGGCTTTGCTTGCGGCATTGCTTGCTGCATTTATCTGCTTGGAAGGCAACCTTGCTGGGCGGGATCTACTATTGCGAGGTTCTGTGCAAATTATGGCGGTTTGCTGGCTTGCGGCTTCTTGTCTATTTATTTACCTGTATCACTTTTTGTGTCTAGGGTCCCTTGGTTGCCTATTCTCTCATTGGGCTCAGTTGGGAGGTGAGAGTTTGCTGTGTATGTAATGTATATATTGACTCTGTGGTCTGATCTTTGTTACTAGGCAATATTATCTAGGGTGACGACGCTTGTGTCCTCTCCCCTAGTCATTGCGCCTTGTAAACATTGATCAACCACCATGTATCTTTGATTTTCCATTAATATACCTACTAACTTATCTTGCAAATATATATATACTAGTCATACCCCGTGCCCGCGGGCACGGTTCAGTTAAGAGTTTCTCCCGCGAAATTTTTGATCCCAAAAAATTATTTCCGCAGCCAAAATTTAAAAGAACAACAAATTAACATAGAAATATTAAGCGGCACGGAACAACAAATTCGACACGAGCGTCTTCGACGCGAAACAACAAATTCGTCGTGGGCACCTTCGTCACGAAACTACAAATAAGCAGAAAAAAATTTGGCGGGCACCCTCCTTCAGCGTGAAACAACAAATTAGCGGAAGAAAATTTAGCTGACGCAGGCCATTCAGTTGAACAAAAATTTACAAAACACCCAATCCAATGAAATGAAAAATAAAGATAGATTGTTGAACCAAAGAGCTGAACGCAAGAGCACTCTGTCCTGGAGTAAAAACATGGTAACAATTGAGTTAACTCAATAAATAGAAGTGGTCTATAAGCAGAACAGTGAGAGAGCACCGAATTTAAATGCAGATGATCATGTCATCACCATCAGAGAACGCACCGAATTTAACTTCAAATATTAGTAAAACTTTTCTTCTTAAGAAATAAATAAGAAACATCATTGAGACAAAGATATTTAAAAAAATTTCCTTCTTCTACAAAGTATATAGTAGTACTCAGTGATTTTTTGAAGGGAGTTTTCCCCCAAATCATATTTTCAACCAAAATAGTAGTTAAGACAACATTTTTGTACATCGACTTATAATATCACACAACCTAAACTATATGCTAAAAGAAAAAACCCTTAACTATGAAAAAATATACACAAAAATACATTTTGGATTGAACCATGCAGTCCAACTTCAAAAACACCATCTCTCACCATCTCTCACACAGGCATTTAAAACCAACAAAATTTACATATGAAGCTAGTGCAGTGTGTCCTGAAAATAAAAAATAAAATCATAGATTAGAATAGAAAAATTAGAAACGAAGATATATCTAATTACTTTGTACAACTCACTTTTATTACCTTCATTATGTTTAAGCAGAAAACCTTTTCATCATCACATTATAAAAAGATGGCGTGTCAAGCTCAATCCACAGTGGAGAGTTAATAGGATGAGCAATAACCTAGATAAATTAAGAACATAAATTTCTTAGAAAAATTAATATATATTTGATAATATGGAAAAATTTAAATTTATACATTTATTTGAATAAAGTATCAATTCAGTAAATGTATGAATATTTTACCTCAATCCCTGTTACTTGATAGAAATATTCACATTCATAGCAGATGGAAATATCAAGTTTACTCCAATTGACTGTAAACTTGATTGTAAACTTGATAGAAATATTCAAAATGAAGTTCTCCCTGTTAAACAAAAATATCAAGTAATAGTCAAAAATCATGTTAAATAAAAATATTGAACAATTTCAGTTACTTGATAGAAATATTCAAATTTTTAAACATGGGTTGAGGGGTTGAGGTGCACATCTCATAAGCATTGCATTCCTGTATACCAATACCAAAACTGCCAATATTGCAACATTTTGAGGGATTTTTAATACCATTGGTATTGGTATACATGATTGCCAATTGCAGTCAATCCACTGCCAATGCCAATACTGCCAATAATGCAATGTCATGTGGAGGGAGCATGGAGCCAAAAATCATGTGGAAAAAATCCTGTGAATGCAATGTAATGAGCCATTCAAAATCCTGTGAATAGATTAATCATGTCAAGGCTACCCATTACACCATCATATAGAACCCAAAGCATTGCTCTCTATCTCAAAAGCCAGCAATGCCAAAGGTGATGAAAGAGGCAATCTTTGTCACTCTATTGATTCTTGTTGCTGTCATTGGGAGCCATGGGAGTGAAGGAGTAAACAGAGGCAGCTTCCCAAAGGGTTTTGTAATTGGAATTAACTGCTTTTGATTCATACCAAGTTAGTTTCTTTTACTGTCTTTAGCTCTGTATTATTAATAATTTACTCATTCAAACACTTTTTCATTGTCCTGTTAATTAGCAAAAAAAATCGTATGTTGAAATCCTAATTTTGAAATTGCTATACCAACATTTGAACACATCTGTGTATGCATGTTCAATTTGATTATATGTCAAGTTGATATGCAGTTATGCAATTTCACATGCAGTTATGAATTCAATGCAATTTCATATGCAGTTATGAAATCCTAATGACAAAATTGATGTATGTGAGTATATGCAGTTATTCTTTGGCTGAGTATCCTGTCATTCATTATATGTGAAGTTGATGTTTAGCAATTTGCAAATGTGATCACATGTTGAGGATTGAGAAATTTGCTAAAATGATTCCAATATCATATGTTGTGAAATTGTTTAGCATTTGAAAAATTGATTCCATGGTAAAACAAAACTCAGTTCTCAATTTGTTTAGCTGAGTATCCCCTCAATTTTTAAACATGAAGTGATGACAGTATATTGGAATCATTATGCATTTGTTAGCAATTTGCAATTGTTAACATGAAGTGATATTAGAATCATTTTTTGGCTGAGTAGCCTCTTAATTTTGAAAACCCATATCTCTCAATTTTAGCATGGAATCATTTTAGCCTTTGAAACCCATATCTTTGGATGAGTACCCTGTCAGTCAATATTTGTCAAGTTGATGTTTAGAAATTTGCAAATGTGATCACATGTTGATGATTGAGGAATTTGCTAAAATGATTCCAATATCACATGTTGTAAAAAGGATTGAGAGATGAGATATTGGAAGCATTTTATCTTTTGAAACACTAAAGAGGATTGAGGAATGTGATCAAAGATATGATCACATGTTGTGATCACATTTTCTATTTGAGTCCATGGCTATTTGCAAAATTGATGAGAAAGTTGATCACATGTTGAGGATTGAGGAAATATCTAGGATTGAGTATTTGTGGATTTGAGTTAGCCTGTTATTGGCATGTCACAACACTAATCTATTACTCAATCCTGTCACAACACTAATCCATGTTATTGGCAATGACAGGATTGAGTATTTGAGGATATGTCAATTTGATGTCTACAAATGTTTATAGGACAACCATGTTTCCTATTCATTTTTTACATGTTAACCCTATGCATTTTTCAGTCTATGTATTCATCATTTTGTAGTATATTGATAGAAGGACCCAATAAATAGTTAACATACGGTTAGTTAACCCAATAACCCTATGCATTTTTAAGTTCATGCAGTCAACATTTTTTACATGCTAACTATTGTTTAGTCTGCATTTTTTAGTCTATGCATTCAACATGTGCAGTCCTGCAAAAAAATTGAACCCAAAAAAATTTAACCCCCATATGCTATTTAGAAACTATGAAATTTCAATAATACATTGAATTTGTCATGCAATATTGATGTATTTCAATAAATTTTCAAACTATTGAGCAGGACTGATGAGAAAATTAGTTAATAAGCATTAGTGCTTAGCAGTCCTGAGTAGGACTAAAGAAAAAAATTTCAATATTACAAAAAGTGTCCTGCAAATTAAGCAACAACAATTTCATCCAATAATACCATGTCCTGCAAGCTTGATGTATTTTCAATAATACCTTGGCTGATGGATATTGAATTGAAATTTTCAATTTTCATTTATCTCATTTATCTCATTTATCTTAACCAATTTCAATATGAACTGAAATGAAATTGACTGATGGATATTGAAATTTCATCCATGGAATTGACTGATAAACCAATTATCTCAAACTCACCAAGGTTATTATTCATTTGCACATGGAGTGAAATATTTGCTGAATAAACCAGTAGACAAATTTTTCTCCCTACATTGAATTTTCCCTGCAAGCAGGATGTATTTTTAATAACACTCACCCTCCATACACAACAATAATACAGCAACAACAATTTTCAAAAAGTATGTGCAGTTGCATTAGAATGAACCATTTAATCATTTAATCAACAACAATATTTTGCAAAATGTAAAAAGCAACTATTTTCAAAATAAACCATGTAATCATGGATATTGAAAATTGAGGGAAATTTTTGCATTTTCATTTTGATCAACTGTTGGTTAAATGTAAAAATCAACCATTTTGCACCAACAGCAACTATATATGGAAACAATCATTTGCAAAATGCACCAAGCATTTGCAATATGCACCAAACCTTTTCACCAAAAAGTAATAAGTAACTATTTTGCAAAATTTTATTCATAAGACAAATAGGTGCTTTTGCATTCATAAGACAAATATTGAAACATAGGATTGCTTTCTCATTTAGAAGTGCACATATCATTTAGAAGTATTGGTATTAAAAAAGTATGAATGAAAATGCAACTTGGAATAAGAGTTTGAGCCTATCCATCAGTCGCATTGTCCATCAGTTTGAGCATTCAGTCCAATATTAAGCATTCAGTCCAATGTTCCTTCTTCATTGGAATTGATATCAAACTTACATCTACTTTGAGTATCCTGTCATATGGCAAACAAATAACTCATATATTTGAGTCCATGGCTATTTCCAATAATAAATTTCAAGTGTCCTGTCAAATTAATGTGATCATATACATTCCTAACCAATAGTGTCATATCCAAGATTTTGAACAGGACACTTGAATGTCTAACCATATGACAGTCATTTAAGTATGAAGATTCATTCATTGAATGTCAATGTCCAAGATTGTTGAATAATAATCATATATACATTTGCAAATTGCTAAACAATGTCCAAGATTGTTGAATAATAAGTTGAGTATCCTGTCTATTCATTCCAATGTCCAAGATTTTGAGTCCTGTATAAGACATTTTGAGTCCATGAATTAAGTTGAGTATCCTGTCTTTGGAAATTAAGTAAGTATGAGCCCAGGATAATCAACTTTTTGACAATTTCAACATTTGAATGCATAGGAATGGCAGTGGGTTATATGAATTGCTTTGCATACATAACCAATTGCTTTGCATGTGCTCATACATAACCAATCATACATAACCAAGTGCTTTGCATACTTGCTCATACATAGGAATTTGCTGAAGCAAATCAGTTATGCATACTTGCTCATACATAGGAATTACAAAAGCAATTTGCTGAAGTATGAGAGCTATTCATAACCAATTCATAAGGTTTGTCCATGCAAAAGCAATTAATAAGTTAGAAATCTATTTAGCAAAAGCTCTCCCATTCTGAATGAGCAAAAGAAATTCATAACCAATGCATACTTCAGTTTCATATGCTCATTTCATACTTTTGTTCATATGCTCAAATCTATTCATTAGCAAAATCTATTCATAAGTTACAGAAGATGAGAGGAAAATTCATAAATGAATGAAAATAGGAATTCATTTCACAGGACAAATTAGGAAATGAAATAGGAAATGAAATAGGAAATGAAAATAGGAATTCAGTATCTCAATTCATAATGTTTTTTTGCACACATCTCTATTCATTAGCACATGAGCAATTCATGAAATTTTTCATATGGATATCATATAATGGAACATGTAACTCTGAAAATCAATTTTCAAACTGCAAGCATGGGACACAGGACACCTTTCCTATGCCAATTTTTCTCCTTGCTAATTGCCAAATTAATTGTTTCCAAATTTCTTTCTTGCAGTCTCCCAATTCTCATATGACATAACCCAATTGGTTGCAGTCTCCCATTATAAATGCAATAGTAAATCATTCTCAAAATTGATAACCAATCAAAAAAATACCAATCTCTGAAATGCAATTTATGATATTAACTCTCAGTGACAATATCAAAAAATGTTTCATATATCACTCAAATTGTTTCATATACCTCAAACCTAGTATGAAACTGTTTCATATATCTCATCAGTTTTTGCAAACATCTCCATGTTTTTTTGCAACTATTAGTGAATTCTCACCTATATATGCCATTGCATAACAACTGAAATTGAATGTTTTTTAGCAAGCTCCATGTTTCAATTATATATTCTCTTCATGTTTCAGCAAGCACATGGACAAAGTTTCGCTTATATAGTCAGTAGCTCCATGTTTCAATTATTCAGCAAGCTCAGCCATTCAATGTAAATTTGCAACTATCAGTGAATTCTCACCAATGATATCATCCATTCCTATGATATAAAATTTCAGTGTCCGATAAATATTGCCTTCAATTAATATTAAAATTCATTAGCAAAATTTCATTCTCAAAAATTCATTCTCAAATTTCAGTGTTGCTTGCATATCAATGTCCTGTTAAATAGGAAATCAATTCAACCATAAATATGGGCTCATTTTTGGGATTTTTTATAGTATTAATACTTAATATCAAATTGGAACATTCATTTAACTTAACATAAAATAGAGTGTAAGTGAAAATGGATATGAACTGAATATGAATTCATTGTTGAGTTCATGGCATTCAGATTGAGTTCAAAATTATCAATTCATATTATATGCCTTTTAACTGGATCTAATGGAATGAATTTGAATTCAAAATTAAATTATCATGATATCCAGATAATTTCAAATTCCATGGGATATCCTGTCAAAATTATCAGGATATCCTAACACTTGAGAATCAAAAAATTTGAACTCAATATCCTGACAATTTCTTTCAAATTTTTTGAACTCAATTTGCATATTGGAATATCCTGAGAATTTTTGATATTCATATTAACAATTTCACTCAATTTTGAACTCATTTTGAACTCAATTTTGAATTCAATTTTTGATATTCATATTAACAATTTTGAACAGGATATTGAACAGGATATTGAACTGTTCATATTAACTCAATATCCTGTTCAATTGACTGTTCAATTTTGAACTCAATTTTTTATATTCATATTAACTCAATTTTGAACTCAATTTTTGATATTCATATTAACAGTTCAATTGACTCATTTTGAACTCAATTTTTGATATTCATATTAACAATGTTGAACAGGATATTGAACTCAATTTGCATATTGCAATATCCTGAGAATTTCTCAGGATTTTATGGGATATTCATATTAACAATTTATTTCAATATCCTGAGAATCAAAAATTAATAACTCAATAAGCTGTCAATATCCTATCAATTTCCAAGAAATATGAATGCAATATCATGTCAAAGTTGTAATAACACTCAAAAATGATTCAAAAATTCATTCACATAACACTCAATCAATTTTAAAGCTGTAATAACACTCAAAGTGAGAGAATTATGCTTCAAAGTGTTATTATCTTGGAATACTTCAAAGTATGTATTCAATTAAGCTTGGAATAAAAGCTCACCAATTTGCATATGAAGAGCTATCAGTGAAGTGAGTTATTTTGAAGAGTAGCATTATGAAGAGTAGCCACCAATTTGCATATGAAGAGCTCACCAATTGTCCTGTTATTAGCAATGCATATGAAGATTAGCATTATGAAGCTAACAGGACATCAAGAAGATCAAGAATATCATTTAGAATAGCTAACAGGACAATGCATATGAAAATTAGTAAGTAACAGTTAGAAGAAGTAGAATATCAAGAATATCATCAAATGAATATGAAAATTAGTAACTAACATTGCATATGAAGTACATGTGTGTGTAATTGATAAACCCAACAGTCAAAAAACTGATATGAATATTATTTCAAGATTAACTTTCAAAAAACTGATCTTGAGAGTGCAAATTGATATGGGCTATGAATTGATAACCCATATGAAGATCAGGATATAAGCAAATAGATAGCCCATATTAAAAATGAACCTAATTGATATCCTGATTGGGTTAATATTGAGTGATAGTGCAAATGATGCATATACTCCCTAGCATTATCAGGATATAATGTACTCACCCAAGCATTATTCAAACTCATAAAAATCCTCAACAGTTGATGAACACTGGAGTAGTATGATAAAATTTTGAATAAGCACACCCAAATAAACCAAATTACACATATTTCAAACTAAACCAAACTGAAATTTTCAAACTAATTTCAAACTAATTACACATATTTCAAAGTTTGCAAAATGAAAAAACATGATTTTCAAACTAAACCAAACTGATTTGTCCATGTTTTTTTTGCAAAATGAAATTAGATTCAAACTAAACCAAAGATTTCAGTTGCTCATTTCAGTTGGTATACACAGACTCACCAAAGATTCACCAATTCTCTCAAACTCACCAAGGGTTGAGGTGAAGAGGACGCGATGAAGATAGAAGCACTGCAATGTGAGGATAAAGTAAAGAAAAAAATGTGAGGGTGACATAAATTAAAAGAAAAAGAATTGAGGAGAAGATGAAGATCTTGAGGAGAAGAGGAAGAGCTCACCAATCCTCTTGATGTGCTTGCACTTCTTGTTGTTCTTCGTAGAAGCTGGAGAGGTAGAAGAGGGTGCTCTTCTTGATGTTTTTCGTAGAAGCTGGAGGAGGTAGAAGCTGGAGATACATCAAGGGAGTTTACACACCAAATTCTATGTAATTTTTTTAGATTGGATAACATTATCCAATATCTCAGTACCCATTTCTACAAACATCACACCCAACACACCCAATTACACAAACAACACACCCTATCCATTTCTGAGTTATATAATGAGATTCAAGATATGTTGATATGTGTATGCAAATCACATATGTCATTCCATTGCAGTTATCACAAATGTCATTCCAATTTTCATACATGCATATCTAATATTCAGGATATGTCATTCCAATTTTCACAAATGTCATTCCAATGTAATCAGCATATGTAATTTTGTTGGCATGTGTAAATTACACATAACCAAATTCTATATACAATGTGATCAGCATAACCAAATTCAAGATATGTTTGAATTACATGCAAACATATCTTGAATTACATATGCAAAATTCTATATACAATGTAATTAGCATATCTAATATTCAGGATAGTCAAAGCATATGCAAATTGGAGTGCTTGAGAAATAGAAGTTTCAGGATATGTGTAATATATATCAGGATATGTGATATCATGGGTTTCAAAGTTCAAAGTTGAATGGAGGGTGCTTGCCAAATCCTGATCTCCTTGCTATCAGGATATGTATGTAGAAATATATATCAGGATATATATTACACATAGCATACATATATTACAGCATACACACATATATTACATCTATACATATATTACACATATCTATGTATATTACACATATATTACACATATCTATGTATATTACACATATATTACACATATATATTACAGCATACACACATATATATTACACATATATATTACAGCATATATATAGCATTACACATATATATAGCATTACACATATATTACACATATATTACACATATATACAACATATATTACACATATATATTACACATATATCTGCTATCAGGATATGTTTGTATGCCAAAGTTCAAAGTTCAAAGTTCTATATATATATGCTGATATATATGTATACATACAATTTCAATATAGAATTTCAAACTCAATTCAGGATTTGTATGTATATATATCAGTTCTAGCCATTAACAACAGAAAAATTATTTTGCATACATTGAACTCAAATTTGTGAAATGGAGGGTGCTTGCCTTGATCTCCTTGCTCTCCGTTGAGTTGATGTGCTGGAGGTAGAAGAGGCTGCTGATGTGCTGCTTGGAGGAAGCTGGAGGGTGGGGGAAATGAGATTAGCTGCGATGTTCTCCTAAAAATACCTTGGCTTGCTCTTCGTTGAGGGAGGGTGATTGAGCTGAGGTAAAAGAGGAGCTGAGGTAGAAGACGGTGTTGAGCTGGAGGAGGTAGATGGAGGAGGTAGGAAAAGATGAGGATGATGGAGCTCTCCCTTGCTCTGCTTCCTCTTGGCGTGCAAAGAAGATCAGTAACCCTCAAAATGGCGCGCAATAATGATGTGATCAAAATTTTGATCATTTTCCCTCCAATTCGAGATTTTGATCATTTTGATGTGATCTTTTCCCTCCAATTTGATCATTTTCCCTCCAATACAAATGAAATCATTCTTATCTTATTTCAATTTCTCATATCTCAATTTCTCATATCCCATATCTACATACAAATCTCTATAAACAACACACCCAATTACACATAACCAAATTCTCTTATCGATTATCTCTTATCCATTATCTCTTAACCAAAATATCTTATACAACAATACACACATATCCACATACAACAATACACATAACCAAAATCTCTTATCCAATTTCTCTTATCCAAAAACCCATGATAACATCCCTGTTTTATAATATAGATATATATATATATGTGGATATGTGTGTATTGTTGTATAAGATATTTTGGTTAAGAGATAATGGATAAGAGATAATGGATAAGAGAATTTGGTTATGTGTAATTGGGTGTGTTGTTTATAGAGATTTGTATGTAGATATGGGATATGAGAAATTGAGATATGAGAAATTGATATAAGATAAGAATGATTTCATTTGTATTGGAGGGAAAATGATCAAATTGGAGGGAAAAGATCACATCAAAATGATCAAAATCTTGAATTGGAGGGAAAATGATCAAAATTTTGATCACATCATTATTGCCCGCCATTTTGAGGGTTACTGATCTTCTTTGCACGCCAAGAGGAAGCAGAGCAAGGGAGAGCTCCATCATCCTCATCTTTTCCTACCTCCTCCATCTACCTCCTCCAGCTCAACACCGTCTTCTACCTCAGCTCCTCTTTTACCTCAGCTCAATCACCCTCCCTCAACGAAGAGCAAGCCAAGGTATTTTTAGGAGAACATCGCAGCTAATCTCATTTCCCCCACCCTCCAGCTTCCTCCAAGCAGCACATCAGCAGCCTCTTCTACCTCCAGCACATCAACTCAACGGAGAGCAAGGAGATCAAGGCAAGCACCCTCCATTTCACAAATTTGAGTTCAATGTATGCAAAATAATTTTTCTGTTGTTAATGGCTAGAACTGATATATATACATACAAATCCTGAATTGAGTTTGAAATTCTATATTGAAATTGTATGTAGACATACATATCAGCATATATATATAGAACTTTGAACTTTGAACTTTGGCATACATACATATCCTGATAGCAGATATATGTGTAATATATATGTGTAATATATGTTGTATATATGTGTAATATATGTGTAATATATGTGTAATGCTATATATATGTGTAATGCTATATATATGCTGTAATATATATGTGTAATATATATGTGTGTATGCTGTAATATATATGTGTAATATATGTGTAATATACATAGATATGTGTAATATATGTATAGATGTAATATATGTGTGTATGCTGTAATATATGTATGCTATGTGTAATATATATCCTGATATATATGTCTACATACATATCCTGATAGCAAGGAGATCAGGATTTGGCAAGCACCCTCCATTCAACTTTGAACTTTGAAACCCATGATATCACATATCCTGATATATATTACACATATCCTGAAACTTCTATTTCTCAAGCACTCCAATTTGCATATGCTTTGACTATCCTGAATATTAGATATGCTGATTAGATTGTATATAGAATTTTGCATATGTAATTCAAGATATGTTTGCATGTAATTCAAACATATCTTGAATTTGGTTATGTTGATTACATTGTATAAAGAATTTGGTTATGTGTAATTTACACATGCCAACAAAATTACATATGCTGATTACATTGGAATGACATTTGTGAAAATTGGAATGACATATCCTGAATATTAGATATGCATGTATGAAAATTGGAATGACATTTGTGATAACTGCAATGGAATGACATATGTGATTTGCATACACATATCAACATATCTTGAATCTCATTATATAACTCAGAAATGGATAGGGTGTGTTGTTTGTGTAATTGGGTGTGTTGGGTGTGATGTTTGTAGAAATGGGTACTGAGATATTGGATAATGTTATCCAATCTAAAAAAATTACATAGAATTTGGTGTGTAAACTCCCTTGATGTATCTCCAGCTTCTACGAAAAACAGCAAGAAGAGCACCCTCTTCTACCTCTCCAGCTTCTACGAAGAACAGCAAGAAGTGCAAGCACATCAAGAGGATTGGTGAGCTCTTCCTCTTCTCCTCAAGATCTTCATCTTCTCCTCAATTCTTTTTCTTTTAATTTATGTCACCCTCACATTTTTTTCTTTACTTTATCCTCACATTGCAGTGCTTCTATCTTCATCGCGTCCTCTTCACCTCAACCCTTGGTGAGTTTGAGAGAATTGGTGAATCTTTGGTGAGTCTGTGTATACCAACTGAAATGAGCAACTGAAATCTTTGGTTTAGTTTGAATCTAATTTCATTTTGCAAAAAAAAACATGGACAAATCAGTTTGGTTTAGTTTGAAAATCATGTTTTTTCATTTTGCAAACTTTGAAATATGTGTAATTAGTTTGAAATTAGTTTGAAAATTTCAGTTTGGTTTAGTTTGAAATATGTGTAATTTGGTTTATTTGGGTGTGCTTATTCAAAATTTTATCCTACTACTCCAGTGTTCATCAGCTTTTGAGGATTTTTCTGAGTTTGAATAATGCTTGGGTGAGTACATTATATCCTGATAATGCTAGGGAGTATATACATCATTTGCACTATCACTCAATATTAACCCAATCAGGATATCAATTAGGTTCATTTTTAATATGGGCTATCTATTTGCTTATATCCTGATCTTCATATGGGTTATCAATTCATAGCCCATATCAATTTGCACTCTCAAGATCAGTTTTTTGAATGTTAATCTTGAAATAATATTCATATCAGTTTTTTGACTGTTGGGTTTATCAATTACACACACATGTACTTCATATGCAATGTTAGTTACTAATTTTCATATTCATTTGATGATATTCTTGATATTCTACTTCTTCTAACTGTTACTTACTAATTTTCATATGCATTGTCCTGTTAGCTATTCTAAATGATATTCTTGATCTTCTTGATGTCCTGTTAGCTTCATAATGCTAATCTTCATATGCATTGCTAATAACAGGACAATTGGTGAGCTCTTCATATGCAAATTGGTGGCTACTCTTCATAATGCTACTCTTCAAAATAACTCACTTCACTGATAGCTCTTCATATGCAAATTGGTGAGCTTTTATTCCAAGCTTAATTGAATACATACTTTGAAGTATTCCAAGATAATAACACTTTGAAGCATAATTCTCTCACTTTGAGTGTTATTACAGCTTTAAAATTGATTGAGTGTTATGTGAATGAATTTTTGAATCATTTTTGAGTGTTATTACAACTTTGACATGATATTGCATTCATATTTCTTGGAAATTGATAGGATATTGACAGCTTATTGAGTTATTAATTTTTGATTCTCAGGATATTGAAATAAATTGTTAATATGAATATCCCATAAAATCCTGAGAAATTCTCAGGATATTGCAATATGCAAATTGAGTTCAATATCATGTTCAACATTGTTAATATGAATATCAAAAATTGAGTTCAAAATGAGTCAATTGAACTGTTAATATGAATATCAAAAATTGAGTTCAAAATTGAGTTAATATGAATATAAAAAATTGAGTTCAAAATTGAACAGTCAATTGAACAGGATATTGAGTTAATATGAACAGTTCAATATCCTGTTCAATATCCTGTTCAAAATTGTTAATATGAATATCAAAAATTGAATTCAAAATTGAGTTCAAAATGAGTTCAAAATTGAGTGAAATTGTTAATATGAATATCAAAAATTCTCAGGATATTCCAATATGCAAATTGAGTTCAAAAAATTTGAAAGAAATTGTCAGGATATTTAGTTCAAATTTTTTGATTCTCAAGTGTTAGGATATCCTGATAATTTTGACAGGATATCCCATGGAATTTGAAATTATCTGGATATCATGATAATTTAATTTTGAATTCAAATTCATTCCATTAGATCCAGTTAAAAGGCATATAATATGAATTGATAATTTTGAACTCAATCTGAATGCCATGAACTCAACAATGAATTCATATTCAGTTCATATCCATTTTCACTTACACTCTATTTTATGTTAAGTTAAATGAATGTTCCAATTTGATATTAAGTATTAATACTATAAAAAATCCCAAAAATGAGCCCATATTTATGCTAGAATTGATTTCCTATTTAATAGGACATTGATATGCAAGCAACACTGAAATTTGAGAATGAATTTTTGAGAATGAAATTTTGCTAATGAATTTTAATATTAATTGAAGGCAATATTTATCGGACACTGAAATTTTATATCATAGGAATGGATGATATCATTGGTGAGAATTCACTGATAGTTGCAAATTTACATTGAATGGCTGAGCTTGCTGAATAATTGAAACATGGAGCTACTGACTATATAGGCGAAACTTTGTCCATGTGCTTGCTGAAACATGAAGAGAATATATAATTGAAACATGGAGCTTGCTAAAAAACATTCAATTTCAGTTGTTATGCAATGGCATATATAGGTGAGAATTCACTAATAGTTGCAAAAAAACATGGAGATGTTTGCAAAAACTGTTGAGATATATGAAACAGTTTCATACTAGGTTTGAGGTATATGAAACAATTTGAGTGATATATGAAACATTTTTTGATATTGTCACTGAGAGTTAATATCATAAATTGCATTTCAGAGATTGGTATTTTTTTGATTGGTTATCAATTTTGAGAATGATTTACTATTGCATTTATAATGGGAGACTGCAACCAATTGGGTTATGTCATATGAGAATTGGGAGACTGCAAGAAAGAAATTTGGAAACAATTAATTTGGCAATTAGCAAGGAGAAAAATTGGCATAGGAAAGGTGTCCTGTGTCCCATGCTTGCAGTTTGAAAATTGATTTTCAGAGTTACATGTTCCATTATATGATATCCATATGAAAAATTTCATGAATTGCTCATGTGCTAATGAATAGAGATGTGTGCAAAAAAACATTATGAATTGAGATACTGAATTCCTATTTTCATTTCCTATTTCATTTCCTATTTCATTTCCTAATTTGTCCTGTGAAATGAATTCCTATTTTCATTCATTTATGAATTTTCCTCTCATCTTCTGTAACTTATGAATAGATTTTGCTAATGAATAGATTTGAGCATATGAACAAAAGTATGAAATGAGCATATGAAACTGAAGTATGCATTGGTTATGAATTTCTTTTGCTCATTCAGAATGGGAGAGCTTTTGCTAAATAGATTTCTAACTTATTAATTGCTTTTGCATGGACAAACCTTATGAATTGGTTATGAATAGCTCTCATACTTCAGCAAATTGCTTTTGTAATTCCTATGTATGAGCAAGTATGCATAACTGATTTGCTTCAGCAAATTCCTATGTATGAGCAAGTATGCAAAGCACTTGGTTATGTATGATTGGTTATGTATGAGCACATGCAAAGCAATTGGTTATGTATGCAAAGCAATTCATATAACCCACTGCCATTCCTATGCATTCAAATGTTGAAATTGTCAAAAAGTTGATTATCCTGGGCTCATACTTACTTAATTTCCAAAGACAGGATACTCAACTTAATTCATGGACTCAAAATGTCTTATACAGGACTCAAAATCTTGGACATTGGAATGAATAGACAGGATACTCAACTTATTATTCAACAATCTTGGACATTGTTTAGCAATTTGCAAATGTATATATGATTATTATTCAACAATCTTGGACATTGACATTCAATGAATGAATCTTCATACTTAAATGACTGTCATATGGTTAGACATTCAAGTGTCCTGTTCAAAATCTTGGATATGACACTATTGGTTAGGAATGTATATGATCACATTAATTTGACAGGACACTTGAAATTTATTATTGGAAATAGCCATGGACTCAAATATATGAGTTATTTGTTTGCCATATGACAGGATACTCAAAGTAGATGTAAGTTTGATATCAATTCCAGTGAAGAAGGAACATTGGACTGAATGCTTAATATTGGACTGAATGCTCAAACTGATGGACAATGCGACTGATGGATAGGCTCAAACTCTTATTCCAAGTTGCATTTTCATTCATACTTTTTTAATACCAATACTTCTAAATGATATGTGCACTTCTAAATGAGAAAGCAATCCTATGTTTCAATATTTGTCTTATGAATGCAAAAGCACCTATTTGTCTTATGAATAAAATTTTGCAAAATAGTTACTTATTACTTTTTGGTGAAAAGGTTTGGTGCATATTGCAAATGCTTGGTGCATTTTGCAAATGATTGTTTCCATATATAGTTGCTGTTGGTGCAAAATGGTTGATTTTTACATTTAACCAACAGTTGATCAAAATGAAAATGCAAAAATTTCCCTCAATTTTCAATATCCATGATTACATGGTTTATTTTGAAAATAGTTGCTTTTTACATTTTGCAAAATATTGTTGTTGATTAAATGATTAAATGGTTCATTCTAATGCAACTGCACATACTTTTTGAAAATTGTTGTTGCTGTATTATTGTTGTGTATGGAGGGTGAGTGTTATTAAAAATACATCCTGCTTGCAGGGCAAATTCAATGTAGGGAGAAAAATTTGTCTACTGGTTTATTCAGCAAATATTTCACTCCATGTGCAAATGAATAATAACCTTGGTGAGTTTGAGATAATTGGTTTATCAGTCAATTCCATGGATGAAATTTCAATATCCATCAGTCAATTTCATTTCAGTTCATATTGAAATTGGTTAAGATAAATGAGATAAATGAGATAAATGAAAATTGAAAATTTCAATTCAATATCCATCAGCCAAGGTATTATTGAAAATACATCAAGCTTGCAGGACATGGTATTATTGGATGAAATTGTTGTTGCTTAATTTGCAGGACACTTTTTGTAATATTGAAATTTTTTTCTTTAGTCCTACTCAGGACTGCTAAGCACTAATGCTTATTAACTAATTTTCTCATCAGTCCTGCTCAATAGTTTGAAAATTTATTGAAATACATCAATATTGCATGACAAATTCAATGTATTATTGAAATTTCATAGTTTCTAAATAGCATATGGGGGTTAAATTTTTTTGGGTTCAATTTTTTTGCAGGACTGCACATGTTGAATGCATAGACTAAAAAATGCAGACTAAACAATAGTTAGCATGTAAAAAATGTTGACTGCATGAACTTAAAAATGCATAGGGTTATTGGGTTAACTAACCGTATGTTAACTATTTATTGGGTCCTTCTATCAATATACTACAAAATGATGAATACATAGACTGAAAAATGCATAGGGTTAACATGTAAAAAATGAATAGGAAACATGGTTGTCCTATAAACATTTGTAGACATCAAATTGACATATCCTCAAATACTCAATCCTGTCATTGCCAATAACATGGATTAGTGTTGTGACAGGATTGAGTAATAGATTAGTGTTGTGACATGCCAATAACAGGCTAACTCAAATCCACAAATACTCAATCCTAGATATTTCCTCAATCCTCAACATGTGATCAACTTTCTCATCAATTTTGCAAATAGCCATGGACTCAAATAGAAAATGTGATCACAACATGTGATCATATCTTTGATCACATTCCTCAATCCTCTTTAGTGTTTCAAAAGATAAAATGCTTCCAATATCTCATCTCTCAATCCTTTTTACAACATGTGATATTGGAATCATTTTAGCAAATTCCTCAATCATCAACATGTGATCACATTTGCAAATTTCTAAACATCAACTTGACAAATATTGACTGACAGGGTACTCATCCAAAGATATGGGTTTCAAAGGCTAAAATGATTCCATGCTAAAATTGAGAGATATGGGTTTTCAAAATTAAGAGGCTACTCAGCCAAAAAATGATTCTAATATCACTTCATGTTAACAATTGCAAATTGCTAACAAATGCATAATGATTCCAATATACTGTCATCACTTCATGTTTAAAAATTGAGGGGATACTCAGCTAAACAAATTGAGAACTGAGTTTTGTTTTACCATGGAATCAATTTTTCAAATGCTAAACAATTTCACAACATATGATATTGGAATCATTTTAGCAAATTTCTCAATCCTCAACATGTGATCACATTTGCAAATTGCTAAACATCAACTTCACATATAATGAATGACAGGATACTCAGCCAAAGAATAACTGCATATACTCACATACATCAATTTTGTCATTAGGATTTCATAACTGCATATGAAATTGCATTGAATTCATAACTGCATGTGAAATTGCATAACTGCATATCAACTTGACATATAATCAAATTGAACATGCATACACAGATGTGTTCAAATGTTGGTATAGCAATTTCAAAATTAGGATTTCAACATACGATTTTTTTTGCTAATTAACAGGACAATGAAAAAGTGTTTGAATGAGTAAATTATTAATAATACAGAGCTAAAGACAGTAAAAGAAACTAACTTGGTATGAATCAAAAGCAGTTAATTCCAATTACAAAACCCTTTGGGAAGCTGCCTCTGTTTACTCCTTCACTCCCATGGCTCCCAATGACAGCAACAAGAATCAATAGAGTGACAAAGATTGCCTCTTTCATCACCTTTGGCATTGCTGGCTTTTGAGATAGAGAGCAATGCTTTGGGTTCTATATGATGGTGTAATGGGTAGCCTTGACATGATTAATCTATTCACAGGATTTTGAATGGCTCATTACATTGCATTCACAGGATTTTTTCCACATGATTTTTGGCTCCATGCTCCCTCCACATGACATTGCATTATTGGCAGTATTGGCATTGGCAGTGGATTGACTGTAATTGGCAATCATGTATACCAATACCAATGGTATTAAAAATCCCTCAAAATGTTGCAATATTGGCAGTTTTGGTATTGGTATACAGGAATGCAATGCTTATGAGATGTGCACCTCAACCCCTCAACCCATGTTTAAAAATTTGAATATTTCTATCAAGTAACTGAAATTCTTCAATATTTTTATTTAACATGATTTTTGACTATTACTTGATATTTTTGTTTAACAGGGAGAACTTCATTTTGAATATTTCTATCAAGTTTACAATCAAGTTTACAGTCAATTGGAGTAAACTTGATATTTCCATCTGCTATGAATGTGAATATTTCTATCAAGTAACAGGGATTGAGGTAAAATATTCATACATTTACTGAATTGATACTTTATTCAAATAAATGTATAAATTTAAATTTTTCCATATTATCAAATATATATTAATTTTTCTAAGAAATTTATGTTCTTAATTTATCTAGGTTATTGCTCATCCTATTAACTCTCCACTGTGGATTGAGCTTGACACGCCATCTTTTTATAATGTGATGATGAAAAGGTTTTCTGCTTAAACATGATGAAGGTAATAAAAGTGAGTTGTAAAAAGTAATTAGATATATCTTCGTTTCTAATTTTTCTATTCTAATCTATGATTTTATTTTTTATTTTCAGGACACACGGCACTAGCTTCATATGTAAATTTTGTTGGTTTTAAATGCCTGTGTGAGAGATGGTGAGAGATGGTGTTTTTGAAGTTGGACTGCATGGTTCAATCCAAAATGTATTTTTGTGTATATTTTTTCATAGTTAAGGGTTTTTTCTTTTAGCATATAGTTTAGGTTGTGTGATATTATAAGTCGATGTACAAAAATGTTGTCTTAACTACTATTTTGGTTGAAAATATGATTTGGGGGAAAACTCCCTTCAAAAAATCACTGAGTACTACTATATACTTTGTAGAAGAAGGAAATTTTTTTAAATATCTTTGTCTCAATGATGTTTCTTATTTATTTCTTAAGAAGGAAAGTTTTACTAATATTTGAAGTTAAATTCGGTGCGTTCTCTGATGGTGATGACATGATCATCTGCATTTAAATTCGGTGCTCTCTCACTGTTCTGCTTATAGACCACTTCTATTTATTGAGTTAACTCAATTGTTACCATGTTTTTACTCCAGGACAGAGTGCTCTTGTGTTCAGCTCTTTGGTTCAACAATCTATCTTTATTTTTCATTTCATTGGATTGGGTGTTTTGTAAATTTTTGTTCAACTGAATGGCCTGCGTCAGCTAAATTTTCTTCCGCTAATTTGTTGTTTCACGCTGAAGGCGGGTGCCCGCCAAATTTTTTTCCGCTTATTTGTAGTTTCGTGACGAAGGTGCCCACGACGAATTTGTTGTTTCGCGTCGAAGACGCTCGTGTCGAATTTGTTGTTCTGTGCCGCTTAATATTTCTATGTTAATTTGTTGTTCTTTTAAATTTTGGCTGCGGAAATAATTTTTTGGGATCAAAAATTTCGCGTGAGAAACTCTTAACTGAACCGTGCCCGCGGGCACGGGGTATGACTAGTATATATATAGAGGATGGATCAAATGACCCCCAAAAATAACCCCCAAAAATGACCCCCTATCAAAAATCCTATGCCCCCCATTTTTTCGGAAGATCCGAACCGTTCATCTTGATCTCCACCCTCTAAATACCTGACCCACCAATTTTTAACCCGATCCCATGTGTTTTGCCTACTCATCCATCCGACCCAAATTTAACGGTTTCGCATGAACAGAACTTTTACGAATGGTTGATGAACGGGCAAAACACATGGGATCGGGTTGAAAATTGGTGGGTCAGGTATTTAGAGGGTGGAGATCAAGATGAACGGTTCGGATCTTCCGAAAAATGTGGGGCATAGGATTTTTGATAGGGGGTCATTTTGGGGGGTTATTTTTGGGGGTCATTTGATCCCACCTCATATATATATATGTATGTATGTATGTATGTATGTATATAAATTTTCAACCGAGAATCCTAAATTTTCAAATGGCTGCAACGGTTGCCAGCAAATATTTGATTCCCCCAAGTTGCATTGCCATAACCTAGGACCCGGTAATCAGGGCAAATCATCATCGCTTCATTATACCGAAGACCATGATACGCCGATATAGGGAAACTGTGCATGTGCCCAGCCGCAGGAAATCTGCCTATGGCGAAATTCCTCGAGGCCGTCCGATGCAATCCAAGCGCTCAAAGAGAATTGCAACCAGCTGGCGAATGACGCAATCAACTCGAGACGTCGTAAACTTTCGGCAAATTACCAATGTGCCACTCCGCAAGGGGAAAATATATATTGTGAAAATGTGATACACAAAAAACAGTATGCTACCAAAAAATGGGTTTGTGAGAACGGGAGAAAAATCAGTATGCTTCCACATACATCAAAACTAGATTTAATCTTCCGCTCAGATAAGCCCTTTCATCCAAACACATATATATGTATGTATATAAATTTTCAACCGAGAATCCTAAATTTGCAAATGGCTGCAACGGTTGCCAACAAATATTTGCTTACCCCCAAGTTGCATTGCCATAACCTAGGACCCGGTAATCAGGGTAAATCATCATCGTTTCATTAAACTCTGAAAAAAAACACGCAAAAGATAATAAAGTTAGTATGTGAAGCCGAGGTGATATATCAAACACTCAATAATTACTAATGATGAGTCAATGAATGAGAAACATGCACAAAAATATATTCCATGTTCCTAAAAGAAGAGCAGTCATTCAACAAATTCTACAAGAACATGAAGAAAAAGCATTCAAGAGGGTATAACATATAACTGTTGGATCTGGATCGTAGCCTAGAGGGGGGGTGAATAGGCTATTAAAAATATTCGTGCAACCCACGAACAACCACACGCAGTTATAAGCACAGACATGGTAAAAGATAGCAGTTATAGAGTTCGCACATGTATACCCTGGTTCGGTCGTCCCCACGACCTACTCCAGCCCCCGAAAGCAAATACTAGATAGATATGTAAACCTGTACATCTACAATGAGTCAAGATCCCAAATCTACTCTCACCTAGCTCGTACGCACACCACGTGCTCGACACTATCAATCTAGTCAGATGCTCTCCCCCGTGACGACTCCCAAAGTCGTCAGGTCCCCAAAAGTAACACAAAAAGTAAAGTTTCCCCTACGAGGATCTAACACAAAAACTACACAAAATAATGATAAATAGAGTTTAGGAATCTCAGTTTGTGTTGCGGCGATGTCCTCGTCAATCAGCACGGGTCAGATCTCGCCTGACGTAGATGTAGTCTCTGATGTCCCCTCAATAGTTCGGCTCCCCTCTCGATGATACTTGCGGCACTTGAGAACTTTTGTCCTGCTTCTTTGAGTCTTGCGGCCTTCAATTGGTTCGTGCGTTTCCTTTGATAGACCTGCAACAAAAAATGAGTTAAAAACAAATGCATGCACACATCACCAGATTGAGTTAGAAATTAAACAAGGCAAAAGAAACATGTTACTCCCTTGGAACTTGAAACCCTGCAACTTGTAGATGATGAAGTGGCCTTTTGCACATAGGAAATCAAAGATTTCGGCTGTGTTATACTCTCGGAAATCAAAGAGAAATTGCGTCTCCCTCTAGAGTTTTTTCAAAGGACCTCGAAGAGCGCTGCAGTCACAAAAAGGCTCTTGGTCAAAGGATTTCGGCCTGCATCCATTTAAAAAACAATGTCCAAGCTTGTTGCCCTTTAACAATTCGGCTGACTGTGCTTCGAATCAATGTGCGGCCCCTCCAACAATTTTTTTTCTGTCGTTCTCTATTTGCGTGTCTTCACTTGGAGAAATGAATATGGCCCCCTTTCTTTTGCAGCCGCCCCTTTTGCCTTTCTCAGCCGTGTGTGTGTTTTTAAAAACCCTAAGCTGTGGCCTTATTTATATTGGTATGTGAAACTAACTAACTCAAAATAATCACCAATTTGCCATTGTATTTTGCTTTTAACTTCGAAATCCTCAGCCAACAACAAAGGTACTGCCATCATTTACAAAAAGCTTTTCCCCCACTAATGATCTTTATGCCTTAATGATTAGTGCATAATACCCATTGATGTAATGTAGCTTTTGATAATTTTCTGCACCTCCAACCAAATTGAAGTGGGTGACCCTTTCAATTAATTGCTTTTTCATATAAACCTTTTTTCTGTGCACTTCTCTCCTTCAATAATTTCGGTTGTGTCCTTGGTATAATAATTTTTGCTTCACCTCTTTAAATATTTGATGTGGCCTTTTTGAAGCTTGAAGAAAAAATCCAGTCACACACTTTGTGTTGACACAATTTATAATATTGACATGCTCCTTCTCTTGCACATAAAATACAAGCTTGTCACTCCTGAAAACACTTAAAACACACATTAAAAACGTTCACACACGTTTGTTATCATCAAACACGAAGTTCATAGATCGTTGCTACCAACAATCTCCCCCTTTTGATGATAACAAACTAAGTATAAGATTTGAGCATTAAGTTTCCAAATAGTGTGTGTGAATGCGTGACAATAGTGGGTGACATGCAATGAGATGCAATGATGTGCGAACAATGATGTGTAAAGTGTAGCAATAAGCATGCTACCCCTTAATCAAACAATCATATTTTCACGAGCATTACAAAGATAGTACCAAATGCCAAATACCAAGCACACCAAGTAAATACCAAATCTTCCCAAATTTTCACCAAGTAAATACCAAATCTTCCCAAAATTTTCTCCCCCTTTGTTATCATCAAAAGTCATACCACGAAGTCAAAACTCATATATCTTGCAAAAAGAGTGCATTATAAGCCAATACCAACAATTGCATGTATACAATCATAGAATAATCAAGTCAAAATCCGATAAAATGAAACAACTAAGATTCCAACACCAATCGGGTAAAGTGTGATGATTAAAATTGAAGCACAAAGGGAGAATCATTAAGAAAGTCAACCGGAACCAATCCACATTTTCCAAATAGCATTCTATCACCTAGGATTGATTTTTTCCACCTCATTAAAAATGAGTTCAAGGTACCACACCCCAAAACATAGCCTATAAGGACTCTTAGATGTGGGGGTGGCAGTGCTTGACGAGTAAATACACCAACGCTAAAGTTTACCCATAAAGCTTATGTTGGATACTCGTGGGTAATACCATTGCCAAGGATTGTATCCATTTTTCATACGGAGCAATTAACTTTTGTTTTCACATTTTAAAAAAAAATACTTATAACAACCATTTCTTTTGCTCAATTTTTATCCATGGCAAGGTATATCATATCCCTTAGATTTTTAGTTAAGTTTTCCTCCTACACTCACATTCTATACTTCATAAACGATATCTCCAAATGTGCAACAATAATAATACATGTGGAAGTGAAGTAGGCGGTGTAGAAATCAAGTTATTTTCATTCATTGAATATGCCATGGATATTTAGAAAGATGAACATGCGCATGTGGCAAAAGAAATAATACACCAATTTCTACATAGATATGAAAAACTTTCATGAATACTTCTTTTAATGAATCAAAGAGAAAGATACACATTTAAGCACCAATTTTTTTTCAATTTTTTTAAAAAAATGCATGAATTACTAAAGCAAACATGAGATGCAATCACACAAACAAACAGAATCATGCACACATAGCAATGCAACTACTAGCACACAAACAAAGAAAAGTCACACACACAAAAAGCAAACAATGAAGATATTCATTAAGTTCAAAGAATGAGATATACCTTCGCGTCGCCGTTTGACTAAGGAGCTAAAAAGTAATGAGACATTCAATTTATCGCTCCTCGTCAAATTTCCATCCACCTACAAAAGAGGTGTCGTGTGTGACCTTGGAATCCAACAAGGTCCACTCACGTTAGTCATCAAAGATTTAGGAACCCATATTTGTTTGAACTTAATATTTTTGTTCCTATATTTGCAATGATATGAAGTATGACCAACGCATCCACATGTAAAGCACTTAGCATGAAAATTTCCAACCTTTGTTGATTCAATGTGAACTTTTCTATATTTTGATTTTTCAACATTTTTAAGACCATATCCTAGTCCTCGCCTATTATTGCCAAAAATTTGATTTCCAAGAATAATGTCCAAATTTTGTTTTCCAATGGAAAATCTCTTTATTGACAATTCTAGGGTAGTGACTTTGGATTTCAAGATATCGTTTTCATTCACAAGCAAAGTGCATTTACTAACGAAAGCTTGCTTGTTTTCCTCTTCTTTCTTTTTAAAATCCCTCATTTTTTCTTTAATTTCAAGATTTAGCATGTTAATCTTTTCAGAAAGCAATTCATTTTCAACTTCAAGCTTTGTCTTATCTATCTTATACATGCTAATATCTTTTAATAAAGAGGGACATGAAAGACAATCAGTTTTTTCAGACAAGCTAGCTTTCTCTTTTTCTAACATAGTAATGGTAGATTTGCATGCAACAAGCTCTTGTTTAATAATTTTCATTTCTATAGACATGTCATACTCAGTTTGTTGCATATCAAAATTATCATTCCTATAACATTCCACATCAGCTTCTAGCTCATCAATTCTATGTTGCATTCCTTTACAGATTTCTAAGAATTCAGCTTTAGTGGGAGATTCTACCTCATTGTGTTTGGCCATCAATGCCATGCAGGAGTGGGCTTCATGTTCATCCTCCTCATCCTCAGCTTCGCTATCCATATCCCACGTCAGTACTTTCGTTTTTCCTTTTGCAACTTGAGCTGTGTGTTGTTGTGGGCAATCTTTTATGTGGTGCCCTTTCTTCCTGCATTTAAAACATTCACTTCTATTAATAGCTTTCTGATCATAGGAATTTCTACCAAAATTAGAATTATTAGAACGAATGAACCTTTTTCCCATCTCAGCTCTTCCTTGATCAGTCTGAATGTATCTCCTGAAGTTTCTGACCATTAGAGCTTGCTCTTCATCAAGATCGTCATCGTTAGCTTGAAGAGCTAATGGTGTGGAAGCTTTGGTCTTCTCTTCAGGTTTCTCTCTGGCTTCTATACTCTGCAACTCAAGCTTGTGTGACATTAGGTTGCCTATCAAGTCCTCCACTTTCATTGTTGACAAGTCATTAGCTTCTTGAATAGCGGTGACTTTAGGCCTGAACGAGCTTGGTAGCGCCCTTAAGATCTTTCGTACCTGTTCATGGCTAGAGTATGGCTTACCGAGGGAACTGGATTTGTAGACAATGTCTGTGAACCTCGCAAACATCTCTTTCACATATTCTGTTGGAAGCATGCGGAAGCTCTCATATTCTGTGCAAAGCAATGCAAGTCTGGATTCCTTCACTTGCGATGTTCCCTCGTGTGTCACCTCCAGAGTATGCCAGATTTCCTGCGCAGTTAGACAATGTGAGATACGATTAAACTCAGATTTATCAAGAGAGCATATAAGTGCATTCATAGCTTTACCATTAAGAGTATAAAGTTTCTTATCAGCTAAATCCCACTTGTCTTTAGGCTTAATCATAACAGTGTCTTCAATTTTAATAGTGGGTAGACTATAACCATTTTCAACAATATCCCATACATCGTAATCAACAGACACTAAATAGATTTTCATCCTAGCCTTCCAATATGCAAAGTCTACACCGTTAAACTTAGGGGCACGGGCTATAGACTGACCTTCAGCAAAAGCACAATCAGATATATTCATGGTCATCTAAAAATCTAGACTAGATCCTCTAAACTGGCTCTGATACCACTTGTTGGATCTAGATCGTAGCCTAGAGGGGGGGGGTGAATAGGCTATTAAAAATATTCGTGCAACCCACGAACAACCACACGCAGTTATAAGCACAGACAGGGTAAAAAGATAGCAGTCACAGAGTACGCACAGGTATACCCTGGTTCGGTCGTCCCCACGACCTACTCCAGCCTCCGAAAGCAAATACTAGATAGATATGTAAACCTGTACAGCTACAATGAGTTAAGATCCCAAATCTACTATCACCTAGCTCGTACGCACACCACGTGCTCTACACTATCAATCTAGTCAGATGCTCTCCCCCGTGACGACTCCCAAAGTCGTCAGGTCCCCAAAAGTAACACAAAAAGTAAAGTTTCCCCTACGAGGATCTAACACAACAACTACACAAAATAATGATAAATAGAGTTTAGGAATCTCAGTTTGTGTAGCGGTGATGTCCTCGTCAATCAGCACGGGTCAGATCTCGCCTGACGTAGATGTAGTCTCTGATGTCCCCTCAATAGTTCGGCTCCCCTCTCGATGATACTTGCGGCACTTGAGAACTTTTGTCCTGCTTCTTTGAGTCTTGCGGCCTTCAATTGGTTCGTGCGTTTCCTTTGATAGACCTGCAACAAAAAATGAGTTAAAAACAAATGCATGCACACATCACCAGATTGAGTTAGAAATTAAACAAGGCAAAAGAAACATGTTACTCCCTTGGAACTTGAAACCCTACAACTTGTAGATGATGAAGTGGCCTTTTGCACATAGGAAATCAAAGATTTCGGCTGTGTTATACTCTGGGAAATCAAAGAGAAATTGCGTCTCCCTCTAGAGTTTTTTCAAAGGACCTCGAAGAGTGCTGCAGTCACAAAAAGGCTCTTGGTCAAAGGATTTCGGCCTGCATCCATTTAAAAAACAATGTCCAAGCTTGTTTCCCTTTAACAATTCGGCTGCCTGTGCTTCGAATCAATGTGCGGCCCCGTCAACAATTTTTTTTCTGCCGTTCTCTGTTTGCGTGTCTTCACTTGGAGAAATGAATATGGCCCCCTTTCTTTTGCAGCCGCCCCTTTTGCCTTTCTCAGCCGTGTGTGTGTTTTTAAAAACCCTAAGCTGTGGCCTTATTTATATTGGTATGTGAAACTAACTAACTCAAAATAATCACCAATTTGCCATTGTATTTTGCTTTTAACTTCAAAATCCTCAGCCAACAACAAAGGTACTGCCATCATTTACAAAAAGATTTTCCCCCACTAATGATCTTTATGCCTTAATGATTAGTGCATAATACCCATTGATGTAATGTAGCTTTTGATAATTTTCTGCACCTCCAACCAAATTGAAGTGGGTGACCCTTTCAATTAATTGCTCTTTCATATAAACCTTTTTTCTGTGCACTTCTCTCCTTCAATAATTTCGGTTGTGTCCTTGGTATAATAATTTTTGCTTCACCTCTTTAAATATTTGATGTGGCCTTTTTGAAGCTTGAAGAAAAAATCCAATCACACACTTTGTGTTGACACAATTTATAATATTGACATGCTCCTTCTCTTGCACATAAAATACAAGCTTGTCACTCCTGAAAACACTTAACACACACATTAAAAATGTTCACACACGTTTGTTATCATCAAACACGAAGTTCATAGATCGTTGCTACCAACAATAACATGATACGAAGAACATACGGCCCATTTCTAATAAAGGAACACTACTCACTTACTTTCTGGAATGTATGTGAAGTTCCAAAGGTCAGCGGAGGGAAAAAAGTTGGGAATATATAAATGCATTATAGTGAAAAGAAGCAAGAAACTTCTGACATTTTAGCCAAAGTCCCAGCTGAATTCTACTCTATTGCTGAAGTGTTCAGATTTGCAGTACTTCCTTTCAAGTTAGTATATAACAGAAATTGAGATACACCAATATTTGATACATTCAGGAACAAGATTCCTCGTGCGCCGTTTTTTCCTACAGATAATATGAAGCATTGAAGTTTAAATAATCTACAATAGTATATAAAATAGATGGAATGGATCAAAGATACCTTATTTCTACTAGTACTTGTGTTCATACTACAAGTTCTCATGTCGTGCCCTTTTTCGCCACAAACACTACACGTTCTTTTCTTGATTGATTAAGATCTTGCGATGCTTGTATACCTGACTGAATCCTTGAAGCTACTCAAGGCCGGCCTTTAGTTTTGGCTTTTGCAGGATCATTAATAATAACATCAAGTAATATCAATTCATGTGTCGTAGGTGCATTGGAACCCACCTGAGTGCATGGATCCTCCGAATCATGTTGTGCTTGGATCCACAACTTATGTTGCTTCCAAAAACTGTTTGTTAACCCAACAACGACATCATAAAGATGTGGATCTCTTGTAACTGCCTCCATGATTTTATCGAAAGATGCCCGAAGGCTCCACGATTGAAGTGGAGTAATTTGATTTGGCTGCATTGAATTGAATGTGCTAGTTGAAGAGCACCCAAGACTCGTGACACTGTGTCTTACATTTAATGTCCATCTTGGCAAAATATATCTCTCGGGGATGGCTTGCAAATCAAACTTTTGCTTCATTATGTATAAGTGCGTGCAAAGCATCCCTGCATTCTCAAACCTTCCACATGTACATATAAACTTTCTTGTAGATATATTGCATTGTACAGAATGCATGCAACTCTTACCATCAATCCTCATCGTTACATTGTATGTGGTAGTATCCCCTTCAGTGCACACTTTTTCATGCCGACAATATAATATATTTTTGAACCGAACTTGAAAGAGAGAGAATAAGTTTCTAGTATAAACCTTTGCAGCATGTACCTCTAAATCATGCATGCCACGAAAGTCCGGTTTGTTTCTCAAACAAAATGTATCTTCTTTCTCCTCTTTCTTTCGTTGAAATTGTACAGCTTTATCATATTGCTCACTAAACTCATATAATGGAGTCATTGAATTTACATAACCATCAAAATAAGAGTTCATGCTTTCGCTCCTTTGGCTTGACGCCATGCCTACACATAACAAGATAAGAATAATATATGTAGTAGTTTGATTTGATCAAATAATTTTACTTCAATCAACCCCGAATTAAAATTTTCATACCTGCAAAGAAAGTAACTTTTAGGTACGGCTTAATCCAGTGATGTGCTTTGGCATGCATCGTATGGAGCCACTTCCAAGCTTTCATTTCATTTTTTGTTTATCTGTCACTGGTTCCATAAATTCAATTTGGTACTTCTCCTTTAGGATCACCAAACAACTCTCGGCTTCTTCAATGGTTTGACTTTTTTTAGCCCATTTTGTATAGTCTTCATCAAATTCAGGATTATAAGAAGCACGCAAAGAACGTAAATGCTCATTTTCATGAAGACTGATGTGCCATATGCAATACCTGTGGTGTGTATTTGGGAAAACTTTTTTAATTGCATAACAAATGTGTTGAGTATTGGACTCTCCACCTTGATTTTGATGATGATCAAACACAAATTATTGTGATTAACTCATGTGTTTGCAGTTAGCTAAAAAGCCACCAATTAGATTCAAGAAGATCAAAAGTGACTACTCGTGTTGATTCAAGTGGAGGACTTGGTAGATCAACAAAGGTGAAGCATTGGCTTGAAGAACTCAAAGGCTACCTCAAACCTCAAGCCAATGGCATCAACAAATGAATGGAGATTCAATCCAAAGAGAAGATATGAATGGATGATTCAAAAGCTTCAAAGAATACCTTGAGGATCAAAGACTTTGTGCTTGGAGACATTCAAGACATACAACTAGGAGACTCAAGACCATGAAGCATTATGGAGAACATCGCCAAATTACTTTGTACATCTCAAGCGACGTCCCAAGACTTCCTCAGAATGCGTGATCGTTGTGCCTGGAGCTTCGTTGAAGCTCAAGGAGTTATTCATAAGTCAAGTGATTCAGATTCTCCATGTTGAAGCTTTGAAGACGGTTCGTCATGTTATTTATATTGTCTGCTAGCTTCATCTCATAGAATGTTAAGCCTTGAGTAGTACTTGCCTAGAAATCTTCATAACTATCATATCTTATCTCTAGGATTGCCTTAGAAGCCATTGGAAAGTTTCCCGTAGCTTATCGCTTCTTTTCATGGCTTCATATGCATCTTAGTTGGTTCAAGTAGAAGAACCAACCGACTAGATGACGATCTAGTCGGTTGGAAATCCTTCTTGAACCGACTAGCCATCCTTGCTAGTTTCAGCTCATTCACTGTTGATCAACTAGTCGGTCCAAGAAGGTTCCCCGATCGACTAGATGACGATCTAGTCGGTTGGAGTTCCTTCTCAGACCGACTATTTATCCTAATTAGTTCAAGCCTATTTGTTGACCAATTAGTCGGTCCAAGATGGTTCTCCGACCGACTAGTTGTCTAACTAGTCGGTTGGGAATCCTTCTCAGACCGACTAGTTCTCCTAGTGAAATTCGACTTTCTTTACTGTCAACTACTTAGTCGGTTTAAGAAGGCTCACCGACCGACTAGTTGTCAAACTAGTCCGTTGATGTTTCTTCTTAGACCGACTAGTTCTTCTATCTCTTGATTTCACTATTTTCCTTATCTACCATCTAGTCGGTCCAAGAAGGTTCACCAACCGACTAGTTGCAAAACTAATCGGTCAGTGATCCTTCTTAGACCGATTAAGCAGCTTCAGAAATAAATCCGTTGGGCATTTAATGCCACGATTTTTGTGACCGTTTTGTCTCTTCCTATATAAGTTTGAGTTGATTCAAACCAGAGAATCAAAGCTGATATTAAAGACATTTTCACATCCGAGAGAAGAGCCATTCAACTCCATTTTCTAAGCTCTCTCATCTCACAAGAATCTCTCCCTTACTCTTTGAGCTCTAATTCCTCAAGAGAGATTCTCATTCTTTGTGAGCTACTCAAGCTAAGAGCTTGAATCAAAGTCACCAACTTCACTCTAGCCATCTATTGCTGTTCATCTTGGTGGAGCTAGGGTTTGGTGCTAACTACTTCCTCAAAATCCATTCTTGCCCCAAATCAATAAGTATTTTCACGGCATAGGATTTTGTGGTAAGTGTTGTATATTTCATATTTGATTTGATATTTCAGTTTTTCTCTCGGTTTGTGAGAGTGGGCTTAGTCCCAAGTTGTGGGATTAAGGTCTTTGCGTGTTCCCGGGTTGTGGGATACACGGACATCGATTGTAGGTCGATTGCACTTGTGGGGTTTTCGCAAGTGGGCTAAAGGAAAGCTCTAGTGGTTTTACTAGAGTATCCGGAGGGGATCCGGGTGTTGCTGGATTAGGGCACCGGGAACAAGTCAGGGAGACTTGGGTGGCACCGAACCAGGATAGATTGCATGTTTGCATTGCATTCTTCTTGTGTTGTTGATCACTTCTTTCATTCCGCATTTGTTGGTTAATTAGGGTTTTATTTGGCGTAAATTCCTTATAATTCAATAAAACACTATTCACCCCCCTCTAGTGTTTATTCCTCATAGCACAGGGTCACTACAAAATGGCATGGTCTTGATCGGTGATGATAGCTCATGGTGCTTTTCCCCACATACAATTTAACCAAGTTTCAAATAACCACATGAATGTTTCTTCCTTCTCATCATCAAGAAGAGCACATCTAAATAAATTAGATTGCCTATGATGATTTACCCCAGTAAAAGGTGCAAAAGGCAACATAAAACTATTTGTTTTGTATGTGACATCAAACACGAAACCATCTCCAAACTAAATATATGAAGTCCGAGCACGTCCATCAGCCCAAAATATACTTCTACAAACATTATCATCATCATACTCAATAGCATAATAAAACTGATAGTCTGTAGCTCACCTTACCAGAAATTGTTCAAGTACTCTAATGCACTCGTGTCCAATATTGTTATTCCTTTTAACTCTCAAATGATCACTGCATTGCTGTGAAGTAATATTTACATTAGTACTGCTCGTCGCATTTAGAAGCCGTGCAATCTTTGAAGGGCCAACACCACAACTACGAAACTGATTAACTAAGCTCTTACACGTTGCATCTAGATGCGATTTATTATGTGACCATAATAATTGGATCTTCGAAGGGGTTCTAAGCAACTCATGATTATGAATGGATTCAAAGGTTTTGATGACCCATACTCCATCGTTCATTTTATGAACCTTCATTCGAGCATACAACCTTCTCTCTCGTTTTTCCTTCTCTTGATTTCCCTTCCGATCTCCCTCTTATCATTTAAGCTTTTATAACCTTCTTTGTTGCAAACATAGAGCTATTCATGGTAGCCCCATCTTTTCCCTTTGCACTAGTTGACTTACGAATAGAACACCCTTCTCTTTCTGCGTATACATTATAAAACTCCCAAGCTTCTTCTGGTGTAGAAAATTGCATCCCAATATGCGGTATGCCTTGTCCAATATCATTAACACTTTGATTATCCATTTGATTATCCATTTGATCTTCATTGGATTGATTTGGCATGTGCTGGTCATGCACAAATGGTTCACCCTCATCCATTTTCTAAAATAGAAACATAAATAAAATACTTATTTGTTAACTGCAAATATGAACGTAAATCATAGCATGATACAATAAATAGAAGAACACATTGCAAGTGTATTATTGAGATATGTGTACAAAATAGGGGAGATGCTATCAAAATTTTGTCCAAATTCTTAATGGTTGAAAACAAACTTACATACAAATACACCATGTTTGTTAATGGCCCCTTTCAACTGCATGTTTGCATGTTTGTGCTAAGGCAATGTTCACTTCTGAAGTATTATTGAATAAGTATAGCATCAGATTTCAGCAAGTTTCTTCCGATGTCGTAAAAAATGGCAATGGAAATAAACAACATCATAACATCATAACATCAGAAGTGAACATCATCAAAAAACATTTTATGGCAATAAACAACATCATAGCTAAAAATGAAGATTTAATTATTTCAATAATCACATCATCAATTTATTTTGTAATTCTCCTAAAAAAGTTTAGAAACTCAACATATATCTGCATATAAGTAGTAATTATGTAGAAAACTGATCAATCAAATGCTACCTAGACCATATGAAATTTTTCGCAAATTACATGAAAATCAAAATTTTACCCTAAAATGTTACCGTACATCGAGATAGTGAGATATTGTTGCGGGGGCTGAGAGGGGGTGAGTAGGGCGTCGGAGGATGAGATCGATCGGAGAAAGCAGGTGGGGTTGAGAGATAGGGGTGAGGAGGAGATTGGATGTGAAATTTTGCAACCGCGAGCTACGGTTAATGGGGGAAACAAGAGACACTGGTTGAGAGCGATAATGGGGGAGACGAGAGCCGAGCTGAGAAGGAAGATGATGACTTTCGGCAATTGTGGAGATCAGCTAGGGTTTCGGCAAGCTTGGACGGGATTTTGGCAACCTCGTTGTTTCAGAGTGTTTTCTCACTACAAAAGCGTTGACCGTGGATAACCCGGTCAATGTGGTCGAGGGGCCCAAGGGGGTCCCTCGGGTGTGTTGAGTCGGTGCAGACGAGACGCGAGTCGGAGTTGCAGACGACGTGGAGCGCGTCGGCTGGGCCGAATCGGGGTCCTCGGTCGCAAGGAGGGTGAGGGGAAGCCTCGACCCGATCGGAGACGCTCGGCCTCGGACGGTCGGACGACGAGGGGTAGCCTCGATCGTCCCGCTGGCTGCGTGGCCGGTGAGGGGCGGAGGGGAAGCCTCGGCCCGGGGTGAAACGCTCGGCCTCGGACGGTCGTGCTCGGCCTCGGACGGTCGGACGACGAGGGGTAGCCTCGGTCGTCTCGCTTGATGCGTGGCCGGCGAAGGGCGGAGGGGAAGCCTCGGCCCGTGGATCTGATGTCCTCCTGCGTAGACGAGGACACTCGTCAGGGGGCCGGACCTTGGTTCCAGCCAAAACCCCTCCGATGCCTAAGTCAGACAGTGATCTGAAAGAGGAGGCCCGACGGAGACGGTACGACTCGAGAGGAGATCGGAACGGCGTCTCACGGCGCGAGCGGGGGAGGAAGGAGGTGAAATGGGGGAACTAGGTCGTTGATGGAGTACCTTAGGTTTTAGATACCTGAGATGCGGTCCCCTGTCCTGTCGTCCTTCTAACCCTTTTATAGACCTCCCGCCGTGATTGCCCCCAACCCACGTCGCTCGTCTGCCCTCGATCGTGCCCCCTCAATCCGCCCCCCCCGTCGCCGCTCCCTGCGCCATGCCAGCACCTCCCCATAACAGCCATTAAGTGGCCACGGGATCGGGGGAACGGTTATCGCTGGAGCGGGTGAGTGACTCGTGCGTCATCGGGGCCGGGTCGGATCGACATTTGGGGGCCCTCATGGGGCTTTGCCAGGCGGGCCTGATCGCGCAGATGGGCTTCCGATCGGCGGTCAGGCACCCAGGCTCGTATCTTTCGGGCTTCGTTCGGTGGGCTGTGCTTTTGGGTCTATGTTGTTGGGCCTTCGTAAAATAGACGTATCAATTGCCCCCATCGGTGGGGCCGATCGGCCTTGGCCGGTTCGGTTCGACCGATGTGACTCCTGGGGTTCCGAGTGGTGCGTCAGTCGAGGCGTGGTTATAAATGAAGGTAATGATGAGGCGGATCGATTGGACTTCCTTTGGCGCCGATTTCGAAACGCCGCCGGTTCTCCGAGGCCTGTCAGGTGCTTTGAATTCGCCCCTGGGTCTGGTATATAAGATCCCTGGTTGTGTGGATCCCAATTTCTTCCTTGCTCTTCCCTCTGTCTTTGCTTTCCGCAACTTGGAGTTTCCCATCGCCTTCGTTTCCTTGTCTTCTCCAAATTAACATAAAAGGTAACTCATCCAGGTCGGTGTTTACGTCGAGATGTTCCACCTGGGCCTTCGTTTCCTGCTCAATCCCTTCCTCATCCAGGTCATGGAGTATCTCATGGTGCCCCTTTGCCAGTTCACCCCCTGTTCGATTGCGGTACTGACGGGCTTCGTGATGCTCTGCTGTACCCGTGGTCTGGAGCTGTCTCTCCCCCTTCTCTTTTACTTTTATCGGATCCAAACGGTCGGCCCCGGGTCATGGTTGCAATTCCGAGCCCGCTCGAGGAGGGAATGCCTGATCGGGCTACCCCGCTGGTCGGGGGATTGGAGTTCAGATTATGTCTTCGTGGTTTTCTTGGAGGGTGCCCAAATTCTGACAAGCTGGGGCGGGTCGGTCCGGCCCGACTCAACGCTAGCCCTCTCTGAGGCGGAGCTGGCGGCCGCCGCGCTGCTGTCGACCCTCCCCTTGGAGGCGAAATCCATCTGGTCTTTGTTAGACGACCTACTCTTGAAGGCCGTCTTGTGGTCTCCGGGTAGGTCACTTTTTCAGTCCTGGGTCGCCCCGTAGCTTACCCTGATTTCGGTTTCCCTTGCAGGAATGGCTGGTCGTGAGTTCACCCATGATGTTGATGAGCTGATCCGTCGCGGAGCCGCTCGGAGCCAGGGTAGTACCTTCGGAAGGGCACCTCGGCGAACCGTTGAGGAGGAGGTGCGCCGAGCCGAGTCCCCCGTGGGCAGGGTGGTGGCCGTGCCTCCCGCCTCTTCTTCTGGCGATCTCCTCCCCAGGGGGGTCGCGAGGGCCGTATTCGTCCCTCCAGCCCAAGTGGCGGGGGGGTAACGACGGGCCCGGTGCAATCCCTCCTGCACTTGGCGTCTCCCCTCTCGTCCCCAAGGGTGGAGATGGTGCGGGGTGGAAACGTTCCACTTCGGCGCTTGCCGAGCCTCGCGGAGGGAAAAGGAGGAAGGGAGATGTGGATCCCTCCAGTCCGGTGTGCTCCGCGCCTCCGGCGGCGACCACCGGGGATCTTCCGGTGGCCCTGACAACCACCCCCGTCGCAGCGTCCCCGCCTATATCACCGGGGATCGGAACCCTGTTGTCGAGCAATATGGCTTCCCTCGATGTCACCCCCGGGAGTTCGGTGTTTGTCGACCGAGCCTTGGCCCAGCAGGTTGCTGAGGGCTCCGTCCTTCCCCGGGACCGCAGTCTCCTCGAGAAGATCCCCGCCGACAAGGTGTCGGACTCCTTGGTCTGGACCCTCCAACAGGTTCGGCTATTCTGCAGTCCTTCCCTTCCTTTCACTCTCTTCTTGGCTCATGTCTCGTCTTTCAGGGTTCAACGCTCGCTGTTGAGTTGCAGCGTCGAGCCATCCGTTTGAGGCAGCTGGAGGAGTCCTCTGTGAGGGCCCACGAGCGGGCCGAGGCAGTGGAGGTAGCTATAACGGAGGCTCAGATGGAGTCTCGGCATCTCAAGCTTCGTGTTGCCGAGCTGGAGGGACGAGTGGGTGACCTCCAGGGAAAGTTGGAGGACGCCCGGCAGTCAGCTGAGGAAGCGGCGGAGTTGTTCCGCCTGGAGAGGGAGTAGCTTCAGAGGGAACTGTTGGATCGACGTCAGGTGGCGCGGCTTGCGGAGGAGGTGGAGAGGGGTGTCGTCGGGACCCTGGGGGAGAAGATCTTCGAGGTTCTCAGGGAGGCCTTCGGTACGTATGAAGACCTCATCGCCCCTCGGATTGTCGAAGTCGTCCAGTCTTCCTTCCGGGATTGTACGGAGCGCGTTCGGCAAGCTCCCCCTCTTGTCAATCCCCCTCGCTCCGAGCAGGGCGAAGCGCCCGAGGATGTGTCCTCTCGAGCCCGGGCTCCCTAAGTCGTCCCTCCTGGCCTTATCCTCAAATTTTTTAGCATCCGCTTCGCTTTGGGCCAGTCTACTTGAAATGGATCCCTGCCCCTGCTATCTCCTTCGGCATCGCTATCGACTCCCCGCTTCAGAGCCAATAATTGCTGGTTGCATGGATGTTCGCTGAGGCCGGCAACTTTTGGGTCCTTAGCCAACAAATTTCGCTCTGTCGGTGTCGCCCTAGTTTCTGTTGGGGACGAACTTTGTTGTCCGTCGAGGGTGGATTATTTGTTGAGAGGTTCCCTCAGTCTTCGATTTCCTGTAAATAAGACACACTTTTGTACCTTGGTTAACTGTTATAAACGAAATTGACTTACTCGGACTTCTCGCGTATTTTGCTTTGCTGCCTCGTCCTCGGCCTAGGACTGGTTGACGCCTGAGCTGGCTGGGGGAATTGCCTCCGGATTTACGAGCGATGGAGTCGGTCGGCGAGGGTGAAGTTCCTCGGCTTAGGACCGGTCGGCGTCCGCACTGGCTGGGGGAATTGCCCCCAGACTTATGAGCGCAGGAGTCGGTTGGCGAGGGCAAAGCTCCTCGTGTCACGCACCGCTTCCCAAAACGATGGAGGCGAAGCGTGACGAGGCCCGCTTAGGCCAGAGCTTTAGAAGCTCGGACCCAATAAGCGTCGTAGAGGTACCATTTCAAAGAATTTCAGGTTCTTGCATTATTATAGTTCGAAACAAAAGAAAGTACGGAAAGGAAGTTGCATTCATTAAATAGAGATATAATATCCAACTGGTACAAAATCTAAAAGAAGCCTAAGCATGGCAACAAAGGATTTAAAGACAAACCTAAAAGTAGCAACCTCTGAAAGTGACGACTAAAACAATGACCGCTAGGTCTGGTCCTCGTCAGGTACGTACTCTGATGACGATGTCCTAGGCTCCACGTACTCCAGTGAGTCTGCCTCGTCCTCGAACTCTGGCTTAACACCTGACGTACAGCACCAAAAGAAGGAACTGTACGTCAGGTCAGGTCTATAAAAAGGGTTAGACCAAACTGCAAGTGTATCAACTTTTAGACAACGTTTTACTGGTTGATTAGCATGCTGGGGTTATAACTGAGTAACAAACAGAAGTAACGTAGCAGGTAAGTAAAGCGCAACAAGTAGTAGTTGTAGCGTGTGCTACCAACTACGGGACTAGCCTACAGGTGTCTGGACAAGACGGGACGTGACGGAAACAAGGCAGGACAAGACAAGTGAGACACGAAAGGGTTCACGCCTTACGGTTCGAGGGGGATCAGACCCTCTTGCCGTGCGCACGCTCAACCCCAACCCCAAACCCCAAGACAAGACAAGACATGACACCAGTACAAGGGATCACTCGCTCTAGCTTGGCGAGTGCCCTATTGCCCGCAGGCTGAGAATCAGTACAAGGGATCACTCTCTCTAGCTTGGAGAGTGCCCTATTGCCCTCGGGCTGTGTATCAGTACAAGGGATCACTCTCTCTAACTTGGAGAGTGCTCTATTGCCCGCAGGCTGTGAATCAGTACAAGGGATCACTCGGCGAGTGCCCTATTGCCCAGCGGGCTGTGAAAGACGGAACGTGACGTGACACGACGGGAAGGGTTATTCTAGGGTGTCTACACACACACGCACACACATGATAGCACTACAGCATCAAAAGTTGTTGTCAAGCTCAGACTTCGTCGTCAAGTCTGAGCCGTCAGGAGTCGTCCCGGACGCTATCATTTCACGTCCGGTTCTATACATTCACAGTCTAACAGTTCTAGCAACCTAAGACCAAAGCACGGTCAAAAATGCAAGTGGGTACACTTGCCTGCGATGGCGAGTGTGTCGTCCTCTCGAAGCGTCCCGTCCGAGCGTCTCGTCCGCGGAAGTCCGTCTGAAATATCGCCACGGCGACGATGTCAGGTCTCAAATTCATCAAATCCTATTAGGTTTCGTTTCTAGGTTGTCGGGACTATCCTATTCGTCAAAAGTCACTTTTAGATGTTCAACCCTATTCGACGATTCTATCCTATGTGCACAGTCAAAAAGTCCATTCGTCGATCTACAGTTCCACATCGTTTTGAGGGAGCAGAAAATAAATTTAATGAGTTAAGTTGCCGATTTTAGTTAGGTTTTCAGTTCTGCCATGGTGTGGGTTGTGCTATGAGTTAGGGGAAACTAACCTCGTAATGTCATCCACCAAGCGGAAGTCGGGTCTGAACGGCGCAACGTCGGCGTCGTCTGGAACTCCTCGGCCGTGGGTAGCGCAGCGAGGTACCTCTGGACAGCGGGATGATGACGTGAAATCAGCGAGCTAATCAGCGATCTCCTTCCCGTTGCGAGTAGCGCAATGGTTCTTCACGATAACGGCGACGTCGGCTAAAAGTACGTGCGTGCGGCAACGCACGTGAACTCCGAGAGTCCAAGGGGGCTGTTGGTAGATTAAGTGGGACCAAAGGAAGATGCTCGGCCCGGTGGATGGCCGACGGCGTGAGCGCACGGCTGTGGGCGGCCGTGAGAAGCCGGGGAGGACAGATTCGCGCCACATCCGTTGTCGCGCATCTCAGTGAAATTTCGGAGATGAACAGCGGGAACGGAAAGCTGCAGTGGGTAAAGGACTTCAAAACGAAGCCAACGGCAGTGGAGTTGTCACCGGGGGCTGGTCGGAGGTGGCCGTGCGCGGACGGCGAAGTTCAGCTTCCAGATCTGTGAAAAACAGCGGATGCGACGTGTTCCGACAAGGATTCCGGGAGCTACAGGTGGGCTATGAGTGTGAGGAAAATTGCAGTTGGTAGGTGGTTTCGATAGGAATCCAACAGCAGTAGGGTGGTCGTCGTAGGTGGCCGGATGGCCGGTGGGCGTGAGTTTTTCCGGCGGTGGCGCAGATCTGTAAAACTGTCGTTTGGGTTGTGTTTGAAAGCGTTTTGAGGGAGATAGAGATGAGGGAAGAGGGTAAGGGGAGGTGGAGATGCTTGGGGGGTCAGAGAAGAGTTGATCGGGGGTGGTGGTCGCCGGAGGGGGTGGCCGGAGGTGGCCGGCCGGCGGTGTTTTCCGGCGAGGCGCAGTTCTGGCCTGGGCTGTGTTTTGTGTGGTTTTAGATGGCTTTTGAGAGCTTTGGAGAGGAGGAGGAGGAGGAGGAGGAGGAGGAGGAGATGATGTTGGCCGGAGTTGGGGAGCTAGAGGTGGCCGTCGGCGGCTGGAGGAAGAAGAAAAAATCGGCCAAATGGGTTTCCCCCCTTGCGTGCGTGAGTTAGGGAGATGATAGGTTTGGTTTTGTAAGTTAGGAAAATTTGCTAATTGGGGTATAAATAGGGTATATTTAGGTGACTAGGAGAGAGGTTATGTGAGAGGAGGGGGGTGTAGTTAGGGGTACCAAATAGTGGGAGAATAATCCCATGCTGCTTATGAGGGATTCTCTTAGATTTGATTAGTGATTTGAAATTCGAAATTGATTAGAGGCTAATCAACGGTTGAGAATTGATCAGGGGATATCTTCCACTACGGGCATCGGAAAAATAATCCGAAAATACCGGGACGATCGTGGAGACGAGACGCACAGATCTACGGAGTCCAATCGTGCATAACGCCTACCAAGAATTTACGTAAAATTGGAAACGGCGTTTTGAGTCAAATGACTAAAACGCCCCTATCGTTCAAAGTCGTTTTGCGAGAAAACGAGCCGGGAAGCGACGCTCCCGAAAATTACAATAAAATCGAACGCCCCAAAACGTTCGCAACGGCGCATATGCCGGAGCTCGAAAACAGCCAAGTAAAATACGTGCACGATAAAGCACGTGCACGCAGAAATACGAACGGTCGGAAAGCGGCCGTTACATTCTACCCACCTTAGAAATGATTCCGCCCTCGGAATCACTCACTAATAATAATAATATCTATATATACTTATGCCTACGACTCCCATATACCACTTAATGATTACTAATCTTATAACTTCAATATCGTTCCTCAAATAATCCATCATAATCCTTCTTTTCACTGGATAAAGCCACGACTAAACTCACCTCCTAATACCATAGACCCATCACTAATTGTTCAAATTTCCAACCCAAGTTCTCATGAAAGAATAATAAGCATCTTCTCATACCATACCACTCCACTAAACATCATTGCTCAAAAACAATCCTTTAAACTCTCGATCTCTTCCCAATATTAATCAATCGCAAAAAAAAAAAATTTCTAGTCGATCACCAATCCAAGACAAAAACTTTGTCAATCTTACAACACCTTTCATGAATCAACAATCGTCGTGTCCTTAATACATCCCTTGTGACATCTTCCCACAAATCTATCTGCCAAAAATTTGGACTATCAAGATCACATCTCAACCTACCTACTATAGCTAATCCCAAGAAATATTAAGTCCGACTACCTAAACATCCATTTACCTCAACGCGTCGTGTTACCCCCAATGTCTTCTCACGTCAACACAACGATCAAGTCTCGATGCTAATAAAAGCTCTACTCAATCTCATGATCACTCCAAATCATACTATCACGTCCTAGCTACTCTTATCTATCACTCGTCAAAGTTTCAGATCGATTAAGTACTCATCTCCCTGTACATAATTTCATCCAATTAGAGTTCTCCATTGGGTCCTTCACACCTTGGTATAATAAATAAGTCTTGGACAGCTCATTCTTTTCATCCGAAAGAAATCTATTCCAACATCCTATTGTTCCAAAATCGGTTAATCATTGCTATAACAAATCTCATCTCTCCCTGAGCCTACCCGCAAACAAAATCCTACCACAATAATAGCTAGTCCCAAAACTATAACAACCATAACATAATATTTCTAAATGGAGAGAGAGAAGAGAAAGGGAAACTTAAAACCAGTGCCTCATTTTTAAAACATTTGGAAAAACGTGTGGAGTCGTGATAATGGATGAGGAAGGATAATTGATTTGTGATCTTGTGAGCTAACTTCGAAAACTTTAAAGGTTTGGTTTAAAAGAAAAACAAAGTTTTAATACAATCGCACGCAGTCAAAGATAAGCTATTCTATAATCGCGAAAAACTACGCCTACGGAAATTGCCTGCTATGACCCTATTCATATATGTATGAATACCGTCATTCAGACAATTTCAATCCTATCTTGGTTAACACTGAGTACACATTCAAGTCGCGAAAAGACAATTATCAGGATCCTAAAGATGACACACTCATACAAGTCTACACACTCTACCTAACTCATGCATCACGACAACATTACCTACTAAGGGCCTACTCCTAGTTAGGGATGACATAGGCAACTACAGGCGCTGATGTCGACATACAAGAGGGAGACCGAAACCAAAAATGACACGAAACAAGATCGAAAAAACGAGGTCTGGTAGGGCGAGGAAAAAAAAGAGATAACTGATTGGATGGGACTAAGATGTTGCCTGAAATAATTAAGTAGATGGAAGAAGGATGGGTAGGGTGAGAAACGATTGTTTACAAATGAAAAATAAGTTTACACAAAGATTTTGAAATGCGGTCAAGAAGAACATAGAACTGGTATAATACTAATATTAAAATAATTGGAGTTCCCTCCAGTTTAGAAAATATTTTGAAAGCATGTACAGTAAGTGATTAGAAATAGATTTCGTAGTTTATAAAAATGGTATATTGAATTTTTCAAAGTGGTAACAAAGTTTCAAAACTAAAATACAATGGATACGATTCGAAAATAAGTACGAGACCGTAACTTAAAATTTTATGATCAAGAAGGTTTCAAAATTTGCGAAAGAATTTTAACCCAACCGAAAGTAAGAAATTTTAAATATTTAATAAGAGTTTTCAAGGAAGTTAAACTGAGCGAAGGATTTTAATAACAAATTCTGAAAATTACTTTTTTGAGGAAGCAGAATTGGTCAAGGAAGGAATTTGAAGGATCGACGATAATCGTCAGGAAACGATCACGATCACGTGAATCGGGAGACATGAAAAGATTTCAAGGAGAATACGTGTAGGATACAGATCGTGAAGAGCTACGATGGAAGATTACGGTCAATAACACAAAAGTGTAATGATCAGAGGGACACTAGAAGTCAGGGGTCCTAATCATCGGGTCGTCTAAAGATTAGGATAACTCAGCTCTAAGACTTCCTAATGAGCTGGTCTATATTTGGGATCTAAAGATATGGTTCCTAAGAGAATCAAGGTTATGTCCCGCTGGGCCCGAAGTCGATGGAGCTGGGCGAGCGACTAACTAAAAGAAGGACTCTAGAAATCTAATACGATCAGAATCAAATGGGGATGCTAAGATAGTCTAGGACGAGGATGACTAAATCATAACCAAGGCGTCCGACTATCAACCTGGGACGTCTACCTAAGTCTTCCTACTATCTAAGACTGGGAAACTAATTCAGACTTGTACATGGATATCAAATGAATGCGGTACTTTTATTGTTCCGAACTTTTGCAAGACCTGCATGGGCCACCACTCAAACATGTCACGCCCCGCTTCCCAAAAACGACGGAGGCAAAGCGTGACGAGGCCCGCTTAGGCCAGAGCTTTAGAAGCTCGGACCCAATAAGCGTCGTAGAGGTACCATTTCAAAGAATTTCAGGTTCTTGCATTATTATAGTTCGAAACAACAGAAAGTACGGAAAGGAAGTTGCATTCATTAAATAGAGATATAATATCCAACTGGTACAAAATCTAAAAGAAGCCTAAGCATGGCAATAAAGGATTTAAAGACAAACCTAAAAGTAGCAACCTCTGAAAGTGACGACTAAAACAATGACCGCTAGGTCTGGTCCTCATCAGGTACGTACTCTGATGACGACGTCCTCGGCTCCACGTACTCCAGTGAGTCTGCCTCGTCCTCGAACTCTGGCTCAACACCTGACGTACAGCACCAAAAGAAGGAACTGTACGTCAGGTCAGGTCTACAAAAAGGGTTAGACCAAACTGCAAGTGTATCAACTTTTAGACAACGTTTTACTGGTTGATTAGCATGCTGGGGTTATAACTGAGTAACAAACAGAAGTAACGTAGCAGGTAAGTAAAGCGCAACAAGTAGTAGTTGTAGCGTGTGCTACCAACTACGGGACTAGCCTACAGGTGTCCGGACAAGACGGGACGTGACGGAAACAAGGCAGGACAAGACAAGTGAGACACGAAAGGGTTCACGCCTTACGGTTCGAGGGGGATCAGACCCTCTTGCCGTGCGCACGCTCAACCCAACCCCAAACCCCAAGACAAGACAAGACATGACACCAGTACAAGGGATCACTCGCTCTAGCTTGGCGAGTGCCCTATTGCCCGCAGGCTGAGAATCAGTACAAGGGATCACTCTCTCTAGCTTGGAGAGTGCCCTATTGCCCTCGGGCTGTGTATCAGTACAAGGGATCACTCTCTCTAACTTGGAGAGTGCCCTATTGCCCGCAGGCTGTGAATCAGTACAAGGGATCACTCGGCGAGTGCCCTATTGCCCAGCGGGCTGTGCAAGACGGAACGTGACGTGACACGACGGGAAGGGTTATTCTAGGGTGTCCACACACACACGCACACACATGATAGCCCTACAGCATCAAAAGTTGTTGTTGTCAGGCTTAGACTTCGTCGTCAAGTCTGAGCCGTCAGGAGTCGTCCCGGACGCTATCATTTCACGTCCGGTTCTATACATTCACAGTCTAACAGTTCTAGCAACCTAAGACCAAAGCACGGTCAAAAATGCAAGTGGGTACACTTGCCTGCGATGGCGAGTGTGTCGTCCTCTCGAAGCGTCCCGTCCGAGCGTCTCGTCCGCGGAAGTCCGTCTGAAATATCGCCACGGCGACGATGTCAGGTCTCAAATTCATCAAATCCTATTAGGTTTCGTTTCTAGGTTGTCGGGACTATCCTATTCGTCAAAAGTCACTTTTAGATGTTCAACCCTATTCGACGATTCTATCCTATGTGCACAGTCAAAAAGTCCATTCGTCGATCTACAGTTCCACATCGTTTTGAGGGAGCAGAAAATAAATTTAATGAGTTAAGTTGCCGATTTTAGTTAGGTTTTCAGTTCTGCTATGGTGTGGGATGTGCTATGATTTAGGGGAAACTAACCTCGTAATGTCGTCCAACAAGCGGAAGTCGGGTCTGAACGGCGCAACGTCGGCATCGTCTGGAACTCCTCGGCCGTGGGTAGCACAGTGAGGTACCTCTGGACAGCGGGATGATGACGTGAAATCAGCGAGCTAATCAGTGATTCTCTTTCCCGTTGCGAGTAGCGCAATGGTTCTTCACGATAACGGCGACGTCGGCTAAAAGTACGTGCGTGCGGCAACACACGTGAACTCCGAGAGTCCAAGGGGGCTGTTGATAGATTAAGTGGGACCAAAGGAAGATGCTCGGCCCGGTGGATGGCCGACGGCGTGAGCGCACGGCTGTGGGCGGCCGTGAGAAGCCGGGGAGGACAGATTCGCGCCACATCCGTTGTCGCACGTCTCAGTGAAATTTCTGAGACGAACAGCGGGAACGGAAAGCTGCAGTGGGTAAAGGACTTCAAAACGAAGCCAACGGCAGTGGATTTGTCACCGGGGGTGGTCGGAGGTGGCCGTGCGCGGACGGAGAAGTTCAGCTTCCAGATCTGTGAAAAACAGCGGATGCGATGTGTTCCGACAAGGATTCCGGGAGCTACAGGTGGGCTATGAGTGTGAGGAAAATTGCAGTTGGTAGGTGGTTTCGATAGGAATCCAACGGCAGTAGGGTGGTCGTCGTAGGTGGCCGGATGGCCGGTGGGCGTGAGTTTTTCCGGCGGTGGCGCAGATCTGTAAAACTGTCGTTTGGGTTGTGTTTGAAAGCGTTTTGAGGGAGATAGAGATGAGGGAAGAGGGTAAGGGGAGGTGGAGATGCTTGGGGGGTCAGAGAAGAGTTGATCGGAGGTGGTGGTCTCCGGAGGGGGTGGCCGGAGGGGGCCGGCCGGCGGTGTTTTCCGGCGAGGCGCAGTTCTGGCCTGGGCAGTGTTTTGTGTGGTTTTAGATGGCTTTTGAGAGCTTTGGAGAGGAGGAGGAGAAGGAGGAGGAGGAGGAGATGATGTTGGCCGGAGTTGGGGAGCTAGAGGTGGCCGTCGGCGGCTGGAGGAAGAAGAAAAAATCGGCCAAATGGGTTTCCCCCCTTGCGTGCGTGAGTTAGGGAGAGGATAGGTTTGGTTTTGTAAGTTAGGAAAATTTGCTAATTGGGGTATAAATAGGGTATATTTAGGTGACTAGGAGAGAGGTTATGTGAGAGGAGGGGGGTGTAGTTAGGGGTACCAAATAGTGGGAGAATAATCCCATGCTACGTATGAGGGATTCTCTTAGATTTGATTAGTGATTTGAAATTCGAAATTGATTAGAGGCTAATCAACGGTTGAGAATTGATCAGGGTATATCTTCCACTACGGGCATCGGAAAAATAATCCGAAAATACTGGGACGATCGTGGAGACGAGACGCACAGATGTACGGAGTCCAATCGTGCATAACGCCTACCAAGAATTTACGTAAAATTGGAAACGGCGTTTTGAGTCAAATGACTAAAACGCCCCTATCGTTCAAAGTCGTTTTGCGAGAAAACGAGCCGGGAAGCGACGCTCCCGAAAATTACAATAAAATCGAACGCCCCAAAACGTTCGCAACGGCGCATATGCCGGAGCTCGAAATAGCCAAGTAAAATACGTGCACGATAAAGCACGTGCACGCAGAAATACGAACGGTCGGAAAGCGGCCGTTACACCTCGGCTTAGGACCGGTTGGCGTCCGCGCTGGCGGGGGGGAATTGCCCCCAGACTTATGAGCGCCAGAGTCGGTCGGCGAGGGCAAAGCTCCTCGGCTTAGGACCGGTCGGCGTCCGCGCTGGCTGGGGGAATTGCCCCCAGACTTTCGAGCGCAGGAGTCGGTCGGCGAGGGCAAAGCTCCTCGGCTTAGGACCGGTCGGCGTCCGCGCTGGCTGGGGGAATTGCCCCAAGACTTATGAGCGCAGGAGTTGGTCGGTGAGGGCAAATCTCCTCGGCTTAGGACCGGTCGACGCCCGCGCTGGCTGGGGGAATTGCCCCCAGACTTACGAGCGCAGGAGTCGGTCGGCGAGGGCAAAGCTCCCCCTCCTCCTCCCGTGAGGCGGCGGTCTTCGTTCTTTTGCATCCTTAGTGAAATGATGATTCCGTTGAAGATTAAGAAAAGTCAAAAGGGAATGCAATTGTACTTTTAAGGGTCATGTCGGACTAGTACATTTGGAGGAAAGGAAAAGAAAATAAAGCTAGGCAGAGGGATGTAAACCTAGATAATCCCCTCAGACTAGGCTACGACTGGGGGGAGGGACCTCGCCCGCTCACTCTATGATGCGGAGGGGTCCTTGGACGGTGTTGATCTTCTTCCCCTTGTCCGGCTGCATAGAGTTCCCTTCCCCGTGAGCCGGCTCATCGGCCAAGTTCCTGGCGTGCCCCCGGCTCATCAGCTTCTCTATGTCCTTCTTCAAGTGCCAGCAGTCTTCAGTGTCGTGGCCATTGTCCTTGTGGTACTTGCAGTACTTCTCCCCGTTCTTCCCACCTCTTTTTGCCTTCGGTGGGGGGCGATCGGCGCGCTCTTCCTTCTGTACTTGAGCGAGGACGGCGTCTGGGGTGGCGTCCCTCGTACCCTCTCCCCGCTGCCTGTTTCTTGGCCTCTTCTCGGTCCGGTACCCTTCGGGGCTGCCTCGTCCGCTGTCGCCGCGCTTGGTCCCTCGAGTGGCCTTTCCTGCCTCAATGGCCAAGGTCTCCTCGGTCAACATGAAGTGCTCGGCCCTTGCCATGATCCCTGGGAGGTCCTTCGGGGGATCGTTGTGCAGAGATTTCTTAAGGCCTCTATGACGCAGCCCTTTCTTAAGGGCCGTTTGGACAACAAGATCGGGAGGGCTGTTCACGTTCAGCCTTTCTGCGTTGAAGCGGCGCATGAACTATCGGAGCAGCTCGGCTGGGCCCTGCACTATGTTAAACAGATGTTCAGCATCAGGCTTTACCTGTCTCCCTGCCATGAACTGTTTGCAGAACAGCTGGGTGAGTTCCTCGAAGCTGTCGATGGAGCGGCTGGGTAGGCTGCGGTACCAGGTCCTCGCCGCTCCCCTGAGAGTTGAATAGAAGCCCCGGCAGAGCAGGTCATTGATCGCTCTGGGACGTAACCCAAAAGAACGGTTGTAGTTTTACCGCAAGTGCACAGTGTAGCAGCGAGCGGGTTATCGAACACAGGGAGGACGAATGACCGTGCTTGCTCCAATCAACCTGGCTATTTAAGAAGAGAGAAATTTGCCTTTGGCGATCCTGTCACAATCGTTAGACAAAGTGCGAAAATATCAAATCAAATAAAGAACGTCTAGGGAATGGGGAATTCCCGCTACTCACCGTATTTCATGAATGTGGTTCATCGGTATCAAAATCGCTAGAATAAGATTTTGGATGAACTAGTTGCAACTGAATGTAGAACCAAGCTCACGCTCTCGCGCTGTTGCCGGTCTATAGCTATCCTAGGCTCGGGTCCAATCTCTTGCAAACCCTAGCCTAGGGAAGCTAGCATTAGGATCAACATCATCGTCCAATCGCGCACCGAGTCCAATCTCTTGCAAACTCGGCTCACGAACTAGATTGGGATAGTTCCTACCCGTCCAATCTCTTGCAAACGGGTATTGGCGCGGAATTGAAATCGAAAACCCTAGTATCGGTCCAATCTCTTGCAAACCGATACTACGGAAATTCGATTCCAACCCAATTCGGATTTCTAGGGTTTCCTATCGAATTGGGATCCAATCTCTTGCAAATCCCAATCGATGTGAATTCCTAGCCATCCGTAGTAAATCAATCACAATCTAATCCCTAGTAACAATTCTAGCAAAATTTCTACTAATTCATCACAAGTATGAAATTGGGCTCGTAGGGTTCATCCCCACGCCCCAAGACGTGGCGACTACTCGCAATTCATAGCAAGATCACAAAAATAATCAATGAAATAAGTAATAGAATTCATCACAATATTGAGATATGCAATAAAAAATAGAATTTTTAGGGAAAAGAGATGCAAACCAATGGAGTTCTTCAATTAATCCAACAAAAATCAAACTTTATCTCTTCTCCAATCTCCAAAATAAAGCAAAAAAGTTAATCTAAAAAGCTGCAAAAAAATCTATGAAGAAGCTATCAAAACTAGGGTAAAAACAGGGGTTAAATAGCCCCCAAAATCGTCCAAAAACTGTGACCAAAATACCCCTGCGCAGCCTGTTTTCCGCAATTTTCGCTACAGGCAGCGCATCGCACTCGGCCGAGTGACAAAAGTCGCTCGGCCGAGTGAAAACCCTGTAATTTTTCAGTAAGTATCGATCTTCAGGGTTCTTCATTTTGGGGGCGGCTTGGCCGAGTGAGTTGTCGTCACTCGGCCGACGGCTTCATGGTACTCGGGCGGACGGGATAAGCCACTCGACCGAGTGGGTCTTCTGAAGCTCAGGCAGTCGAAAAACAGTAACTTGGGGATTATTGAAGGGATTCGTCTGGGCGCCACTCGGGCGGACGGGGTCTCGTCACTCGGCCGATGTGGTCTCCGTCGCTCGGCCGAGTGCACATAGAAATCGTGTCTGAACTGGTCGGCCGAGCGGTGTCTCGCTGGTTGGCCGAGTGGCTCCTCCACTCGGCCGAGTGGGACACAAAACATGCCCAATCTGCTTATTTTGGCCTCCTCGTCGCTCCTGCGACGTCTGTTCTTCTTCCGCTCCTCTCCAACAGCAAAATGCCCCTCGGGGAGGTCGTCGGTGACCGTCTGGAGTAGGCGTATCTCGAGATCACTCCAAATCACGCCAAATCACCTGAAATGCGACAAAAACAACAAATCGTGAAAAGCATCGCAATATCGTCGATATATCGTGGAAAACATGATTTGGGCGATCTAAATGGCATGCAAACATGCGGGGAAAAGGTGTAAAATAAGGAGTGATCAAAATCCCCCAAGCTTGCCTCTTACTCGTCCTCGAGGAAGGTAAGTAAAAGGCGAACCCGGTGAATTCGGGTAACGAAAACGGCGGAAAAGATAAAAAATGAAAAACGGAGAAGAAAGAAATGAAAATAAAGAAGAAAGAAAGAAGCGAAGAGGTAAGCTGCTAGATCATTTCCTCAGGACGTGGGTTCCACTTACTCATATAGCATGCACTGAATGAAAAACACATGTCAAAGAATTTTATTTTGATATCATAGTATAATAGTGCAAGTAGAAATAGAAGACCCACGAACAACAATATAATCATGAAAAACGGAATAATTTTATAATTAACATCGTCTGAATTATTTAAAGCGGTATACAAATCACAGATCACACACTTTTCAATTGAACGCTTTCTATCAGGAGTATAAGAGTATCACACTATAGAATAGAGAGAATAGAAAAGTATGGATTTCATGAAATGAATGCTAGGCTTAGATTTCTGGATTTCGTAAAGCTAAAAATAATCTCACCGAGTATAGAATATTACTTAGCCTAGGTTGTCGTGCAACGTCAAGTAGTCGCTCTCTCACACATCAATGGATCCCCTCCCCCAAGCTTATCCATAAGTGTGATGGCATAAAAAAATATTTACATCCCCATTCCTATAAAGCTCCAAAAGCAATGATAGAAAGAAAGAAAGTGAGATGGGATCTTTTATTGAGGATTTTTCCTCTTTTTTTTCTTTTTTTTCTTTTTTTTGATAAAAAAGCATATATACACAACGATCCCAACTCAAAGAGAGATAATGATATACAAGAATATTCTCTTTTTTTTTTCCTTTTTTTCGAATAAGAAATTTGAAGCTAGGAATTAATAGCGGGGGAAATGCCATATAATAGAATCGCTAAGGGGAGATTCACCAATGATTTTAAAAGTAGAGAAATGATCTTCAAGATTTGTGGAGAAAGAAATAAATATATCACTCGGTTCACTCTATAAGACATGCACGACAACTTCAGTAGGGTAATCTAATCTACTCAGTTTCGATCACAAAAAAGCTAACTAATCCAAATTTATCATAGCTAACATCATTCAATCATCCTGAAGTGAAGTGTACAGTTCATGCATATAGAAGTGATATAGCAAAAGAAATCAGTACTCCAGACATAGGCATTCAATGCGTGAATCTTGGTGTGTTTTCTGTGATAGCATACATATGAATATTCAGACTCAGCTAATAGTAAAATTTCATCCATTTTCATGTGGAAAAAGTGCGGGTTACTATCTCTAGATGCAAGGCAAGTCATAACATATGATATCAGAAATAAAACCTAAGACATGACAAATTAAGCATGCATATAGAATAAGCTAACTCCACGTCATCATCATCACAGAAAAGTCATCTCTAGCATGAGATGAAAAAGAAGGAAATAAAGAGAAAGGGAAAATAGAACTATTTACAATGCGGCACACAGAAAAATAAGAAAAACGTGATGCATGGCAAAATAAAAGGAAAAATGATGAAAAATAAGTGCAAAAGCGAAAAATGGTGTGAAAAACTAAAAATAAAGGTGGCAGATCGAAAAAGAACGTGAGAACTCACTTCCCCAAGCTAAATGGCACAGTGTCCTCAATGTGCAAAGTGTGGCACACCGAGAGACAAGAAATGTGAGGGGAAGGTGAGGATGCATGCAAGATGAAAAGAAAAAATGAAAATAAAAATAAAGATAAAGAAATGAAAATATGATGCGGACATGATGCATGCACAGATAGGAGTGATACCGATATATAAGAGTGTCACCAAAAACGCTCCCTCTCTCCCAAAAAGATGTATAAATAGATGGTCGTCATGAGAATCCCAAAATAAGTGAGGGGAGGGGGGGTGGGCAAAAGTGCAACAGGACCCAGCAGAAACGGGCAGCACAACGGCAAAAGGAATAATCGATGGCATCAAAGGTGCCTAGGAAGGTGGTGCTGCACCGTCTCCGTCCTGAGGCGGAAGTGGTGGTGGTGGCTGGACAGGCCGCTGAGCGGGTGTGGGTGTGGAAGTGGTAGCAGGTAGAGTGTGTGTGGAAGTGTGGGTGGGAACCTGCTGGGTGGGTGGGGGTACGCACGGGAGACGCTCCAGGACCTGAGTAAGACAGTAGTGAATCTGGGGGATCAGGTCAAAGCGGTCAGCCATCGCAGAGACGGTGGAGGACAGGGTCCTAAGGTCGCCTCTGAGGCCACTCACCGCCCCCTCTAGAGCACGAATGTTCTGAAGTACAGTGTCGGGGGGAGGTGGTGCAGAGGGACGCACCAGTCGGGGCTGTGCAGGGCGTGGCTGGCGTACTCGAGTCGCGTATGTGACGGGCTCAGCGGGGAAGGGTACAAAAGGTGCTGCGCTCGCAAATGTGGGCCTGGCCTCGGTGTGAGGCCGGGGCAACGGCTGGTGAGAAGCAGAGGCAGCAGCAGCGAAAGAAGAGTATAAAAGAGGCAGTGAGTCGGCCGGAGAGGTCGGTGGCACAGAAGTGTGGACAGACGCCACGACACTCTCGAAAAATACAGCAGGGGTGGAGACAGAGGTGACTACCGCTGGGGTGGAAGTGTGTGGACCAAAAGGCGCAACCCCAGTGGAGATCATGCTAGCCATGGTCTCTACGACCGCGGCAAACGAGGGCTCTTCACTCTCAACAAGGGTCGGTGGGCGCTCGGGGAGTGCGGAGCAAAGAGGCTCGACGGACAGAGGGCCAGTGGTGGTGGTGGGAGTGGTGGTGACAGCCTCGGAAGTGGTGGAGGTGGTGGAAGTGGGCTCAGCTGAGGTACTCCTGACACCGACAGATGTGTCAGGAGCGGCGGAAACATCGGGGATAGGCTGAGGGGCCACAGGGTCAACAGGGGCGGCAGGCTCGGCAGGTGCGACAGGTTCTGCGGGGGCAGCGTGGGCAGCGTGGGCCTGCTCGGCCTCCTCGGCCTCGAGCACGTAAGCAGCTGGGATGAGGATATCCATCGCAGGGAGCCAGTCGACATGGGCTGGTGCAATCTGAGTCCGAGCTAGGCTCGGAAGAATCATGTAATCGGCCCCGTAGGGGCCATGCAACCAGACCCAGTGACGCTCACCGTGCGGACGAAGCATCTTCATCCGGGCCATAACATTGATCGACAAAGAAGTGGGGCCCGGTACTCGTCGCAAGTCGTCAGGGAAGTCCTCGCCAGTCATAAGTGCAAGCAAGGTGATCAGGCCGCCGCAGCATATCGGTGAGCGAGCGCCCACCGATACATTGATGCGTTCCAAAAACCAAGCCGCGACATCAATCACGACTGCGGGGACCAGCTCATCGCCATCCCTAGATAGAGCTCTGGGACGTGTCATCGCGTAGAGCATGTAGAGCTCCGATGTAGACATCGTGCCCGGCTCATATCTGGCCAAAAATGTCGTCGCCATAAGGCGCTGAGCAATGCAGAGGCAGGGATGAACAATGGCCGAGGCCTTGGCCCTACTAGGGTCAAAGGCAGCGTGAAGACCCGTAATCCGGGCCCAGAAGGCACCGGCGTCGAAGGAAGGTGGGGGGATATGGGTGGGGCCGTAACCGTGATCGGCACCGGGGACAACGGGCCACGAGAAAAACGCTCTCATCATATCGAGAGTGACCTGGCACTCCCGATCCATGAACCAGAACGAGCATCCCTCGTCGGTCCGGGCGATCGAACTAAGAATCTCAAGTGTCTGGCGGGTGAACGTGTCCGCTGACACCTGGAAGAAATCACGCCAGCCCACGTTGTCGTACAACGTGAGCATCCCCTCTAGTACCCCCAGGCGTCCTAGGTCAGCGAGGTTTGCAAACCTGGAGGGTACGATCGAGCGCTGGGAGATACGCTCGAAGACAGCGCGGTGTGCGTCGTCTCGGAACGTAATCCCGAGCGGCCCGACCAGTGGAGCCGGAGGTGGTGGCTGTGCGGTGGGGAGTGGCCGTGCAGGCTGTGCGGGCTGTGTGGGCGCTGCAGGCTGTGCGGGGTGTGCGGGGCCTGCAGGCTATGCTGGGTGGATGGGGTGTGTGGGAGACGGTGGAGGAGAGTCCTCCAACTCATGGGAGGGGCCGGCATCATCCGACCGCTTCCGCTTGGCGGAAGCTCTCTTCGACCGCGGCCGTGTCCGGGGCGGCATATCGGCCCCGAGCGCGCGCCGAAAAAACGTGAAAAGTGTGGCGTGTGCAAAATAATGGTAAGAGTGTACCCCGACACGTCGTGAGTGCTAAGCAATGGAAGCGTGCGAAGTCAGCGCCTCCACGAAGCTCAAATAAGTCCCGAGAAGCTCCCCTGAGCTCCCCTAAGCTCCCAAAAACAACCTGCGCATGAAATGGCGATATCAGCGGGTAATATTCAAAACGTATGGAGCATTAGGGGTATAATAGATACATATAGGAATTGATTTGGGTTAGGGGGTCGTTTAACACATGGATCCTCGAAGAATACACAAAAAGAGGCGAAAAGGGGCGAAATAAGCAATACCGGAGGTGGCCGGAGACACGGCCGCCGGCGGCGACTCGGGCGAGGCGCGGCGAGTGGTCGGCCGGCGGTGGCTGGCCGAGCGGCGGCGTGGCAACGGCGGTCGGGCGAGTAGGGGGTGCGAGCGGGCGAGGGAAGCTGAAAGGTCGGGGGTGCGAGCGGGCGATTGGATTTTAGCGTTTCGAAAAACGTGCCCCCCTCGACCTCTTATATAGCAAAAGTTACGACTCGGCCGAGTGACTTGGCCACTCGACCGAGTATGGTCAATAGAAAATTCCTCCCCGCTTACGCATCGGCCGAGTGGCCTTGCCAGCCTCGGCCGAGTGGAGTAAGTCCATTCGGCCGAGTGGCTCAAGCTACTCGGCAAGACTCGCCCCAGGAGTGTATCCGTTTTACTCGGCCGAGTGAAAATATATACTCGGCCGAGTAGCAGTTATACTGAAATCAGGAAAATAAACAGAGAGTTGGGTACAGCAGACTTCCCTCGTTCGTGAGCGGCTCGGCCGGACGAACTTGTGTACTCGGCCGAGTGAGCCTTGTGTTCTGCTGTTTGTCTTCGTTTGGGCTCTAAACTCCGTCTTTCTTCCTCCAGTCGATTTCATCTTACTCCTAAGCATCGAGCGTCTTCCTGGGGCGCTCCTCGTCGTCCCGTTCATCCTCCTCATGATGGATTTACCTATCTCCTCTCCTGTCCAGAAAAATAGGACCCGTTATCACAAAATTTTTTGGGCAAACGACTCAAAACACTAAAAATTTCTAAAACAAAAATAAAGAAAAAGCAAAAATAAAGCAATAACCGTCGGGTTGCCTCCCGACAAGCGCTCGTTTAAGGTCGTGAGCTCGACCCCCTATGATTTTCAATTAATGCGGGATGTTTGGTGCATATGAGATGCACCCATCAAACTTTCCGGGGAGAACGCTTGGATTCGGAAGTTGCGGTGGCGTGTTCTCCCGCGGTGGTCTCTCGTCTCGAATAGTGTTGGGGGGAGGCTCCCCCAAGCTACAGTTTGCTCCGGTCAACGGCTTCACCGGTGATGCCGATTTCCGTATCGGCGGATCTTTCTTTGGAGACTTTGATTTCGAGAGCTTGTAGAGCTCTCGAATCCTTGCGACATCAACGTCGCCTTCGTCATTTTCAGCGGAGAGGTCGGGGGAATCGTCTATCTTCTCTTCTTGGCCTAAATCCGGGCCTTCCTCAAAATCCTCATCGAAAAGAGCGCCAATCGAGTGGGGGATCACCTCTTCTATCACCTCATCAAGGAGGTCCACGTAGTCAAGTTCCTCGTGGTAAGGCATGTGTTTCATAGCCTTAGGAATGTGAAGCTCCACCTCGATGTTGCCGACATTCAAAGTTAGGGTACCTTCTCGCACGTCGACAATCACTCCGGCGGTGGCGAGGAACGGGCGTCCAAGTATCAATGAAGTATCTCCCTCCTCCTTAACGTCCATCATAACGAAGTCACATGGCAAGCATATTCCTCCCGGGACTTGTAGCTGGATGTCTTCGGCGATCCCTACCGGCCTTGTTATTCGCCATCGGCCAATTGTATCCGCATGTCGGTAGGTTTCAACTTCGTCCCGGTGTTTAGCCTTAAGAACATGGAGAGAGGCATGAGGCTCACACTAGCCCCTAGATCTACCAACGCCTTTTGAAGAGGGACGCCGCCCAAGGTGCAAGGAATCCGAAAACTCCCCGGGTCTTTAAATTTGGCCGGCTCCTTCTCTCTCTTGGTGAACCAAGAGCCCTCCTCGGCTAGCATGATCTTTTCCTTCCTCCTTCTCCCCGAAATCAAGTCCTTTAAGAATTTAGCATATGTGGGGATCTCCACGATGGCGTCGAGGAAGGGAATGTTGAGGCTAACTCCTCTAAGATACTCGAGAAACTTTGCTAGCCTTTTCTCCATTTTCGCTCTAGCAAGCCTTTGGGGAAATGGGACCGGTGGCATGAAGCGCCTTTCCTCAATCAATTGTTCCGCTCTAGATTTCTCCTTTTCTTGTGGCTCTTTCTCCTTATCATCTTCAACTACCGGCTCAATTGGATCCAAGCTTTCCTCCATGGGCTCCTCGGTAGGAATCATTGCGGGGGAGGTATCCTTCCCGCCTCTAGTAGTAACGGTAACTACGGCATTGATGTGGTCGGTGTTGCTCCGTGGGTTTTGCTCGGGTTGCGCCGGCAATCGTTGAGTGTTCCGATTGAGCAACGCCAATTGCTCTGATATTTGAGCCACAACAGTATTAAGGGAGTCTTGCCCCGCCTTCAAGGTAGCATTGACCTTATTTTGCTCGACCATAAACGCCTCCACTCTAGCTTCGAAGTCGGATCGTTGTTGAGCTTGTGGAGGGTTTTGATTTTGATTCCTCCACCCTTGGTTGTATCCGGGCGGCCTATATGGTGGAACTTGTTGCTTCGGTTGGAAATTTTGTTGTGGAGGCCCCCTCGGCGGATAGTTTTGTTGTTGGGGTGGTGGTGGTCGGGCTTGTTGAGGTGGTGCTTGGGGCGGGTTCAAAGCTCCTTCATTGTTGGCGTAGGAGAATCCGGGATGATTTCTTGTGGCCGGATTGGCCCAATATCCTTGGTTCCCTGCGACATATTGTACTTGCTCCAAGGATCCTTCTCCTTGCTCTCCTCCCGAGTACATGGCTTGAGATTGGTCTTGCCAATCACACATTTGGTTCGTTGGAGCGGAGGTAGAAGGGGCTCCTTGGGGCTCCGTGATAAACTTCTCCATTCTCTCCACTACCTTGTGGAGAGAATCAAACTTGCTTGTAAGCTCCGCTACGGCCTTCGCCTCATAGATACTAGTCGGCTTCAAGGAGGACGTGGAGTGTCCTCGCTCATCGCCCCATTGTTGGTTGTTTGAGGCCATCTCCTCAATTAGGACCGTAGCTTCCTCGGGAGTCTTTGACAAGATAGCACCATTCGCCGCGGCATCAATAATTTGTTTGGTCCCTGGTTGGAGACCGTTGTAGAAGCTATGAACTAGCTCCCAATCTTCTATGCTATGGTGCGTGCATTGATGCTGCAAATCCTTAAAACGCTCCCAAGCCTCATAGAGCGTCTCCTGTGGTCCTTGCTTGAAGGACATGAGAGCGCTCCGGATCTTCACCGTCTTGGATGGCGGATAGAACTTGTCAATAAATGCACTCGCCAACTCGTCCCAAGAGGTGAAAACTCCGTCAGCCTGCGTCCTCAACCAATAGAGTGCCTTGTCCTTTAGTGTGAAGGGGAAGAGACGCAGTCTGATGGCATCAATGGAGACCCCCGGCATCTGAAATGTGGCGCACTTCGACAAGAATAATTGGATGTGGTAGTGAGGGTTTTCATGGGCATTCCCATGAAATGGATCCTGCTGCATCAGAACCACTAGTCCAGTTTTTAGCTCGAAGTTCTTGTCAGCCGCCAACTCCGGCACGGCAATGGATGAGGTCGTAGAAGAGGTTTTAGGCCGAAGCCTATCTCGAATAGAAAGTATCCTCGCCATCCTCGCCGCTAATTGGTCCGCAGTTTCCGGGTTGGTCAAAAACCGCACTTTCGGATTTTGTCTCCTTTCCGCTCTAAGTCTTCGCGCGGTACGTTCGATCTCGGGATCAAATAATATAGCTTCAGGGTCCGCCGTAGATCTCGTGTACATGCACAGGGAAAACAGAGTTTCAAAGAAATGATTAGTACCATGGAAGGGTTAGGTAAAGATAAAGAAATGGAAATAATAATAAAATAAAATAAAAAAGAATAGATAGGGTGGTAAGATCAAACGCAATCGCCTCCCCGGCAACGGCGCCAAAAACTTGATCGCTCCGGGACGTAACCCAAAAGAACGGTTGTAGTTTTACCGCAAGTGCACGGTGTAGCAGCGAGCGGGTTATCGAACACAGGGAGGACGAATGACCGTGCTTGCTCCAATCAACCTGGCTATTTAAGAAGAGAGAAATTTGCCTTTGACGATCCTGTCACAATCGTCAGACAAAGTGCGAAAATATCAAATCAAATAAAGAACGTCTAGGGAATGGGGAATTCCCGCTACTCACCGTATTTCATGAATGTGGTTCATTGGTATCAAAATCGCTAGAATAAGATTTTGGATGAACTAATTGCAACTGAATGTAGAACCAAGCTCACGCTCTCGCGCTGTTGCCGGTCTATAGCTATCCTAGGCTCGGGTCCAATCTCTTGCAAACCCTAGCCTAGGGAAGCTAGCATTAGGATCAACATCATCGTCCAATCGCGCACCGAGTCCAATCTCTTACAAACTCGGCTCACGACCTAGATTGGGATAGTTCCTACCCGTCCAATCTCTTAGAAACGGGTATTGGCGCGGACTTGAAATCGAAAACCCTAGTATCGGTCCAATCTCTTGCAAACCGATACTACGGAAATTCGATTCCAACCCAATTCGGATTTCTAGGGTTTCCTATCGAATTGGGATCCAATCTCTTGCAAATCCCAATCGATGTGAATTCCTAGCCATCCGTAGTAAATCAATCACAATCTAATCCCTAGTAACAATTCTAGCAAAATTTCTACTAATTCATCACAAGTATGAAATTGGGCTCGTAGGGTTCATCCCCACGCCCCAAGACGTGGCGACTACTCGCAATTCATAGCAAGATCACAAAAATAATCAATGAAATAAGCAATAGAATTCATCACAATATTGAGATATGTAATAAAAAATAGAATTTTTAGGGAAAAGAGATGCAAACCAATGGAGTTCTTCAATTAATCCAACAAAAATCAAACTTTATCTCTTCTCCAATCTCCAAAATAAAGCTAAAAAGTTAATCTAAAAAGCTGCAAAAAATCTAAGAAGAAGCTCCTAAAAAGTTAATCTAAAAAGCTGCAAAAAATCTAAGAAGAAGCTCTCAAAACTAGGGTAAAAACAGGGGTTAAATAGCCCCCAAAATCGTCCAAAAACTGTGACCAAAATACCCCTGCGCAGCCTGTTTTCCGCAATTTTCGCTACAGGCAGCGCATCGCACTTGGCCGAGTGACAAAAGTCGCTCGGCCGAGTGAAAACCCTGTAATTTTCCAGTAAGTATCGATCTTCAGGGGTCTTCATTTCGGGGGCGGCTCGGCCGAGTGAGTTGTCGTCACTCGGCCGACGGCTTCATGGTACTCGGGCGGACGGGATAAGCCACTCGGCCGAGTGGGTCTTCTGAAGCTCAGGCAGCCGAAAAACAGTAACTTGGGGATTATTGAAGGGCTTCGTCTGGACGCCACTCGGGCGGACGGGGTCTCGTCACTCGGCCGATGTGGTCTCCGTCACTCGGCCGAGTGCACATAGAAATCGTCTCTGAACTGGTCGGCCGAGCGGTGTCTCGCTGGTCGGCCGAGTGGCTCCTCCACTCGGCCGAGTGGGACACAAAACATGCCCAATCTGCTTATTTTGGCCTCCTCGTCGCTCCTGCGACGTCCGTTCTTCTTCCGCTCTTCTCCAACAGCAAAATGCCCCTCGGGGAGGTCGTCGGTGACCGTCTGGAGTAGGCGTATCTCGAGATCACTCCAAATCGCGCCAAATCACCTGAAATGCGACAAAAACAACAAATCGTGAAAAGCATCGCAATATCGTCGATATATCGTGAAAAACATGATTTGGGCGATCTAAATGGCATGCAAACATGCGGGAAAAAGGTTTAAAATAAGGAGTGATCATACATCACGTGGTTTCCCGGGTCTCCTATCCCGTCATACTTCCCCAACGCCGGGATCTTGATTCGAGAGGGGACCCGCGCGTCGGTTATTCTCCGTGATAGGGGGCATCGGTCTCCGTGGATGCCCCCGGGGGTTCGACACCCGCTTGCCTCTGGTTCGTTCTGTGGTGGAGGGGGCACAGGCGCCGGCGGGGCTGGCTCCACGGCCCTCGCCACACTGGGGGTCGGGCTGACCCGGCGCTCCCGGCTCCTCCGGCGGGAGCTCCCGCTCCGTCGCGATCGGTCTCTCGAGTGGTGCCGATTGCTTCTCCCGCGGTGGGGTGATCGTGGTCATCGAGACGACGCGGTCACCGATTCGTCCCCCGTGCCTTCAGTTTCTCTTCGGCTCCTTTCACGATGAGGGGAGGAGGCGCGCGATCTCGCTTGACGGGAGCCGGACAACGTGAACCGACGCTCCGTGTTCGGTCTTTGGTTCCCGTGGTCATCGACCACAGCGGATCGTAAGAGCGGGGGACCCCCCGCCCAACGATGGTCGTCGCCCAACGCGCCTCCGTTAGCTGGTGCAGTGCCGACGAGCTGTTGTACTGCCGCGACCAACGTCTGGATGTTCGAGTTGGTCTCCTGGGCCAGGGTACGGAGTTGTCCCTGTGTGGCTAGTTCCGACCCGACAATCTCTTCGGTTGAGGGGGCGGGATGATTGCTAACGGGTGTGTCTTCAAGGTTGCCGTTGGATGCGCCATTCCCCTCCTCCGGGATGGGGGGCATGCGTCTCTTTTCGTTGCTGGCTCGTGCCATTGCAGGTGCGATTTGTTTCTTCGTGGGACAGTCTTCGGTTCCCACAGACGGCGCCAGATGTTTCAGAGTGTTTTCTCACTACAAAAGCGTTGACCGTGGATAACCCGGTCAACGTGGTCGAGGGGCCCAAGGGGGTCCCTCGGGTGTGTCGAGTCGGGGCAGACGAGACGCGAGTCGGAGTTGCAGACGACGTGGAGCACGTCGGCTGGGCCGAATCGGGGTCCTCAGTCACAAGGAGGGCGAGGGGAAGCCTCGACCCGATCGGAGACGCTCGGCCTCGGACGGTCGGATGATGAGGGGTAGCCTCGATCGTCCCGCTGGCTGCGTGGCCGGTGAGGGGCGGAGGGGAAGCCTCGGCCCGGGGTGAAACGCTCGGCCTCGGACGGTCGTGCTCGGCCTCGGACGATCGGACGACGAGGGGTAGCCTCGGTCGTCTCGCTTGATGCGTGGCCGGCGAAGGGTGGAGGGGAAGCCTCGGCCCGTGGATCTGATGTCCTCCTGCATAGACGAGGACACTCGTCAGGGGGCCGGACCTTGGTTCCGGCCAAAACCCCTCCGATGCCTAAGTCAGACAGTGATCTGAAAGAGGAGGCCCGGCGGAGACGGTACGACTCGAGAGGAGATCGGAACGGCGTCTCACGGCGCGAGCGGGGGAGGAAGGAGGTGAAATGGGGGAACTAGGTCGTTGATGGAGTACCTTAGGTTTTAGATACCTGAGATGCGGTCCCATGTCCTGTCGTCTTTCTAACCCTTTTATAGACCTCCCGCCGTGATTGCCCCCAACCCACGTCGCTCGTCTACCCTCGATCGTGCCCCCTCAATCCGCCCCCCCCCCCCCCCCCCCCGTCGCCGCTCCCTGCGCCATGCCAGTACCTCCCCATAACAGCCATTAAGTGGCCACGGGATCGGGGGAACGGTTATCGCTGGAGCGGGTGAGTGACTCGTGCGTCATCGGGGCCGGGTCGGATCGACATTTGGGGGCCCTCTATAGGGCTTTGCCGGGTGGGCCTGATCGCGCAGATGGGCTTCCGATCGGCGGTCGGGCACCCAGGCTCGTATCTTTCGGGCTTCGTTCAGTGGGCTGTGCTTTTGGGTCTATGTTGTTGGGCCTTCGTAAAATAGACGTATCACTCGTGAATTTTAGGGTGACGGGAGACGAGATGAGAGGGGACGCTGGTAAGTCGCCTTGCAGAGTGGCACGTTGGTAATTTGCCGAAAGTTTACATCTCTCGAGCTGATTGCGTCATTCGTCGGCTGTTTGCAATTTGCTGTGACCTCTTGGATTGAATCGGACGGCTAAGAGCAATTTCGCCACAGGCAGCTTTCCTGTGGCTGTGCACAGGCACAGTTTCCCTGTGTGTGTGTGTGTGTGTGTGTGTGTGTGTGTGTGTGTGTGTGTGTGTGTGTGTGTGTGTGTGTATAAGCGCAAGATTGAATGACGACAGTCTTGGGCGTCAACCAAATTCCCATCAATGACAGCCTTCCTCGGGAATACCAGGGGCCTCAATAGCTCAGTGAGGCGTAGAGATCGTAGTGACAGGCTTTGTGGTCTGAAGACAACGGCGGTGGGATTATTGGAAACCAAGTTGAAACCCGGTTCATTAAACATGCAATTCTGTCTTCCTAAAGATTGGAATGTGCTGGAAAAATTTTCTACGCATAAGGTTGGGCGTATTTTATTAGGCTTCGATCCTAAAGTTTGGCATGCTGTGTTAATTTCTTATTCCCCCAACATATTACGGCTGGCCATCGAAATGCAGGAGGCTTTCATATGGTGTTAACAGCCATATATTCTTTCAATTCTAGCACGGATAGGAGAATGCTTTGACAGGAACTGAAAATGGATTCCATCAGGTTGAGAAATGAAGCTTGGATTATAGGGGGGATTTCAACTGCGTTCTTTACACGAAAGATAAAATAGGGGGGCATAAAATGATGGAAACCATGGTGGAGGAGTTCAAAAATGCATCGACGACTGCTTTCTCCACGAACTGAAAAGTAGGGGCCCACGTATGAGTTGGTGCAATAAAAGGATTGTAGGGGGACACATTGCGACGCAGTTGGATAGAGTCTTCTGCAATGCTAAGTGGACCTCCAAGCTTGCAGAGTCTTTCGTTGATTATCTGGATCCCCACATGAGCGACCACTCTCCAATGGTGATTAATCTTCATACTCAGGTACCATCCGACCCCAAACCGTTTAAATTTTTTAATCATTGGACGAGTTGGGAGGGTTATAAAGACCGGGTGGAAGCAAACTAGAGTAAATATATTTCTGGGTCCCCAATGTATTGCTTGACACACAAATTGAAGCGCCTTAAAAAAGAGCTTCGGCCATGGGCTAGTGCATAAACTGCAACAAGGAACATCCCTGAATGCCACAAGAAGTTGGAAGAGGTGAGGGAGCAGGCCGACATTCACTTATCTCCATATTTACAATTAAAGGAGCAAAGATTAGCAAATGAGTTAGCCAAACTCTTGGAGATGGAAGAGGAGATGTACCGTCAGAAGAGCCGACAGGATTGGATGAGTTTGGGAGACAGAAATACAAAATTTTTATATTCCACCATGAAAGCAAGGCAAGGCCATAATAATCTATATCATCTGGTAGATGCAAATGGGGCTCAAAACAGGACATACGAAGAACTAAAATATGAAGCTCCTCGTTTCTTTGAAGAATTATATAACCAAAACCATTACTGGCAGATTTTCCCAAAGCTGATCACTAAACGCAAGATCAACCCTAAAGCGGAAGTATTGCTGGATAGAAGGATATCAAATGAGGAGGTCAAAACTACAGTTTTCCAAATTGGGGCAGATAAAGCCCCATGGCGGATGGGTTCAATGGGTATTTCTATCAGCACAACTAGAGCATGATTGGAGTTATGGTAACAAATGATGTTAAATCCTTTTTTTGTACTGGGACTATGGTTCGCTAGATAAATCACACCTTCTTAACATTAGTGCCCAAAAACTCAAATGCAACTTATCTGGGAGATTACAAGCCAATAGCATGCTGTGACATGCTTTACAAAGTTATCAGCAAAGTATTATGCAATAGACTCAAAATGGTTATCCATAAGCTCATATCATCAAACCAGGCCGCTTTCCTAAAAGGAAGACTTATCTCAGACTGCTCCCTGTTAGCCCATGAACAGACAAGGGACTTCAATAACCCCATAGGGGCCAGAGCCTGTATTAAATTGGATCTGAGGAAAGCTTTTGACAGCGTAAATAGGGAATTTGTGTACTATTTTTTGCACCGACTGGGATTTAGCCATAAGTTCATTAACTGGATTAAAGAATGCGTCTCAACACCCTCTTTTTCTGTTATGGTCAACGGTGCTCTTGTGGGATATTTGAAGGCAACAGAGGGCTAAGGCAATGGGATCCTCTCTCGCCCTATCTTTTTGTAACGGCGATGGAGGCTTTTTCGCTCCTGGTCGCAAAGGCCATTACCACTCATACCATACATCCTATGAGACGGTCAGGATCCATATCTCACCTTCTATTTGCTGATGACCTACTCGTTTTTTGCAGAGCAAACAAACACTCTTTATATGGCCTAAAAAGTCTTCATGATGAGAGTTTTACTTGTATACAGGTCTCCTAGTAAACTGGGAAAAGAGTGCAGACATCTTTAGCAAGGGGGCTAAAAATCCCATAGTCTTAGCAGAGTACCTTGGAATTAAGCTAGCAACAACTATCACTACTTATCTTTGTCTTTCACTATCTTCAAAATACCCAACGTCCATAATGTACAGCAGGTCGGTTGACAAGTGCAAAAAAATACTAACGGGGTGGACATCATCCACTCTCTCTATCTCAGGGCGCATTGAATTGGTGAGATCAGTGATCTACGGTATGTTATTTTTCTGGATTCAAGCTTTTTGCATCCTACAATCAATTATTCGTACTATCTCAGCTGCATGCAGCAGATTTATCTGGGGATCATCTCGCATCTGGGCATGGAGTGATGTATGCACCCCAAAGACTGAAGGAGGAGTGGGCCTCAGATTACTGTCTGACCTTAACATGGAGTCGGGAATCAGGTTAACGTGGCAATATCTAAGCACAAAAGGCATGTGGGCAGATTACATGAAAAAGGACTATGGGCCTGCAAATAATTTCTACTCGACAAAGGGGAAGTCATCGCAATCAGGAACTTGGAAGTTCATGCTCCACTACAGAAGCATATCCCAAAAACTCATCAAAAAAGAGGTTAGAGATGGCCGCACAACATTTTCTGGGAAGACAACTGGTTGCCGACCGGTCCCATCTAAAAATACACATGATATTTCGATGGGCGCCAACACCAAACTGGTAGCTGACTACTAGAGTGGTACAGAATGGAAAGATGACCCAGAAATCTGTCAAATTAGACCAATGTTGCAACATATCAGGCTCGGACCTGGTGCTGATGCATGGAGCTGGACGGTCAGTCCAACCTTCAAGTTTTCCGAGGCATGGAAGGGCGCCAGGCTGCTAGGTACCCCATTCAAATACCACAAACTGATCTGGTTTCCTCATTGCGTGTCAAAGATGTCTCTCACCCTGTTGATGGCTTTTCACGGGAAGCTGGTAACGAAGGACCGTCTTGCTAATTGGGGGATAAATGCTCCACCAGATTACGTTCTGTGCGAAACAAATTCGGCTGAGGGGGTGGCCCATTTATTCTTCGAGTGCAAATACAGCAAATACCTCCTACGTAGAGGCTTATTGAAACTTGGTGTTGCCGCTCAAATAGACCCAAATCTCTAGGCGGTGGGGGACCTTTTTCTGGCTCATTAGTCAAACAAGCAGATCTTGAGCAGGGAAGCTAAAACAGCCCTTGCAGCCACGGTTTGGCATATCTGGAAGGAAAGGAACACGTGAATTTTTGAGAAAACAAAAAGGTCAAAGACACTATTATTCGAGGACATTGCCTCGGATGTCAGAATTACGCTTAGGGACTCTGACAGTGCTGATGAAGAAGCGGCGGAAGCCTTCGCAAGTTGGGAATTTAGAGATAATGGGTGAAATTTGAAGATCGATTGTATAGATTGTCTTTTAGTTATAAAGGGATTGGGAATTTTTTGTAGAGTGTGACGACGCATGTGTCCTCTCCACTCTCTATTAAATCCCAGTCTCTTATCTGATCCCACTATGTATTAGTTTGTATAGTTTACCCAATAAAGAACCACACTTACCTTTCATATATATATATACTAGTCATTACCCGTGCCCATAGGGCACGGTTTTTTTAATGGCTGAGTTTTTTTCCCCACATATTTCAAGTTCCCCAAATTTCAAGTTTTCCCACAAAATTTTAAGTTTCCCCCCAAATTTAAGCTTTCGCCCAAAATTTAAGTCCCCCGAAATTGTCATTGCCACCTAGAACCAACTTGGTACGTAGGACAAAGTTTTGTCCAAGTAAGATAAGATTCAAAATCTTCAAAGGACTGGAAAAAAATGGTTGGAAGGGGGGAGAATAAAAAATGTGGGTAGGTGTGTGGGGGGTCCAGGGGCAACAATGCAAAAACCAGGGTTGTATGTGCAAAATTTCCACCTCCTCTTTTATCCCTCAAAATCTCATCTCTTATATTTTCTCTTATCCAATTTCCCTCATTTATATAATAGATAGCGAATGCCCGTGCCCGGAGGGCACGGCAAAGATCGTCTCACGGACGTGAAACCGACGGGGACAGCTGGCTCAAGGGCAAAAGAATGACGGGGACAGTCGTCTCCCGGACGCAATACCGACGACGAAAAGGTAGTCATAACCCGTGCCCCAAGGGCACGATTCATTTAAAATATTGTCCCTTCAAAATTTTTGGACCCCCTAATTGTAAACGAACATCAATAGTCAAAGTGCAATAATTATTAGGACCCCCTATAAAATCTTAGTTCCTTAAAAATTTAGTTCCCCCTTAAAAGTTTAAAAAGTTTAGTTCTCCCCAAACTTTAATTCCCATCGAGAATTTAATTTCCCCATTGTTTATTTGGTGCCCCCAAAAAATTATAAACAAATTTACTTCCTTTTTGCCCACATTGTCTAAACAAATTATCTCTGATGACAATAATAATTAGTTGTCACATAGCTCTACTTATGGACTTGAAGAACATTGTGTTGACACTATCAAGTTTGCAGCTTACTTTAAACACCATAACATTTGGCTTTGATTTGTGGGCCTCTTGTTACACTTCAGCTGACTGGCAAAAAAAATAGAAGGGGTTTCACTTAAGACTTTGTCACAAAGTTTATTAAACTTAAATTTTCATTGTATTATGAAATATTTTGAGTCTTTGAACTTGATGTTATTGCCATAAATCTTTTCAGCTTTTCTTGTGTTGTGTGTACTTGATTTTCTATGCCCATACAACCCTCTTAAAATGTAGGTTTACAATTAGCAAGCTGTCACTTGAGAGCTGTGGAAGTGTACAGAGGCAAACGATGCACACTCATGTATTGTGAGAGATCAACATTCAAAAAATATTGGATGGAAAGAACAATAAGAGATGAACCCGATATCCTATATTTAAAACTTTAGACATCCTACAATGTGACTCTCAAGTCCTAGCAAATTTGATTTTAAATACTTATAATAGTCGCCCTTGAAAATTTTCTCATCTCATTTCTTGAATTTTTATCAAGTACCAATGGGCGTTCCCATAATTGCTTATGTACTTACGTTGTTCTCTATTTATGTTTCTTTTTATCTAATAGCTTTAAATGTCTGTGACCTGAATCAAGTGCTTAGAGATATAACAAATGTGAAAATCAATTAGATTGTATGAGCTCCATACATTAGAGGAAGGATAATCTCACACATATGTAGGTGGAAAATAAGATACTGGAGAGTTTAAAACTTTTTAAAATGGGATATTTTGTAAACTTTAAAACTGACGTAAACTCTACATATCTTCTTTTGATACATAATAACATAAACGCGAGGTTGGTATGGCACCATCAATTTTGGTATATTGCCGTTTAACATTTCAATGTGCATACCAATTCAGAGGTCTCCCTTTTTGTTTTCTTTGGTGATTAAGTGACATTGATTAGAACAAAATCCCGACAATGAGTTCTGACATTTACATTCAAACTCGGATCGTTTATCAAGACACCACAAAAATTAACCACACAAATCAACAAATTACCTAGGAAATTAGAACCCCAACTTGTTTTACTTAGCCATTTCTTATCTAATCATCATCATCCAAATCATAACTACTAATTACATCCCAAAAAACCAATAATAAAGAGAAGAGCAATTCAAAAAATCTATTTTACAATTGGGGGAGTTTCCCCGTGGGCAAGACAAATCCATAGGGAACCACCCCAACAAAAAAATTTGTCCTCTTCAAACATACAGACAGCCGAGATGGCGGCTGTCCGCGATCCAACGGCACGCGCAACGTCCTCTTAGCTCCCGAGGCCCGCAACATCTCGCTGACACTTGCGTGTAAACCAAAGTTATTCAATATATGATGTAAGTTTAAAACCTGAGGAATACAAAAATGGATTTTTTTAAACAAACTTTTTATAAATGAGAAATATTGAATAAATAGAATTTACCTGCAAATAATCGAAATCTCCATGACAGACATCTCCATGACAGAAGTTTTACATAATGCACTTACTTGGCTACTTAGCTATATCCTAGAACATATTTTGCAAGGTTGTTGATTCAAGTTTTTCCCCCTCGCAGGTAGGAGGCTCAAGCTACTGCACATTTTTAGAACTTGTGCACTGGATTATGTGTATTTTTGCATTGGAGGCTCCACACAATAACCTGGATACTTTGGCTATATTGTGAAGCTTGAAGCAACCTGAAGGTTATATAATTTTTTTAGAATCACCAAACAAACATATATCCCTTTTTAGAATCACCAAAACATATATACTGTTTTTTTTTACAGAACCAAAGTTTGACATCAAAACTATATAATTAAAAGTTTGGTTTGTAGAATCACCAAAAAGGCATTTTTCCACATATGGAAAGACACTTTTTGTTGTATAATAAAACCATGAGTGATAACAATATTAAGATTTCAACAATAAAACAATTATTTGAATCAATAAAACCATAAACTACGTGAAACATAAAAATCTTTTCTTGCTAAGAAACTAAATTTATTTCTTTTAATTTGGCAGTCCTGATATAATGTTTGGTTAAATGCAACAACTCTTTAATTAAATATGTCATGCCATAATCAAAACCAAAGTGTCCTGCCAAAAAAGGGATTATAGCAGAATCACCAAGCAAACAAAAAAGGGATATAATTTTTTTGGTGATTCTGTAAACTTTGGTTTTGTTTAGAGAGTTTGGTTTTGCAGAACTTATATACTTTTTTGATGTCACCAGAACATATATAACCCTTTTTAGAATCATATATATAATTTTATTTGCAAAACCGAAGTTTGACATCAACACCTTAAAATCATAAGTTTTATTTCCATATAAAACATGAGTGACAACAAAATTATGATTTCAACAATAAAACAATTATTTGAATCACCAAAACCATAATAATTATATATGGCAGTACTGATATATTTCGTAGTATTTAAAGCAAACACCAAAAACAGTCCTGATATATATGGCCGTATTTAAAGTTGGAACCTACCATATACAACACCAACAACAGATATGTCAATCCTAATAACTATAACACCAATGATAACTATATCATGACTACCAAAATATTTTGCAGAATCATCAAAAATTATCTTGGAATTGAATCACCGAAGTTAAAACCAAAAATAGTCATGATATATATGGAAGTTTTTAAAGTTGGAACCTACCATATACAACATCTAGACCAAATATTACTGAAGCACCAAAAATTATCCATACATGTCAGTCCAGATAACTATATCATGACTGCTAAAATATTTTGCAGAATCACCAAAAATTATCTTAGAATTGAAGCACAAAAATCATAATAACTATATATGGCTGTATTTAAAGCTAATACCAAAAACAGTCCAGATTTATATGTCGGTATAGGAAGTAGAAACCAACCATATATAACACCAACACCAAAAAATACAGAATCACAAAAAATTATCTATATATGGTAGTCATGATAAATATGTTTACTTTAGTACCAAAAATTATGTTGGATAGTAAAGAATGTTCTTTTGGTACCAAAAATTGCCTAAGATGTAGTATCAATATAATGCAGACACATAGTTCTAACACAAAAGATTATATCAGGGCTGCCAAAATCTTTTTATTTGAATCACCAAAACCATATACTATGCGAAACAAAAAAATCTTTTCTTGCTAAGAATCTAAATTTTTCCTGTTAATTTGACGGTCCGGATATAATGTTTGGTTAAATGCAACAGCTCTTTAATTAAATGTCATGCCATAATCAAAACCAAAGTGTCCTGCAAATAAATGGATTATAGCAGAATATCCAGGACACCTAAAAGGGATATAATTTTTTGATGATTCTGCAGACTTTGGTTTGATTAGAGAGTTTGGTTTTGCAAAAACTTTGGTTTACAAAACTTATATACCTTTTTCGATGTCACCAGAATATATATATCCCTTTTTAGAAATATATATATATCCCTTTTTAGAATCATCAGAACATTTTTTTTGCCGAACCAAAGTTTGACATGAACACTCTACAATCAAAGGTTTGCTTGCAGAATCAATATGGCAGGCACTTTTAGTTGTGTAATAAAACCATGTTTTAATTGTGTAATAAAACCATAAGTGACAACAATATTATGATTTCAACAATAAACTAGTTATTTGAATCATCAAAACCGTAATAACTATATATGGCACTCCTGATATATTTCGCAGTATTTAAAGTTAATACCATAAACAGTCCTTATATATATGGTAATATTAATAGTTGGAATCTACCCTATACAACACCAACAACAAATAGGTCAGTCCTGACTCCTGATAACTATAACATTAACACCAAAGATAACCATATCATGTCTGCAAAATCATTTCTAGAATCACCAAAAATTATCTTGGAATTGAACCACCAAAGTAACAGCAAAAATAGACCTGATATAAATGGCAGTATTTAAAGTTGGAACCTATCATATACAACACCAACACCAAAAATTACAAAAACCACAAAAATTATCCATATATGGCAATCCTGATAACTTTATCACCAACACCAAAGATAACTATATCATGACTGCCAAACTCTTTTGAATAATCACCAAAAATTATCTTAGAATTGAATCACCAAAACCATAATTACTATGTATAGCAGTATTTAAAGTTACCATCAAAACAATCCTGATATATATGTCAGTATTTAAAGATGGAAACTACCATATACCCCACAAACACCAAAAATTACAGAATAGCTAAAAGTTATCTATATGTCAGCATTTACAGAATCACCAAAAGATAGTACCAAAATTTATGTAGTACAGTAAAGTAAAGAAATTTCTTTTGGTACCAAAAGTTGCCTAAAATGTTGTACTAAAAAATTGCAGTCACATGGTACCAACACCAAGATAATTATATCATGTCGGCCAAAATCTTTGGCAGAATCACTAAAAATTATCTTGGAACCTACCATACACAACACCATAATAACTTGGAACCTACCATATACAACACCAACACCAAAATAAATAAAGGAAGAGCAAAGAAGGAAAATCAAGAATAATGCCAAGTTTAATGGCTACCTAAATTTTGATGTCGAGGAAATGCTGTCAAATAGCTACTTGAAAAAACCGAAAAAAATCATCCAAACTTTTGTGTTGCAGAGGATTAAACCCAAATGAGATACAACATAACCCGGCTTTTCATGTTGAGGACTTTTGATGTCGAGGGATTAAACCTAAAAAAGATAATATTCGAGTTAAGATAACAGAACTCTTACCTTTCTTTGATCATTCGGGTGAATCATGTTTGCTACAACTGGATCTATGTCATTAAGACGCTCATAGCTAGCAGTCAAACCTGCATTGCCAAAGTCTACCAAGCAAATGTAAAAAGCCAAAATTTGTGAAACAATAAAATTTAAGCTAACTGTTTTTGAACTATCAATCAAATTTTTCATTTCGTTTCTAACCTTGTATGCTGATTATAGTTCCTTCTTCCATATCGTCCATCAAATCATCTATACGGAATATAATTGCATCAATTTTGGCGAATAGTTAAGTACTAAGTATTTGAAAATTTGAAGGGATGAAAAAGAACCTGGATATAGTAATTTGTACCCCCCAACAATAACTGGTAGGCAATTGCGAGATAGTAGGTCGTCAATAATCTAACTCATCCGAGCAAATACCAAAAAATCACTTAGAAAATAAGTAATTAATCAATTAAATCAAAAGCCAAAGTAGAGATTTTTACAGGCTCAGCATGATCACGAAAATCTCTGGAAGTGAACTCCACGGATGCAATAACGGACCTACGAAGGTGATGAGGAACACCTGAAATCGATGTTTTAAAGTTTACACTGACCTCTATAGCCTTTAAGCAAATATAAAAAGGATTAATAAAGGTGTCACCTTTGCACGGTCTTTGACCTCAATGATATTCAGAAGCGATTTCCTGTAAAAATTACAGAAAGAAACAAAAGACACATTGATTAGCAACAATCAGGAAGATCAAAAATCGCCTTTATAGGAATATGAAGGAACAATACAGTATACCCTTCACCCAATTGCGGCATGCACAAAAATAAACAAATAAAATTATAAAACCCATGTTGTTGTTGTCATTGTTGATTTTGTTTTTTCCAACCATAGATTTTCACGTGCCTAATACATGCATGTTGCTTGAACAAAATTAATAGTAGATAACTACCGATTTAAAAGTATACGTTTTGTTGGATCAGAAAAAACAATTTGTCCAAGTCGTGCCCTGTCAATCTCTCCATTTGCTAATAAGATATCATTGCCAAATGTGTTTATAATCTTTTTCCATCATCGGGTACAAATCAGTCGAGATGAAATAATATTTATGCAAATCAATAGGCGCATACTAATCAATCGCTTGAGAAGCCATGGTTATTATGTTTTCAAAATTCCCAACATTCTCAACAAATACAAATAGAAAAGTTCTCAACATTCTCACATGTACTTTCAAAATTCTCAATTTTGATATATTTGAAATGAGTTGATGAAAACATGTACAAATTTGTTGATATCTCACATGTACTTAAATATTTATAAGGCTATGCCTCAAAAGGAATGAACATAAAAGGTATGCATTTTCTTAACTAAATTTTCATATGTTAATGGCACTGATTAAATCTTTCGCTTCATATTAGAATGCTCAATTTCATAAGAGCAATGGACACAAAAACGTTGGATTTGGAATCTGGAACATGAGCCCATGATACATGAGAATCTGATACATTAGCATGAAGCTGTAATATGCGTATATTGTGTACATAATGACATGGTTTTTATGCATGAATTTTGAATAGGAAATCTGTAATATGAATATGGATTGTGACTGTGTGGCGTATCACACCATGAATATACATTTCTTTTGCATCCCAAAAATCTGGTCCAAAAATATGGCAACCCAAAATTCTAGTTTAGTTCGATATGCCATTGTTGAGTTAGATAATCAGTTAGATATGCATTCGGTTAGATAGTTTAAGAATTTAAGAAAAGGATTCAACTACATATACTGTAATTGAAAAAAAACATATACATTCCTTATACAACTGTAGCAATTTGATTGGAATTTGATTGAACAATATCTAACTGAATTTGATATATTTCTTTTCAAAGTTTTTCTATTACAGGTAATGTAATTTGAATAACTTTTGCTAAGACTGCCAATTTAAATTGAATAAAATTTGCTAAGACTGCCAATTTTGCTAAGACAGATTCAAAGTTTGAAAACTGCCAATTTTGAAATTGGTTTGAAATTAGTTTGAAAATTGGCAGTAATTTGAAATAACTGCCAATTGATTTTGAAACTGAAAATTAGCAATTTGAAAATTACTACCAATTTGAAATTTCAAATTACTACTAATTTTGAAACTGCCAATTTTCAAACCAATTTCAAAGTTTGAAAACTGCCAATTTCAATTTCAAAAAAAATTCTGAAACGGTCTTAGCAAAACAGATTCAAAGTTTTGCAAAGAATTCCCATAATTAAATTTTTGCCAAGACTGAAACAGAAAAGAATAACTTTTCAGTCAAATAATGAAAATTTTCAACCCAAATATTGATGAGAATTCAATCAAATTTTCAACAATTTATTTTTGTCAAATATGAAATGGGCATCAAATTGAATGGTTTTTGGTGAAAATTCATGGCTGCTTACAGAATAAGTGAAAGCCACAGTTCGACCATCTTCAAAAGGAACTTCTCCTAGCATTGTTGCAAATGACTCATTTTCTCTGAAACTTCATTTGCATGTGACATTTGCTCCTCAACTATAAGATTCAGCTTCGAAACTGGCAATTGCATAGCATCAACACATGTAAGGCAAAACATATTGTAGGACACGAATATAAATATAAATTGCAAAACAATAAATAGAAGGGCAAAGAATATATATCTGGCTACATAAATTACAAACTAATTTAATCAAAAATCTTTGTTAGTCAATAGCATATATACCATATATATGTGGCTACTTCTAAAAGAATTTGGAGCGAAATCCTTCACATTCAAACTTCGCATGAAACTTTAAAATACTAAATTTAGAGACATATTCTGGACAAAAGCACAGAACATCGTCTTTTGTCAAAATAAAAAACTCATCTTTTGTTCAAAAGGACCTATTAAAAAATAATTCTTAAGGATTTACATGATGCAACTCATGAGAACATTTACAGGGTTGCATCAAAAACTAATTGTTATTCTGGACAAAAGCACAAACCCTCAGCTTTTGTTAAATCTTTTGTTCAAAAGGCCAGATTAACATCAGAATTGTTAAAAACTCATCTTTTGTTCAAAAGGAATAGGATTTACAGGATGCAACGCATGAGAACAATTGCATCAACATCAGAATTTTTGGGTTTATAGGATGCAACTGAAGGCACTACCTCTACTGAGCACTACTATGCCCGTACCACACTCCCTCATGAAATCGTTGATGCCGATCACATCAAGCTCCCTTCTTGATGCCGAGCACTACCAGCAGCAACCTCCTCCTTGATACCGAGCAGTACATGCAGCATGTTCCTCCATGATGCCGAGTACTACTCTGAAAAAACATAGAGAGTGATATGTTCTCATCAAATTACAAAATTCGTTTACAGAATTTGATGCAATTGAAAATTTTAACAAAAGAATAGCACTCATGAGAAGATATGAATTTATCTGTTAAATTTTGTTTACATGATTGCACCTGTTCTGGACAAAAGCACAAAACATCAGCTTTTGTTAAAATTAAAATCTCATCTTCTTTTCAAAAGGACCTAGTTGAAAACATAAGTCTACAGGATTGCATCAAAAACTAAAAGTTATTTTGGAAAAAATCATGAGAACATTTACAGGATTGCATTGACATGATTGCATCACTGAGCATATGAACTATTCAGTTTGGTTATGTTGTTTTAATTCATGAACTGAGCATTTTAAACTGAACATGCTGATATAAACACCAAATAGCTATCAAATAATAGAACATTTACCATTCAAGAGGCAACAATCATCACCATTTCTAAATCTACAAACAATCAGAAATTGAGCAACACATCCAATAATAACAAAGCCACACAATGAATTTTTTTCAAAACCCCACATTCCATCATCAGCTCAAAGCCTTAAGTAAAAGTGAACTCATTCGGTAAAATCAACAAACAGGATGCGAGCAAACAAAATATGAAAAGTCATGAGGCCGAAAAGATCAAGATTCCATCGTCATCCTCCTTCCTTGACTGCCATGGTTTTTGCACTAAAGAATCCCTTGAGCTTCGACAAAAGCTTCGACATTTGTGTTTCTTTCCTTTTCAATCGATCCCAGTGTTGCGGGTTGCGACAGGGGCCTGAAAGTCAGGTTGCGGCAGGGGCCTGAGGGTTGCGGCAGGGGCTTGAGGGTGCTCGAGGTGGCCGTGGGGCTGAGGGGTGGCTGTGCAGGGGGCCGCCGTGCAGGGGGTCGGGCTCACGGCAGGGGAGAGAGTGTGGGTTCTGGGGAGTGAGAAAGAGAGAAGAGAGAGGGAGAGAGAACCAGAACGTCTCCCAAATATTTCATTTCCCCCCAAAATATTAAGGCTGAGGTTTTTTTTTGAGAAAGTTTGTATTTTAAAGTTTTGGTTCCCCCAAAACAATTTTCTTCCCTCCAAGATTTAATTTCCCCCCAAAATTTTGTTTCAAACTTAAAATTTAAAACTCAATTTCTCTTCACTTATCCAATTTCTCTTATCTTATCCAATTTCTCTTATTTATACCCAATTTCTCAAATCTTATCTAAATTCTCTTATCCAATAACCCATGATAACATCTCTATTTTATAATATAGATATCTCTTATCCAATTTCTCTTTTCCAATATCTCTTATCCAATTTCTCTTGATAACATCCCTTTTTTATAATATAGATATCTCTTATCCAATTTCTCTTGATAACATCCCTCTCTTATAATATAGATATCTCTTATCCAATTTCTCTTGTCCAATATCTCTTATCCAATTTCTCTTGATAACATCCCTCTTTTATAATATAGATATCTCTTATCCAATTTCTCTTGTCCAATATCTCTTATCCAATTTCTCTTGATAACATCCCTCTTTTATAATATAGATATCTCTTATCCAATTTCTCTTGTCCAATATCTCTTATCCAATATCTCTTGATAACATCCCTCTTTTATAATATAGATATCTCTTATCCAATTTCTCATGTCCAATATCTCTTATCCAATTTCTCTTGATAACATCCCTCTTTTATAATATAGATGTATGTATGTATGTATGTATGTATGTATGTATGTATGTATGTATCTATGTATGTATATGTATATATGTATATATGTATATACATAGATACATAGATACATATACATACATACATACATACATACATACATACATACATACATACATACATACATACATATAGATATGTATATACATACATACATATATACATACATACATATATATATACATATATATATGTATATTTATATGAGGAGGGATCAAATGACCCCCCAAAATAACCCCCAAAAATGACCCCCTATCAAAAATCCTATGTCCCCCATTTTTTCGGAAGATCCGAACCGTTCATCTTGATCTCCGCCCTCTAAATACATGACCCACAAATTTTCAACCGGATCCCATGTGTTTTTCCCATTCATCCATCCGACCCAAATTTAACGGTTTCGCATGAACAGGAGAACATGACTTTTGCGAATGGTTGATGAACGGGAAAAACATATGTGATCGGGTTGAAAATTGGTGGGTCGGGTATTTAGAGGGTGGAGATCAAGATGAACGGTTCGGATCTTCTGAAAAAATGGGGGCATAGGATTTTTGATAGGGGGTCATTTGATCCCTCCTATATATATATACTAGTCATTACCCGTGCCCGCGGGCACGGTTCATTTAAGATTTTCCCCCGGTAAATCTTTGTTCCCCAAAAAATTATTTCCGCAGCCAAAATTTAAAAGAACAAATTAGCGTAAAAAAAATTTAGCGGCACGGGTGCCTTCAGCGCGGAACAACAAATTCGGCGCGAGCCCCTTCGGCGCGGAATAACAAATTAGCGTAAACAATTTTAGCGGGTGCCATCGGGACTGGCACAACACCTTGTAGAATAAAAATGACAACACTTTGAAATCCAATAAGGTACCAGCATAACAATGTCAATATCTGAAATAACCACTAATTACATATAGGCAAAATGCATGACATAGAAGCACTTGCAGCATCTTAAAAAAGCACTTGTAAAATGTTTATCTTAACTGAGACCAAAGAAAAGGAAAACACACACATGAGTTGGGGACATTTATGAAAAAATTGAGTTGTGATCATTCCATATCTCACCATCTGCATCCAAAAGTAACGATCCTCCTTTCCAAGCCCAATTTCCTTAATTGACACAAAACATATAACTCCACCGTTTTATTAGAGAAATAAATTACTGATTTTATGTTGAAACATAAAGTAAAGTTTCGATGGTGTATAAACCTCACTATTTTGACATTTCTCATGTTTCAGCAGAAAAAATGTTGCTCGTCACATAATAAAGAGAGTTAATCTCACTCGGAATCCATAAGGAAGTACCATTTGGATGAGCAATAACTTAGGTAATTAAAGAACATAAACTTGTTAGATATAAATTATTTCTTAATGTTTCAGCAAGATACTTTATTTCTTCATAAAAAAATCTTTACAAATGTTTTCCCAGAAATACATTCTCTTTAACTCTTAATTTCAGAATTGAACATATGATGGTGGACACAAATTATATCCACCTTACAACAACACTGAAAAATTAGAAAAGTGATCAGAGAGAGATTCATAGTTCATTGTGTAGTTCCTACAATGAACTAAAAATTGGCTTTTGGCGCTTCCTCTTCTTCTTGGGTGCTCCCATGTTTCTACCACATGCTCCAGCATCTCACTCCAAAGGTGGCAAGCAGAAGTTTGACCTCTTCCTCAAGCTTAGCATCATTAGCACAACTTTCGATCATGCATAGTGTGTTTGATCTGCTCATGCATAAGCAACTAAAATTAGGCAAGTATATGCATCAATGAACTGTAAGAACATGCGACTTATATAAAAAAATATCAAGAAAATTTTAAAACGGAAAGGAAATGAAAAAAAAAGATAGGCATGGAAGATGGATTAGTGCCCATTCAATTTGACAACTAAATGAGATAAAACTGTATGGCATTGTTCTAATGATATTAAAATTGCATGTGCACCATAGCCCATCCTCAAAATTTTCTACAAATTCAAAATTTCTCATATCACCTATTGAATTGTCGTATGCATCTATGAATTATTTTTACACAAACAGAACATATGTGCATTCTGATATTGCAAAACTAAGAAGCAAGGTTCTGGTACATTCAAAGATTCTAGATACCTACACAGGAATTTCTAGGATCACAATGATTAAATTATATGATGTTATCAAGCAGGGAAAAAAATCAAAACACTAAAAGATAAAATAAACTTAAGAGGTTTTCTGTCTGCAGATCAGAAGTTTTGCTTGCATGTACATATTTTCACAAATTGTTTCTTTTGAATTGTCACAAAATGTAGTATTAAAACAGACTTCTGGTTCTCTGTGCACTTTTCACAATTGTGCAAGAAATCCAACTCGTTGTAGAGTTTAAAAATGTTAACTTAAGTTTGCATACTACAAAATCTATGGCTCCGGATAACACTTTACATATGACCACCGTGTTACCAATTCTCATTCGCAAATGACCGGATACATGTTACCAATTCTCATTTGCAATTGAAGGATTCTTTATGTAGCAATTATACTTTATACTTTGCTTCTTATATGAATCACAATAAACGGCTTTGTTCTTTTCTTTTCCTCTTTTAGCCATCTTTTGAAAAAAAATTACAGAATAGACTGATATCAATTGATTTGATAGATAATAAGCATAAAAAATATAGAGGGAGTTTCACCATTAACCAAATACATATATGGCAGCAATTGAATAGAATAATATGTGTATTGGTAAACTATATATGTTCTTATTGAAAATTTTGCCAGTATAAATTTGTTCTTATTGTAACCATGCTGATAAAGATCCTTACTTAGTCGGTGCATTCGCAACTCTCCGTAATGCAAGCAGGTACGCATCTTCAATTGCCATCTTGCGCTATCCTTCATGCTGCCAAAGCTGGAACGACAGTCATGCATATGAGCATGGAGACGCCGAAAAGAGATAGCATCATGATATGTCCATTTTTGCACCGAAACATGCTTAGGTAGTTTTTTATGTTATGGTAGCACGCCGACAACGCAGTCACACCTGGTGGATATTGCAAATCACAGCATTGATGCTTTTGCAGTCGAAGTCCATGGTCTTCATCCACTTATCAAAGTCTCCAATCTCCTGTTATCCGTAACAAAATATCATTACTGTGCAAGTAAAAGTAAATAAACAGATTAAAAATTTCTTGTGCAAACAGCTAGAATTTGAGCTAGCTTCAATGGTGTTTCCAATATGGCAATAGAAAAGGCTACCAATTCTTATGTTACTACCCAAATCAAGTGACGGCCAATAAGGGGAACTCGAGATGTTTTACAGGTTTACTATGGTGGGGAAATTACACATTCAAGGCATGCTGCGCACATTCTGTAGAGTAAAGCAAACATTGAAAAAATTGGCAACTTAAATTTTCTTATTCGTACCATGCCAGTCGAAGCTGCTTTCAACTTGGCAGCTATCACTTTACGTATTGGGTCTGATTTCTATCATGTTCTAAAAATTCAGAGAGTCCAATGACTTCCTGCATGATGAAAGTTGCAAAATTTTCAGTGATGCCTTTCCGGGGATTCAAAAATATTTGAGAAGATAAAAAAAGTAATCAAACTAAGAAGATCAAAAAAGCAACATTCATGTACCTGAAAGCGAACTACCGAGAGAACTGCAAAAGTGAAGTGAAGAAATCAACTCAAGTGTTTTCATAAGTTTATTTTCTTTAATTTGGAGCAAACATCTCAGTGTACATGTAGCACATAGTAACAACATGCATCTGTTTGTACATACATTATTGTGTTAATATTACAACATGAATGGCAATATGATATGAATTCCAAAGACATAAAATAAATATGAAGCAGCCTAGAAGCAGATTTATTTCAAAGAATTGTTTGGCTAAGCAGTGTACATTCCCTTCATGTACTGGCCTAATTTGAGATCAAAAAGGAAGGACATATCATGGATTGTGCTGATTCACCCATATATCTTAAACTACAGATTTGCAATTGGCTGTCCAGGGAGCATATAAATGATCATAAATTGCCCGATGATATCGTATCCAAGTTATCACATCCAAGTTTCTATATGAAATAAAGAAAACAAAATATACATATGGTCAATAGATGTAGCTTTTCAATAAGAGTTAGCAATCCTGGAATAGTCAAATTTCCAAGCGAGCTATAACCATATCTCTAATTATTCTTATTTGGGATTAATGAGGGTACACTAACATGATGAGCATTGATTGATCGATGCAAAAACAATCCATGTATGCTGCTTTTTGAGCAGCCAATCAATAATCGCCACATCAACGCACAATATAAGAAATGTCATGCTACCATATCTTTTCCGATATTCTTATTTTGAAACACATGAATCACTCTTATGTGGAAACCATATATTATTGCTTTATTCCAACTTTGGGTACTATTAAGTTGTAACCAATTGTTTCAAGTTGTGAATCACATATTTGAGAAGTAACCTCACAGCATGCAACCAACAGATTGAAGAAACCAAAACCTGATCTGAAACCAACACAACTCCCCTTAACCATGATCATATTCTACTAATGCTCCAATTTCAACAAACTACACAATAAAATCCTTAATCATCTGTTATTGACCTGGTCTAATCTGCAGTCGGCACTGTAGTAACATTCTAATAACTTCATCTAGTATTATAATGATATCAAATAATCATCAGATACAGAAGCTATAATAAAGTATACCAACAAAATAAAAGCAAATATTTAAAAATATCCAGAAAGCAAAAGCAAAAGAAAAAAACAATTGGGCATACTTCTCTGATTTGTTGCATGAATACTGACCTAATTTTGTGGTTGCTTCAATCACTCTGATGAGCAGAGTGATGACCCTCGCCAACCCAAACAGCAAACAACATCCACATAGAAGCTGGACCCGCTCTTTCTAAATGAAAGACACTACCGTTCCTATAACAGCTTCGCTTGGATGTCTTCCTTTTTTGAGTTCACTACTGGCCTACTTTCCCCCAGATATCAGTGACATAAAAAAGAAGAAGTTTATTGTCTAGTCTATCTAACTTGATAATAAAAAAGAATGTGGATGTGGTGAGTTAACCGACCTACTTTCCATGAAAGAGGAAGACATGGTTAAGGGTTACAGTGAACCACGCAAAACCTGATCCTATCGACAACACAGATATGGCTGAAATAAAGCTTTCTGTAGCTATTATAGGTAGGTTCATTCAGCTCGAACTGCGGCATTAAGACCTTGGCAGTATCGTACTTCAAACCCTTGGCCATAAGCTTATACCACTAATCAACAATAACAATTCTTGATGAATCCTAATTATTTTGTGATATCGCCCATAAAATTCGTAAGGTAACATATATTAAAAGGAACTCTTAATTGACCAAAAATCATACCAATGATGTTGGGGATGTCCAGTTACACTGACACCATCTTCTGAGTAGTAGTCTGTGCCATTCTTCTTCCCTCTTTGAGCTCCCCACTTCACTTTAGCTACCAATCACAAATGATAGAAATTACATAAGGAATGCACTAACATCGAGCGAAATCAATCAAATCGTTGATTAGAGAAAACAAAATCTCTTTCTTGTTCTAATCCCGGCAAGAAAATTTCAGGTGTTTGTCCCCAAAATTCTTCTCAGCGATTTCCAAGCAAACAAAATTCTTCTCAGTGATTTTCATCAAAACACCTGGAATGTATGCATCAGCAATAAGAATTTGATGAAAATTGTTTGCCCACACCTGTAATTTCAACGATTTTTATCAAAACCCCAAAATTTCATCGATTTTCAAGCACAAAAAAATGATGATAAGAATCGAACAACTGGAAGCAAATTTCATCAAAACACCTAAAAATTGCTTTAAAATATAAAACAACAAACCATCCCCCTCCCAAAATTATTGTATTTTAAAAGATAAAGTAGAATGGAATGTCGGATAATATATGCAGAAGGTGCACATTCAAATTGCAAGTGAAATATAGAACATCCTACATTACTGTATTTGAAAAGATAAAGTAGAATGCAAAAACAATTAATGAGAATGTCAGATAATATATACGGAAGGTGCACATTCAAATTGCAAGTAAAATATAGAACATTATACATTTGATGCAGGCTAGAATTAGAAAAATTGCAAGTAAAATATAGAACATTATACATTTGATGCAGGCTAGAATTAGAAGTGTTTTAAGATTAATGGTAACATGAAGCTGGAAATTTATTTGAACCCAGAGAAAAGAAAAAAGGAGGGGAAAGATAAGTCTGCAAGTGTAAGTGAAAGGTATTAATATTAAAAATGAATGGTAAGCCAACAAATTTAGAATGATAAAATAACAATACACAAATGTGAGCTCATCCACTCATGTTTCTTTCCACAGTACAAATACAACAATCTAACTTCGTCAAAGTTTCCCAATTTAAAATTTTCATTATGTATTCCATTGCCAAAGGAATCCAACCCACATTGAAATTTTGGTGAAGAAACTTTGATGTATTGTTTATTTGTGTTAATGTTTTTTAAAGAAGAATTTTTCAGTGTTAAAAGAAGAATAAATTGCACATACCTGACACCATTTTAAGAAGAAAAAAGCTCAGATTGCATTATACATCTTGTCCATTTTCTTTTGTGTAAATTGCAAAGAAAAGTACAGAACCTGTCCAAAGAAAAGTGCAAAGAAAAGTGCAAATTGCAAAGAAAATTACATATTACCAAAACATATTGAAGGAAGGGTGTATGTATGTGGACATTCAATGTGAAATCTTATGTGAACATTCAAAATTGGTGTGATATGAAATGTTATGTGAACTTTAACATTCAATGTGAATTTGCAACATCAAGCATCAACTCATTCAAGTGAACTTTACCATTCAAAACACCAACCTGAAGTGAACATTCAGGAAATCTTATGTGAACTTGAATGTTAACATTTCATATCAAACACCAACTTGAATGTTAAAGTTCACATATCACTTGAAGTGAATACCAGGTTGAAGTTTGGGTGAAGGATATGCAAAATCATGATTTGTGAATGTGATGTGAATGTGAATGTGAATGTGAATGTGAATGTTGCAAATTGTCAAAATTTGATTTCAAAATTTTAACCAGTGTTATGTGAAACTGGTATTCACCTGAATGTGATTTCAAAATCAAACTTCAAAACACCAGTGTTAAACTTTAACCAGTGTTTTGAATGTGAATGTGAATGTGATGTGTTTTGAAGTGAATACCAGGTTTTAACATTCACATATCACTGGTGTTTTGAAGTGATATGTGAATGTGAACTTTAACACCAGTGTTTTGAAGTGAACTTGGTATTCACTTCAAGAAAATTTCAAACACCAACTTGAATGTTAAAGTTCAGGAAAATTTCATATCAAGCACCAACATTCAAGTTCAGGTTGGTGTGATATGAAATGTTAAACTTGATAACTCACAGGACATTTAATAACTCAATCTTGATAACTCAAATTATCAAACTTGGTATCCTTGGATGTTGGTGTTTGATATGAAATTTCACAGGACAGTCACAGCAAAATTTCATAACTTGATATGTTGTTGTTTCATATTAAAGATAACTTGATAACTCACATGACATTTAATGTTGGTAACTTGATATGTCCTGTTATTAAATTTCATGTGAATGTCCTGTGCTTGATAACTCATTTAATAACTTGAATATCAAACACTCATTTATTATATGTCCTGTGAATAACAGGATATCAAACACTCATTTATTAAATAACAGGATATCAAACACTCCTGTGAATAACTTGATTTAACACTCATGTGAATGTCCTGTTGGTGTTTCATATCACATGACATTCATATATAACACTCATTTAATATCCTGATAAATTTCAAACACCAAGTTATTAAATTTAATGTTGATAACTCACAAGAAAATTTCATATTAAATGTCCTCAGTTATTAATTTAATAACTCACAGGAAAATTTCATATCAAACACTCATTTAATAACTCACATGAAAATTTCATATCAAACACCAACACTCATTTAATAACTCAGATTGATAATTTGCAACTTGGTTATCAAGATACTTCACAGGACATTCACATGACATTTAATCTTGATAACTCAAATTGAAACTTCACCTTTAATCATGATAAAATATAAAATGTTAAACTTCAGGAAATCTTATGTGAACTTATTTGAACTTATGAGATATGATTTTGCATATCCTTCACCCAAAGTTAAAATTAACAGGATATCAAAAATTTCACATATAATTTTGCATATGAGAAATTTCACATATAATTTCACATATAACATTCAAAAATACTTCACTGATTTTGAATAATCACAGGACATTCAACCATATCTTTTATGAATTTGACCCATATCTCACAGGATACTTCACAGGATACTTCACAGGACATTCACAGGACATTTAATAATCACAGGACATTTAATCTTGATAACTCAAAAACTGATATTCATATATTCAAAAACTTGATATACTTGTGAAAAATTTGATAAAACTTGTGAAAAATACTTCATTCAATTCACAGGACATATAATCTTGATAACTCAATTTGATTCACTTCATTCACAGGACATATACATGTGAAAATTTTTTGAGGTTATTTTAGTAAATGAAGTATATCAAGATTTCAACTTGTGAAAAATTGAAATATAACTCAAAATCAGTGAATGAAGTGAATGAAGTATATCTTGTGAACTCATATTCAATGTAAGAGGATATCACAAAACATTTCTATGATATGAGTTTTGAACTCATATACAGGATATCACAAAACAATTCCATGATATGAGTTCATTGAATAATTTTGTATATCCATGTTCACAGGATATGGGTGAAACAATTTTGTATATCACAAAACAATTTCCTGTTTCACCCATATCCTCTCACATTCAATGTAAGAGGATATGGGTGAAACAATCTCATTCAATTTTGTTCACAATCTCATTCAATCTTGATAAATTTCATTCAATCTCATTCAATCACAAAACAAATCTTAAATGGGTGAAACAATCTTGAACAGGATATGGGTGAAACAGGATATGGGTGAAACAATCTTGAATGAAATTGAATGAAATTTCATTCAATGTTTTACAAAATCTTGAATGAAATTTATCAAGATGTTTCACCTATATCCTCTCACAAAACAAAACATGATCCTCTCCCATATCCTGTTTCACCAACAAACATTTCTATGATATGTGAAATTGAACTCATATCATGGAATTGAACTCATATACAGGATCAATTCCTGTGAACTCATATGAATTCACCCATAATTTACATGATCAAAATTATACAATATCAAAATTCATAAGGATATCACAACTCATGAATTCGTAAGGATATCACAACTCTATTATCATGAATCCTGTTAATTTTGTTATTTTGATTATAGAGGATATCCGTATGAACTGAATTTTTTTATTTTGAGTTGAACTGAATTTTGTTATTTTGTTATAGAGGATATCCTTATGAATCCTGTTCATAAGGATATCACAACTCAAAATTATAGAGGATCAAAAATTTGAGATAGAATATCAAAATTCAGTTCATCATTCAAAATTTAACATTCATGATTTATGTGATATCCTGTATAATTTGATAAAACAAAATTGAACTCATATCCTGTGATATCATGGATATACAAAATTGATAAAACAAATTTGATAAAACATGTGATATCCTTATTTAAAGTGTATATCAAAATGAGAGGATCCTGTTTACAAAATGAGTTCACCCATAACTCTTTGATACAGGATTCTCTATTGAATAACAAAAAAGTATATCACTGTTGAATATCCCAGTATATCTCATTTTTAATGAAATATGTAAACATCTTGATAAATTTCATTGAATAACAAAATTATCATCTTGAATGAAATTTCAATGGAATTTTGTTCACATATCTCAATGAGAATTTCAATTCAAAATTTTGTAAAACTCAATTTTGTTCACACATTAAGATGATATATTCTCAATGAAATTCTGTAAAACTCAATTTCATTCAAATATCTCAATGAAATTTTGTAAACATCAAGATGATATATTCTCATTGAGTAGATAAAACAAATTTCATTCAAGATAAAACAATTTTGTTCACACATCTTGAATGAAATTTCAATTCAAAATTTGTTTTATCTACTCAATGGAATAACAAAATTCAGGATATACTGTTTACAAATACAGGATTCTCTATTGTGATAATCTATCCACTCAAAATGATAAAACTCAAGAATATCCCAGTGAATGATAAAACTCAAGATGTTCACATATAACACTGTTGAATATCCCAGTACATGATAAAACTCAAGATGTTCACATATAACATATAACACTGTTAAATAACAAAAGTGAATGATAAATAACAAATTTCTGTCTTCATTCAAAAGTTCACATATAATCATTCAAAAGTTCACATATCTCTCATGACTATAGGTGAAACACAAAATCTTGATTAATATCTCTCACCTGTTGAATATCCCAGGTAACTTTCAAATTAACAAATTATCCTGATTCTATCAAATGATTTGCAAATTAACAACCTGTGAAAATGTTATCACTATAATTCTATCAAATGTTATCACTTGAATTCTATCAAATAGCAGGTTGATTTTCACTTGAATTCTATCAAATGATTTGTGAAAGTAAATATACTTCACAGGATTTGCTAAGGTGTGTGCCATATCAAATGATTTGATATCATATTCACAAATAGCATGATTAGAAGGTGAATGTGATATCACTCAAATCCTGTGAATTCACTCAAATCGCCATATCAAATGATTTGATATCACATTCACTTTCACATATCACATATCACATGATTTGAATTCTATCAAATGATTTGATATCACATTCACTTTCACATATCACATTCACTCATTCACATTTGATCTTTATAATTATCAACATGTGAATGTAAATATACTTCTGCTATTTGTGAAAGTGAAAATCAACATGTGAAGTAAATGATAACTGAGATATCCTGATTCAAGTGAACATCTAATTTTGCAAATTATCAAATCATTCACAGCTGACTTGATGTTGCAAATTTTCACTCATTCACAGATAATCACTTGAAGATTTTTGACTAAAGCATCAACTCACATGATATTCAAATTTCACCTCATTCAATGAATCTTCTGCAGGATAACATTAGGCTAAAAATCTAATGTTGCACATATCACATGATTTGATATCACATTCAAATGAAGATTAGGCTAAAAAATCAAAAAGTTCACATTCAAATTATCAAATCATTCACAGATAACTTGATGTTGCAAATTTTCACTCATTCACAGATAATCACTTGAAGATTTTTGACTAAAAGCATCAACTCACAGGATATTCAAATTTCACCTCATTCAATGAATCTTCAACAGGATAACAGTAGGCTAAAAATCTAATGTTGTGATTTTGAATTCTTGATTTTGAAGATTTTGATATCTTGTGAATAAAATTTGTTATCCTGATTTTGTTATCCTGTGAATAACATTAGGCTAAAATTCAATGAAGATTTTGAATTATCAACATTCACAGGTTTATATTTACATTTCACATATCACATTCACTCATTCACATTTGATCACAGATAAAATTATCAACGCAACCTGATTTTGAATTCAAAAAGTTCAAAACTGATTTTTCAAGTGTTATATTCAAATGTTATATTCAAAATTTTCAAAAATTTCAAAAATTTCAAAATTTGAATGAGTTGCAATTCACAGGATATCAAGAGTTTTGAAGGGTTCAAATCACCTTGCAAAAGTTTCACAAAAGTGAATTCAAAAAATTAGAGTGAAAAAGTTCACAGATTCACAGATAACATTATCAACTCAAACTGATTTTGAATTCAAAACGTTCAAAATTATTCAAAAAGTTCAACGCTGATTTTTCAAGTGTTATATTCAAATGTTATATTCAAAAAGTTCAAAATTTTCAAAATTTTTAAAATTTTCAAAAAGTTCACAACACCAACTTGAACCCTTCATGTTATATTCAAAAAGTTCAAGTTGGTTATATTCAAAAAAGTATTCAAACTGATTTTTGATAATGGCTAACGTGAATCACCTGTAAACAAATTTTTGATAATGGCTAACCCTGAATAGCAGAAATTCACTTGTAAACAAATTTTTGATTCACAGAATCACCTGATGTTGAATGAAGGATTATACGCTGATCTTTCAAGCTCAATATGATTCTAGTTTATTCAAGTTACATCATGAAAAAGCTTATTCAAGTTAATTCATGGCAAAACCTAATGCAAAATGTTAATGCATTAGGCATTAACAGTTTGATTAATGTAGCAAATTCAACATAACAGAATTTTCCACATGGATGCAAACTAATAACAAATTAATAACAAAATGAAAATATTGAAAATGTAGCAAATTCATGAATTTTTCACATATTAAAAATGAAAATGTTGAAAATGTTGAAAGAAAATGAAAACGCTTGCAAATGTAAATGAGCATAACAGGATTTTTCATATGAATGCAAACTGTTAATGAAACTAATTTAAACTTTTCCCATGAATGCATTAACAATTTGCATTAACACTTTTCACATGTTAAAACAAAAATGTTAACTTAAAAAACATTGAGGACTTAAGAAAACATTGAGAAGTGAAATTGTTATGTGAGTACTGCAAAATGTTATGCATGGTGTTTTGTGTTTCCTGCATGTTATACCTAAAAAGAACATTACTATCGAGTGATATTGAAAAAATTGTGTTTCTTGCAGGTTATGCATGGTTTTGTGAGTACTGCAAAACGTTATTTATACTTTTGTAGATAGAAGAGGCGATTCAAAATTCTCACCTTGCTAATCTTGGTGCCCAAGTAATAAATTTTATTCGAGCTCTTTAATGAAACTAACTCAACAATTGACAACACTACCTAGGATCCAATCACCAAAGCAAAAATAGATTTGACATGGACTAAAATTCACAATGAGAGGGGATGGAGACTTACTTATTGATTTAGCCAAAAGAGACCTGATATGGACTAAACTTGAAGCTCAAATTCGTAATGAGCAAAGATAAAGAGTTATTTGTTGATCCGTGATGGCACCGTCGAAGAAGATGATGAAGGTATCATAAATCCACTCCATAGCATACACTTTGATGAGCTTCAGCTGATATTAGAGGCCCGTTAGGGTTCCTACCATCTTCATGATCGTAGAGTAAAGAACAATTCGAAGGCAGTTTATTGCACACAGTTGCAATAGTAGCCAAAGCAACCCTCTAGTTTCCATGCCATATAAGCATCGATCAACAAACAATAACACTAATAAATCCCCAAAAAATGCAAGCATGTATTTACCTGCGTGCTGGTCAAGAAGAAGTCAACGTAAGTCAACACCGATTGTTTCCTCAATATCTTCTCCAATGCTTGCAAACACTACACACACACAAAAGGATGCATCAGAACTGCAATCAACACACAACAAACCAAAAATACACTGATGCTTAATTAACCTGCTCGACAACATCCAAGTACTCAATTGCTAGCAATTTCCCACAAAGCACCGGCACAGTCACGCGCGTCACAAATGCATTGGCCGATTTGGGAATCACATTGCACAAATAAGTCAGAGCTAGGATCGCGAGCATCATAATATCAGGATTGATCCCATAAGAAAGGAGAGTACAAAAAACACTGATGCTCAATTTACCTGCTCACGAGCATCATAATACCAATTTTTGGTTTTGCTTGGACCATTGTACGCAAGGCTTGGAACTTAAAAACATGAGAAAAGAATTAAGTATAATCAAGTTTGAAGCTGAACTAATAGATCAAATTGTACAACTACTTCTGCGCAAGATTAAGAAACAACAATCAAATCATTTATGAATGAAATATAATTTTTATCTTCTCAATTTCAAACTTTTCAAATTTTAGACGTATGATCCTCTCATTTCCATTTCCATAATAAGTTTCATATTTACATCCTCGATCAAACATTCATTCCCATCTACAACAAAATAAAAAGATGTCCAAACATGCACCACATTAAAGTGTTTTCCCTTGTTTCTCTCAAGTGATGTACCCCACATTTTTCTCAAGTGATGTACCCCACATTTTTCTCAAGTGATGTACCCCACATTTTTCTCAAGTGATGTACCCCACATTTTTCTCAAGTGATGTACCCCTACGTTGTTCTCAACAATCAAATAAGAGGCAATGTGATCCAACAAAGTTCAAGCCAAGTTGAAAGATCTTAAACCAAAAAACAAAAACAAAAACAAAGAGAATCAACTACCTCAATCCAAGTTGGGATCCTGCAGAAGAGATCCTGCAGCAATGCATGGGAAAAATTTACTGTATGAAAATATACAACACAAATTTAGCAAAACTTCACAGAAATCAGATCAACGCATTCATGGGATTGAAATTATCCACAAGATTTGAAGGAAGATCCTGCAGCAATTTATAATTTGGTTTCAATTAAGACTTAAGATTCCAAAGTCTTCCCACCTGAAGTCTTTGGAATACAGCTCCAGGGAGATCATCGTTGAGGGCTTGAGGGCTTCTGAAGGACGGCGAGAGGGCTTGAGGGCTTGAGGGCTTCGGTGCTTGAGGGCTTGAGGGCTCGAGGGCTCGAGCAAAATCGAGAGTCTTCGATGCTTGAGGGCATTCCCACCACCTCCAGGGAGATCATCGTGCCCACCACCTCCAGGGAGATCATCGTGCCGTGCCGAAGCTTTTGATGGATTTTCGCAGAGGGTGGGGTTGCCAGCGTGCCAGGAGGAGAGGGGCGAGGCTGAGAAATTTTGTTTTCAAAATGAAGGGCATGTTCCTTTTGGTTTCCCCAAAATGAAAGACACGTGAAACATCCTTTCCCCCTTGGGTTTCACACTGAAATTCAAATTTTTTCCCCCAAATTTCAAAATTACAACTCAAACTCTTATCCAATTTCTCCTATCAAATATCTCTTATCCAATAACTCTTATAACATCCCTCATTCAACCCTTTATCCAATTTCTCTTATCCAATTTCTCCTATCAAATATCTCTTATCCATATCTCATTATAACATCCCTCATTTATATACCCCCAAATACAATTCAAACCCTTATCCAATTTCTCTTATCAAAAACTCTTATCCAATAACCCATGATAACATCCCTGTTTTATAATATAGATATATATATATATATATATATATATACTAAAGACTGCCCGTGCCCAGAGGGCACGGCAAAGGTCGTCTGACGGACGTGAAACCGATGGAACCGCGGGCACGGTTCATTTAAGATTTTCCTCCGCAAAATCTTTGTTACCAAAAAATTATTTCTACCACCAAAATTGCGCAGAACAACAAATTAGCGTAAAAATATTTAACGGCAGGGACGCCTTCAGTGCGGAACACCAAATTTGGTGCAGGCGCCTTTGGCATGGAAAAACAAAGTAGCGTAAAAAAATTTAGCAGGCGGGCGCGGGAGGCGTGGGCATGTGCCCTCAGGCACGGTTCATTTAAGATATCCCCTCAAAATTCTTAGATCCCCTAATTTTAAATGAACAACAATATGTAAAGCGCAATATTATTATTTAGTTCAAAATTTTTTTTAAGTCTCCTCAAAATGTAATTCCCACAGATTTAATATGTGCCCTAAGTGCACAGTTCATTTAAAATATTACACCCCTCAAAATCTTGTATACCCAAATTTAAACAAACACCAATAATTAAAACATAATAATTGTTATTTAGATCATCCAAAAAATTTAGTCCTTCCAAAATTTAGTTCACACTTCATTTAAAATATCCCCCCCAATCTTGGATCCCCTAATTTTAAATGACCATCAATAATTAAAACGCAATAATTGTTATGTAGTTCATCCCAAAAATCTTTGTTCCTTACCAAAATTTAATTACTTGCAGATTCAGTTAGCCCCAAAATTCATTTTCCACAGAGAATGCAATTTAAGGTTTTTTTATTTTTGGTTATGCAAAAATTTGTCAGTGTTCACCCTAGATGTTTTAGTATCAATAATCATTTTTATCACTATAGATTTCATTATGCTTCAGGTGCAGTGTTTATGATGAATCCCTCTACCAACATGTTGATGGACATCGCTCTGGCTAATACTGTGTCGGATTAGATCAATGCGCTTGTGTTGACATTTTATGTCAGCTATCTTACAAAATGTAAGAATTCATGGAATAGATTCTCAGAGAAGCTTCTTGTGATACTCAGCTTTTTCACGCTTAATGTTCCTTCATCCGCTATGATTTGGTAAGAAACATTGTAATTTTAAAATGGGAAAATGTTCTACGCATCATGAAGATTGGCCTAACTAATATATTTGTATATATTTGAAGTTTTAACAGAGAAATCACCCATAAAATGCCATTCTGCCATTCATACATAATATTAACATGTCTATTTATGCACATATCCTCAATTGTATGTGTTCATTTGCCATGACTTATTTTTATCCATAGATATAAAATAAAATGAAATGGGATTTGACTTCTGCATGCTCTTTGCTGTTACTTGCTTTGATTAAAGCTACACAGAATATACACAAAGCAAAACCAATAATTTTGACCAAAAAAATTTGCTCACATTTGTTCATCTTTATTTGCTTCCGATAATCATTCTTAATGATAAAATAGATCATAAAAGAAGAACACCTAATTATCTCAATTAGCTCAATATTTAACTCGTTTACATGTCACATTTCTTGTATGAACCAACATACAAACTATAACAGTCTCACAACGAAACAAATCCAACAGAAATACATTAATAATTAAAAATCGTTTGGACAGAAGAATCGAACATGATCCCAAGATATCCTTGATAACTTCGACAGATGGGGTGGAGTTCCCGTCCAAAACTGTGAGCAAATACGCTGCGACATCCTTCATTCTGATCAAATATGAGAGGAACTGAAATGAGAAAAGCAAATAAAAACTAAGAGAGATATATAAGTATGCAACAGTAAGCAACAACAACAGAGGGTAAGGGAAGATAAAAAATATTGCACTCAAAATTATACAAATAGGTGATAATCATGTCTTTGGAAAATTTAGTAACAACAAATCAAACATTCCTTCTTAAACTTTCCATTGCATTAATTTTACCAGGCAACTTGCATTCGATTCAGATTGCAATTTACAATTCATCCAAAAGGAGTCTGACCATGTAATATAATTCAAACAAAATGGAACACAAAATCTAACTTAGCATATGAACTTGGTTTGACATCATGTTGACTTTCAAGCATGACAATATGAATCCATATGAAATCAACCGATATAATATCACCTATGATCTTAAAGGATCATAGTTGCAATTGAGCAAGAATGATGTTAAGGTAACATTCTGTTTAAGTTATCAACACCGTTATCTAATATCATCATGAAACAAATACTTTAGCAAGAGCTCAAGCCTGACATGCTCAAAGACAGCAGCAAATAAATCAATTCATCATATATCAATCTTTTAAGAAAGAGCTATAGAAGTCAGTCATGTACGTGTGGTGGGGAAGTGAAGAAGATGGAAAAAAGAGAGATGGAGGAGATTTTGGGCTAATAGGGAGAAGATGATTTTTTGTCTAATCACATCCTACATATTGCTTTTGTTTGGGTTGGAACTTTGCTAGTAAACTGGCACTTCTTGCTATTTCTCTAGTCAGTTATGGAATTGATGTAAAGTTACAGATGTTAACTGTATAAGCAAGAAAAAAAGTGCTTGTAAGGAGAAGCACTAAAGCATGAGCTTCCTGCATGTAGAAGTTTTTTGAATTCAAGTACTTTATATCAGTAAACTTGCAGTATCCATGAGTGTGCAAGCTCAATAGCCTGCCAGCTTCTACTAACCAAGTAGGAGAATAGCTATGTTTATAAAGCTCTATACTCAAAACAAATTACATTAACTGTGGTTTAACATTAGAATATCCAGTATACTCAAAACAAATGCAAAACTAATTTAACACATCTAAAGCCCACTGCATCATTATTGAGTATACTCAACAAAATGAGCATAAATTTGAACACAGTTGGAACTAATATCTGCATCATTATTTGAACACATTTGGAAGTGAAATTTAAATAATTTCATACTACAATTCATACTCAAGCAATCTTTTTGCAACACAGTGGAACACATTTGAGTTGGGCTTAGTAGGAATTGAGTTTAGTAGGACCAACTGGAACCACTAAACTCAAATGCAGAACCCATTTAAGTAAATGTTCAATTATTAGGACAACTTACTCAAATAATTGAGTTTAGTAGGACCACTTGGAATTCCTACTAAACTCAAATTATTAGGACCAACTGGAATTACTTAAATGTTCAATTATTAGAAGGAATTGAGTTCTGAAAATTATTATTAGGACCAGAACCCAGTTGGACCAATTTGGAAACAATGTTCAATTATTTGAGTTTAGTAGTTTTAGTTTGAGTTCAACTCAAACCAAATTGGTCCACCTGGATTGTGAGTTCAACTCACAGAAAATTATTATTAGGACTAAACTCAAATGCTGTGAGTTTAATTATTATTAGGTCCAACTGGAATTCCTAAATTCAATCATTAGGACCAACTGGAATTACTTAAATGTCCAATTATTTGAGTTGATGGGTTCTGGATACCAACTGTAAGTACTCAAGTAATTCCAGAACCCATTTTGCAGTTGAGTTTAGTAGGAATTTCAGAATTTAAATAATTTAATTATGACCCATTGGAACTGATTTTTTGCTGACTGGAACTGGATTGAGATTTGATTGAGTCATTGGAACTTGATTTTTTTATTGTGTATAGCAAGATTGGGGGTGCAAAACTGATACCCAATCCAATTGAATATCAGTTTGAATATTCAATTGAGATACCCAATCCAGATTTTTTCAATTGTGTATAGCAAGTTTGAACTTCTATTGGGTGTGCATATTCAAACTGGATAGGTCTTTAGCTTCCAATTAAAATACAGTAGAATATAGCAAGTTTCAGTAGAGTATATCATTTCCAATATTCAAACTGATATGCACCAATTGGGTGTGCATATTCAAACTGACTTTTTCAATTGTATCAACTGGATTGGGTATCTAAATATCAAATCTCAAATCTCAATATCAATAAAAAAATTTCAAACTGATTTCAAATCATATTCAAATCTCAAATCTCAACTGTGTATAGCATATTCAAAGCTGCAAAATTGATTTCATTGGGTATCAAGAATTGGTAAGCTCCAATCATGGCATACTTCAAAACTGATTAAAGGTTGAACTTGCTAGATTTCTGACACTGAATATGCCACATTCAAATTGGGTTGAACTTGCATATGCAAAACTGAAGTGGGTATATTTCTTTAATCAGTTCAGTTTTGCATATTCAGGGTATGCCATTAAAGAAACATACGCAGTTGAACTTGCATATGCAAATTGGGTTGAACATACATTAAAGAAACATTCAAGTTTATTAGAGGTTGAACTTGCATATTCAAACTATTTCATTGGGTATCAAGAATTGGCAAACTGCAAAACTGGCATATTTAACTGAATTCAAACCTCTAATATGAGCTGAATCCATATTAGCTGAGGGTTATTAGAGACATATTCAACTAGAAAATTTCTCAATGGTAGCTCATCAATAGTCATATTGCCTCAATCCATTTCTCAATGCCTCAAGCCAGTTCCTGATACAATATGAATATTGATGAGCAGCTCATCAATTTCTTAATGCCTCAATCAGGACAATTTCAATCATTATCCTATCAAAAAAATTCTAAGTGAATTTTTGACTAAGCATCAATTTCTAACTAAGCATCTTTGATCCTGTCAAAAAAACTTGCCATTCACGGGATCAGGTCAATTTCTATCAACAGCAATGTAGGGAATAACAAGCTCTAATGCAGTGTAAATTTGAGGCTTACAGACTTCCCCGTGTGTTATCAACATCAAATGTTGTGAGGGTGTGAGGCATTGGAAAATAAAGTGTACACACACCCGTGAATTTTATTGCTCAAATTAAACTTCTAATTTAATTTAAGCATACCCACACCAGAATGCATTAGTGATGTTTGCATACACACACGTCTAATTTAAGCATTCACATTACCAATGCTTTAATTCTAATGTTATAACTTTTACTTAAACTTCCAATTAAACTTCAAATAAAGCATACACGCACTAGTGTATGCTGTAAGGGTGTGAGGCATTTAGACTAAAGGTTGTGTGTTCAAATTGCAGGACAATTTCAATACAGGATTCAAGCTATAAAATAAAGTGTAATGTGAGGCTGTGAGGAAAATAAAGTGTAATGTGAGGCTGAGAGGGTGTGAGGCTCAAAGCTCTAAAATAACACACCAAGAACAATAATAAAAAAATGTGATTCTCTCACCGAGTATTCAAGCTCTAAACAACACATTGTGAGGCTGCAAGTTCAAGCTCCTCTGATGTTGATCTGCAAGTTAAATCAGGATGTGCTCAAAATTTCATAAAAACTGAACTGATTAAAGAAAATCTCATATAAATTTTAATGTTTCTAATATAAAGTGTTAATGGCAAGTAGAAAAATCTGAAAATTAACAATTTTTCTAATATAAAAAAATTAAAATTTTAATAAAAACAATAAGTTCAACCCAATGAGTTCTTTTTATATTAGAAAAATTGGAAGTTTAACCCTGCAAATTGGAACATTAGAGAATTTGCATATAATCTCTAAGTTCACTTTCATGTCCAAATTTTAATAAAAACTGTCAGTTCAACCCTGCAATACCAATGAATTCTTTTGCCATTAACAATTTTTCTAATGTCAGTCATATGTAAGTTCAACCCAATGAGTTCTTTTGCCATTAACAATTTTTCTAATGTCAGTAATATGTAAGTTCAACCCAATGAGTTCTTTTGCATTAACAATTTTTCTAATGTCAGTCACATGTAATAACAATTTTTCTAATGCCAATTTTTCTAATGTCAGTCACTGCATTATAAAAAATGTAATAACATCAAAAAGAACTTGCAATACCCTGTTGATACGTCTATTTTGCGAAGGCCCAACAACATAGGCCCAAAAGCACAGCTCACCGAACGAAGCCCGAAAGATACGAGCCCGGATGCCCGACCGCCGATCGGAAGCCCATCTGCGTGATCAGGCCCGCCCGGCAAAACCCCATAGACGGCCCCCAAATATCGATCCGACCCGGCCCCGATAACGCACGAGTCACTCACCAACTCCAGCGATAACCGTTCCCCCGATCCCGTTACCACTTAATGGCTGTTATGGGGAGGTGCTGGCATGGCGCAGGGAGCGGCGACGAGGGGGGATCGAGGGGGCACGATCAAGGGCGGACGAGCGATGTGGGTCGGGGGCAATCACGGCGGGAGGTCTATAAAAGGGTTAGAAGGACGACTGGACAAAGGACCGCAGCTCAGGTATCTAAAACCTAAGGTACTCCATCAACGACCTAGTTCCCCCATTTCACCTCGTTCCTCCCCCGCTCGCGCCGTGAGACGCCGTTCAGATCTCCTCTCGAGTCGAACCATCTCCGCTGGGCCTCCCTTCTCAGATCGCTATCTGACTTAGGCATCGGAGGGGATTTGGCCGGAACCAAGGTCCGGCCCCCCTGACGAGTGTTCTCGTCTACGCAGGAGGACATCAGATCCATGGGCCGAGGCTTCCCCTCCGCCCCTCGCCGGCCACGCATCTAGCGAGACGACCGAGGCTTCCCCTCGTCACCTGCCCGACCGAGGCCGAGCACGACCGTCCGAGGCCGAGCGTTTCACACCGGGCCGAGGCTTCCCCTCCGCCCCGCGACCGACCACGTAACCAACGGGACGATCGAGGCTACCCCTCGACGTCCGACCGTCCGAGGCCGAGCGTCTCTGATCGGGTCGAGGCTTCTCCTCGCCCTCCTTGCGACCGAGGACCCCGATTCGGCCCAGCTGACGCGCTCCACGTCGTCTGCAACTCCGACTCGTGCCTCGTCTGCACCGACTCGACACACCCGAGGGACCCCCGTGGGCCCCTTGACCACGTTGACCGGGTTATCTGCGGTCAACGCTTTTGTAGTGAGAAAACACTCTGAAACATCTGGCGCCGTCTGTGGGAATCGATCTGTCCCACGAAGAAACAAACCGCACCTGCAATGGCACGAGCCAGCAACGAAAAGAGACGCATGCCCCCCATCCCGGAGGAGGGGAATGGCGCATCCAACGACAACCTTGAAGACACGCCCGTCAGCAATCACCCCGCCTCCTCAACCGAAGAGATTGGCGGGTCGGAACTGGCCACACAGGGACAACTCCGTGCCCTGGCCCAGGAGACCAACGCGAACATCCAGACGTTGGTCGCGGTAGTACAACAGCTCGTCGGCACTGCGCCAGCTAACGGAGGCGCGTTGGGCGACGACCATCGTTGGGCGGGGGGTTCCCCGCTCTTACGATCTGCTGTGGTAGATGACCACGGGAACCAAAGACCGAACACGGAGCGTCGGTTCACGTTGTCCGGCCCCCGTCAGGTGAGATCGCGTGCCTCCTCCCTTCGTCGTGAAAGGAGCCGAAGAGAAACTGAAGGCACGGGGGACGAATCGGTGACCGCGTCGTCTCGTCGACCACGATCGCCCCACCGCAGGAGAAGCAATCGACACCACTCGAGAGACCGATCGCGGCGGAGCGGGAGCTCCCGCCGGAGGAGCCGGGAACGCCGGGCCAGCCCGACCCCCAGTGTGGCGAGGGCCGTAGAGCCAGCCCCGCCGGTGCCTGTGCCCCCTCCACCACCGAACGAACCAGAGGCAGGCGGGTGTCGAACCCCCGGGGGCATCCACGGAGACCAGTGCCCCCTATCACGGAGAATAACCGACGCGCAGGTTCCCTCTCGATTCAAGATCCCGGCGCTGGGGAAGTATGACGGGATAGGAGACCCGGGAAACCACGTGATGGACTACGAGGGGGACATGTCCTTCCAAGGAGCCAACGATGACCTGCTCTACCGGGGCTTCTATTCGACTCTCAGGGGAGCGGCAAGGACCTGGTACCGCAGCCTACCCAGCCGCTCCATCGACAGCTTCGAGGAACTCACCCAGCTGTTCTACAAACAGTTCATGGCAGGGAGGCAGGTAAAGCCTGACGCTGAACATCTGTTTAACATAGTGTAGGGCCCAGCCGAGCCGCTCTGACAGTTCATGCACCGCTTCAACGCGGAAAGGCTGAACGTGAACAGCCCTCCCGACCTTGTTGTCCAAACGGCCCTTAAGAAAGGGCTACGCCATAGAGGCCTTAAGAAATCTCTGCACAACGATCCCCCGAAGGACCTCCCAGGGATCATGGCGAGGGCCGAGCGCTTCATGTTGACCAAGGAGACCTTGGCCATTGAGGCAGGAAAGGCCACTCAAGGGACCAAGCGCGACGACAGCGGACGAGGCAGCCCCGAAGGGTACCGGACCGAGAAGAGGCCGAGAAACAGGCAGCGGGGAGAGGGTACGAGGGACACCACCCCAGACGCCGTCCTCGCACAAGTACAGAAGGAAGAGCGCGCCGATGGCCCCCCACCGAAGGCAAAAAGAGGTGGGAAGAATGGGGAGACGTACTGCAAGTACCACAAGGACAATGGCCACGACACTGAAGACTGCTGGCACTTAAAAAAGGACATTGAGAAGCTGATGAGCCGGGGGCGCGCCAGGAGTTTAGCCGACGAGCCGGCCCACGGAGAAGGGACCTCCATGCAGCCGGACAAGGGGAAGAGGATCAACACCGTCCAAGGACCCCTCCGCATCATAGAGTGAGCGGGCGAAGTCCCTCCCCCCAGCCAGCTCGGGCGTCAACCAGTCCTATGCCGAGGACGAGGCAGCAAAACAAAATACGCGAGAAGTCCGAGTAAGTCAATTTCGTTTATAACAGTTAACCAGGGTACAAAAGTGTGTCTTATTTACAGGGAATCGAAGCGAAGAAACCTCTCTACAAATAATCCGCTCTCGACAGACAACAAAGTTCGTCACCTACAGAAACTAGGGCGACCCCGACAGAGCGAAACTTGTTGGCTAAGGACCCAAAGTTGCCGGCCTGAGCGAACATCCATGCAACCAGCAATTATTGGCTCTGAAGCAGGGAGCCGGTAGCAAAGCCGAAGGAGATAGCAGGGGCAGGGATCCATTTCAAGTAGACTGGCCCAAAGCGAAGCAGATGCTAAAAAATTTGAGGATAAAAACAAGGGTGGCAGGCCGGGAAAGGAGGACTTAGGGAGCCCGAGATCGGGAGGCCGCGTCCCCTGGTGCCTCCCCCTGCTCGGAGCGGGAGGGAGCGACCGGAGGAGAAGCTTGCCGAACGCGCTCCGCACAATCCCGGAAGGAAGACTGGACGACTTCGACGATCCGAGGGGCGATGAGGTCTTCATACGTACCGAAGGCCTCCCTGAGAACCTCAAAGATCTTCTCCCCCAGGGTCCCGACGACACCCCTCTCCACCTCCTCCGCAAGCCGCGCCACCTGACGCCGATCCGACAGTTCCCTCTGAAGCTCCTCCCTCTCCAGGCGGAACGACTCCGACGCTTCCTCAGCCGACTGCCGAGCGTCCTCCAATTTTCCCTGAAGGTCACCCAATCGTCCTTCCAGCTCGGCCACACGGAGCTTGAGATGCCGAGACTCCATCTGGGCCTCCGTCATAGCTACCTCCGCCGCCCCGGCCCGCTCGTGGGCCCTCACGGAGGACTCCTCCAGCTCCCTCAAGCGGACGGCTCGGCACTGCAACTCCACGTCGAGCGTTGAACCCTGGAAGACGAGACATGGGCTAAGAAGAGAGTGAAGGGAAGGAAAGGATAGCAAGATAGCTGAACCTATTGAAGGATCCAGACCAAGGAGTCCGACATCTTGTCGGCGGGAATCCTCTCGAGGAGACTGCGGTCCCGGGGGAGGACGGAGTCCTCGGCCATCCGCTGGGCCAGGGCTCGGTCGACAAACACCGAGTCCCCAGGGGTGACCTCGAGGGAAGCCGAACTGCCCGCCAACAGGGTTCCGATTCCCGGCAGCAGACGCGGAGACGTTGCGACGGGGGTGGTTGTCAGGGCCACCGGAAGATCCCCGGGGGTCGCCGCAGGAAGCACGGAACACGCCGGACTGGAGGGATCCACATCCTCCTTCCTCTTCTTCCCTCCGTGGGGCTCCGCAGGCGCCGAAGGGGAGCGCTTCCGCCTCGCACCGTCCCCACCCTCGGGAACAAGAGGGGGCACGCCAAGGGCAGGAGGGACTGCACCGGACCCGTCGTTACCCCCCCCCGCCTCTTGGGCTGGCGGAGCGGATCCGGCCCTTGCGACCCCCCCTGGAGAGGAGATCGCCAGAAGAAGAGGCGGGAGGCGCGGCCACCACCTTACCCACAGAAGGCTCGGCTCGGCGCACCTCCTCCTCAACGGTCTGCCGAGGCGCCCTTCCAGAGGTACTACCCCGGCTCCGAGCGGCTCCGCGACGGATCAGCTCATCAACATCACGGGTGAACTCGTGACTAGCCATTCCTGTAAGGGAAACCGAAATCAGGGTAAGCTACGGGGCAACCCAGGACTGAAAAAGCGACCTACCAGGAGACCACAAGACGGCCTTCAAGAGTAGGTCGTCCAACAAAGACCAGATGGATTTCGCCTCCAATGGGAGGGTCGACAGCAGCGCGGCGGTCGCCAGCTCCGCCTCAGAGAGGGCTAGCGTTGAGTCAGGCCGGACCGACCCACCCCAGCCTGTCAGAATTTGGGCACCCTCCAGGAAGACCACGAAGACATAATCCGAACTCCAATCCCCCGACCAGCGGGGTAGCCCGATCAGGCATTCCCTCCTCGAGCGGGCTCGGAGTTGCAACCATGTCCCGGGGCCGACCGTCTGGATCCGATAAAAGTAAAAGAGAAGGGGGAGAGACGACTCCAGACCACGGGTACAGCAGAGCATCACGAAGCCCGTCAGTACCGCAATCGAACAGGGGGTGAACTGGCAAAGGGGCACCATGAGATACTCCATGACCTGAATGAGGAAGGGATTGAGCGGGAAACGAAGACCCAGGCGGAACATCTCGACGTAGACGCCGACCTCATTGCTCCTCGGAAGGCAGATCCGCTCGTCGATGAACAGAACTCGAACATCGTACGGGTAGCAGAGATACCTCTCCCGGATCTCCGTGGCCACTAAAGGAGGAGTCCCCGACGGCGTTCGGAGGATAACCGAGGGTACATTAAGCCGCACAGCAGCCGACGCCACATCATCGCCGGCGTAGTCCGGGAAGAGCTTCCCCTTCCCCTTATCTCGAAAGGAACGACTCCCAGAGGGCGAACCTGATCCCACAAGTCGGGGCCCGCCCCGCCTCGACTCAGGAGGGTCCCTCGCCCCTTGGCCGGAACCACCTATCCTAAGAGCAGCCATAATATGAAAATAAGAAAGGAGTTACCTTTTATGTTAATTTGGAGAAGACAAGGAAACGAAGGCGATGGGAGACTCCAAGTTGCGGAAAGCAAAGACAGAGGGAAGAGCACGGAAGAAGTTGGGATCCACACAGCCGGGGATCTTATATACCAGACTCAGGGGCAAATTCGAAGCGCCTGACAGGAACACGTGGTAGGCCTCGGAGAACCGGCGGCGTTTCGAAATCGGTGCCAAAGGAAGTCCAATCGATCCGCTTCATCATTACCTTCATTTATAACCACGCCTCAACTGACGCGCCACTCGGAACCCCAGGAGTCACAATGGTCGAACCGAACTGGCCAAGGCCGATCGGTCCCACCGATGGGGGCAATTGATACGTCTATTTTGCGAAGGCCCAACAACATAGGCCCAAAAGCACAGCCCACCGAACGAAGCCCGAAAGATACGAGCCCGGATGCCCGACCGCCGATCGGAAGCCCATCTGCGCGATCAGGCCCGCCCGGCAAAACCCCATAGAGGGCCCCCAAATATCGATCCGACCCGGCCCCGATAACGCACGAGTCACTCACCCACTCCAGCGATAACCGTTCCCCCGATCCCGTTACCACATAATGGCTGTTTTGGGGAGGTGCTGGCATGGCGCAGGGAGCGGCGACGGGGGGCGGATCGAGGGGGCACGATCGAGGGCGGACGAGCGATGTGGGTCGGGGGCAATCACGGCGGGAGGTCTATAAAAGGGTTAGAAGGACGACTGGACAAAGGACCGCAGCTCAGGTATCTAAAACCTAAGGTACTCCATCAACGACCTAGTTCCCCCATTTCACCTCCTTCCTCCCCCGCTCGCGCCGTGAGACGCCATTCAGATCTCCTCTCGAGTCGAACCGTCTCCGCCGGGCCTCCCTTCTCAGATCGCTATCTGACTTAGGCATCGGAGGGGATTTGGCCGGAACCAAGGTCCGGCCCCCCTGATGAGTGTTCTCGTCTACGCAGGAGGACATCAGATCCACGGGCCGAGGCTTCCCCTCCGCCCCTCGCCGGCCATGCATCTAGCGAGACGACCGAGGCTTCCCCTCGTCACCCGCCCGACCGAGGCCGAGCACGACCGTCCGAGGCCGAGCGTTTCACACCGGGCCGAGACTTCCCCTCCGCCCCGCGACCGACCACGTAACCAGCGGGACGATCGAGGCTACCCCTCGACGTCCGACCGTCCGAGGCCGAGCGTCTCTGATCGGGTCGAGGCTTCTCCTCGCCCTCCTTGCGACCGAGGACCCCGATTCGGCCCAGCTGACGCGCTCCACATTGTCTGCAACTCCGACTCGCGCCTCGTCTGCACCGACTCGACACACCCGAGGGACCCCCGTGGGCCCCTTGACCACGTTGACCGGGTTATCCGCGGTCAACGCTTTTGTAGTGAGAAAACACTCTGAAACACCTGTAATAAAAGCTTTTTATATTAGAAAATTTTTAATGGCAAGTAGAAACATTAAAATTTTCATAAAAACTGTTAATGGCAAGTAGAAAATTCTCATATAAAGTTCATATCATCTGAAAAATCCCAATATAATTTCTAACGTGATCAAAATTTTAATGTTTCTAATGTTTCTATCTAATTGCAACTTGATATGAAATACTGAAACTTGACTGTAAATTCCCTCATGGACGTAAATTTACTGAAACTGAAACTTGACTGAAATTCAATGAAACAAAAATTTTAAATTGACTGTAACTTGAATGTAAACTTGATATGAATTTCTATCTGAATATTGAGGCTGGAATTGAAATTTAAACAAAAATTGAATATTTTACCTCAACACTTGTTATGAATTGACCTGAACTTGACTGTAAACTTGAAGTATTTGATAGAAATATTCAAATTCGGTATACTTATGAATATTTTACCTCAACCCCGGTTACTTGATAGAAATATTCAAATTCATATCAAATAGAAATATAAAGTTTACTGTAAACTTGTTATGAATTTCTCCCTTAACCCTTGTTTAAATTGACTGTAACTTGATATGAAATATTGAAACTTGACTTAAATTTTTAAATTTCAACTTCCATAACTAAAAATTGAAATTTTTTGCATGAAATTGCAACTGCCATACCCATAACAAAACTCCAAAGCTCACCAAGGGTTGAGGTGCTGAGGTTGCTATCCAAACAAACAAAGCTCACCAAGGGTTGAGGTGCTGAAGCTCTCACCTTGACTGCAATGGGTTTGTGGAGAAGACGGTGAAATAAATTAAATGAACCAAATAGTTCAAAGGTAATGTGTCCTGTAAAATTAGAAATGATGGACCTTTTTTCGTTGGAGAGCGGGGAGTCGAAACCATCAACAACAAAGTTGGACTTGTCATTAGGCCTCCATGATCTGCTTCACGGTTAGCACAGTCACGACATGGCCCCTACGGTCATGGCGTGATTTCACTAACCGTGAAGCAGATCAGAGCAGATCAGAGCAACCGAGATGCTAGCATACAGTACATGTCATTAAAGGATGGGAATGATGCATCCACGATAAGAAGTTGATCAAAATTGTTTGCCCACACCTTGAATTTCTGCGATTTTCATCAAAACCCTAAAATTTCAATTATTTTCTAGCAAACAAAATCGCTGATAAGAATTGAACTGGAAGCAAATCACGTGAATTTGTGCAAACTAAAATAGGATGCAGTTTTTAGAGAGAAGTGAATTCTGTATAACTAAAGGAAGATGACAACATAAATTTACTAAGTTTCTAATTTATTCAAATTAATTTTCTTAAGAAATGATGAACAATCACGAATTTACAACGCATATTTTTGAACAAAATTCAAGCAAATGCCCATGGTTGGCCTCGCAAAAATAATGGTTGGCCTCTCAAAATTTTACGGTACAAACCCAAACATGTTAGGCTCTGCAAAAAATAAAGATTGTTCATGGGACTTTGTTCATGATTCACTTGTTACTAAAAATTTAAAGTTGAGAATTAATGGTACGCAACGGAGATGAATTTCTGATAAGAAATACTATGCATGGTTGAGATGATCTTCAATTAATGTTAGCTAGCACATCTCACAACAAACACATCAAGAAACATATCAAATATGTTCATGGGACTTTATTGACGTCAAACAAAGGCTCCCAAACTGTTAGACTCAACAGCAGCTACAACGTAGCATGACAGAATCCATGTTTTACATCACAGAAAACCACCTTAACCTCATTTAAAACTAAAAGATTTTTAATCACATACATTTTCCCTCATATGTTGATTAATTCCTTAAAACAATCTTAGAGTCAACACCGGAGTTGCTATAACTATTAGTTTTATTCCATAGGAGGAACAAAGGGATATGTGACTCTACTTTTAGGAAGTGACCATATAACCAGAAATTGGACGACAGCTTCTCTTTATACATTGGAAAGCTACTTCTACAGTTTAGTTCATGGATTATCTCTCATTGATAGTCGTGATATGTTTGATAGATTATAATATTGTATTGTGTGTTTCAACTTATAACCTGATATCTTAAAGCTCCTACTAAATACAGCAAATTTATGATCTTTACAGATAAACATATGACAGAGAATATCATCAAATCATGAGTCTAAGACAATTCACCTTTTGGAAGAAATGTCCATGCATCAATTTTATCATTTATTCCAGCAACAATAGAATCCTATATGTTTTAAAAAATCTTTCGGTTAAAAAATTAGGAAAGCTTCGCAAGATTACGAACTCTGCAAATTTAAAAAAAGAATATCAAACCTTTCCTTTACTGATAAACATCCCAGAACTCGTCCGAACTTGACTCAGAGTACTTTTCCCTGATAAATTATCGGCCACCACCGATCTCTTCAGCTCCGATTTCGCGTTCAACAACACCATCTTCAGTAAGCTTGGGGGAGATGTGAACAATATGGGATATTCAATGGGGAGATGTGATCAACATCTTCAACAACCCAGAACTTGTCCTGTAAAAACTAATTCATATCAAATTATCCTGCTAATGCATATGAAACTGTCCTGAAATTGGATTCATGTTGCATTCATGCTACTGAAATTAGCTACTCAAATTCGCTACTCATATCAAATTATTTCCTGCTAATTCATATCAAATGCATTTGAAGCTAATTAGTTTCATATCAAATGCATTTGAAACTAATTCATATCAAATTGGCATTCATGTCAAATTATCCTGCTTACATTGTCCTGTAAAAACTAATTCATATCAAACTATCCTGCTAATGCATATGAAACTGTCCTGAAATTGCATTCATGTTGCATTCATGCTACTGAAATTAGCTACTCAAATTAGCTACTCATATCAAATTATATCTTGCTAATTCATATCAAATGCATTTGAAGCTAATTAGTTTCATATCAAATGCATTTGAAACTAATTCATATCAAATTGGCATTCATATCAAATTATCATGCTTACATTGTCCTACAAAAACTAATTCATATCAAATTATCCTGCTAATGCATATGAAACTGTCCTGAAGTTGCATTCATGTTGCATTCATCCTACTGAAATTAGCTACTCAATGTTCATGTTGCATTCATTTTTTTGAGCAAATATGAACTTTGATGCAACATGAACTTTAATGCAACATGAACTTTAGACAATTAGCTACTCTAATGAATGAATTTTTGACAATCTGTATTATGTTCATGTTGCATTCTGTAGTTAACTGAAATTAGCTACTGAAATTATGTTCATGTTTCATGACATATATTATGTTCAAAATGTATGTCACATGAAAATGCATTTTGGATAATTTGACCAAAAATGAGGCATTATGTTCATGGTGCATTAAAGTTCATGTTGCATCAAATTATCCTGCTAATTTCTGTAGCATGAATGAATGCAACATGCAACATGAACATTCAAAAGTTCATGAATGCAACATGAACATAATACAGATTTGCATTCATGTGAGTGCTCATTAAACTCCAGATAAAATGTAACCACAAATAAATGAGCACTCATGTGAAATAAACTCATGTCACATAATAATGTAAACACAAATAAATGAACATTACATATCCAAAATATATACTAGAACTAAAATAAACATGAATGCAACTAGGCAAAGATATCACTAACACAGAGGCATCAAGAACACACTCTTAAAACACACCTGTGATAAAATATTTCGAACAGTCAAGTATCGACTTCCAGAAATGCTTGTGCGAAAACATGAATTATGTAATCACATATTAGAAGTGAAGCTTTGCATATAATTCAAATTTCAACTATCTCAGTTTCTGATGGCTCATGCTTACGATACTCCATGCAATTGCATTTTGCAGGATTGAGCAAAAATTGTATGTTGGTCTTTAACAGAAAATATTTGAAATCCAAACCACACAGAAGCACAACAATGAAACTATCAAAAAGCTTAACTGAACATTGAGGCACAACTCATCTAACTATTTAAACATATGAGAAAAAATGTATTAAATTCATTGGAATGAGGAGTAAAGCTTGATTTTCTCAGTGGTTTGCTTTCATAATATTCATTTCTATCCTCACCTCACCCATTAGATACCGTTCGAATTTGACTGCTGACTTTGGCAGCAATACTCCACCTGCAATCAATGCTGAATTGCTTAAGATATGAGAGAAAATTAGATCAAAACTGACATCAATTATTCAATAAAATTCCACATAACAAAATTAAAATTAAAAAACCAGATTTTTTGGGATAAAGGTTAAGATGAGCTCAACTGCACTCAAATTCAGTCCTGAAAAAGTAAAAATTGCTAAAATTAACATAAATTTCTACCCACATCATTAACCAATACAGCCCATCCCAAAATTTCCATTGAAGCAGACAACTCGACGCTGACCTCTTTCAGAGTCTTTAGCAGATCTGTAGCGAAGGGCGTAAGAGGATTCAATCGTTCAAGTTGAAGTCTTCACCGAAAGTAAAGGCAAAAAAATTGAAATTCCCCAAAGTCCTCTCACTAAATTTCCCCAAACCCCCAGTACAATCGCGTCTCTTTCAACACATCAAAGAACCAAACATATTTTTCGCAGAAATCAAAGCACACATGAAAGAGGTGGACTTGCGATCCTACCTGCTCCTCATCCGAACACTGTAAGGACGCCAAGCCAAAAGGTGGACTTGCGAGATCTAGGGCTCGCCTTCGCAGTCAAGAGGTGGACCCGTCGGGTTCTTCCTCAACCGACCCCTCGGACTCCAGACGGCCTGTGGGGGAGAGAGATCATCCCGTGAGTCTTTGGGGGGGGAGAGAGAAAGAGAGATGCCCCAAATTTTGCGCGGCCTGTGGGGGAGAGAGATCATCCCGTGGGTCTTTGTGGGGGAGATAGAGAGAAAGAGAGATGCCCCAAATTTTGGGCGGCTGATGGTTTTCCCAAAGTTTTGGGTTTTCAAAATTTTAAGTTTTACAATCAAAACCCCCCAAAATTTAAATGCTTCCCCCCCAAAAACTTTCAAACTCAATTTCTCTTCACTTATCCAATTTCTCTTGTCTTATCCAATTTCTCTTATCTTATCCTCTTAATAACATCCCTCAACCCAATATCTCATCTCTTAAACAAAAACTCTTATCCAATAACCCATGATAACATCCATGTTTTATAATATAGAGTTTTTGCATACCCCAAAATTTAAATGCTTCCCCCCCCCCAAAACTTTCAAACTCAATTTCTCTTCACTTATCCAATTTCTCTTATCTTATCCTTTTAATAACATCCATCAACACAATTTCTCATCTCTTATACAAAAACTCTTATCCAATAACCCATGATAACATCCCTGTTTTATTATACACACACACACACACACACACACACACACACACACACACACACACACACACACACACACTAGTCATAACATGTGCCCGCATGCATGGTTCATTTAAGATTTTCCCTCGCAAAATGTTTGTTCCCCAAAAAATTATTTACACAGCCAAAATTTAAAAGAACAACAAATTAGCATAAAAATATTTAGTGGCACGGGCGCCTTCGACACGGAACAACAATTTCGGCGTAGAACAACAATTTCGGTGTGGGCGCCTTCGACGCGGAACAACCAATAAGCGTAAAAAAATTTAGCGCGGCACCTTTGGTGCTGGCGCCTTCAGTGCTGGCGCCTTCGGCTGAAATGAGAGGGTTTTTAGCAAAATAATGGAAAGGGCGGTATTCTGTGCAAATGTAGTGATTGTGGGGGGTTTTTTGAATTAAATTTTGACCATTGGATGCAAAGGATGTGGATGCATCCTGATCATTACTGGTGACTGGGACTTGTCCCAGTCAGCCTTAGGATTCAAAAAAGTTGTATTTTAATATATAGATATACTAGTCATAACCCATGCCCGTGGGGCACAGTTCATTTGAGACATCCCCCCCTCAAAATCTGTGTTCCTCCGAAAATTTAGCTCATCCTAGGGAATTAAGTTCCTTGCAAAATTTAATACCCTCCAAATTTAGTTCTGCTCCAAACTTATATGGTTCTCCCCACTAAATTTTCAATTTCCAAAAATTTTAGTTTCCCCCAAAATTTAGTTTTCACTGAGAATTTAGTTACCCTCAAAAATTTATAATCAGAAAATTTTCCACTTCAAAATCTTGAATACCCTAATTTTAAACGAACAACAATTATTAAAGCTCAATAATTGTTATTTAATTTCCCAAAAAAATTTATTCCCCTAAAATTTAGTTCTACCAAAGAATTTAGTTCCCTAAAAAATTTAGTCCCTTAATATGCTTCCAGTATGACTTAATATTACATCAATTCTACATACTTGATTTTGTTGCTTGCTAGAAAAATCTTGACACGGGCAGTTTTTGGTATCAAATTGCAAGTATGAATTTTTTTGTATGTGTACATTGGCAAGATAATATGTGGTGAGTGCATTAGCAAGTTGCATATATAATGCACAAATTTGTTTGTTCCAACATTTTCGGTGAGTACTTTGCAGGGAAATATTTTGGTCCTGGTTCTGGAGAAACACTTGTGTCACTATACTTGTGGTATCACTCTGGAAATTTTTCTTGTAAATCTTGAAATTTGCTTGGTTTAGCTTAACCAATTTGCTCGGTAAAATTTTTTGGGTCTTGTTCTGGAGAAACACTTCTATCACTCATCAGTTTTTGGTATCACACTGTAGATTTTGCTTGGAAATCTGAAAATTTACTTGGTTTAGCTTCACCAATTTACATGGTAAAATTTTTTGGGGTTGTTTTGGAGAAACACTTGTCTCACACTAGAGTATTTGGTACAGCTTTGGAAATTTTGCTTGAAAATCTGGAAATTTTTGCTAGCGTAATCTTGAAGGTGATGTTAAATCTGTAGTTTTTGGCAAATCTAGAAGCAAATGGGAAAATTTTTGTTGGCATGATTTTGATCTTGATTATTGCTTGGTTAGTTAGCATGATTTTGCTGCCATGTCTCAAATATGGAATTATGTGAATTTAGCTGGAGTACATATCAAATCCAGAGTTTTGGTATCAAATATTTATATAGAGAATTTAGCTGGAGTACATAGCAACTCTACAGGTATGCTTTTTTTGTTTATATAGAGAAATGTTTTTGTGCTATCAATTTAATTTTGCTTGAACTGCACTTTTCGTTTGGTATCAAATCTAGAGTACATAGCAAACCAAGAGATTTGGTATCAAATCTAAAGTATATAGCAAATCCATTGTTTCTTCGTATCCAGTGTTTTGATATACAAAGTTCTTTTTATGTATCAATCTGCAAAGTTCTTATGGTATCAAATATGGACTACATAACAAAAGGTATGAATTTTTTTATGTACCACTCAAACCACCATATACCACAATGTAAATGTGTAGCTTACATAACAACCTGTAGCTTGAACTACTTGTAGTACAATGTACTTTGCTTGGTTTCTAGAAATGGAACAATTGGTTATCAAACAAACTTCTCTGTATGTCGTTCCTAGTTCTGTAATCAACATACAAAACACTGATCAAGTTAGTAGTCCAACTCTCCATCAGCCCTTAAAATACATGGAAATTTCCAAAGCCCATTGTATACTATGAAAATCAGCAATATCTATTGTTTTATCAAATTTGACCAAGAACACACATGTATCATATAAAAAATTTGACAGAAAATGTAAACCAGTAATCTACAACGAAGAGAAACCAACTTCTTTGCTATCATCTAATAAGATAAAAAGATCATATACAATTGATATCGCAAACCTTAGTATAACAGAGGGGGGACTTAACATCTAAAAAACATGCCTTGATCAAAGCAACCAATAACGATAAAGCCTCAACATCTAATACAGTCCTCTAACATAATTTCTCTACTACACCCCATGCGGGATTTTTGTTCTTTTGTTCTTTTTTTCCTTTTTCTCCTGTAAAAATATTTTCATGTTATTCTTCATGGGAATGATGGGATGCTTGTTACTTGCAAAATAGCTGCTGCCACGTGCAATTCTTGCAGTTGGGTAAGCGCAAGAAGAATTCCTTTGGCCCTTCTTTGAGAATCCCCTACTCAAACCCCCTGCCGGTGTCATTTGGGGGTGTGCTTCATCATTCCCCCTCCACCTACATAGCTGGCTTCATCTTCCTCTTGATTGGGGGGACATATTTGCTTGGCAAGACCCTCAACACTTGTAACATCTGAAAACAATAACATGGACCAAGACTTTACTTTATATAATTTTGAGAGCTCTTTCCTGCCAAAATAAAAATCACACCATTTAAAAAATATTACAAATAAGGTTTTTTTGCCTGGAACCATAACATAATACATGTTTCAAGTGTTGTGTTGTTAACTACAGGATATGTTGTGTTGTTAACTACATGATATGTTTAAACATATGTTGAGTTTTGTTAACTACATGATGTTATAGTTCCAGGATCATGTTTAAACATAACGGAAAAACTCTAACATGATGCCTGGAACCATAAATAATTGCTTGAACGCGTCTCAAGTATGTGATGCTTGAGCGCTACTCCCAAGTGTAGGAGGACGTCAAGTAATAAATTTATTTCCGGTGAGACCGGGTCGGATCACAGGGACAAGTCGTTTTGCAATCGTAAATTCAATTGATGTAGGAGGGGTAACGGCGGTTAACAACCAACTATGCTAACGAGGTGGAAGTGTGTGAGTGAAAATGTGGGTGTTTGAGACCAACTACCAAATCAACATCCTCGGGTAGAGGAATCGTGAAGACAAATAGGCAAGAAAGCTTGTGTGATGTGTGAGAGTGTGGTTGTTAAGCATATGGATTCAATCCAATGATAACTCAATTGTCTTTCCGGCTAAGGAATGAGCAATCGGTGGATGTAACATTTTATCAAACACTTGGTGTGCAATGAAAGTATGGTATGGAAAATTGAGATAATAAACAACTAAGCATACATTAGTGGTACCACTAGGCAAACTCCACTCTATGGATACACACTAGGATCCCTAACTCAAAGTATATCTCATCAATCCTATCACATAAACATTTAAACATGCAAGATTGAATAACCATAGCTCCACAAACACAAATCAACACACAACCACACAAGAAAAAGATCTAGCTCATTATAACAAGAAAAGATGGATTTTTACTTCTAAAAACATCATCCATTATCATTACAAATCACTAAATCAAAATACAAATGGAGAGGGAAAGAGTTCACCAAGATCTCCAAGGAAACCCCAACCAAAACCCAATTGCTCCTCGTTGCTTCTATGTTGCTCCAACAAAACCCTAACCCTAAGATGAAGAATGAGGAAGAAGGAATGAATGGAATAGGGGGGGAGAAGCCCTAGAAATAGGCTCAGAATTTCGGGTCTGAAAACAGCCCAAACGGGTCGGATCCGCGCCCAAACCCGCAACTAATGCCCAAATCTGCAGAAATTTTCAGCACCGCCACCCTGTCTTGCGAAAATTCTAGAAAAATCATCCGACCTCGGATTGACGTGTTCCAGCCGGGGATGGAACCGTAACTAAGTGTACTCTAACAGAAAAATATCATTAGACCGAAAAATACACTGTAATGATAGCAGATTTTTTCACAAGAGGGGCAAATCTGCAGAAATTTTCAGCACCGCCACCCTGTCTTGCGAAAATTCTAGAAAAATCATCCGACGTCGGAATGACGTGTTCCAGGTGGCGATGGGACCGTAACAAAGTGTAGAATACCATAAAAATATCATTATGTCGGGATATATACTGCAATGATAGCAGAATTCTGCACAATAGGGGAAAAGCAGACTTTCTAGCCCAGAAATTTTCAGCACCGTCACATTGTCTTCCAAAAAATGCAGTAAATTGCTCCGACCTCCAAAAATTCTGAAAAAATATGCGTTGGAATCGGGACTTCACGAAATTCGACTGAAAAATAATAGAAAACCAAGATGGAGATGATAATAAGCTGTAAAAATTATGTTTTAAGCAAATAAAAACGGTAAGCTCCAATATTAAGTGTTATCATCAAAATGCGCGTATCGGAGCCAAAATGAACACAAATTATGCACAAAATATCATCTAATGCGGGGTAAAATATACAATATTGAACCCTAATCACACTCCCAACTAGCTTTTTGCTAGTCCCTAGCAAAACAAGCGATATATTCGGATTCACATTATAGCACACGTCAAACTCCACAATATTCATGGTACATGAAATTTTTTTCAATATAAACTCAATTCCAATATACCAACTCATAAAAGAGAGCAAATTCAAAACCAAAACTTCAATATGGCTCAAACCAACAAAGTACAAGCAAATTTTGCATTCATTGAGATTAAAACATAAGTGTGTCATAGTATCACAATCTTCAAGAACTTGGCCAACAATAACACTTAGCTTTCTTAATTCATGGAAGTTTGATATGTGGATCATGTTTATTCATGTTTTTAATATGAAACTTAGAATGACCCATGTAACGAGGGTTCGGTCAATGACTCCTAAATCAGAAGATTTTAGGGCATTGGGCCAAAAAGGACCCCGCGGACCTAGTAACTCGAATCACCTAAGATTCACTTATTTTTCTCTCGTGCACTCCCCTAAATCCTATCTTTCGACACGAATCCCCAATGTTTCATGAGGACCCGGCTACTTGACAAAACTAGAAGAACGATGCACTTATTCTTTTTTTCTTTTTCTTTTTATTTTTCTTTTCTTTTCTTTCACTCTTTTTTCTTTTTTTTTTGATCCAACACACCAATCAACCACTCCTCAAGCATAAACCAAGCGTATATCCAAGGCCAAATTCCATCAAATTGAACACCAAATTACACTAATGACTTAATCCAACTCGTGCATCACAAAGTTTGCACAAAACTAATCCAAACCACATCAAAGACAAAATTCATCGAATTATGCACTATTTTTATGAATGGCATATTAAAGTTGATCCCATGAAGAAAAAGCAATAAAATGCATGACAATCACTATTTAGGAGTTTGAACATAAGATTTGAATCCAAATGTATGCATGAATATGAAGCATATAAGGGACTAAGCACAAAGCTAGAAAATGAGCAAGGAGGGTCAATTATATGCTCGCAAGATATTGGTGATGTCAAAATGGATGTCGCCAACAAAAAAAAATTAAAACGAAAACAACTAACAAAACATCCTAAAACCACCTACTACTCTCCCACCAACTAAAGAAAACAGTGTCCTCAATGTTGAAAAAGTAGAGCTTTATTGAAATAAAACTATCCTAAAAAGCATAGAAAGTGCATTAAATTAAAATTTCTATACTACTAGAAGGAGATCACCGGGGTCAAAAGGAGGATCTCGGATGTATAACAGTGATGAAAGTTGCTCAATTAGATATTTATGCTCCTCCGTGAGCGTCTTCCCTCCACAAATCACTTTGGACCCTAGCAACACACCAACAAGTGCTCCCTCCATAAAATTTCCAATCGTGCCCTGCGAGAGAGAGGTTGTGTCAATCCAAAGCCGACACCGTTGCCTTTCAACAAAAGTGATCCAAATATAGTCGTCAATATAAGATAAAGAATTTAAATCAAGTTGACGAAAACTCCCTAAAGTGATTGCGTCCATCTCCATATGATGCATGCCCACGGGGGAGAGGAATGATGGATTTTGGGATAAGATTGGGGGAGAGCATGGTTCAGACTCCACCAAAATGATCGATGAGCTCGTGACCCTACTAGTCTCCTCCTCCACTCCATCCAAACTTTTACGGTCGTCCTCTCCATCATCACACAAATCTCCTGCAAGAGAAGATGAATCCAAATCAGATAATAAAAGTTTTTGAGTGGTTTGATTACCTTCTCCCAAGCAAGAGGCAAGCAATGCGAGAGTGGAAATGATCTCATGAATATACTGGCTTCGAGTCTCCATGCTCCGTAGAAAATATCAGGATTGAGCCTCCTGTGTCTGAATAAGCAATTGAAGTTCCTCGCCCAAGGGTTGCAAGGGTGCGTCCATGATTTGCTCTCCTTGGTCAAGGGATGCTCCAATGCTATCGTGATATGACGCTAATGGATCACTCCCTGAAATCCCATCCAATGGTCGTGCCATATCCTCCATGGACTCCAGGTAGTCCCAAGCATCCTCAGGTGACATGTCAAATAGAGCTCCATCGTCCAACATCGCCATGTAGTCCTGCATCTCCTCCCGCAACCCCTCGTAGAAAAACTGGAAAAGATGGGCCATCGTGAATCCATGATGCAGACAGCCGCTTAATAAATCCATGAACCTCCTCCAAGCTTGATAGAAGGATTCACCGTCAATTTGAGCAAAGCCGGCAATTTTGAGCTTCAAAGAAGTGGTCCTGTGCAAAGAAAATGAAAGTGCATCATACAAAGAATTTATGCTGTTAAAGTCCATAATGTTTTTTCGATTTTTTATAAAAGAAAATGAAAATAAAGATAGCAAAGGACTCAAAAAGTGAAAAATAAAGAAAAATGAAAGATAATAAATGGAAGATAAAGAATAAAAAAGACTCACTAAATAGTAGGATGTATCACGTCAAAATTTCCTAAATCAATAAAAAATGTAAATGCAAAAACCGTTGTCCCCGGCAACGGCGCCAATTGCTTGAACGTGTCTCAAGTATGTGATGCTTGAGCGCTACTCCCAAGTGTAGGAGGACGTCAAGTAATAAATTTATTTCCGGTGAGACCGGGTCGGATCACGGGGACAAGTCGTTTTGCAATCGTAAATTCAATTGATGTAGGACGGGTAACGGCGGTTAACAACCAACTATGCTAACTGGGTGGAAGTGTGTGAGTGAAAATATGGGTGTTTGAGACCAACTACCAAATCAACATCCTCGGGTAGAGGAATCGTGAAGACAAATAGGCAAGAAAGCTTGTGTGATGTGTGAGAGTGTGGTTGTTAAGCATATGGATTCAATCCAATGATAACTCAATTGTCTTTCCGGCTAAGGAATGAGCAATCGGTGGATGTGACATTTTATCAAACACTTGGTGTGCAATGAAAGTATGGTATGGAAAATTGAGATAATAAACAACTAAGCATACATGAGTGGTACCACTTGGCAAACTCCACTCTATGGATACCCACTAGGATCCCTAACTCAAAGTATATCTCATCAATCCTACCACATAAACATTTAAACATGCAAGATTGAATAACCATAGCTCCACAAACACAAATCAACACACAACCACACAAGAAAAAGATCTAGCTCATTATAACAAGAAAAGATGGATTTTTACTTCTAAAAACATCATCCATTATCATTACAAATCACTAAATCAAAATACAAATGGAGAGTGAAAGAGTTCACCAAGATCTCCAAGGAAACCCCAACCAAAACCCAATTGCTCCTCCTTGCTTCTATGTTGCTCCACCAAAACCCTAACCCTAAGATGAAGAATGAGGAAGAAGGAATGAATGGAATCGGGGGGGGGGAGAAGCCCTAGAAATAGGCTCAGAATTTCGGGTCTGAAAACAGCCCAAACGGGTCGAATCCGCGCCCAAACCCGCAACTACTGCCCAAATCTGCAGAAATTTTCAACACCGCCACCCTGTCTTGCGAAAATTCTAGAAAAATCATCCGACCTCGGATTGACGTGTTCCAGGTGGCGATGGAACCGTAACAAAGTGTACTCTAACAGAAAAATATCATTAGGCCGAAAAATACACTGTAATGATAGCAGATATTTTCACAAGAGGGGCAAATCTGCAGAAATTTTCAGCACCGTCACCCTGTCTTGCGAAAATTCTAGAAAAATCATCCGACGTCGGAATGACGTGTTCCAGGTGGCGATGGAACCGTAACAAAGTGTAGAATACCAGTAAAATATCATTATGTCGGAATATATACTGCAATGATATCAGAATTCTGCACAATAGGGGAAAAGCAGACTTTCTAGCCCAGAAATTTTCAGCACCGTCACATTGTCTTCCAAAAAATGCAGTAAATTGCTCCGACCTCCAAACATTCTGGAAAAATATGCGTTGGAATCGGGACTTCACAAAATTCGACTGAAAAATAATAGAAGACCAAGATGAAGATGCTAATAAGCTGTAAAAATTATGTTTTAAGCATATAAAAACGGTAAGCTCCAATATTAAGTGTTATCATCAAAATGCGCGTATCGGAGCCAAAATGAACACAAATTATGCACAAAATGCCATCTAATGCGGGGTAAAATATACAATATTGAACCCTAATCAATAATACATGTTTCAAGTTGTTAACAACTGATTGGCATAATACATAATATCCGACGACAATTATGGATGTTTCATGTTTCAAGTTGTCACTTGGAAGATATCATGTCCTGGAACCCAAATCAAAAAACAATGACCCAAACAAGGTTCTAAAAAATTCGTCACGGCTACGCCATGGCACGCCATGGTAGCAAGGCGCGACCCTCACGCCCCATTTATGCCCATGTAGGCTGTTTGAGGCAGCACGCCGCCATGGCATGTTGTGGCACGCCACAAAAAAATGCAAGGCGCGCCACCAAAACGAAAAAAAATAAAAAAAATGAGCTTAGTGAGCTTAAACTGAGAAGAAGGTTAGTGTGCTCAAACTGCATTATACAGCATAAATCGGCTTCATTTAATGATTATATGCACTATACATAGTATGGTGTTTGTTTACTTGCTTGGCTGAAATGTGTCCATATGTTGTATCAATATTATTCCTTTCCTGGCTTTAGACAGTACTTGTGAACAAAGTTTATTCAAGATGTTGAACCAGGACATGTAAAAATCAATGTTCCTTCAAGTATCAGCAAATTTCGTTCAGATCCAATTATCCAAATAGCTTTAACAACTGTGTTAATCAATTGCTTTGATATTGATGACTTATTGAGGTCACATGCTTTTTAGTTATGTAAACAATTGCTTTTTAGTAAAGTAACACTTTAGTAACTTGTAAGCACCATCTCAATGTAGATGGAAGACTATGGATTTGGTAGGATTTGGAAACTAATCCATCTAAGTGGAGCAAAGTCTATGCCACCTATATATATTATGTGTGTGTGTGTGTGTGTGTGTGTGTGTGTGTCTACATATATATATATATATATGTGTGTGTGTGTGTGTGTGTGTGTGTGTGTGTGTCTATATATATATATATATGTCTATATATATATATATATGTCTACATATATATATATATATAGACACACACACACACACACATATATATATGGCTACCCAAACATGTACTTAAGAACGTGCGCAAGAAGAATTACCTGCGCACGCCCCCTCTGTTCGGGGTTTGTAAGAATGTTTATTTTAAATTTTTTTCAGTAGGTAGATATAGTTGTTATGTAGCTCTCCACAAAATTTCAGGTCAATCCAACACTGTTTGAGCCTCCGTTCATCGAATTCAAAAACGTTGCACAAAACTGTCCAGAATTTTGGACAATTTTGCGCAACGTTTTTTAAATCGATGAATGGAGGATCAAACGGTGTTGGATTAACCTGAAATTTTGTGGAGAGCTACATAACAAGTATATCTACCTACTACAAAAAAAATCAAAAATAAATACTTACAAACCCCGAACAGAGGAGGCGTGCGCAGGTAATTCTGCATGTGCACATTCTCAGGCACATTTTCCTCATATATGTGTGTGTGTGTGTGTGTGTGTGTGTGTGTGTGTGTGTGTGAAATGGAGGAGTGCTGACAGCGCTGGAAATTTTTCCAGCGCTGTCAGTGATTTGGGTGCCCTACACATGTTATTTAAATTTATTGTGCAGTAGTGAGATAAACTTGTTACCTATCTCCCCACAAAATTTCAGGTCGATCCAACACCGCTTGAGCCTCCGTTCAACGATTTCAAAAACGTTGCGCAAAAATGTCCAGATTTTGGAGCGGTTTTTTGAAATCGATGAACGGCGGCTCAAATGGTGTTGGATCGACCTGAAATTTTGATGGGAGCTAGGTAACAAGTTTATGTAACTACTGCAAAAAAATTTAAAAATATTTGTAGGTTGCCTAGATTGCTGACGGTGCTGGAAAAATTTCCAGCACTTCAGCACTCTTCCATTTTTCACTAAATATATATATATATATTTTGCAGTTGGTAGATATATCTGTTAGGAAGCTCCCTACAAATTTTTACGTTGCGCAAAACTGTGGACAGTTTTGTGCAACGTTTTTGAAATTAATGAACGGAGGCACAAACGGTGTCGGATCGACCTGAAAATTTGTGGGGAGCTTCCTAACAAGTATATCTACCAACAAAAAAAATTTTTAAAAAATACTCTACAGACCCCAGATCGCTGACAGCGCTGGAAAAATTTCCAGCGCTGTCAGCACTTCTCCATAAATATATATATACACACACACACACACACACATACATACATAAATACTAGTATATAACCCGTGCCCATAGGGCACGGTTCACTTTAATTATTCCCCCTTCAAAATCTTAGTTCCCTCCAAAAATAAAGCACACTAATTGTTATTTAGTTCCCTAAAAATTTTTAGTTCCCCCAAACTTTACTTCTCCAGGAGAAAGTAGTTCCCCTAAAAATTTAGTTCCCCTAAAATTTAGTTTCCTCTTGATTTGACATGTACCCTAATGGCACGGTTCATTTAAAACATTCTTTTTTAATAACAGTTTATGTCTCTGAGGCATAACACTATATCGAGTATAGTGATATCTTATGTCCATTAGCGTTTGGGTGCGCTCTTGGATATTAGAATATTTGGAATTAAGAAGAGAAATGAATTTGGCAGTGAGAAATTATTGGTTGTGTTAGAATAGCTCATAACCAAAATTTTTTGTATAAGAGGCAAGCAATTCATACAACGTAAAATTAAGGGTATTTAGTAGGTAAATGAGAAATACATCACACCTGCATGTTTATATTGAACGCCTTATGATCTATGCTATTTGTGTGTCTATAATTCTGTGAGAATGAACGTACCATCAAATCTATCTCAAACTTTGAAATTAAAAGTTAGATAAAAAGACTAAGCAAACTTAACATGCATTTGATTGGTTCTATGTTATGTACAGAGGCATATGCAACACAACATGCATGATGGTAGATGTGAACATATTAAACACACAAATGCAAAAAAAGAAGTTTTTAAACAGTCCCATACACATAACATTCAAGAAACCTATAATTTATGCAATGATAAACTTCAATAGTCAAGAAACCTACAATCAAGTCAAGAATATGATACCAAAAACACATATGTGCCGGTTCAAGAGATTAAAGCGAACAGAGAGATATAACCTAGAAGAATCATCCGCTATTTTTCCCCTTATATTTCCCCATATAGATCATTGTCCCCAGGATAGATCATATTTTCCCGTATTCAAAGAAGCCATCATCCCGTAAAAAGAGGAATATGCACACAAATTCTATTTCAAAGAGTAAAATACAAAAGTGGCTCAAAGTTGCTCTATTTCAAATTTTTTCATGGACATGGTGTGAAGCAAAAGAGATTTTTGTATGGACAGTGTAATGTGAAACAAAGTAAAATTCATGTGGCTGTATTTAAACAACAAGCAAAATATATTAGAATATCAATTTTAGAAACTTAACATCATTTTAGAATAGCAAGGAAAAAAATTTGAAAGCAAGAAAGCAAATTTTGACAGCAAGAAAAAATAATAGATCCACTATATAATAAGACATCAAGCAAATATTATAGAGAATTGTAAAATATTTATGTATCATGAGACTTCAAGCTGACAGCAAGCAAAATAAAATACAGCAAGCTGTAATAGAAGGCCAAACAGAAATTTAATCTTGACGAAATGAATGCAAAATCAAGAACATTATCAGCCGGCTAAGTAATAAAGGTCAAACATGAATTTTGGTTGAATCTCAAGAGTGCATCCACAACCAACATTATTGCAGTAAGCGAGCAAAATATCAGCAATCAAGCATAATAGGTTTAAAATTCTTCATGTTCTCCTTACAAAAATCACCAAGCAACAATACTATCTTCAATGATCATAAGGAGAATTAAAATACATCTATTTCAAGTTCACTACAAAAAACTGCAAACAATCAAAATAACAATAACTTAAAATGATATCATTAATAACCACCAGCCCTTAGGCCAGATGTTATCCCCTTCCCCTTAGTTGTAGCCACCAGGGATCGATTCCCTTATGTGTAACCAAAAAAAGATAACATTAATAAGATCAAGGGATGAAAATTATACTTCATTAACACACATATTCATAGGAACAATGTCATCACACAGTAACTCAAGTAATGAATAAGAATTGCTTTACACTAACCAAGATTATTTACAATTGAACCAAAGTGATACAGAAGCAACATATATTTCTTTTAAAAATAGTCCATGGCAAGCGACCCGGCTAAGAAAATTTGATCAACTTCCACAAAAATGGTGTAACAATAAATTTTAAAGATTAAGTAAATGATCTTACCAAATCAAGCAGCATTTGAAGACCAAGCAGCTTTAACATCAATAAGTCCTTAACCTATAAAAATAAAACAATCAAATTTATTTTCTTAAAAAACATAGATGACATTTTTTCTCTGAATTTGAAAATCTTAAAAAACATAGTTATGTCTCTCCTTTTTAAGTACATTTACAACATATACCATCTTCTTTCCAAGTAGAGAAACTAACCACTTCCTCCAGTCAATCTTTCTTTCTTAAGCAATTTCCATGAGAGATGCAATGTAGATTACCCACAGGAATATGACAATAAAACAGCTGAAGTATATAAGGGGAACTAATTTGAATAACACATTGACCTTCCTTCAGGTTGAGGTTGAACAAATGAAACATGCTAGCTCTGTAGATATCATTCTTCCACTTCCTGTTGGAGCTCCTAAAAGAACTTTACTATCGAGTGATATAGGACATGAAATGCCTGGAAAATCCAATATTAATTTAAATATTTTCTGATAGAAGAAATGAAGAAACTGAGTATTACCTAAAAAGAGAGAAAAAAAGTTGAGCAAAAAGACACCTGTGTTTGAATTAGATTGAAGTGAGGAAACCAAAATAAAGGTTTTATTGAATTTGAAAACCTCAATATGAGTTCTAACTTCCACTTCTTTTTTACTTTTCCACTTCTTCATTTCTATTCCCCCAAAGAAGGTTCAATTCACATTCAAGACAATCAGCATGACAAATGAGAAGGTGCAATTTTTAACTTATGCCTAGCTATTCTAGCTGACATAAGCGGATCCCCTAATAAAATCCAATGACATGTTATTAGGCATGCATTTCTTTTATCAAAGCAAAAAATTCAGATAGTTTCTCTAAGAAAAAGCCAGTTGCTTCTATCATATGTAAATTCTCAAGAGTTAGGAATTCAGTTGCACACGTTCATTGCCTCACCCTCATTTTCCGTGCCAAATGTTAAATTCTCATGTTACTAATTCCTCCGTAGGCTTCTATGTTAACCCGTGACCCAATGGACCAAACAAAGTCGATGCCACGTCCGTTAATAGTATGCTTAAAATATAATTAGTGCAAGTTAGTGAAGTGTCACACCCTATCCCATGCTGTTCACATACCCAATGACTATGCTATATGGATGGAATTTTATAATGTGAAGCATAAATCCATAGTGCTTAAATTGTAGTGTTTTGGATAATAGAGATGCCTTATGGACAGGTGAAGCACTTATTTAAGATGAATACTTGTTTCTGATCAACAATTAAGTTGAGCCATGCCCATTGATACATAAGGTCCAATACTTTTGATATACATAGATTACATGATGTCGCTGATACCAGTACCGCAAACCACTATCAACGGATATCAAGTATAAAACAAAGATTTTTGAACTTTGATCAGAGATTATGTCTCCAAATGTTAGGCAGAAGCAAAAAAAATCTACAAAAATTCTTGTGAAATGATACCATGCACTTCCCTCATCAAGATTAAATAGGAAAGGACTTCAACTTGGTTTGTATAATGGCCTCTCATGGCTCTGCTCCTTCGCTAGCCTTAATCATAATGCATAGCTGCTCATTATTAGTATTGTTTCTATGGTCTATTGGTGTATTCAACTTTTTTCAACCCTTTTCATAAAGGGATGCTTGAAGATATTGGAAGAGAAAAAAGTGCATCAATGTTTTTAATTAACCTAGCAAGCAGAAAGAAAGGCATTGCTATTTTCTTTCACAAAAGCATTTTATATTGGAAAAAAAGGAGAAAGCGAGAGAAAAACACTCCACAGAGGAGAGAGCTTGGTAGACAAAGTAAACCTAACAGAGAACATCCTCTTCTTTCTCTCCTAGAAATATACAACATTTTGGCTACTGGGCTCTGAGCATTGAGGGGGGAAACTCTGATTAAAGCCTTGTGCTCATAAAGTAATTGTAAAGAGGAATTTACATTGGCTCTTGTCTTCATCACTTTGTACTAAATAAGGAGGGGACTCATGTGCATGAATGCTCCAAAAATACCAAAATTGACACCTGATGCAAGAGCTTGGAGCTTATTCCAAGTTCCAACATCCACATCAGTGCACATGCGATGTCAAAACCGAATAAAAATGAAAAAGAAAAGAAAATAGAAAAGTCCACCAGGCAACAGGAAAAAGAGTAATCTAAATAGAAACATTTCCAATTTCATTCCAAATACTTGAAGCAATTATTCTCTACTTGCCAAAAAAAGAAATAAAAAAATTTAATTCCCCAATCAACATATTCAGATAATCGAAAACTGAATGCATTTAGTTGACATACTTCAACTCATCTAACTCAACTAAAACTTTCTCTGGCAATTTTTTACATAATCAATACTCTAATCTCAACCAAAAAACCAATTAGATCGAATCATTTGTAAACTATCTCATTAGGCAATTTTCTCCAAATAATTTCGATGGTTAATTTTCATACGCAGCAATGGATCAAATTTCCTCTTTTAGAAGCAATGGTTCCAAGCATGTTTAACCACACCATTATCTTTAGCAAGCCCATTGTGGATAGAGTAATCAATACAAATGCAAAGTATCAAGACCATTCAAAACCCCAAAGTTCCAACCCCGATTCAAGCCCTTTCATTCTCCCCAAATGTACAAATCATCTATCAATATATATATCCTTAACTTCATGAATGGTTCTCCACTTATCTTGCTATTTAGAAATAAGAAATAAAGATTATTCAACTCTAATTATATGAATTTTGGCTTAGCATACCCGTCTACTATATTTTTGTACTTTTTCATACCACTAACTCAACAAAATCGGTTCTATTTAAAATACAGGATTGAAAACCACCTGAAGACAGCAGAGCAAAAGCTAATAGCAAAAGAAATATCAAGGTGTCATAACCCAAAACTAAAGTAACACATCCTTTGAGATTTCAAGCACATAATAGAGATATGATGAACTGGAAAATACCACCCATTGGCATCAACATGCATTGTGTTCCCTATCATAACTTCCATAACTCTTATTCATACATCGTTACATGAATAAATGGTGTGTACATGACAGCATGATTGTTCAAGAGAAATTCCCAACTTGAGGGAAAAGAAAATCTCAAATGGCCAAAAAGGTAAAACATGAACTCATGAATGACTTTGATATAAATCCTATAACTGCTTCTTCCCAAACAGTGCTCCAAAACTCCAAATGTGACAGCAGATTATGAATATTCAAGAAATTTCCATAATCATTTCAATAATAGCTTAGCATGTTATCATGTGAACATCCAAATTTTCAATAGGAAGGAAACTGAAAGTATCATGGCAAAGAATTTGCTTCCACAAATAATAATGTCTCTGAAGTCTAAACCTTCAGTTTTCAATATTAACAAAACAGATTCGATGGTAAGAATTAATGCCTACTTTATGAAAAAAGCATCATTGTGACAACATGTGCATACTATAACACATGGTGTCCATGTAGAAGGCTTCCTAAATCCCATACAATTTTTTTTTCTTTTTGTGAAAATTCTCTTAGAGAAAAATCACAACCACCAGAGATGCGACCATGTGAGACAAAGATGTTAACAGCAATTAATTTCTACTTAAGAAGAAAACAGAAGTGTACTGATGACCATGTTAGGAACCTCAAATCTTTAGGTAGTGAAGTAGGGTCCATGTCAAGGCCAAATATGGCAGTTTAGTTGCTCTAGACCTCCCCTAATGCACCAATTCTTCTAAAAGAGTCGTGTATACATTTCAGATAAGTATTCTCATTAGATGCTCCTAAGGTTCTTGTTGGATACTTCCAACCAAAAATATATCAAATATTCAGTTTAAAACATTGCATTGATATGGCCAGAATCATAATGGGTTTGTTTTAGTTTCATGTGTTGGGTTTTCAAGTCAAATAATTGCCCCATTAAGCTGTAATAACTTCCTCAAATTCAAGGGAATATATCTATCACGTAATGAATTTATTATGGTTGTTGTTTCATTATTTATTTTTTAAAGACCCATTGTCATTCTCAAGCCTACATGCTTAACCAGCTTTTGAAAATGAAATTTTTGCAATTTTCTTTTGCTGGAAAGATTTGACATATTTGTCCACTAATCAATAAATAAAGAACTTCATATCACAATATTTTATGCTAAGATTACAAATATTTTGTTGGAAAAATTTATCCTTGAAGCAAAAAACTATTCCTTTGTTAGTCTGACCACATTACTTGACACTATTTTAATACGACCAATTTCAAAAACTAACACAATGGAGCAACATGTTAAGATGTAAGGGTTTAAAAACACATTAAAAACCTTATTGTTAGGGACTTCAATTCTTCGAGAAGTATTCTGTTGACATGCAGAAGGATGAGTGCCTTGTTGAGAACCACCTTCAGTAGAAATATATGTTATTCTCCTTGTTATAGGCATTATGTTTACATATTAATCTGTGAGTATAGTTATCACTTATCAGGTGATATGCATGCCCTGCAGATTTTTATTCCTCACAATCAAATTGATAAAGTGGATCGTGGAGGTATAGAAAAAATGACGCTTATATAGTCACATGAGTTGTATTTGGTTTGCAACCCAATCAATTTGACAGCCCCAGGTGATAAAATATTCTTTAGTTGGATGCCTTTTTATTTCAAACTTCTTTCATGTGTAGTTTACTTATACCTTCTCTCACACACAAAATATACTGAGATTTTTTTTATTTCCGTTCTTTATTTATGATTGCAAAAAAAGGATGCTCTTAATTGCCAAGATGCAAACTGTAAGGGTTTGAAAGCAATTTGTAAGAAATATCTGAGATAACTACGGGACAAAATCATAGTCTGAAATTTGCAACACTGAGCACCAAAGATACTACTAATGATACTCTGATATTGCAAATATATTATGACAGCATGTAGTCCTCTCTCATAAGCATTAATTCAAAGGAATTTCATGTAAATGTAATTTATTAACTAAGCAAAGAAAAGAAGATGTCGATGACCTTTGATAACGTGAAGGTTGATTAGGTGAGGAATTGGAATCAGCAATGCAATGTGTCACTCTATCACTTCCCTGCAAAGATGCCATGGAGTTAAGAGTTTGCCATCAGCTTAACTTCCGTAGTTAATGAGAGTAACCTTGCAATATAAGCATCATTCTTCAAAGACAAAGTTATCGTGGCAAAAGAAATGCCATGCACCACAGGTCTGTCCAAAATATCCAGATCAAATAATGAAATGGAGCATCCATCTAAATCCTTACATGTAAAAGCATCCCTGTTATCGTGGATCTGAAAATGGCAGGTATATGGTAGCAGATAAATGGGAAAATCACAAAAATTCAGCATGAAATATAGGCATAAAGAATTCTGTGCTGGTGATAATCAATGTCTCCCCATGAGAAAGCATACCACTACAAAAGCAATTAATAATTCAAACGACAACTAAATAAGGAGCCCAGTGAATGAGTTGTTAAAAAAGAATGGATTAGCATTTAGTACAGCTAATTATATAATTAGAAATAGAAATAGATATGAGATAATATGGTACTGTACCAGACATGCCCATCTTAAGGCGAGAGGAAATCACCTCTACCATTCTTGACTTTGGACCCAGCGTCCCCACGATCTTCGTCATCACAAGGAAGACGCTCTGCAACAAAACAATAAATCAGATGAAAAGGGTTTAAAAAATGAAAAAATTGAACTCAAATCTTACCACAATAAATCAAAAAATTATTTTAAATACAATCAAACATTAGAAGAGGACAAAAAAAATACAATTTTGAGTTCAGAGATCAGAAATTGAGATGTAGAGAGATGAAGTCGAAGGTCTGCCAAAATGCCACATTTTAGCGCCAAAAAATCAACGAAATGCAAATAATAGAGAAAGAGAGAATCTTTAGGTTGATTTGGAGACGGCCTTTGAGATTTCTGAAGCTTGTATCAGATTCCATTATAGTTGCAACAGAGCATTGATCATGTCCAACTGCATGCCAACGGCCAAAAACCCAGACACAACCTGCAGACCAATAAAATCGCCCCCAAATAAATTAACTCAAAACCCAATCAATTTACTGTCTCAGCATCTGAAGATTTCTCATTACAGTATTATAATTTAACTACTCCAGCTTGTGCTTGCCATTCTGCATAAAGGACACTTAATGATACTTGAAAACTGTGTCTAACAATGCAAAGGAAAATAACAGAAACAAACCATGCCCTTTTCCAACTATTGGTGTCGACCTCACAAATTCTTATATGCAATTGTGGCAACATCTGATGCATAACTTACTGAAATCCCTTAACTTGTGATTCATGTTATATCAAGCATATTCCCAAAATGCAAACCGATCACAACTCATACCAGGGCCTCTCGTTTTCTCATTGCATAATCTTGATTATTTCTTTCCAACAACTTGTTCAATTTGCGCAACTCTTAAACTTCAACCAGCATCCTACAAGTTGATATTTGGTTTAATACGATTAACCATCTGATGACAGAAGACGACATAAAGTTGAAGACCACATCAAATATCATATGATCCAAAAGATACTCAACGTAGATTATAAAATGTTAAGCATATGCCTTAAGTTTCAGCACCCCATAGACAGACCTTAGAAGAAATAATAAATCAAAAGAGGAAAATTTGTAATGAAGATGTCACCTGCTTAAAAGAACGAAGGAATAATCCTCAAGGCCAATCTCACAAAGGCACCACTACAAAGAAAGAAAGTTTCTATTATATCCTTTTCAACATAGATTAGAGTACATTTGATAACTAATTATTTAAGGTAGACATCAGAACCTTTTGGCACATGGCTCTCGCAGCATCAGGGGCATCATTTCTCAGAACACTTTCAAGGCCTCTAACAATTCGAGATCTAATTGGTTAAAGATTGCCTCTCAACGGTTGGCCTCTTTGTTTGATCTTTCACCAAACACATTTGTAAAGAATGCCAATACAAAGTTTTAGCATGTATCATTTGTAAAGAATATGAGAATAAGAAAATCTGAGATTTTTTAAAAACTTTTTGCATCTCTAATTGTTGCATCTCTATTTGTAAAGAATACCAAAAGTGTCAGCTTGATTCTTGCCATGCTCAAATATTACAACATCCATACTCAAATATTACTAAAAATGAAAAAAAAGAACAAAAAAGTAAAAAAAAGTAAAAAAGAATAAGAAATGATCAACAGATTTCATATCAATTGAGAATAAAAGGGCATAAAAACCATTTTTTTGCCATGTCGATTTTGAAGAGTTGACGAAGAAGAAGACATGGGCGGCTCCACCACAAACAGATTCAAATTCTAGGTGTAATCTCAACAAAAACCAAAATTCCCCCAAAAGTTACCTATTGAGGCCGATCCTTCTATTGGGGACAACCCTTGTCTGCTTTTTGCTCTTCCTCCAGTTTATCCGGTGACACACACTTCTTCCCTCTCCCATCATCCTCAGGCGTCGATTGCCTTCCACTCCTGCCTCTTCTTCTCGATCAGCCTCGGGTGGGGATCTATAAGTTGCAGCCTTCAGGGTTCTTCTTATCATCGAAACCCTAGAATCAAGAAACATGGGAGCGTTGGCGAGAAGATATGAGAGGAGGAAGGAATGTGAGCGATGGCGAAAACTTGGGAACTCAGGGAAGCTTTTCGAGGGGACTGAGTTATCCTTATCCCCAGTGTTTTTAAAATTCAAACACATTGGTTTAACCCAACTTATTTCCCCCCAACTCATTTCTCCCCAAATTCAAACAAAAAATTTAAAAACTTCCCACCAAAAGTTTGTCCTAGTCATCAACTTATCCAATTTATCTTATCCAATTTATCTTATTCAATATCTCTTATCCAAAAACTCATCATAACACCCCTCATTTTTATACCCCAAATACAATTCAAACCCTTATCCAATTTCTCTTATCCAAAAACTCTTATCAAATAACTCATGATAATATCCCTGTTTATATATATATATATATATATATATATATATATATATATATATATATATATATATATATATATATATATATATATATGAAGAGTTAGTGAATCTTTATTGAATGAGTAATATACAGCTCTATATAGTTTAGGCTTGAGGTTCAGATGTAAAGAGGATAGGGCACAAGCGCCGTCACTCTTTAACAAAGGAACCCCACCCTAAAGGAATCTATACAAGGCAATGAATATGAATATGGTAACCAAAAAATTATCCCAAATCTCTGAATTCCCAATTAGCATAGACCGTAGCCTCCTGTGCAGTAGTTGGTTCAATACCCCTCATAGCCAAGCGGACATCTGCTGACATCACCTCAAAAATCTCCGTTTTCCCCCTACTTTTCCCTTCAAAAACTCGATTGTTTCTTTCACGCCAAATATGCCAAGCCATGCATGAGAGAACTATTCTCGCCAATCTACACAAAGTACTCTTCCCCCCATAGTTGTGCATATAAAAGTTCCCAATTTCTGTTATAGAAGAGTCCAATTGGGTAATGGCCTTCAACTTAAATAAAGACCTCTGTAGAAGATAACGGGAGTAATTGCAATTGAAGAATAAATGATTAACACTTTCAATATGATTACCCTCACAGAGAACGCAATTTGTTGGCTTGTTAAAATCCCATCTGCCAATAATATCTCTAGTAAGGAGCTTGCCCCGTAGCGCCCGGAGGAGAGTTAGGGACCATTTGGGTATGTGGCCTGGAAACCAAACAAGCTTGTGGAAATGGAAGGGTACATTCCGCTGCCGAACCCCTTCCCAGGCCTCCTTAAAGCTGAACATATCATCATGTACACCTGATGCTTGCACGCACCTCCCAACAGATGCAATTGCAGGCCTACGGCTACTAGTAGCAGGGGCCCAAACCCAATGGTCATTGCCGTGCGTGACCTTAGCAGCAGCAATGTGTTGCCGCACGCGGTCCAGCTCGGGGTCATTCACCCAATTTCCCTCCTCCCAATATATATATATATATATATATATATATATATATATATATATATATATATATATATATATATATAATATATAAAAGAGGGATGTTATCAAGAGAAATTGGATAAGAGAATTTGGACATGAGAAATTGGATACGAGAAAATATAAGAGATGATATTTTTTATTCTCCCCCTTCCGACCATTTTTTTCCAGTCCTTTGAAGATTTTGAATCTTATCCTACAAGGACAAAGCTTTGTCCTACGTGGCAAGTTTCTCATAGGTGGCAATGACAATTTTGGGGGGACTTAACTTTTTGGGAAAAACTTAAATTTGCGGGAAAACTTTAAATTTTGTGGGAAAACTTGAAATTTAGGGAACTTGAAATTTGGGGGGACTCAGCTATTAAGAAAACCGTGCTCTATGGGCACGGGTAATGACTAGTCTATCATATAAAAGCGGGATGTTATCAAGAGAAATTGGATAGAATTTGGAAAAGAGAATTTGGATATCTATTATATAAAAGAGGGATGTTATCAAGCGAAATTGGATAAGAGACTTTGGACATGTGAAATTGGATAAGAGAATCTATTATATAAAAGAGGGATGTTATCAAGGGAAATTGAATAAGAGAATTTGGACACGTGGAATTGGATAAGAGAATTTGGATATCTATTATACATTTAACAGTGGTTTTTGAATCTTAGTGCTGACTAGGACAAGTGAGGGGGATAAAAAGTGGCTGAGATTTAATCTTGAAGAATGAACGGTTAAGATTAGAGTTTGTGAAAAATTTGGGAGGGAAACTTTGTTTTTGGCAAGAAAACGTGAGGGGGGACCACGTTGGGAATCTAAAAAATTTAAAGTTAAAACGTTTCAAATATCACTTATTTATTTATACAGGGTTTTTGTCACAGGACTCAATGGTGAGCACGGGAGCCTAGGCGGCAACGCGGGAGTCCAAGCATCACAGGCGCGGGAGTCCAAGCGTCGGTCTTGGGAACACAATACACAAGCTACATTTAACACTAAGGATGGTGTTTAGTATGTGAGCACGGTTCCCGTTCTTGAATGTTTTGCCATGCTTGCTGGTGACCTTGATGTATTGAGCTTCATGGTAGATCTGCTGCAAAGCAAACTGCTAGGATTGTTGTTGAGCTTACTACCGTGAGATCATTTCGCCCAAATTAATTGAAGCCAAGCTGTGGATTTATTGGTCACTATAAGTCTTATTTATACAGTTATTTGTTTCGTCTTCTTATTTGGTTTGATCTGTTAAATGTTGTTGGGGATTGCTAGGGAAAATTGATCTATTTTTATATTACGCCTTTGCTATTGAGCGATGGCGTGGATTCTTACAGGAAGGGAGCTCACCCTGCGGTGGGAATTTGCGATCAGTTTGCAAACGGCCTCTACATCGTGCAGAGGAAGCTCTGATTGGAAAATTTGATGGATAAGCAAGATCATGTAATTTTTGTAAAGTTCATGGATCTCTTGGAATTTTTAATGAGAATGGACTGTCATTCAGCAGCAGTTTTTAATGAGAAATTGTAAGTTATACTCATCTCAGCAGTACCACACTAAAATTAAATCAAGAACAAAAAGTAATAAAGAACCGTTTCCTTAATCATCTTGGTATATTTCATTTGCAAATTTCTTAACTAGATACTGCATTTGAGGATACGACGGCGAGCAGATGGTTTCAAGCATGGAAATTTTCGATCCTCACTTGAATTTTTGGGTGATGGGCAAACCAATGAAGTTTGAGAGAGGATATTAGAAGGGGCTGCAGTCCTAGGCAATTCGCTGTTCTCTATAGGTGGCGTTAAAGACGACAAAAATATTGTAGATACGGTAAGAAGTTTTCTACGTCTAGATGTTTTTTGTATCTCTCTGTCATGGTCTGTCACTCAGCCTGATACAGGCAACGTTTGCCATTTTGGATGTTGCATCTGCAGGTGCAATGTTATAGATAGGTAGCTGGATTTACAAGAGGAAGAAGCTGGATTAAGGCTTGGTGGATGTATGAAGAGATGAAGAAGAACGAGATTAAGCCCGATGTGATCACTTATAATACGTTGATTGCCGCTTCATGTAAGGCTGGGGACTTTGCAATGGCATGCCAGCTGTTGATGGGTCAAGAAATGTGCAAGTTACTAAGTAACCATGAGATGGTTTTATATAGAATTTGTTGTCTTTGCTTAAATTTTTTTAATCTGTCAAAGTTATTTACTATTCTTTGTCACTGTAAATTGATTATTCATTTATGATCAAGCTTATCTCATTCCTGTTGCAAGCTTACACTCTTTTACAGCAAACAGAAATGCATTCATTATCAAGCTTATCTCATTCCTGTTGTTTGCATGGCCTTTTGGTCTTTTGCTCTTAAGTCTTAAGTTTGAATTTTTCTCTTAAGTCTTTTGCTCTTAAGTCTAAAGTCTGTGATATTTTGCTTATAAGCAAATAGGGATATAAGCAAGTCTTAAGTAAATAGGGATATAAGCAAAATATGGTCTGCGATATAAGCACATATGAATTTTTCTCTTAAGTCTGAAAAGCAAAATAAGCACATATGAGTTTAAATATCCTCTGTGAATGTTTGGTCTGGAAAATATGTAACTTCATTTTTATCCACAGTGTCTGTGAATGTTTGGGCTGGAAAATATGCAACTTCTTTTGGTCTTTTGCTCTTAAGTCTGAAAATGTAACATAGGAATTTTTCTGTTGCTTTGCTTTGATGAAGAAAACCTAAATGAGTAGATAATTCATATGAATTCATGTGTCAAACACATGTGTCTTATGTTTTTTGTTGTATCAACATGCTAAGTCCATGTTTGTTATCACAGGAGTGATCCATGTTTATTATCACATGGATATTTGCAGCATATCAACTATTTGCCCTATTTGTTCTTAATTTGCTAGAAACTGATATGCATATCTTTCAGTCGAAATGTGAAGAATGAAACACCAAAATGTGAAGAATGAAACACCAAAATTTAGTATAAACAATAATCAATACTAAATTCATCAAAATAAGCAGCATGACACTGGACTAAGGTGTAATAGGCTAATAGCAGCATGACACTGGACTGAAAAGCAAAACTAAATGGATGTTAATCCTGATGTAATAGAATTTTTCTCTTAATTTTTTACGCTAATTTGTTCCGCGCCAAAGCCGCGGGCGCCAAATTTGTTCTTCGACGCCGAATTTGTTGTTCCGCGTGGAATGCGCATGTGCCGAATTTGTTGTTTCGCGCTGAAGGCGCCCCGCCGCAAAATACTTTTACGCTAATTTATTGTTCTTTTAAATTTTGGTTGTGGAAATAATTTTTTGGGGAACAAATTTCGCGGGGGGGGGGATGTTAAATGAACCGTGCCCGCGGGCACGTTTTATTTAAGATTTTCCCTCGCGAAATCTTTGTTCCATAAAAAATTATTTCCCTCGTGAAATATATTAAAACACAAAGGTTTTTGAACTCTAGGGCTGACTGGGACAAGCTGATGTCATGCTGATGTATAAAGAGGTTGATAGAAGGATGGCTATGATATAATCTTGGTAAAAGAAGGGTTGCGATGAGTGTTTGGAAAACCAACCACTTTTTTCCTTTTGTTTTCAAACCCCATACAATCACTACATTTGAGCCGAAGGCGCCCACTAAATTTTTTAAACTAATTTGTTGTCCCGCGCCGAAGGCGCCCGCTAAATGTTTTTACACTAATTTATTGTTCCGCGCCGAATTTTTTGTTTCATGCCAAATGTGTCCATGTCGCTAAATATTTTTACGCAAATTTATTGTTCCTCGTAATTTTAACCGTGGAAATAATTTTTTGGGGAACAAAGATTTTGCGGGGAAAAATCTTAATTGAACAGTGCCCGCGGGCACGGGTTATGACTATCTATTATATAAAAGAGAGATGTTATCAAGAGAAATTGGATAAGTGAATTTGGACATAAGAAATTGGATAAGAGAAAATATAAGAGATGAAATTTTGAGGGATAAGAGAGGAGGTGGAGAATTTTTCATATACAACCCCGATTTTGCATTTTTGCCCCCTGGACCCTCCCTATGCACACACCCACACTTTTTATTCTCCCCCCTTTCGACCATTTTTTTCTCCAATCCTTTGAAGATTTTGAATCTTATCCTACTAGGACAAAGCTTTGTCCTACGTGGCAAGTTTGTCATAGGTGGCAATGACAATTTTTGGGGGACTTAAATTTTGGGAAAAAACTTAAATTTTGTGGAAAAACTTGAAATTTGGGGGAATTTGAAATTTGTGGGGGAACTCTGCTATTAAATAAACCGTGACCTATGGGCACGGGTAATGACTAGTATATTTATATATAGGCAAATCTTCATGTGAGAACATTTCACACCGTGCGAAAAGATTTTTAGTTTTTTTTGAAATTTTTTTCAAAAATTATTTTTTCCACCTTCATTATATGTTGTTATACCCCCCCAAAAATAATCGTTGAGAACTAATGTCATTTGGCTTTCGATCAAGTCATTTCATCAAATTTGCACGTTTTGAGACCGTTAAATTTGTAACGGGTGGATAGGTGCTCGAATCCCCAACAAATTCACCTATTATTTTTCTTGGGGTATATAATTGTATGGATTAAACATCAAAAAAAATTTGTAACGACTGCTTTTCATGTATCTGGATTTTATGTATTATAATATATGTTTTGGTGGATTTTCTCCTCTTGTGTGGTTTTCGTCTCCGTAGTTTTCATTTTCGATCGATTCGTCGTATTTTCTCACTTCTTCCTTAGGATTGTCGATTTCGAAGTATGTCACTCGTGACGGACTTCATAACGGTCATATCTAACTGTTAGATCAAGCCTAGGAGTCTTAGGAATCGATACCGGGGCCTCGCGCTCCGTATCGGTACTTTTCTGTGCTCATTAGCCGGTGTAAGAAGGTCCACCGACCGACTAGATGACGATCCAGTCGGTCGGCAATCCTTCTTGAACCGACTAGTTTGCTTTCTAATTTTCTGAGGTAGCTACTGTTTATCGTTAGTCGGTCTAAGAACGTTGGTTGACCGACTAGGTTGCAAACTAGTCGGTCAGCAATGCTTCTTGAACCGACTAACTCATCATCTTATTTTTTTGTATCAGTTACTGTTTACCCTTAGTCGGTCTAGGAACGTTCATCGACCGACTAGATGCTAAACTAGTCGGTCAGTACTTGTTCATGGACCGACTAATTCTAGATCCTAATTTCACCTGTAGCTACTGTTTACACTTAGTCGGTCTGCGTTGGTCGACCGACCGACTAGTTGTTAAACTAGTCGGTCAGTGGTTGTTCTTTGACCGACTAACTAGTGCTGTAAACCCTAGTTTTGCCCTAGCAGCCAGCCTAGCCTATAAATACCCAACCCAAACGTTTTCTTCCCCTCCAACTCGACCCTAAACCCTAAAATCGCCCCCATTGATCCCCCACCTTCCTCCAAGCTCCATTGCTTCATTCCAAGCCCTAAATCCATCATCCAAACCATCCATCTACTCTATCTACCCCTCATCTTCCCCAAACCTCCATCAAAACCCATCAAAATCCCCAAATCCCCCAAAACCCAAGTTTCCCCAAACTTCTCCAATCTCTTCCAGATTTGATCCTAGGGTTCCCCGGAGTGTTTCTTTCATCTCCTCTCGGTAAGAAATCGATCTACCGTTGTTTTCTCAACCTATTTATATTTTATGAAAACCCTAATTAATTTCATGTGTTTGATGTTTGTTTCCCCCTTAACCACGATTTCCCCCGTAGATAGCATCCGTGTGACGAAGTGATCATCAATCCCCGGTGCTAGGCAAGTGAAACTTGCCACTTAGGGTTTAGGCCATGTTTTAGGCCATTTTCTTGTTATAGGCGTAAAAGAGGCTAGGCGACGAAATGATACTCGCCTAGGCGCAAATTGGGGAATTAGCTTGACAACGAAGCTAGTTCCGACTTTTAGCATGTTGCACAATTACTATGTCACGTTTACTTTCAATTAACGGTACGCGAATATGTTCATGTCATTGCATTTCGCCTGTCACGTTTAATTTAATTAACTGTACGCAAATAAATTGTCATGACCTCGCATTCTTTAAGTATTGCTGTGATTGTGTAGCTTCGCTACAATGTTGTGTTCCTGGCTCGTGTTCCAGAAGCGGGCCATGTGTTGGTTGATAGCCAATGCCCGAATTGCGTGTTCCGGCTAGGTGTTCCCTACGCCATACTAGTGTTCCTGGCTCGTGACCAGAAGCGAGCATAATGAGTTGGAAACCCCAACGCTCGATGTAATGAATTGTGAACTAAGAATGCGAGCTCAATGTGCGGGGCAACCTCAGGCTCACTAGATGAGCTCAATGTGCGGGGACCCCAGGCTCCATATCGTGTGAATATTGGGTAGTGTTTAGTGCCAATCGGTCTGAAATGCTATGCCATTCAGCGAAGGGCCTAAACACCTACAAAAAGTGAATTGATTGAATTGATAGTAGCTTGGCTACTCTTGTCGTGTCCCGATAAATTGTTCTCTTGTACAAACTGTCTTGCCATGTTTTGAATTGTGCACTCATGTTATAACTGCCATGTCATGCATACTAAACTGCTAGGTTGCTAGATGCCTCACTTTCAGTTTCCTTGCCCAAGTCTTTTTAGACTTGCTGACATGTGCCCCTTTACTCTTTTGGGTGACACATGTTAGATCCTGAGCCCGAGTACCTCGTTGAGGACGAGGTGTTTGCTGACGCCGAGCCCGAGCCCGTGTTTGACGGGGAGTACGTGGACACTGGGGACCAGTCCTAGTGTCTTCGTTGTGCTTTACTTTTGATTAGACAGTTGTTTCGTATTCGGTGCGTAGCACCCATACATTGTTATGTCGTATTCTTTTGTTGGCCTTGTTCTGGGCATTGGACTCTTTTCTTTTAGCCTGGTGGCTTTTCTGGATGTTGGACTTTTGTTGATGTTGGACAAATTTGTGAGATGTGGAATTTTATTTCAGTCTCTCCTTGTGTTATTATTGTTATTCTGTTGTGGTTACAGGGACCTGTTTATGTATTGTGGACGCTTATCGGGTTTGGGGCTTCACAGCTCCACTCTCGTGCGGACCTTTTCACGTCTCGCCTCCATTTAGGGAAGCGGGTCGTGACAGGTTTTAGTGGTGGCCCATGCAGGTCCTTCTGTAACTGCGATTTTTGGAATAGCGATAATAATATTAGAATGTCCAATAAACTAAGTTCGACGTCCGAGTCATAAGCTATGAGTCTAATCTGATTTGTTTTCCGTGTCATTAGATGGCAGGAAGGCGTTTCACCCGTGGTGGGGGCAGTGGTGCGCTCCCTCATGATGAGGAGCCTGAGCGGGAACCCACCAGTGGTGAGATGATGCGGATGATGATCCAGATGATGCAAGTGCAGCAGGGCGTGCTTTTGCAAGTCCAGAATGCTCCACTTGGTCGAGCTGCCCGGGCTCTTCCGGATGCCCCTCGCTCTGAGCCGGGAGCGAAGCAATTTCGGGAGCTGGGTCCCGCGTATTTTGATGGTTCTGAGGGTCCTCTGGCTGCCGATGAGTGGATTCGGAATGTCGAGGACAATCTGAAGATGGCCAAGATCACCCCGGCTGGATGGGTTGATTTGGCGAAGAGGCAGCTGAAGGATAACGCCAGGAATTGGTGGGATGCAGAGGAGAAGTTGTTGGTGGAGCCGATAGCTTGGGCTACCTTCAAAGCCATATTTGAGGGTGAGTTCTTCCCGAAGGCTGCCAAGGAGGAGATGCTGCAGCGTTTTATCGATTTGAAGCAGGGGAACTCGTCGGTGGACATGTACCACCAGGAGTTCATGAGGCTGAGTCGGTTTGCACCAAAGATGGTGCAGGACGCTGAGGAGAGAGCTCAGAGGTTCCTGCAGGGGCTTGCTTCGGAGCTCCAGAGTTTTGTGACCTCTTCTGACCGGGAGTCTTATCAGAAGGTTCTGGTAGCAGCAAAGAGGCAGGAGCTGCTCGTGAACCAGAGGAAGGGATCTGTTGTTGGTGCTGGGAAGAGGCCTGTGGAGCAGGCGAGAGCTGTGGTTAGACCTGGATTCAGGCCTAATCAGTCCGCTCAGTTTAAGAGGCCAGGAGGGCCGATTCCGAGGTTTTGCCATTTCTGCGGCAGGCCTGGTCACGTCAAGGATCAGTGTCGGAAGTTTCTGGGCCAGTGTTTGATTTGCGGTGATGCTTCCCATGTCGCGAAGGATTGTCGGCATGCGGATCCGCTGCGGAGGGCTCATGTTGCAGCTCAGCCGTTGCATCAGCGAGCGCCTGTTCCTGCTGGACGTGGAGCAGCTCTTGTTCCGCAAAGGCATGCTTTTTGGCAGGCTGTTCCGCCGAGGAGGCAGGCTTTTCTGATGACCGCTGCGGAGAGCGAGGCTGTGGATGAGGTTATCGCAGGTAATCCTCAATCTAGCTGTCATTTTCCGAGCTGGTTTTGATTGTTTAATTGTGTTGTTTGCTTGAACATGGTTGTTTGCTAGAATAGGGTTTGATTGTTAATTGCTTGATTAGGTGTGATTTTGGTTTGCACATTTCCTGCACGAGTCCTCTTTGACTCTGGTGCATCGATGTGCATTATTTCTCGGAGCTTTGTGGAGAGGCATTCCTTGTCGACATCCCCTCTTCCCAAGAGTTGGAATATCGTCACAGGGAATGGTGTGGTCTCGGTGCATCGTGGTTGCAATTCTTGCTCGTTGGTGGTCTGTGGACATGAGCTTTTTGCGGATTTCATTGTCCACGACATCATCAACTATGATGCAGTTCTTGGGATGGATTGGCTGGCGAGCTTCTATGCTACGATCGACTGCAGGAGGAAGAAGGTGGTGTTCGAGATTCCCGGACATCCAGTGTTTGAGTTCAGTCGTGGTAGCAGTTCGCTTGGTCCTGTCAGATTTCGGGCCAGGCCGGTGGAGGTTGTGGCTATGCAGATGGAGCTGGAGTGGCCAGCTGTGGTGCGTGATTTTGGTGACGTCTTCCCCGAGGAGATGTCTGGTTTACCACCTGATCGGGCTTTGGAATTTTCTATCGATCTTGTTCCGGGTGCGCAGCCGATTTCGAAGGCGCCGTATCGTATGGCACCTGCAGAATTGGAAGAGTTGCGGAAGCAGTTGGATGAGCTGTTGCAGAAGGGTTATATTAATCCTAGTGTGTCTCCGTGGGGAGCACCGGTGTTGTTGGTTAAGAAGAAGGATGGTTCGCGTCGCATGTGCGTGGACTATCGGGAGTTGAATGCGGTGACCATTAAGAACAAATACCCGTTGCCTCGCATCGATGATATTTTTGATCAGCTTGGAGGTTCGAGGGTGTTTTCTAAATTGGATTTGAGGAGTGGTTACCATCAGCTGAAGGTTAAGAAGGGAGATGTTCCGAAGACAGCGTTCAGGACGAAGTATGGACACTATGAGTTCGTGGTTATGCCTTTTGGCGTAACTAACGCGCCTGCAGTTTTCATGAATCTGATGAACCTGATTTTCTACGACTTTTTGGATGAGTTTGTCGTTATCTTCATTGACGACATTCTGATCTATTCGAAGTCGGAGGAAGAGCATGCCTCGCACTTGAGGACGGTGTTGGAGATTTTGAGGAAGCATCGGTTGTATGCTAAGTTTTCGAAGTGCGAGTTTTGGCTGGATCGAGTTGCTTTTCTCGGGCATGTGGTGACTGGAGATGGTATTTCAGTGGATCCTGAGAAGATTCGGGCCATCAGGGAGTGGCCTGTTCCGTCGTCTGCGTCTGAGATTCGGAGTTTCCTTGGACTTGCTGGTTATTATCGGCGATTCATTAAGGACTTTTCTCGTATTGCTGAGCCGATGACCAGGTTGACGCGGAAGGATGTTGCTTTTGTTTGGTCGGATGATTGTGAGGGTGCTTTTGGTATTCTGAAGGAGAGGTTGACGAGTGCCCCTATTCTTGTTGTGCCTGATCGCAGCGGTGGATTTGAGATCTTTTGCGATGCTTCTGGCAAGGGTCTCGGTTGTGTGTTGCATCAGCACGGGCATGTTGTGGCGTATGCGTCTCGTCAGCTTAAGGTTCATGAGAAGAATTATCTGACGCATGATTTGGAGTTGGCTGCCGTTGTGTTTGCTCTTAAGATTTGGAGGCACTTCTTGCTGAGTGAGAAAGTGAAGATTTTCACCGATCACAAAAGCTTGAAGTATATTTTCACTCAGAAGGAGCTTAACATGCGACAACGTTGGTGGTTGGAGCTTATGGCGGATTATGATATTGATTTGCAGTTTCACCCTGGCAAGGTGAATGTGGTTCCGGATGCGTTGAGTAGGCTGCCAGCGGTGATGATTTTGACCTCGCAGTGGAGATTGCAGCAGGATTTTTGCGAGTCTGGTGTGGAGATTGTTCTTCCTGGAGAGGCTTCGTCGCTGATGTACATGCAGGTACAGTCGACGATCGTGGATCGGATTAAGGCTGGCCAGGCTGAGGATCCGAAGCTGGTGAGGATTCGGAAGATGGTGGAAGCCGGTCTGCGGACTGACTTTTTGATTCATGAGGATGGCTCGCTGAGGTTTGGAGCCAGGTTGTGTGTGCCTGCTGGGGATATCAGAGAGGAGCTGATGGTGGAGGCACATAGTTCGCCGTATTCTGTGCATCCTGGTGGCATCAAGATGTACCAGGATCTTCGTCTGAATTATTGGTGGCATGGTATGAAGAGGAGCGTGGCTTGGAGTGTAGCCAAGTGCTTGGTTTGCCAGCAAGTGAAGGCGGAGCATCAGCGTTCGGCCGGGTTGCTACAACCGCTTCCGATTCCGGAGTGGAAGTGGCAGCACATCACTATGGATTTCGTGACTGGACTACCTCGGAGTCCGAAGCAGAATGACGCGATTTGGGTGATCGTAGATCGATTGACCAAATCTGCGCACTTTATTCCGTTCCGAGTGGGACAGTCCACTGAGGCGCTAGCGAGGAGATATATGGAGGTAAAATTCTTTTACTCTCCGTTTTATTTCCTTTTCCTAGTTTGGATAGTGATGCAACGTGAATCGTGCAGGAGGTTGTGCGACTTCATGGAGTCCCCGTGAGTATCGTGTCTGACAGAGACACGAGGTTCACATCTCAGTTCTGGCAGAGTTTGCAGAAGAGCTTGGGTACGCGTCTGAGTTTCAGTACGGCGTACCATCCGCAGACGGATGGCCAGTCCGAGAGGACGATTCAGATTTTGGAAGACATGCTGAGGGCGTGCATGTTGGATTTCAAGGGTTCGTGGGAGGACCATCTGCATTTGGTGGAGTTTTCCTACAACAACAGCTTCCAGGCGAGTATTGGCATGGCGCCTTTCGCCGCTCTTTATGGGAGGAAATGTCGATCGCCATTGAGTTGGGATGACGTTGGTGATCGGGAGTTGTTGGGACCTGAGATGATCGTGGAGGCCGTGGATATCGTCAGGAATATTCGGGAGAGGTTGAGAATTGCTCAGGACCGTTTTAAGCATTGGGCGGATGCTAAACGTCGTCCTTTGGAGTTTCAGCCGGGCGACCATGTGTTCTTGAAGATTTCCCCGAATCGTGGTGTGATTCGTTTTGGGAAGCGTGGGAAGTTGAGCCCGCGATACATTGGACCGTTTGACGTTTTGGAGAGGGTTGGCGAGGTAGCTTATCGCTTGGCCTTGCCGCCATCTTTGGAAGGAGTTCACAACGTTTTCCATGTGTCGCAGCTTCGTCGATACATTAGCGATCCATCTCATGCGGTGGATTTTTCGGAGATTACCGTTCGCCCCGATATGACGTATGACCAGTATCCGGTGCAGATTCTGGACAGGCGTCAGAAATCGCTTCGGAACAAGATTGTCAATCTTGTGAGGGTGATGTGGCGACACGGTTCACCTGGAGAGTCTACTTGGGAGAATGAGGATGAGATGCGAGAGCGTTTCCCACTTTTGTTTCCGGACTCGTGAATTTTTGGAAATTCCGAGGACGGAACTTTTTCTTAAGTTGGGGAGGATGTAACGACTGCTTTTCATGTATCTGGATTTTATGTATTATAATATATGTTTTGGTGGATTTTCTCCTCTTGTGTGGTTTTCGTCTCCGTAGTTTTCATTTTCGATCGATTCGTCGTATTTTCTCACTTCTTCCTTAGGATTGTCGATTTCGAAGTATGTCACTCGTGACGGACTTCATAACGGTCATATCTAACTGTTAGATCAAGCCTAGGAGTCTTAGGAATCGATACCGGGGCCTCGCGCTCCGTATCGGTACTTTTCTGTGCTCATTAGCCGGTGTAAGAAGGTCCACCGACCGACTAGATGACGATCCAGTCGGTCGGCAATCCTTCTTGAACCGACTAGTTTGCTTTCTAATTTTCTGAGGTAGCTACTGTTTATCGTTAGTCGGTCTAAGAACGTTGGTTGACCGACTAGGTTGCAAACTAGTCGGTCAGCAATGCTTCTTGAACCGACTAACTCATCATCTTATTTTTTTGTATCAGTTACTGTTTACCCTTAGTCGGTCTAGGAACGTTCATCGACCGACTAGATGCTAAACTAGTCGGTCAGTACTTGTTCATGGACCGACTAATTCTAGATCCTAATTTCACCTGTAGCTACTGTTTACACTTAGTCGGTCTGCGTTGGTCGACCGACCGACTAGTTGTTAAACTAGTCGGTCAGTGGTTGTTCTTTGACCGACTAACTAGTGCTGTAAACTCTAGTTTTGCCCTAGCCGCCAGCCTAGCCTATAAATACCCAACCCAAATGTTTTCTTCCCCTCCAACTCGACCCTAAACCCTAAAATCGCCCCCATTGATCCCCCACCTTCCTCCAAGCTCCATTGCTTCATTCCAAGCCCTAAATCCATCATCCAAACCATCCATCTACTCTATCTACCCCTCATCTTCCCCAAATCTCCATCAAAACCCATCAAAATCCCCAAATCCCCCAAAACCCAAGTTTCCCCAAACTTCTCCAATCTCTTCCAGATTTGATCCTAGGGTTCCCCGGAGTGTTTCTTCCATCTCCTCTCGGTAAGAAATCGATCTACCGTTGTTTTCTCAACCTATTTATATTTTATGAAAACCCTAATTAATTTCATGTGTTTGATGTTTGTTTCCCCCTTAACCGCGATTTCCCCCGTAGATAGCATCCGTGTGACGAAGTGATCATCAATCCCCGGTGCTAGGCAAGTGAAACTTGCCACTTAGGGTTTAGGCCATGTTTTAGGCCATTTTCTTGTTATAGGCGTAAAAGAGGCTAGGCGACGAAATGATACTCGCCTTGGCGCAAATTGGGGAATTAGCTTGACAACGAAGCTAGTTCCGACTTTTAGCATGTTGCACAATTACTATGTCATGTTTACTTTCAATTAACGGTACGCGAATATGTTCATGTCATTGCATTTCGCCTGTCACGTTTAATTTAATTAACTGTACGCAAATAAATTGTCATGACCTCGCATTCTTTAAGTATTGCTGTGATTGTGTAGCTTCGCTACAATGTTGTGTTCCTGGCTCGTGTTCCAGAAGCGGGCCATGTGTTGGTTGATAGCCAATGCCCGAATTGCGTGTTCCGGCTAGGTGTTCCCTACGCCATACTAGTGTTCCTGGCTCGTGACCAGAAGCGAGCATAATGAGTTGGAAACCCCAACGCTCGATGTAATGAATTGTGAACTAAGAATGCGAGCTCAATGTGCGGGGCAACCTCAGGCTCACTAGATGAGCTCAATGTGCGGGGACCCCAGGCTCCATATCGTGTGAATATTGGGTAGTGTTTAGTGCCGATCGGTCTGAAATGCTATGCCATTCAGCGAAGGGCCTAAACACCTACAAAAAGTGAATTGATTGAATTGATAGTAGCTTGGCTACTCTTGTCGTGTCCCGATAAATTGTTCTCTTGTACAAACTGTCTTGCCATGTTTTGAATTGTGCACTCATGTTATAACTGCCATGTCATGCATACTAAACTGCTAGGTTGCTAGATGCCTCACTTTCAGTTTCCTTGCCCAAGTCTTTTTAGACTTGCTGACATGTGCCCCTTTACTCTTTTGGGTGACACATGTTAGATCCTGAGCCCGAGTACCTCGTTGAGGACGAGGTGTTTGCTGACGCCGAGCCCGAGCCCGTGTTTGACGGGGAGTACGTGGACACTGGGGACCAGTCCTAGTGTCTTCGTTGTGCTTTACTTTTGATTAGACAGTTGTTTCGTATTCGGTGCGTAGCACCCATACTTTGTTATGTCGTATTCTTTTGTTGGCCTTGTTCTGGGCCTTGGACTCTTTTCTTTTAGCCCGGTGGCTTTTCTGGATGTTGGACTTTTGTTGATGTTGGACAAATTTGTGAGATGTGGAATTTTATTTCAGTCTCTCCTTGTGTTATTATTGTTATTCTGTTGTGGTTACAGGGACCTGTTTATGTATTGTGGACGCTTATCGGGTTTGGGGCTTCACAGCTCCACTCTCGTGCGGACCTTTTCACGTCTCGCCTCCATTTAGGGAAGCGGGTCGTGACAGGTTTTAGTGGTGGCCCATGCAGGTCCTTCTGTAACTGCGATTTTTGGAATAGCGATAATAATATTAGAATGTCCAATAAACTAAGTTCGACGTCCGAGTCATAAGCTATGAGTCTAATCTGATTTGTTTTCCGTGTCATTAGATGGCAGGAAGGCGTTTCACCCGTGGTGGGGGCAGTGGTGCGCTCCCTCATGATGAGGAGCCTGAGCGGGAACCCACCAGCGGTGAGATGATGCGGATGATGATCCAGATGATGCAAGTGCAGCAGGGCGTGCTTTTGCAAGTCCAGAATGCTCCACTTGGTCGAGCTGCCCGGGCTCTTCCGGATGCCCCTCGCTCTGAGCCGGGAGCGAAGCAATTTCGGGAGCTGGGTCCCGCGTATTTTGATGGTTCTGAGGGTCCTCTGGCTGCCGATGAGTGGATTCGGAATGTCGAGGACAATCTGAAGATGGCCAAGATCACCCCGGCTGGATGGGTTGATTTGGCGAAGAGGCAGCTGAAGGATAACGCCAGGAATTGGTGGGATGCAGAGGAGAAGTTGTTGGTGGAGCCGATAGCTTGGGCTACCTTCAAAGCCAGATTTGAGGGTGAGTTCTTCCCGAAGGCTGCCAAGGAGGAGATGCTGCAGCGTTTTATCGATTTGAAGCAGGGGAACTCGTCGGTGGACATGTACCACCAGGAGTTCATGAGGCTGAGTCGGTTTGCACCAAAGATGGTGCAGGACGCTGAGGAGAGAGCTCAGAGGTTCCTGCAGGGGCTTGCTTCGGAGCTCCAAAGTTTTGTGACCTCTTCTGACCGGGAGTCTTATCAGAAGGTTCTGGTAGCAGCAAAGAGGCAGGAGCTGCTCGTGAACCAGAGGAAGGGATCTGTTGTTGGTGCTGGGAAGAGGCCTGTGGAGCAGGCGAGAGCTGTGGTTAGACCTGGATTCAGGCCTAATCAGTCCGCTCAGTTTAAGAGGCCAGGAGGGCCGATTCCGAGGTTTTGCCATTTCTGCGGCAGGCCTGGTCACGTCAAGGATCAGTGTCGGAAGTTTCTGGGCCAGTGTTTGATTTGCGGTGATGCTTCTCATGTCGCGAAGGATTGTCGGCATGCGGATCCGCTGCGGAGGGCTCCTGTTGCAGCTCAGCCGTTGCATCAGCGAACGCCTGTTCCTGCTGGACGTGGAGCAGCTCTTGTTCCGCAAAGGCAGGCTTTTCGGCAGGCTGTTCCGCCGAGGAGGCAGGCTTTTCTGATGACCGCTGCGGAGAGCGAGGCTGTGGATGAGGTTATCGCAGGTAATCCTCAATCTAGCTGTCATTTTCCGAGCTGGTTTTGATTGTTTAATTGTGTTGTTTGCTTGAACATGGTTGTTTGCTAGAATAGGGTTTGATTGTTAATTGCTTGATTAGGTGTGATTTTGGTTTGCACATTTCCTGCACGAGTCCTCTTTGACTCTGGTGCATCGATGTGCATTATTTCTCGGAGCTTCGTGGAGAGGCATTCCTTGTCGACATCCCCTCTTCCCAAGAGTTGGAATATCGTCACAGTGAATGGTGTGGTCTCGGTGCATCGTGGTTGCAATTCTTGCTCGTTGGTGGTCTGTGGACATGAGCTTTTTGCGGATTTCATTGTCCACGACATCATCAACTATGATGCAGTTCTTGGGATGGATTGGCTGGCGAGCTTCTATGCTACGATCGACTGCAGGAGGAAGAAGGTGGTGTTCGAGATTTCCGGACATCCAGTGTTTGAGTTCAGTCGTGGTAGCAGTTCGCTTGGTCCTGTCAGATTTCGGGCCAGGCCGGTGGAGGCTGTGGATATGCAGATGGAGCTGGAGTGGCCAGCTGTGGTGCGTGATTTTGGTGACGTCTTCCCCGAGGAGATGTCTGGTTTGCCACCTGATCGGGCTTTGGAATTTTCTATCGATCTTGTTCCGGGTGCGCAGCCGATTTCGAAGGCGCCGTATCGTATGGCACCTGCAGAATTGGAAGAGTTGCGGAAGCAGTTGGATGAGCTGTTGTAGAAGGGTTATATTAATCCTAGTGTGTCTCCGTGGGGAGCACCGGTGTTGTTGGTTAAGAAGAAGGATGGTTCGCGTCGCATGTGCGTGGACTATCGGGAGTTGAATGCGGTGACCATTAAGAACAAATACACGTTGCCTCGCATCGATGATATTTTTGATCAGCTTGGAGGTTCGAGGGTGTTTTCTAAATTGGATTTGAGGAGTGGTTACCATCAGCTGAAGGTTAAGAAGGGAGATGTTCCGAAGACAGCGTTCAGGACGAAGTATGGACACTATGAGTTCGTGGTTATGCCTTTTGGCGTAACTAACGCGCCCGCAGTTTTCATGAATCTGATGAACCTGATTTTCTACGACTTTTTGGATGAGTTTGTCGTTATCTTCATTGACGACATTCTGATCTATTCGAAGTCGGAGGAAGAGCATGCCTCGCACTTGAGGACGGTGTTGGAGATTTTGAGGAAGCATCGGTTGTATGCTAAGTTTTCGAAGTGAGAGTTTTGGCTGGATCGAGTTACTTTTCTCGGGCATGTGGTGACTGGAGATGGTATTTCAGTTGATCCTGAGAAGATTCGGGTGACACATGTTAGACTTGCTGACATGTGCCCCTTTACTCTTTTGGGTGACACATGTTAGATCCTGAGCCCGAGTACCTCGTTGAGGACGAGGTGTTTGCTGACGCCGAGCCCGAGCCCGTGTTTGACGGGGAGTACGTGGACACTGGGGACCAGTCCTAGTGTCTTCGTTGTGCTTTACTTTTGATTAGACAGTTGTTTCGTATTCGTTGCGTAGCACCCATACTTTGTTATGTCGTATTCTTTTGTTGGCCTTGTTCTGGGCCTTGGACTCTTTTCTTTTAGCCTGGTGGCTTTTCTGGATGTTGGACTTTTGTTGATGTTGGACAAATTTGTGAGATGTGGAATTTTATTTCAGTCTCTCCTTGTGTTATTATTGTTATTCTGTTGTGGTTACAGGGACCTGTTTATGTATTGTGGACGCTTATCGGGTTTGGGGCTTCACAGCTCCACTCTCGTGCGGACCTTTTCACGTCTCGCCTCCATTTAGGGAAGCGGGTCGTGACAAAATTTGAAAAAAATTTCAAAAAAATAAAAAAAATGTTTTCGCACCGTGCGAAACCCCCTTTTTCGCAACCGAAGATCACTATATATATGTGTGTGTGTATATGTATGTATATATGTGCAAAAATGTACCCGAGGTTGACCTCAGGTAGAAATACCTGTGCATACCCCCGCTGTTCGGGTGTTTTAAGTGTTTTTTTGAATTGTTTTTTGGAGTAGGTAGATATACTTGTTATGTAGCTCCCCACAAAATTTCAGGTCAATCCAACACCGTTTGAGCCTCCGTTCATCGATTTTAAAAACGTTGCGCAAAACTGTCCAGAATTCTGGACAGTTTTGCGCAACGTTTTTGAAATCGATGAACGGAGGCTCAAACGGTGTTGGATTGACCTGAAATTTTGTGAAAAGCTACATAACAAGTATATATACCTACTGCAAAATAAATTCAAAAAAATACTTACAAACCCCGAACAGCGGGGGTGTGCGCTGGTATTGCTGCCTGAGGTCAACCTCAGGCACTTTCCCCATATATATATATACTAGTCATAACCCGTGCCCGCGGGCACGGTTCATTTAAGATTTTCCCCTGCAAATCTCTGTTCCCCAAAAAATTATTTCCACAGCCAAAATTTAAAAGAACAACAAATTAGTGTAAAAATATTAAGCGACACGGGCACCTTCGGCACGGAACAACAAATTGAGCACCGGCACCTTCGGCGTGGAACTATAAATTCGGCTCGGAACAACTAAGTAGCGTAGAACAACAAATTCGGTACATGCGCCTTATGCGTGGAACAACAAATTAGCGTAAAAAATCAGCCGGTGCCTTCGGCACAAAATAAAAAATTAGTGCGCTCGCCTTCTGCACGAAACACCAAATTAGTGTAAAAAAATTTAGCGGGCGCATTCAACAACCCCAGTTAGATATCCCTCAAATGTAATATTACAGGCCCTTACAAGACAAACCCAGTTAGACATTCCTCAAATGTTATATAGAATATCTCCCATACTATCATGATGGGAGTTTGTTTTTCAATTAGGAGCTTTGTAAGCTTGCTTACTTTCAAAAAAAGGTTTTAAATAAAAGCACAGATGGTGAACATTAATTCTCCTCATTCTTAGGGTGGTTTGTGTAATTTGTTTCAAAAAAAGGTTTTAAATAAAATCACAGATGGTGAACATTAATTATTATGGTGAACATTAATTCCGGGGCTTCGTCTTGAATTGGGCCCACATGATTTTGCACGGACCCAACAAAATAAGGCTCACATGATTTTGCCTTGTACCCAGCAAAATGAGCGGAACCCTAAATGCCGACGGGTTTCTTCTTTTATACCGGCGATTTGATCGTGCGTTAAAAAGACATGCATGTTGCAGACAGACATGCATGTTGCAGCTATCCACCAATGTGCACAAGCTTGCGCCCATGGAATACAAAAAAAGAAACAGTAAATGGGCATAACAAAGGATTGTGCGTGAAAGGAAAAATATACAAAATCGAGCATGAGTTAAGTAATTAAGACTGCAATTTCTTGTCTCTATGAAAAAAGTAGGATCTAGGCCACACATCACATTGACATAGCAAATATTAGAACTAATAGCTGCATACAAATTTTCAATAACACAATACATTCATAAAAACTTTTAAAATACATCAACATGCTAAACTGAAACAGAATGCCAAAAGAAGAACTCAAAAGGTCTTTTATCCTAAACATCTTATTACTGCTAAAAATAGGAAGACTTGCCCTTAGAAACCACTGCACCAAAATTAACATTTTGAGTAACCAAAACATTCAGAACCCAAATGTAAATGCCCCCAGCCAATATCCTTCCAGACCAAAATATGAAAATGCTTCAACAAAATCTTAATGAATTTTTCATAACATGCCATAAATTTATAAAAGTGACATTACATAAACACTGTTTCTCTCGCTAAAAGCACAGCATCTTCAAGGCCCTTCAGCTGCTTGTATAGCTCAAAATCGCAACACTTCAACAGAGCAACAAATAAATGCTTGACACCGGCTAAGCATTGCAACATGATATTCTTAGTCTATACAGATTCTGCTCATCAACAAAAGCAATACCTGTAGTTTTTCATAAAACCTTATAAGCACCAACATACAATTAAAAAATAATAAATTCACCACTAATGCTGCTCGATATTACCGTTTAACCATTTACAGCTCTTCTAATAACAAAAGGTAAAAAGCAAGGGATCAAAGTGCGGCCTGAAATAGTATTTGGAACACAAAGATAACATTATTCACTGAGATTTAGTTCATCCTAAAAATTTTAGTGCCCCAAAAATATAATTCCCTCCAGATTAAGTTCCACCCACAATCTAGTTTCCCCATAGAATCGAGTTTAAGTTTAAAGTTTTAGTCTCCCCTAAAATTTATTTCCCCAAAATTTAGTTCCCCTCCAAAATTTTAAAGTTTCCTCCCTAAATTTAGTTCCCCGTTTTTTCTGTGTTTTCCATGTATCCAGAACTTCATGGTTGTTTAATTATTTTTTGACTTAATTAAATGTGGCATGCATTTGATTACATCATTTTCAGGAATTTGGTCATGTACTCTTAGGACTAATGGTTTTGTATCTCCTTCAAGTTTTTTATAAAAAAATTAAAATTTATTTTGAGAACATGCAATTTGATTCCATCCTTTCTCATAACTTCAGTGTCTGTATTTATGTTAGCCATCCTTTTATGCTTAATTTTTGCTAATATGGATGCATAAAGTTAAAGGTCCGAAATAGGTGCATATTAGTATGTGAAGGTAGAAATAGATATTCAAGGAATAAGAGCAGTTGTTATGGATAATTTACTCATTTTTTATTAGAAGCAAGCACAAATTTTAAAATTATGGACATAGGACAATAACTAAGAATTTGCACATATGGGCAACATACTACTGGCATATACATGAAAAACACATCATCTCGTTCAACTACCAACCTATTATTAAGCAATCATGCAATGGAAGATATTTACTTCTTATTTTACATGTAAAAAAGAGAGATCAAATTTTCCATTGTCAATTCAAGCATTGCATATGACGGTTCAATGAATTACTTACGGCTTGCATATCAAAAAGCATTGCCTATAGAGAAAGAATTGCACATGATCAGGCACGCCATTCGCCTTTCCAGTCAACATATCAAAAGATATCACATGTTTGTATGCATCTTGAGCAAAGATGACAGGGGCATACTCCTCTTCAATGGGTGACGTCCCGGGTTATTTAGTGGCTGCATCGTCTTCACGAACAGGAGATGGCTCATGTGAATCAATCTTCTTTATAGTCCATCATTGTTGCTTCTCAAACTCTTCTCTCTCAAAACACAAAACCATCACAGCATAGGCTACACCACTTGTAAATGACCTCTCAAATGCAGTTCTTTCTGCATATGTTACAAAAGTCATAAGCACATTACAGAGTAATAGTTATTTTTTCAACTGTCAGCAATGTCAGCCAACAAATTCACATTAAATTCAACTCTTTGAGAAAATAATTTATTGGTGATTTTGTGCATATCATTTCAAGGAGTTCCCCAAGTAATGATCAGAGAAAGGACCAATCATATAAGAGTGTTTATTTCAAACACAACAACAAAACAATAACTGAAATCATACATCCTGCCACGTGATACAGCTAATTGCTGCTGCAATTTAATTGCCAAGATGCAAACTTTAAGGGTTTGAAATCAATTTCCAGTAAAAATAACAACATTGAAAGCCGAACCGCTTCTTAAATAAAATTTGCTTCTCAAAATCAAGTAAATACTAAATGCAATCATAAAATTCCCAAAGGAAAAATAGAAGCAACAAATTTTTTTGTCTATATATGTCATAAAACCAATAATCTATATGATTAAAAATCACATGTAACTTGGGTCATTTTTCGAATCTGTTGCAATTTTTCGACCATATGATATTTTAGAATCTGTTACAATGTCTACAACTTAAAAATGTAACTTAAAATTTTAACCCATACAACTTCTGTAACCCATACAATCTGTAACCCATACAATAATCCATAAGTTTTTTTAGAAGAGAAAAAGCACATGAGACATAAAGCAACTATACCTACAGAATCTCTCCTTCAAAATCATAAAATATTCACTATAAATGAAGCCTTCAGATGGATCAACAATAGATGATTCAGTTTTCCCACCAAACTCTTAGAAACAACTTGGGCTTCAAATTTATTTTAATGTGGAAGATAAAAGTGATATGGTTGGCCAATCCATTATTCTGACAGTTGCTTACACGGCAAAGTGGCCTAATGGAGTAAAATATTGATATATGCCCCCACACAATTTGTGTGCCATGTCATTAACCTCTACCATGGAATACTACGACACATCATTTCGTAGAGGCGTGGAGAATGCTCGGCCTTGAGCATATTAAATTTCTCTAGAAATAACTAATCATAATATTATTTACTGAGCATTATGTTAATCTTAATACATAGAAATCATGTGAAGAACGACAAAGCATCTCTAACAGAAAAATAATCAACTTCATAAACCTTCTGGCACGGTCATCAACTATTCATCCAATGTTTACCACTGAATCCTCTGGAGAAACAAAAAAAAACTATTGGCTAAAGTACCAAACGAATTCATAACAGAAAATAATGTGTCACAACAAATATTTGATGCTTATTGTATATATGAACATTAGGGTGATAGTGTTGGCCAATCCCTCAATCTGACTACATCTTATGCAGTAGATCGGCAACTTGAAGCCAATCCATATATGCCCATCACACAAATTGTGTGCCACGATATTAACTTCTCCCGTGGAATACCATGCCACCTCATTTCTGTAGGAGGAAGCGCTCGGCATTATGCATATAATTTAGCATAGGCATAAAAGCACTAAAAGCATGTACAAAGTAACATCAAAATGTTAAGCAACTCTCTCACAAACAACCGTAAGAATATATCACTTCCAAAGAGCTTGTTGTAATGATATATAGAATTCTGGAAGAAAAATTTGTTTCATCCCTTTAACAAAATACTTTATAAAATTTGTTCTGGAAATAAAATTCTGGAAGTATGCTGTCAAAATTCTGAAAGTAAAATTCTGTAACCCAATTCTGGAAATCATGGCAAATCTGGAAGTAAAATTAAAAAATTTGTTCTCATGGCTAATACAATTTGATCTCAAAAATTTGTTCTCATGAGTGAACATTCAAAAAATCTGTAACCCAATCGTTTATAAGATTTGTTCTCAAGGGCGAACAACTTTATTGCATAATCAAACTGAACACCTCAAAGATCAATGATGAACACATTGGTTAAACAAAGGCATAGGAAATTGGAAAAATGTTGCAAATTTAGAATGATAACATGGAAAGGAGTAGGACCCAACACACAAAATCCCAAGGCCAAGGCCATTAGAGAAGAAATAATAAATACCATGCTCGGGAATTTCTCAAAATAGAAGAAGAAGAAGCATGTAATTTAACTTTTTTGTTCACTCAAAAACTTGCATTTGTTGTTGAGGATGTAGTTTCGGTTTATGGTGTGTTGTTTCCTTGTTGAGAGGTGGACTTGGATGCTGACTGCTCACTGGCCTCACTCCTACTGATCTTGTTGTCCTCGCCCTTGTTGATGTTGCTGTCATTCTGCTCTTGTTCTTTGATATCCTCTAAATACATCTCTTTGACCATCGGCTTCCAGAGACAAACTCGTACGTTAATGAACCAGTTCGACACCTGCAATATTAAAATTGGCCATTGTCAGAGATGTTAAAAATTTCAGAAGTAACGGACAGAAATGTGCATTAATGATGGGAATTATTCTTGTTTCTCTTAAACCAAACACACCCTTAAATTTAGGAGTAAGTAAGAGAAAAGAATAAAAGTCTTTAATTTAATTTTGGATTCATGGCTAAAAGTAATTGTTACTTTTGATTTAAAATTAATATCATGCAAACCACACAAAATATTTGGATAATCATTTTATCATACGAATGTTTTCCCACACCGCAAGCTTGGATTTGGCTACGATATTTCACGAGCGATGATTATCTGACGGCTGTGATTATTTTCTAACATGGACACTACTTCAATGCAGCTCTTCATAAACAATGCTCATTTTCAAATTTCAGATAACTGATCACTTTACATGAAACTTATACTATTATCCAAAAATTCTTTCAAAGATTACCCAAAATGCGATCCCAAATTTCCATAAGTAAAGCTTTATTAATAAAATTATGGACAACAAAGAGGGAAAAGAAAATCTTACCTCGACCTCCTCCTCCTCCAAGGGATCGAAGAGCCCCACATCATACAATGCCCTCTTCCCCTTGTCAAACAACATTACACCCCCCACAAAATTGAGTAAATTCCCAAAAATTAACCAAGATTAACATAATTAATCTCAAATTTAATCAAATAAAATTACCTTGATAAGCCTCTTGAATCTGCTGGAACCGCCTCTTCGCCTCATCCACCGCCCTCGGCGCCCTCACACACTGATCTGGATGCCATTTCTGTATCACAAATTACCCATAAACCCCAACAGGGGAAAAGAGCTTGCATGAGTTCTACAAAATTGAAGTTTTACAGCACGTTTCAATTATTTAGCCTGTTTTAATTCCTATTAAATTATAACATCTGGAGTCATCTTGAAGTCTAGTTTTCAATGCCTTTTTGTTTCAGCCAAATGAGAATTCTGTAGTGGAAAAGAAGTCTAAAAAAACTACAGACTATTCTTTATCCAAAATTTATAATTGTAAGGATAATTATAGATTTAAGGGTGATGCCTTTGATTGGGTTGTCCTGTTCGTTTGTTCGGCGTGGGCATATGCGTTGGATGTAGAGAAGGTGTTTGTTGATGTCTCCGGGGAAGTCCGTCGGCCAGGAACAGTCGATCAACCGCCGTGACATGGTCCTAGCCTTGAGTCATTTCTCCTGTTGAGAAGAAGCGAATCCCAAATTTGCACCTTTGCCGCCATTAAAAAAAATGAAGCGTCGGTAGGCGCTTCGGAACAAAATTAAAACAAAAATTGCGAGCTTCCGGTAGGCACTTCGAAACTTCCAGTAGCCATTAAAACAAAATTAAAACAAAATGCACTCACCATTGCGAGCTTCCGGTTGGCGCTTCGGAACTCCGAGAATGAAGCGTCGGGGCAGATGCCAAGAACGGCATAATATGATCCGGACCGTTTGTTTAGAATATTTCTTAAGCCCCTAAGTACAAACATGCATGTAACTTTCCTTCTGTCAGAATTGAAAAGAAAAGAAAGTGAATAGATTTGGAAAGAAAACTCAATCAGCTTCTATTCACATGACTTGTTTGCTCCGAATTTGACCCCTTTTCTATTTAATACTAAAACGGAACTTATCAATTTCCCTATTTATCCTAATTAGTTAAATGCAAGGAAGGCAAATGAGATGCCAAATTCCCTTAAAACATACCAGTTTCAGACTTGCTTTCATTAGATGATTGATTTGGTTTAAAGATCCTCTCAAAACAATGTATTTTGAAATGATTTTCTCACTTCTCTAAAAAAGTTGATCAGTTTTTTACCCCTTCACTATGATGTATTGCTAATTTTTTTTAACTTTTTTTGCTTCTTGCTCACTGAACTCTTTATCACTTGGTAACATTTGCTCTAAATCTTTTGGTATTTGACAGTATCATGTGATTAATTCACAGACAGACACCTATAAAAAGAAGATATGCGCAAATTAACTTGATATTCACTCCATATAACTGCTATTGTTTGTATTTCATTTGGATAGTCTTGTGCTTATTTTCCTCTTTCTAGCAGCACATCCTTGGGATTGAAAACATGAATTCAAGGAAATGATACAAGGTTACCTTCTTGAAAAAATGAAAACATGAGTTCTTCTTGTTCTACATATATTACCTTCATGTGAGTAAAATCTAAAATGTAGCAAACCATTAGATTGATGTGATTGATGTGATTGATGCATTGCATGATGAACATGAACCAAGCTATTTCCATTTCTCTTTTAGATATACTTCCCCTTGGCTTTAACAATGAGATTATAACAGTTACACAATTCTTGACGTGTAAAAAAAGTTTTAGCAACTAAATGTTGAGACCACAAACTACAACAATGATTCTATGTGACTTCTGCAAGCACCTTTATTTCTGACGACTTGAATTCTCTTCTGAAATATCCTTAAGAGCTCTAAATAAATTTTACCAGCTTACCAAAATGCGAAAAGAATTGACCATGCATCAGTATTGTTCACCTGTTACATTGCTATCATCTTCCACAACTGATGTGTGCCTTCCAGGTCTAGCGATTCCACCATATCATAGTCATGTTCACCTGACCATGCAACATCATTGTTCACCTGTGACTTTAGTCCGAACTTGATGTATTTTACTTGCCTTAAATGTTTTGTCTAAGTTTACCATAGGAATATGGAATCTACTAAATCAGTTCATATTGTTTGGTTCCAACCATGTTCCCCAACATGTTGCTAAAATGACCTTCCCATATCATTCCTTCGCAGCTGCCTCTCTCTCTATTTGGGCCAGAAAGCAATAGGAATGCCTCAGTTTACCTGTAGTTTAACTTGATAAATCTCCACAATGTAAAATGTAGCAGCAACTGATTGGTCCTATTTATCTCTAGATGGACCTTGATGCATTTATTTGGTTCTTGCTACTTCTTCTTGAGTAGGTTATCCCTAATTATAAACAGCAAAAAAGACAGATTTCTATGATATGAACAACAAAAAAATTACAGATCTAAAAAAGAGATCTTTTGACAACTAAACCAAACAAAATTAAGATTTTATAGGACAAAATAAAAACTAAAATGAATAAGTTGATACTACTACCGTGTTCTATTTGCAATTGATCATCATGTGCTCTCTTCTTCGATGACTGGAATAAATCATCCAGTGTTCTATTTGCAATTTCCATCAACAACAACAACATCTAAATAAAAACTTCAGGAAAAAAGAAAAGAAAACCAAAGGGAAAATTTTTATACAGATCCATCCAAAAAAACGAAACCCTGAGTCATCAGCATACCTGCTTGAGGGAGGAATGGAATGTGATCTGTCCGATCTCGAGCAGAGGCCGCACGATGCAGAGTGCGATCTCCCTCCACTGCTTGCAGACGTAGGCGCAGGACACGACGCTCTTACGCATCGGCCACCGGTCCTCGTGTGCCGCCACCCTCTTGATGATCTCCGTCAGCAGCTCCAGTAGCAAGCTCGACCACCGATCATCTTCTTCAAGAGGGAGGTGGGGATTGGGCGTTGGGGCAAAGACAGAGGGAAGCGGAAAACCAAAGGGGAAATTTTTTTGAAAGATAAATGCAGGGCAATAAAAGCAAAACCAAAGGTGAAATTTTTAAGAGGGAGAAATCACGGGATGCGTGCGAGGATTTGGATTCCGCCCAACGTTTTGAAACTTTAAAAAAATTTCATTTCCCTCAACGTTCCCCCCCCAAAATTTTGCATTTTCAAACCAATTTTCAATTTTCAAACTTTCCTCTCAAGTTTCCCTCCAGAACTTATCCTAGTCAGCAGCTTTTGTTTGTCCCAGTCAGCTTTTGTTTATCCACGTAGGACAAACCCCTGCCACGTAGGACAAACATTCAAAATCTTCATCAAATATAGAATAGATATATATATATATATATATATATATATATATATATATATATATATATATATATATATATATATATATATATATATATATATATATATCCCAAAAATGTACCTGAGGTTGACCTCAGGGAGAAATACCTGAGCACACCCCCTCTGTTCGGGTGTTTTAAGTATTTTTTTTGCACTTTTTTTGCATTAGGTAGATATACTTGTTATGTAGCTCTCCACAAAATTTCAGGTCAATCCAACACCGTTTGAGCCTCCGCTCATCGATTTCAAAAATGTTGCGCAAAACTGTCTAGAATTTTGGACAGTTTTACGCAACGTTTTGAAGAGCGGAGGCTCAAACGGTGTTGGATTGAACTGAAATTTTGTGGGGAGCTACATAAAAAGTATATCTACCTATTGCAAAAAAATTCAAAAAAAATACTTAAAACACCCGAACAGAGGCGGTGTGCTCAGGGATTTTTGCCTGTGGTCGACCTCGGGCACATTTTCCTATATATATATATATATATATATATATATATATATATATATATATATATATATATATATATATATATATATATATGGGTAAAATGCGCCTGCCCTCAACCTCAGGCATGATTCCTGCGCTCGATCCCTTCCTATCTTCCGATTCAATCGGCGATCATGGTAATATCTGACCGTTTGGGGCAATTACCATCACGCGCTTTAAGCCCTTTTCAAAACGCCTTTGTACTAAATTACCTTTAAGCAATTTTTTACTAAAATACAATCGTTACCACTTCTTTTGATCTCTCCCGTGCAAAACACAAGCTGGAGTAGATCTCCAGTTTTGCACTAGGTCGTCGATTTCAACAGCCCATGCTTGAGATCGCCCCCAAATCCCTGCCATCATGCGCTTGTTGATTCCCCTCATACTCTCCTCCATCAAGGTAAGGATGGTCATCCCCTAATTTACTCGACATCTCATATTGCTCAACACGCACAACGGGATAAATTTTTGAAGGGGTTTGCGCGGTGAGTAATTTCCAACTTTTGGACGATTAGCGCTGGAAATTACTCTCCAAGCACAACGGTCTACGCGGTGTGTAATTTTCAACCTAGCGAAGTGTTGCGATGGAAATTACTCTTTGCGCAAAACGATTCAAAAATTTAGCCCGATGTGCGCCGTGAGAAATAGAGATGTCCATCAAAACTTACTGAAGCCGCTCACATAGCACAACAACATAGAGCGAATGGCGTACATAATATCGCCCACCGCGCAAAACGGGTGATATGTTTGATTTTTTGATGTATTTGATCTGTTCATCAAATATGATGGTAACAATTAGATCAAATTGAAAAAGACTAGCTATTATACGCAAGGTTTTAACATGATTAGTAATAGTAGTGTGGTTTCAACTAACAGGATGATGTTTAATCTACTGCTACTTGGATAGACATATATAGTAGTCATGATGTGTCAATATTACTGATATTTTTATTTGGTTCTAATGTAGAAAATGAAATTCGAAGGGAGTGAACCCTTTGTGCATGATCAGGAGATGCCAAATGAGATTGAAGCTGAAAATGACAGTGCAAACAACGTATATGAAAAGGATAGGCATAGTGATAATGAAAAAGGCAGCCTATATATTGGAATGAAATTTCAAACAGAAGAAGATGTATATTAATTTTATAAAACATATGCAGCAATAAAAGGTTTTGCAACCCGAAAGGGATCTACGGGAAAGGGAAAAGATGGAAATACAATGAGAAGGAAGTATACGTGCAACAAAGAAGGGTATAAAGCTAAAAAAGATAAGAGGGAGATATGGAGGGACGTTTATCGAAGGAAAAATGAGAGAGGAGAGAAGGCTATATGGCTCGAATGACAGTTCATAAAATCGTCGATGGAGTATGGCACATAAACACCTTTGTTGATGATCATAATCATGAGTTGATAAAAAGCCCATCGAAGATCCAGATGTTACGGTCACATAAAAGATCGCATATGGACGGAACATGTGGGAATTTAGTTGATCAGATGCGTGGTTGCGGAGTAGGACCTGCAAAGATTGCAAGGATTCTAAATGCCACAAGTAGTAGTAATGTAAATATTACTACGCAACAATGCATTAATCATTGGAGAGTAGCAAGAAAGAACAATATTGGGAAGGAATGCATTAGAGTAATAGAACAATTTATTAAAAGGCAAGCTACAAACTCTCAGTTCTATTATCCTATTGAGCATGATGAAGAGAATGTATATATGAGTATATTTTGGGCTGATGGAATGGAGAGGACATCATACAGCCAATTTGGAGATGTTGTTGTATTTGATGTCACTTATAAGACAAATAGATTCATGTTGCCTTTTGCACCTTTTACAGGTGTCAATCATCATAAACAGTCTATTTTATTTGGATGTGCTCTTCTTGCGGATGAGAAGGAAGAATCCTTTGTGTGGTTATTTGGACAGTGGTTAACATGTATGTGGGATAAAGCACCAGGAGCTATCATCACTGATCAAGAACCGGCAATATGCAATGTAATCAAAAGAGTTTTTCCAAATACAAAGCACATGTATTGCATATGGCATATCAGTCTGCATGAAGATGAGCATCTACGTTCATTGCAGTTTTCTTATAACCCTTAATTTGATGAAGACTATGCAAATTGGTGTAAGAACAGTCAAAATGTAGAAGAAGTTGAGAATTGTTGGGGCATCTTAATGGAGAAGTACCAAAAGGAATTTCAGGAGCCATTGACAGAAATACAAAAAAAATGAAATGAAAGCATGCAAGTGTTTACATACGATGCATGAGAAAGCACAACATTGGATTAAGGCGTACCTACTGGATACTTTCTTTGTTGGTATGAAAATGTTAATACGATAGAGATTGTTGTAAAAATATATGATCAAAATAAACTAAGCATATGGAATTCATTTCTTGTTTTGTGTGTGTTTACAGGTGTTTTCTCACCACAGTTCGTTGACCGTCGGCTGTGTGGTCAACGTGGTCAATGGGCCGACTTGGGGGTCCCTTAGGATCACGGAGCCCGCGTGCTCTCGGCGTGGGTGGAAGGAGGGTCAGGCACAGACGGGGAGTCCCCGGGTTGCGTCGATCCTCTACCTTCGGGGAGCTGAGGAGAAGCCTCGGCTCGGTGGGTCGCGCTCGGCCTCGGCTGGGTCACGCTCGGCCTCGGTCGGATCCGCGTCGAGCGGTAGCCTCAGTGCCTTGCAAGAGGGTCGATGCTTGAGCAGCCGTCCACCTGATGACTGCGATGGGGGTGGCCGCCTGACGCTAAGGGGTAGCCTCGGCGCCTCGGATAGCTTCTTCCTGGACAGATGAGGAAACTCGTCAAGGAGACCGGACCTAGGTTCCGGCCAAATCCCCTCCGATGCCTAAGTCAGATCAAGGTCTGAAGGGATACTCAGCGGGGGAGATCTGGCTTGTAAGGACGCCGGATCGTCAACCCAGGCGACGCAAGTTTGGGGGTGGGAGGAATTGAGGTGGCGAATGCGTAGGTCGTTGATGGAGTACCTCTTTGTTGATTACCTGAGTCTCGATCCTCTCCTCCGTCGTCTTGGCCTTCCCCTTATAGGGTCCCTCGTGATTGCCCCATGTCCCGCCTCCTCTCACGTCCCCACGATCCGCCTCCGCCTCCTCCCACTCGCGCGTAGTGGAGGGGTGGCCCATTAACGGGTCCGTTAATGGCCATTATGGGATCGCGGATTACGAGGGGCGGTTATTCTGGCAGAATGGGGGCTAGTCAGGTGCCCCCGAGGATGGAGTGGCTGGGCCTTCAGCCCCGTCCGTGGGCCCTTCTGGGCGGGCCTGTCTTCCCTAGTGGGCGTCCCCTTTGAGGCTGGGCCGTGGGCCATTGTAATTCGGGCTGGTCCAGATTAGTCGTAACAATTGCCCCCATCGCCCGGGCCGTTCGGCTTCTGTCGGTTCGGCTCGGGTGATGTGACTCTTACTTGATCCGATGGGTGCGTCAGTCGAGATTTTGCTATTAAATGAATGCCATTATTACCGCTCCGTTTGAACTTCCGTTGGTGCAGTTTTCGAGCACCGCCATCGTTTTGATGTCGCCACGTGCTCTCCCCTGACGGTTCAGATCCAACCACCGTCCTCAATATATATATGGCTTGATCCCTCGAGCTTCAACTCCTTCGCGCTCATTCCTTCTTGATCTCCGCTCTACCAGCTTCTTCTTCCCGACATCTGCCTTCTTCCAAGCTCTTATTAAGGTAATTCTCTCGCTCTTTAACTCGGCCGATGGCCATGCTTAGAATAGGTGATACATGTCCTGGCGGACCGACGTCTGGCCCCGATCGTGCCCATCACCCGGGGCCCAAAGCTTCTTCGCCGCCCCGGGGGTCCCAGATAAGGGGAAAGGAAAACTTTTTCTGGATCCCGTTGGGGACGATGTGGCCTCGTCTTCCGAGCGATTAGGCATCCCTCCGTTGATCCTCCAGTCGTCATCTATGGCCCCTTTCTTAGTCACCAGGGAAATACAGGAGAGGTACTTATGTCATCCCTATGACGTCCGGATTCCCTTTGGCGATGAATGGATCTACTTCCCGCAGAGTAACGAGGTCGGTGTCTACGTCGAGATGTTCCATCTGGGGCTCTGCTTCCCCCTCCACCCTTTTATCATTCTGTTTACGGATTCCTTGAGAGTCACCCTGTGCCAGCTGACGCCATCCTCTGTCGCGATGTTGACCGGGTTCATTATGCTCTGTATCACTCACGGCCTCGAGCCATCTCTCCCCCTCCTCTTTCACTTTTACCGGATCCAGACAGTTGGCCTCGGGTCTTGGCTGCACCTCCAGGCCCGCGTGGGGCGAGTGTGCCTGCTCGGTCTGCCCCATTGGTCGGGTAACTGGGACTCCAGCTTCATTTTCTTCGTCTTTCCCCGGGTCTCGATGATCTTAACAGGTTGGGGGAGTACGCAACAAACCGACGGGGCGGTAACCTTATCCGAGGCCAAGCTGGCGCGGTCTGCCTCCTGTCGTCACTTTTTCTTGAGGAGAGGTCAGTCGGGCCTTTGCTGGACGACCTGCTTCTTAAGTGCACTCTGTGGTCCCCAGGTAGGTTGTCTCCCCACTTTCCGTTTGACCTCTGGCTCACCCTGATTTCGCTTCCTCTCGCAGGGATGGCTGGCCGCGAATTCACCCACGATGTTGATGAGCTTATTCGGCTAGGGTCTCGCCGAGGCTGCGGGAGTTCTTCCGGACGGGTGCCTCGCCGCACTGTAGATGAAGAGTTGCGCCGGTCCGATCCTCCTTCGAGGAGGATTGAGGCCAAGTCTCCCCCACGGGTCGCATCGGGTCCCCCCGGAGGAGAGGTCACTGGGATCGACCCCCTCCCTGTTGAGGGTTCCGGATTGGCTCCTCGGCCGTCCGCGGGAGGGGGTCGCAAGCATTCCCCCAGTTACCGCTAGCCCCAGCGGGAAGAAGTCGCGGAAGAATGGCGGGAGCGCCGCTTCTCCGGCTCCCTCCATTGCGCCGACCGATCCCGGCCAGGCAATCGCGCTGACCGTTGCAGCCGATCCCGCCGCCCACGCCGTTGTCACTCCCTCGGCTACCCCTTCGGCCTTGGGAGCCGGCTGCGTCCTGCCGAGCGCCTTAGCGGGCCCCACTGATCCTCCCGGGGGCTCGGTGCCCCTTGATATGGCCTTGGCGAATCGGCCGACGGCGGATTCTGTCCTTTCGGGGGACCGTTCCTTCTTGGAGATGTCCCTCGTGGACATATTGTCGGACTCTCTGGTCTGTCATCTCCAAAAGGTTCGAATTCATGTCTATTTCGGACAGTTTCCCTGCCCTTCGACCTTCCTTGGTGTAACCCACCTCTCTTTTGTTTGCAGCCCACCACGATGGCTGTTGAAGCGCAACGCCGGGCGAATCGATTAAGAAACCTCGAGGATTCCTTAAATCGGGAACGCGCACGGGTTGGGGAGGCTGAGGTAGCCCTTCAAGGTGCCCGCATGGAAGCTCGGCAGCTACGCCGTCGTGCCGACGAGCTCGAGTCTCAGGTGCATGATCTCAAAAGAGATCTTGTCGATGCCCATTACTTGGGTTGAGAAGCGGAAGAAAAGTTCCGGTAGGAGAGGGAGGATCTCTGGGGCCAACTCGCCGAGCTGCGTCAGAGGCTCCGTTTCGCTGAGGAGGCTGAGAAGGGCGTCAACACAGCCATAAGGTCAAGACTTGCGTCGGTCCTGAGGGAGGTCTTCGGGACCTATGAGGACCTCCTCGCCCCTCGCATAGTGGAGGTCGTCAGGGAGTCATTCCGGCAGTTCGCGGAGCTCGCTCGGGAGCCGATCCCCCCTCCACTGGGACACACCGATCCCCTCTGCACGGAGCAAGACGAGTCCCTGGATGACGCTATCTCTCGTGCTTCGGACCCCTGAAGAGCCCTTGTACCTTGTCCCCCCTTTTCCTTTCTTGGGTGACAAATTTTGTTGTCAACAACAGTGCTCGAGAGGATGTTGCTAAGTGATATGTATCCCATACCATTAATGAGAACGATTTCTTCTAGTCAGTTTTTCTTGCGCCACTGGTCTCTTCTTCAGGGGTTCTCCCCCCTTGAAATAACCTTCCATGTTCCTAGACCGGACGGGCGTCGCCCATTTTTTTCCACCCGATCATCGTACGTCGCCCTCATCTAGGGGTGTTGTCCTGGGCTCGTCTGGCTTGGGATGTCATTCTTCCCGCCGATTCTGTCCGTCGGGGTGATTGTCCTCAGCCTGGCAAGCGGGTGGGTCACTCGGTCCGTGAGGGAGGTCTCCCCTCGGTTTGCGGCCGGCCGCCATGCTCGTCGGCTGGGGGAGTTGCCCCTAGCCTTACGAGCGGGCGCTTCGCTCGTTCCGCGGGGGAGAGTACCCCTTGGCTTATGATCGGCCATCGTGCCCGTCTGCTGGGGGAGTTTCCCCCAGCCTTACGAGCGGGCGGTTCGCTCGGTCTGCGCGGGTAAGTACCCCTCGGCTTATGACCGGCCGTCATGCCCGTCTGCTGGGGAAGTTGCCCCCAGCCTTATGAGCGGGCGGTTTGCTCGGTCCGCGGGGGTGAGTACCCCTCGGCTTATGACCGGCCATCGTGCCCGTCTGCTGGGGGAGTTACCCCCAGCCTTACGAGCGGGCGGTTTGCTCGGTCCGCGGGAGTCTGAATATTCATATGTATGCTATCGCAGAAAACACACCAAGATTCACGCATTGAATGCTTATATCTGGAGCACCGTTTTCTTTTACTATATCACTTCTATATGCATGATTTGTACATTTCACTTCAGGATGATTGAATGATGTTAGCTATGATGAATCTGGATTAGTTAGCTTTTTTGTGATCTAAACTGAGTAGATTAGATTACCCTGCTGAAGTTGTCGTGCACGTCCTATAGAGTGAACTGAGAGACATATTTATTTCTTTCTCCACATATCTTGAACATCATTTCTCTATTTTAAAATCATTGGTGAATCTCCCCTTAGCGATTCTAATATATGGCATTTCCCCCGCTATTGATTCCTAGCTCCAAATTTCCCAAAACCAAAGAAAGAAAAAGAAAAATTCTTGCATATCCTTATTTCTCTTTGATTTGGGATCGTTGTGTATATATGCTATTTGAAAAAAAAAGAAAAAAAAAGAAAAGAAAAGAGAAAAGAACATCAATAAAAGATCCCATCTCATGTTCTCTCTTACTTTCCCTCTTTTGTTTTTATTTTTATTACTTTTGGAGCTTTATAGAAATGGGGATGTAAATAGTTTTTTATGCCACCACGCTTATAGATAAGCTTGGGGGAGAGAATCCAATGATGTGTGAGAGAGTGACTACTTGACGTTGCACGAAAACCTAGGCTAAGTAATATTCTATACTCGGTGAGATTATTTCTAGCTTCACGAAATCCAGAAATCTATGCCTAGCGCTCATTTCACGAAATCCATGCTTTTCTATTCTTTCTATTCTATTGCGTGATATTCTTATACTCCTCATAGAAAGCATTCAATTGAAAAGTGTGTGTTCTGCGATATTGTATACCGCTTTAAATGATTCAGACGATGTTAATTCTAAAATTATTCCGTTTTTCATGATATATCAATATTCTTGGGTTTTCTACTTCTATTTGCACCATTATACTATGATATCGAAATAAAATTCTTTGACATGTGTTTTTACATTCGGTGCATGCTATATGATTGAGCAAAACCCACGTCCTGAGAAAATGATCTAGCAGCTTCCCTCTTCGCTTTCTTCTTTCTTCTTCGTTTTTTCGTTTTCCTTTTTTTCCGCCGTTTTCGTTTTCGAAATCCACCAGGTTCGCCTTTTACTCATCTTCCTCAAGGACGAGTAAGAGGTAAGCTTGGGGGATTTTGATCACTCCATATTTTACACTTTTTTCCCGCATGTTTCATGCCATTTAGATCGCTCAAATCATGTTTTTCACGATATATCAACGATATTGCGATACTTTTCACGATTTGTTGTTTTTGTCGTATTTCAGGTGATTTGGAGCGATTTGGAGTGATCCCGAGATACGCCTACTTCAGAGTGTCACCGACAACCTCCCTGAGGGGTATTTTGCCATTGGAGAGGAGCGGAAGAAGAAAGAACATCGCAGGAGCGACGAGGAGGCAAAAACAAGCTGTTTGGGCATTTTTGGTGTCTCACTCGGCCGAGTGAAGGAGTCACTCGGCCGACCAGTGAGACCCCGCTCGGCCGGCCAGATCGGACACGCATCATATGTGCACTCGGCCGAGCATCGGAAGCCACATCGGCCGAGTGACGAGACCCCGTCCGCCCGAGTGGCATTCAGACGACGCCCATCCAAAAGAGCCGACTTACTGTTTTTCGTCTGCCTGAGCTTCAGAAGACCCACTCGGCCGAGTGGAAAATGCCGACCGCCCGAGTGTATAGAAGCCATCGGCAGAGTGACGACAACTTACTCGGCCGAGCGACCCCCGAAGAGAAGACCCCCGAAGGCCCAGAATTACTGAAAATTTTCAGGGTTTCTTACTCGGACGAGCGACTTTTGTCACTCAGCCGAGTGCGACGCGCTGCCTGTAGCGAAAATTGCGATTTTCAGGCTACGCAGGGGCATTTTGGTCACAGTTTTTTGGACGATTTTGGGGGGTATTTAACCCCAGTTTTTGACCTAGGTTAGAGAGCTTTTTCCTTTACTTTTTGCAGCTTTTTAGATTAAACTTTTTAGCTTTTGATTATTGTGATTGGAGAGGAGAGAAAAGTTTATTTTTGTTGGATTCTTGGAAAACTCTATTGGTTTGTCTCCCTCTCCTTTAAAAATACTATTTTTATTGCTTATTTGAATATTGTGATGAATTCTCTTGTTAATCCCATTGATTATTTTTGTATTTGTGATATGAATTGTGAGTAGTCCTTACGTCTTGGGGCGTGGGGATGAACCCTACGAGCCCAATTTCTGATTTGTGATGAATTGGTAGAAATATTGCTAGAATTGCTATTAGGGTTAGTTTGGGATCGATTTAACACGGATAGCTAGGTGTTCATATCGATTGGGATTTGCAAGAGATTGGATCCCAATTCGATAGGAAACCCTAGAAATCCGAATTGGGTTGAAATTGAGTTTCCGTAGTATCGGTTTGCAAGAGATTGGACCGATACTAGGGTTCTTGGTTGCAATTCCATGCCGATACCCGTTTGCAAGAGATTGGACGGGTAGGAACTATCCCAACCTAGGTCACGGACCGAGTTTGCACGAGAGTGGGCTCGGGACGCGATTGAACGATGATGTTGATCCTAATGCTAGCTCGCCTAGGCTAGGGTTTGCAAGAGATTGGACCCAACCCTAGGTTAGCTATAGACCGGCAACAGCGTGAGAGCGTGAGCTAGGTTCTACATTCATTTGCAACTAGTTCATCCGAAATTCTACCCTAGCAATTGAGACACCAATGAATTACATTGACGAGATACGGTGAGTAGCGAGGATTCCCCATTCCATAGGCGTCTTTTATTTGATTTTATATCTCTACACTTTGTCTGACGATTGTGACAGGATCGCCAAAAGGCAAATTCCATCTTTTCTATTCTTAATAGCCAGGTTGTTCGGAGAAGACACCGTCATTCGTCCTCCCTGTGTTCGATAACCCGCTCGCCGCTACACCGTGCGCTTGCGGTAAAACTACACGGTCGCTCTTTTTGGGTTACATTCTGAAGCGATCAAGTTTTTGGCGCCGTTGCCAGGGAGGCCATTTTGACGGTGTTCGGCATCGACAACCCGGTTATTTTTCTTTCTTTCCTTACTTTCTTCTACATCCTGTGCTAACTCTGTTTGCAGCCCTATTTGCATATCCTCCCCGTATTTTGCATAAGATCTTAACAGGGAGAATGGAGGATGCAATGTCGACAACGGAACTCAGTCAGAGAGATTATGACTCCTTCACAGACCTCCTTAAGGAGCTTGTCGATGAGGTCCATGCCACAGGAGCGTTTGCTATCGATATCAAGGAACCCGACGAACAAATGTTTGCTAGTTTTGTGATGGATCAAGTCTCCCCGGATGGGACTATCGGGGGCAATGTCAGAGTTGATGTGATAGACGACAAGTTATACTTCGAAGATGGCAGAGCAAGTGTCGAAGAGCACTATACTTCTGAAGAATCTTTCGAGCAAACCGATGATCAGGGAGTTGCACTCTATGACACTCACTCCTGCTTTTATGAATCATCTGATGTGTTTCTTAACTCCAGGAACGAACCGGAGCAGAGTGAAGGTTTCGACGATGCTAGCACAGAATCGGAGAGCGCCTATTTCGATGCATCGTCCTCACTAAGTAGTCAGTCTGAGTCTTCGCATGAGAGCACGCCACCTGAACATGAGCTAAACTCGAATGACAAGGAAGAAACCAAACTCATGCGGGCTGATGAAGAAGAAGGAGCGGCACCTCTTGAGGTTGAACTTAAACAATTACCACCGAATCTAAGGTATGCCTTTTTGGGTAATAAATTAACTTTTCTGGTGATAGTCAACTCCCACCTCACGCAAGATCAACTTGAAAAACTCCTAGACGTTCTTAGGAGTCACAAAGATGTCCTTGGCTACACTATCTCTGATCTAAAAGGGATAAGTCCTAGGCTTTGCACACATAGGATCCATTTGGAGGATACCGACGCCACCTCCATAGAGCCTCAAAGGCGGTTAAACCCGAACATGAAGGAGGTGGTTAAAAAGGAAATCCTGAAATTGCTTGACGCCGGTATTATTTATCCTATCTCTGACAGTAGATGGGTTAGCCCTGTTTGCGTCGTCCCCAAGAAAGGGGGGATGACAGTTATAAAAAATGATAAAGGAGAGCCCATTTCTACACGCACCGTCACGGGATGGCGAATGTGCATTGATTATAGGAAACTAAATAAAGAGACCCGAAATGACCATTACCCATTGCCCTTCATTGATCAAATGCTTGAGCGCCTAGCCAAACATAAATACTTTTGTTATCTAGATGGGTATTCGGGATTCTTCCAAATCCCTTTGCACGAAGATGACCAAGAAAAGACCACTTTTACTTGTCCCTATGTGACCTATGCCTACCGTAGGATGCCGTTTGGTCTTTGTAATGCTCCCGCCACCTTTCAGAGGTGTATGACATCCATATTTTCCGATTATATTGAAAATATTATGGAAGTTTTTATGGATGATTTTTCGGTTTATGGAAGTGAGTTTGACTCTTGTTTGGCCAATCTCGCTAAAGTCCTTAAAAGGTGCCAACAAAACAATCTCACTCTAAATTGGGAGAAGTGTCACTTCATGGTCATGGAAGGTATAGTTCTCGGGCACCTTGTCTCCTCGAGAGGAATTGAGGTAGATAAAGCAAAGATTGAGGTAATCGAGAAACTCCCTCCTCCTATTAACGTCAAGGGCATTAGGGGCTTTCTTGGTCATCCGGGGTTTTACCGCCGCTTCATCAAGGATTTTGCCTTGATTGCCCGACCTCTTACATCCTTGCTTGCTAAAGATACTCCTTTTATTTTTTCAGATGAATGCTTGCAAGCCTTCAATACCTTGAAGGAAGCGCTAGTTTCTGCACCCATCATACAACCACCGGATTGGAGCCTTCCCTTTGAGCTAATGTGTGATGCTAGCGACCAAGCCATTGGGGCGTTATTGGGACAAAGGAAAGATAGGAAGCTTCATGCAATATTCTATGCGAGCAAGACATTGGATGACGAGCAGAAAAACTATACAACTACCGAAAAAGAGCTTCTTGCGGTCGTATATTCCATCGAGAAGTTTCGTTCCTACCTCCTTGGTTCCAAGGTGATTGTCCACACCGACCATGCGGCGTTGAAATATCTTTTAAACAAAAAGGAAGCCAAGCCTCGGTTAATCAGGTGGATACTCTTGTTGCAAGAGTTTGATTTGGAGATCAGAGACAAAAAGGGTACGGACAATGTTGTGGCGGACCATTTGTCTAGGCTTATTCGCGACAAGGAGGACGAGAGTTTGCCTATCGATGACACATTCGTGGATGAGAGGCTATACGCCGTCAGGACCGGAGAAGTACCTTGGTACGCGGACTTCGTCAATTACTTGGCTTGTGGAATCAAACCGCATGGGATGCCCATGCACCAAAAGAGGAAATTTTTGCATGAGGTCCGTAGCTATTTTTGGGAAGATCCATACCTCTTCAAGATATGCAAAGATAGCGTTATTCGGAGGTGTGTTTCTAAGGAGGAGGCAACATCTATCATTTTGCATTGCCACGGCATGCCTTGCGGGGGACATCATGCCGCCTCTAAGACGACGGCTAAGATCTTGCAGAGCGGATTCTTCTGGCCAACAATGTTTAGAGACACCCACGCCTTTGTAAAGGGGTGCGATAGATGCCAACGGACCGGGAATATCTCCAAACGCAATGAGATGCCAATGAGGCCCATCCAAGAGATTGAGCTTTTTGATTGTTGGGGATTGGACTTCATGGGACCATTCCCGTCGAGCAATGGTAACAAGTACATCCTATTAGCCATTGACTATGTCTCCAAATGGGTGGAAGCAATCACTACCCCTACTAATGATGCAAGGGTCGTCTCTAAGTTCTTCAAGCAGAACATCTTCCCACGCTTCGGAGTGCCTCGAACTTTGATAAGCGACGGGGGAAGCCATTTCATAGAAAATAAGTTTGAAGCCATGCTGAAAAAGTACGGGGTAAACCATAGAGTTGGCATGGCATATCACCCCCAGACAAGCGGCCAAGTGGAAGTCTCAAATAGAGAGATCAAGCAAATCCTCGAGAAGACCGTGGATCGATCTAGAAAGGATTGGTCAATGAAGTTAAACGATGCTTTATGGGCATATCGCACGGCCTTTCGCACTCCCATTGGCACCACACCGTTCCGACTTGTTTATGGGAAAGCTTGCCACTTGCCGATAGAGATGGAACACCGCGCATATTGGGCCATCAAGACCTTTAATTATGATTACAAGAGTGCGGCGGTGAGGCGACTCTTAGACATCAACGAGCTTGATGAGATAAGGAGAGACGCCTACGAGAGCTCGAGAATTTACAAAGAAAGGACCAAGATTCTCCACGATGCACGCATAACCGTCACAGACTTCAAAGTAGGAGACAAGGTCTTGCTATATAATTCCCGGCTCCGATTATTTCCCGGTAAGTTGAGGTCACGTTGGTCCGGACCTTTCACCATCAAGCACATACAACCGGGAGGGGCTTTTGAGTTGGAAAGCAAGGACGGAGCCACATTCAAAGTAAATGGTCAGAGGCTCAAACATTATTCCGAGGGAGTCCCAACGGGCGAAACCAATAGAATATATCTGCTTAAGGGACGGCCGGATGATCTTTCATACCTCCTTGACGAGGTCATTGAGGAGGCGATCCCCCATTCGATCGGCGCTCTATTCAAAGAAGATTTCGAAGAAGGCCCGGATTTGGGCCGAGAAGAGAAGAAAAATGAATCCCCCGACTTCTCCGCTGAAATTGACGAAGGAGACGCTGATGTCGCAAGGATTCGAGAGCTCTGCAAGCTCTCAAAATTGAAGTCTCCGAAGAAAGCTCAGCCGATATGGAAATCGGTGTCACCGGTGAAGCCGAGGCCCGGAGAAAGCTCTAGCTTGGGGGAGCCACCCCCCAACACTACCCGAGGCAAAGGAGCACCGAGGAAGGACGCCCTGCCACAACATCAAAATTTAAGCGTTCTCCCCGGAAAATTTGACGGGTGCATCTCCTATGCACCAAATATCCCGCATTAATTGAAAATCAAAGGGGGTCGAGCTCACGACCTTAAACGAGCGCTTGTCGTGAGGCAACCCGATGGTTATCGCTTTATTTTTACTTTTCCTTTATTTTTGTTTTAGAAATTATTAGTGTTTTGAGTCGTTCGCCCAAAAATTTCGTGATAACGGGTCCTATTTTTCTTTGACAGGAGAGGAGAACAAGGTACCTATCATTAGGAGGATGAACAAGGCGATGAGGAGCGCTCCAGGAAGGCGCTCGATGCTTAGGAGGAAGATGAAATCGACTGGAGGAAGAAAAACAGAGTTTAGAGCCCAAACGAAGACAAACAGCAGAGAACAGGGTTCACTCGGCCGAGTATACTAGTCACTCGGCCGAGCACACAAGTTCGTCCGCCCGAGCGGCTCACGAACGAGGGAAGTCTGCTGTACCCAACTCTCTGTTTCTTTTCTTGATTTCAGTATAATTGTCACTCGGCCGAGTATATATATTCACTCGGCCGAGTAGAACTGATACGCTCCTAGGGCGAGTCTTGCCGAGTAGCTTGAGCCACTCAGCCGAATGGACTTACTCCACTCGACCGAGGGTAGTAAGGCCACTCGGCCGAAGCATAAGCGGGGAGGAATTTTTCCGTTGAGTTCACTCGGCCGAGCGACATAGTCACTCGGCCGAGTCGTAACTTTTTCTATAAAAGGGGGCACGGGGGGCGCGTTTTTCGAAACGATCAAAAATCCCAAATTCGCGCCCGCTCGACTTCCCTCACCCGTAGCTTCTCCCCCACTCGCCTGATCTCTCGTCCGCCGCCGCTGCTCGGCCACCCATCGCCGACCGAGCCCGCCGCGCCTCCGCCCGAGTCGCCGCTAGCGGCCACTACTCCGGCCGAGCTCCGGTAATTTTGGGGAGCTTAGGGGAGCCCAGGGGAGCTTCCGGGGACTGTTTTGGGCTACGTGGAGGCGTCGTCTTCGCACGCTTCCATTACTTTGCTCTCGCGGCGTGTCGCGGTATACTCTTTCCTTTATTTTACGCACGCCGCATTTTTCACATTTTCGGTGAGCACCCGGGGGCCATATGCCGCCCCGGACACGGCCGAGGTCGAGGAGAGCTTCCGCCAAGCGGAAGCGGTCGGATGATGCCGGCCCCTCCCACGAGGTGGAGGACTCTCCTCCGCCTACTCCACCACACACCGTTCACCCAGCACAGCCTGCAGGCCCCGCACACCCCGCACAGCCTGCAGAGCCCACACAGCCCACACAGCCACTCCTTGCCATCCCACAGCCCGCACCACCGCCACCGGCTCCACTTGTCGGGCCGCTCGGGATTACGTTCCGAGACGACGCACACCGCGTCGTCTTCGAGCGCATTTCCCAGCGCTCGATCGTACCCTCCAGGTTCGCACACCTTGCAGACCTGGGACGCCTGTGGGTACTGGAGGGGATGCTCACGTTGTATGACAACGTGAGCTGGCGAGATTTCTTTCAGGTGTCGGCGGACACGTTTCTCCGTCTGACACTTGAGGTCCTTAGTTCTATCGCCCGGAACGACGAGGGATGCTCGTTTAGGTTCATGGACCGGGAGTGCCAGGTCACTCTCGGTATGATGAGAGCATTCTTCTCGTGGCTCGATGTCCCCGGGGCCGACCGTGGTTACGCCCCCACTCACATTCCCCCACCTTCGTTTGATTCCGGCGCCTTCTAGGCCCGGATCACGGGTCTACCTGCCGTCTTTGACCCTAGTAGGGCCAAGGCCTCGGCCATCGTCCATCCCTGCCTCCGCATAGCTCAGCGCCTTATGGCGACTACCTTTTTGGCGAGGTATGAGCCTGGGACGATATCCACGCCAGAGCTTTATATGCTCTATGCGATGACGCGTCCCAGAGTTCTAGCTAGGGACAGTGACGAGTTGGTCCCCGCCGTCGTGATTGATATCGCGAGCTGGTTTTTGGACCGCATCATCGTATCGGTGGGCACTCGCTCACCGATATGCTGCGGCGGTCTGATCACCCTGCTCACCTTGATGACCGGCGAGGACCTACCAGCCGATTTGCGTCGTTCTCCGGGCCCCACTTCATTGTCCATAGACGTTATGGCCCGGATGAAGATGCTTCGTCCGCACGGTGAGCGACACTGGGTCTGGCTGCACGGCCCCTACGGTGCCGATTACATGATTCTTCCGAGCCCAGCTCGGACACAGATTGCACCGGCACAGGTGGACTGGCTCCCGGCGATGGATCTTCTGATCCCCGCCGCATACGTGCTCGAGGCCGAGGAGGCCGAGCAGGCCCACGCTGCCCACGCTGCCCACGCTGCCCACGCTGCACCCGCTGACCCAGTTGCGCCCGTTGACCCCGTGGCCCCTCAGCCTGTCCCTGCACCCTCTGCCGCTCCTGACACTTCTGTCTGCCAGTGTCGGGAGCACACTTGCTGAGCCCACCACCACCACGCCTGCTGCCACCACTGACCCTGTCGCTACCTCCACGCTCACCACCACCACACCACTCCTGCTGTCCCTCTGTCCGTTGAGCCCCTTTGCTCTGCACTTCCCGAGCTCCCACCGACCTTTGTTGAGAGCGGAGAGCCCTCTTTTGCTGCGGTCGTGGAGACCATGGCTAGCATGATCTCCGCTGGGATTTCGCCTTTCGGACCACACACTTCCTCCCCAGCGGTAGTCACTCCTGTCCCCACCACAGCCGTACTTTCTGAGAGTGTGGTGACGTCTGTCTTCACTTCTGTGTCACCTACCTCTCTGGCCGCCTCGTCGCCACTCTTATACTCCACTTCCGCTGCTGTTGCTTCCACTTCACGCCAGCCTGCGTCCCAGCCTCACCCTGAGGCTAGGCCCACACTAGTGAGCACAGCACCCTACCTCCACATGCCTGCTGAGCCCATCACCCGAGTACGCCAGCCTCGTCCTGCACAACACCGACAGGTGCGTCCCTCTGCACCACCTCCCCCCGACACTGTACTCCTGAGCATTCGTGCTCTCGAGGGGGCGGTGAGTACCCTCAGAGGCGACCTTAGGACCATGTCTGCCACCGTCACCACCATGGCCAGCCGTTTCGACCTTCTCCCAGGCATTCACTATTGCCTCACGCAGAATCTCGACCGGCTCCCTCGCGTACCCACACCCACGCCCACCCAGCAGGTACCCACCCCCACCCCTACCCACACCCAGCCTGCTACCACACCCACACCCACACCCTCTCAGTAGTCTGTTCCCCCACCACCACCACCACCGCCGCCGCCTCAGGACGGAGACGGCGCTGCACCACCTTCTTAGGCACCCTTGATGCCATTGATCTTTTTGCCGTCGTGCTGCCCGTCTCTGCTGGGTCCTGACTCTTTTGCCCACCCCCCTCCCCTCACTGTTCTGGATTCACATTTTGATCATATATTTATATATCATTTTTGGGAGAGAGGGCGAGTTTTTGGTGTCACACTTTTATATCGTATTCACTCCTATATCCGCATGCATCATGTCTGCATCATATTTTTCATTTATTTTATTTTTTTTTCTTTTTCATCATGCATGCATCCTCACCCTCCCTTCACTTTACACGTCTCTCGGTGTGCCACACTTCGCACATTGAGGACACTGTGCACTTTAGCTTGGGGGAGTGAGTTCTCACGTTCTTTTCGATTTACCACCTTTATTTTTGTTTTTTCACGCCATTTTCCGCATTTGCACTCATTTTCATCACTTTTTCTTCTTTTTACCATGCATCACGTTTTTCTTATTTTCTTTGTGTGTTGCATTGTAATTAGTTTCATTTTCCTTTTATCTTTATTTATTTTTCATCTCATGCTAGAGATGAATTTTCTGTGATGATGATTACGTGGCGTTAGCTTTCTCTATATATGCATGCTATATTTGTCATGTCATAGGTTTTATTTCTGATATCATATGCTATGACTTGCCTTGCATTTAGAGATAGTAACCCACACTTTTTCGGCATGAAGATGGATGAAATTTTATTATTAGCTGAGTCTGAATATTCATATGTATGCTATCGCAGAAAACACACCAAGATTCACGCATTGAATGCTTATATCTGGAGCACCGTTTTCTTTTACTATATCACTTCTATATGCATCATTTGTACATTTCACTTTAGGATGATTGAATGATGTTAGCTATGATGAATCTGGATTAGTTAGCTTTTTTGTGATCTAAACTGAGTATATTAGATTACCCTGCTGAAGTTGTCGTGCACGTCCTATAGAGTGAACTGAGAGACATATTTATTTCTTTCTCCACATATCTTGAACATCATTTCTCTATTTTAAAATCATTGGTGAATCTCCCCTTAGCGATTCTAATATATGGCATTTCCCCCGCTATTGATTCCTAGCTCCAAATTTCCCAAAACCAAAGAAAGAAAAAGAAAAATTCTTGCATATCCTTATTTCTCTTTGATTTGGGATCGTTGTGTATATATGCTATTTGAAAAAAAAAAGAAAAAAAAAGAAAAGAAAAGAGAAAAGAACATCAATAAAAGATCCCATCTCATGTTCTCTCTTACTTTCCCTCTTTTGTTTTTGTTTTTATTACTTTTGGAGCATTATAGAAATGGGGATGTAAATATTTTTTATGCCACCACGTTTATAGATAAGCTTGGGGGAGAGAATCCAATGATGTGTGAGAGAGTGAATACTTGACGTTGCACAACAACCTAGGCTAAGTAATATTCAATACTCAGTGAGATTATTTCTAGTAATATTCAATTGAAAAGTGTGTGATCTGCGATATTGTATACCGCTTTAAATGATTCAGACGATGTTAATTCTAAAATTAATCCGTTTTTCATGATATATCAATATTCTTGGGTTTTCTACTTCTATTTGCACCATTATACTATGATATCGAAATAAAATTCTTTGACATGTGTTTTTACATTCAGTGCATGCTATATGATTGAGCAAAACCCACGTCCTGAGAAAATGATCTAGCAGCTTCCCTCTTCGCTTTCTTCTTTCTTCTTTGTTTTTTCGTTTTCCTTTTTTTCCACCGTTTTCGTTTTCGAAATCCACCGGGTTCGCCTTTTACTCATCTTCCTCGAGGACGAGTAAGAGGTAAGCTTGGGGGATTTTGATCACTCCATATTTTACACTTTTTTCCCGCATGTTTGCATGCCATTTAGATCGCTCAAATCATGTTTTTTCACGATATATCGACGATATTGCGATACTTTTCACGATTTGTTGTTTTTGTCGTATTTCAGGTGATTTGGAGCGATTTGGAGTGATCCCGAGATACGCCTACTTCAGAGTGTCACCGACAACCTCCCCGAGGGGTATTTTGCCATTGGAGAGGAGTGGAAGAAGAAAGAACGTCGCAGGAGCGACGAGGAGGCAAAAACAAGCTGTTTGGGCATTTTTGGTGTCACACTCGGCCGAGTGAAGGAGTCACTCGGCCGACCAGTGAGACCCCGCTCGGCCGGCCAGATCGGACACGCATCATATGTGCACTTGGCCGAGCATCTTCTGCCACATCGGCCGAGTGACGAGACCCCGTCCGCCCGAGTGGCATTCAGACGACGCCCATCCAAAAGAGCCGACTTACTGTTTTTTGTCTGCCTGAGCTTCAGAAGACCCACTCGGCCGAGTGGAAAATGCCGACCGCCCGAGTGTATAGAAGCCATCGGCCGAGTGACGACAACTTACTCGGTCGAGCGACCCCCGAAGAGAAGACCCCCGAAGGCCCAGACTTACTGGAAATTTTCAGTGTTTCTTACTCGGACGAGCGACTTTTGTCACTCGGCCGAGTGCGACGCGCTGCCTGTAGCGAAAATTGCGATTTTCAGGCTGCGCAGGGGCATTTTGGTCACAGTTTTTTTGGATGATTTTGGGGGGTATTTAACCCCAGTTTTTGACCTAGGTTAGAGAGCTTTTTCCTTTAGTTTTTGCATTTTTTTAGATTAAACTTTTTAGCTTTTGATTATTGTGATTGGAGAGGAGAGAAAAGTTTATTTTTGTTGGATTCTTGGAAAACTCTATTGGTTTGTCTCCCTCTCCTTTAAAAATACTATTTTTATTGCTTATTTGAATATTGTGATGAATTCTCTTGTTAATCCCATTGATTATTTTTGTATTTGTGATATGAATTGTGAGTAGTCCTTACGTCTTGGGGCGTGGGGATGAACCCTACGAGCCCAATTTCTGATTTGTGATGAATTGGTAGAAATATTGCTAGAATTGCTATTAGGGTTAGTTTGGGATCGATTTAACACGGATAGCTAGGTGTTCATATCGATTGGGATTTGCAAGAGATTGGATCCCAATTCGATAGGAAACCCTAGAAATCTGAATTGGGTTGAAATTGAGTTTCCATAGTATCGGTTTGCAAGAGATTGGACCGATACTAGGGTTCTCGGTTGCAATTCCATACCGATACCCGTTTGCAAGAGATTGGACGGGTAGGAACTATCCCAACCTAGGTCGGGACCGAGTTTGCACGAGAGTGGGCTCGGGACGTGATTGAATGATGATGTTGATCCTAATGCTAGCTCGCCTAGGCTAGGGTTTGCAAGAGATTGGACCCAACCCTAGGTTAGCTATAGACCGGCAACAGCGCGAGAGCGTGAGCTAGGTTCTACATTCAGTTGCAACTAGTTCATCCGAAATTCTACCATAGCAATTGAGACACCAATGAATTACATTGCCGAGATACGGTGAGTAGCGGGGATTCCCCATTCCCTAGGCGTCTTTTATTTGATTTTATATCTCTACACTTTGTCTGACGATTGTGACAGGATCGCCAAAAGGCAAATTCCATCTTTTCTATTCTTAATAGCCAGGTTGTTCGGAGAAGACACCGTCATTCGTCCTCCCTGTGTTCGATAACCCGCTCGCCGCTACACCGTGCGCTTGCGGTAAAACTACACTGTCGCTCTTTTTGGGTTACATTCCGAAGCGATCAGTCCGCGGGGGTGAGTACCCCTCGGCTTATGACCGGCCGTCGTGCCCGTCTGCTGGGGGAGTTGCCACAGCCTTACGAGCGGGCGGTTGACGTGCGTTTATATTTCATATATTTATGCGCGTTTTCTTCCGTGTTTTTCCGTATTTACCGTCGTCTTTTATTTGTTTTCTCGTGTTTTCTTGTATTTTCTTGTTTTCTTTCACTTTTCCGTATTTTCCATGTTTTGCAGGAGTTTGCTGGCATTTGGGACGTACAACGATGATATCATGTGTCCCCGGAGCAACAGGAGGAGTCACGCGTGATCCAGGGGATCAAACGACGAAGATTGCATCTTTCAGCCCCTCACCCGGTCGGTTGGTCATCTCCAACCGATCGGGTGATGCACGCATGCACCACCCGGGCACAGCTTGGAGCTTACGAGAAGTCACCCGGTCGGTTCAGTGACCGGGTCAAAAGCTCAAAGTCTCTGGAAATTCGAAGCTGATTTCCAACCGATCGGGTGACCTTCACCCGATCAGTTCACCTGTATCTGAATTTCAACAGCCAAGACTCGGAGCTCCAACCGATCTCCTCACCCGGTCCGCTCCAAGATCCAACCGGTCGGCACCAAGATCCAACCGACCGCACCAAGTTCAAACCGACCGGTTCATACTGACCGGGTGAAACCCCCGCATTGCGCTGTGATTTTGTGAAGCGGCTCACCCGACCTGTTGACTTGTCAACCGATCGGGTGATGTCGTTTTCTATAAATAGAACCCTAGGTTTCCCAGATTCGGGAGTTGGTTATTTTTTACTGTTTTCTTCATTTTGTGTCGGCTGTAATTTCCCAGTTTTTGTAAGTTTTTGGATCTTTGTAAAACATTAGTATTATCTTAATTGCTTTACTACCTTCGCATTCCTATTGTCTGATTATGATTTTAACGGTTCATTTTCGTTTAGATCGCTTTTTAATGAATATTTGTGAGTAGTTCCCAAATCTGGGATTTTGGCGGAAACCCCTTCGGGGGCTCTTCCCGATGCATCCATAGGGTTAGGAAATCGATAGGGATTAGGAATCTAACGGTTACGCGGGGTGTTTTATTATCATCGGCGGGAAAAAAGACCGCCTTTGACCGTTGGGCCAAGGGGGAATAAACTTGGCAGTTGACTCCCTAGCCATAGCTCACGCCCTTAGTGTAGACGCCGAATCCTAACGCGCGGGAGCGGCAGGATGAGACGTTGGGAGTTATCGTTGCGAGCTTAGTGCTCCCGGAGTCGATCAGTGTTAATGGACACGGGAGTGCCCACTGATCGAACCCGGGAAGTCCGGCGTATCATCCTGGGCATCGACCGGAATATCGGGCCCATGGGATGCCGGTACCACTTTTAGAGGCAACGTCTCACCATTAGACCCTAATTCCGATCGCCAACCTACCCGTAGGCCGTATCGGCGAGAGTCACTCGTTGGGGTGGAAACCAAAGTCCCGGGTTTTATTTTCTTATTGTCTATACCCTGCATTCCTTTACCGTGACAACCCATCATTCGATCTGGGCTAGTTCACCCACGGGGTGATTTCGGTCCTCCTTGACACAAGCACATCCTAGCCTCCCTGTGTTCGACCCCCAAGCCACACTACAACACCGTGTGCTTGCGGTTACAAATATCTAAACCCTCACGCGGGTCCCCCGGCCATTTGCGGCTCGCAAATCGGGGGCACGTCAAGTTTATGGCGCCGTTGCCGGGGATGCAACATGCTTGTTATTTTAGGATATCATGAACCCTAGTGTCTAGCTCTTATCCCTACCTCGCGATAATTTTCGCATTCTTCCCTTTTCCTTTTTATTTTCTCATTCTTATTTCTATTTTTATTTTTATTTCTAACCTTATCTGTTTCTGTCCCACTTGTCGCTTCACGGGTGTTTGTTGTTTTTCATGCATAGGAGTTCAAGAAGTCTCGACGACTTGATCCCCGTCGATCCAGAGATAAACGCCACCCTTAGGCGTTTGGCCGCAGAGAAGCGAAGAAGAGAGGATCCTGAAGCCATGGGGGAGAACACCCCGCCTCACAAGGCCCTGCTGGAGTACTCGATGCCTTCCATCGAGTCCACGTCCGCCATCCGTCCTCCAGATATTACGGCCCAAAGCTTTGAGCTTAAGCCATCTTTGGTGACATGGATCCAGCAGGATCAGTTTTTGGGTGCACCCATGGAGAGCCCGATCGAGCATCTAGACTCCTTTTTGGAGAAATGTGACACCTTCCGGATTAATGGTGTCACAACTGAGGCGATCCAACTGAAGCTGTTCCCCTTCTCCTTGCGAGACAAGGCCAAGCTGTGGCTTAGGGGGAAGGACCCCAACACATTCAACACCTGGGAGAAGCTCTCCAATGCTTTTCTGACGAAGTTCTTTCCTCCGGGGAAGAACATGAAGCTGAGGAGTGAGATCTCCTCCTTCTCCCAGGCCAGCCACGAGTCCTTGCATGAGGCTTGGACAAGATACAAGGAGATGCAGAGAAGATGTCCCCACCATGAGCTCCCCAAGTGGCAGATTATAAATCTGTTTTATAATGGGCTGAGGGATGATTTAAAGTCTTCCATGGACGCCGCGGCTGGAGGGTCCTTCATATCAAGAAGCGAAGAAAATGCCGGGCAAATTTTGGAAAATATGGCATCCAACAATGAACTGTGGTGTGACGAGAGGTCCACACCAAGGTCTGGGGGCATCCATAAAGTGGAAGATGTCGACAAATTGTCAAGCAAGTTTGACTTGCTGTCAACCCAGATCTCCGCATTGATGGTAGGCGCCGGTGGCGCCGGTTCACAACAGATAGCTGCGGTAAAATCCGAAGTTTTTGGAGAGTTCGACGGTGGTGACATCTCACCACCGTTGGATCAGGCGAGCGCATTGTTTTACAATCCTACAGGGAATGCGCCATTTCCACCATGAACCAACTCAAACCCAGCCTACTCTCCCAACAACCGGAATCATCCGAACCTCAGCTACTGGGCACCTTACCAACAGCCGGCTCAGCAACAACAGCAGACTTATCAGCCGGCTAGGCCCCAACAGCAGTTCCAGTAGCAGCAGTTTCAGCAGCAACAACCACCACCACAGTATCAACAATACGCCCCTAGGAATCAGCAGCCCGCCCAGCAGCAATACGGCCAACAGAGGGCCATTTCTCCGGTTGAGTCCCTCTTGACTCAATACATAGCCAACCAGGAGAAAATTAATCTGAAGCTAGAGATGGGACAAAGAGTGCTCACTGATCAGGTGACCCAGCTGGGGTTGCAAGTGGCGAACCTTCAGAGAAAACAGAATCTCCTACCGCCACAGCCTGAGGTGAACCCAAGGGGGGTAAATCGGACCTTGGCACTCACACAAGAACTTGAAAACATGTCCGTCATCGTTTTGAGAAGAGGGACACAAATTCCTACTAGAGCGCCACCCAGCCAACCGGAAGCACCACTGGCCGTTGAGCGGCCAATTGAGAAAGATAATGACGACGGTGCCCCGTCGCAAAAAGTTGTGGCTCCAGAGAGACCCCCCGAAGAAGAGAAGAAGAAAGAAGAAGGGAATTTGAGGGTATTCAAGCCCGTTGTGCCCTTTCCGCAACGTTTGGCCCAAGCAAAAATCGACGAGAAGTATGGCAAATTTTTTGCCATGGTCAAAGATTTGAGCCTCCAAATCCCCTTCCTAGAAGCCATAGAGACGATCCCCTCCTATGCAAAGTTCTTGAAAGACTTGGTGACACGGGGATCTAGAAAAGAAAAGGTCGTGTTAACGGCGGAGTGCAGCGCACTCATTCAGCGCGCAAATCCGCCCAAGCTCAAGGACCCCGGAAGTTTCTCCATCCCTTGCTCTATTGGAGAAGTGCAAATCTAGAGGGCGCTCGTCGATCTTGGTGCGAGCGTCAGCTTAATGCCCCTATCATTGTACAAGAGAATAGGAATGGGAGACTTAGAGCTAAATGCTTATCATGTGTCCCCGGAGCAACGGGAGGAGTCACGCGTGATCCAGGGGATCAAACGATGAAGATTGCATCTTTCAGCCCCTCACCCGGTCGGTTGGTCATCTCCAACCGATCGGGTGATGCACGTATGCACCACCCGGGCATAGCTTGGAGCTCACGAGAAGTCACCCGGTCGGTTCAATGACCGGGTCAAAAGCTCAAAGTCTCTGGAAATTCGAAGCTGATTTCCAACCGATCGGGTGACCTTCAAGGCTTCACCCGATCGGTTCACCTGTAGCTGAATTTCAACAGCCAAGACTCGGTGCTCCAACCAATCTCCTCACCTGGTCCGCTCCAAGATCCAACCGGTCGGCACCAAGATCCAACCGACCGTACCAAGTTCCAACCGACCGGTTCATACTGACCGGGTGAAACCCCCACATTGCGCTGTGATTTTGTGAAGCGGCTCACCCGACCGGTTGACTTGTCAACCGATCGGGTGATGTCGTTTTCTATAAATAGAACCCTAGGTTTCCCAGATTCGGGAGTTGGTTATTTTTTACTGTTTTCTTCATTTTGTGACGGCTGTAATTTCCCAGTTTTTGTAAGTTTTCGGATCTTTGTAAAACTTCAGTATTATCTTAATTGCTTTACTACCTTCGCATTCCTATTGTCTGATTATGATTTTAACGGTTCATTTTCGTTTAGATCGCTTTTTAATGAATATTTGTGAGTAGTTCCCAAATCTGGGATTTTGGCGGAAACCCCTTCGGGGGCTCTTCCCGATGCATCCATAGGGTTAGGAAATCGATAGGGATTAGGAATCTAACGGTTACGCGGGGTGTTTTATTGTCATCGGCGGGAAAAAGACTGCCTTTGACTGTTGGGCCAAGGGGTAATAAACTTGGCGGTTGACTCCCTAGCCATAGCTCACGCCCTTAGCGTAGACGCCGAATCCTAGCGCGCGGGAGCGGCAGGATGATATGTTGGGAGTTATCGTTGCGAGCTTAGTGCTCCCAGAGTCGATCAGTGTTAATGGACATGGGAGTGCCCACTGATCGAACCCGGGAAGTCCGGCGTATCATCCTGGGCACCGACCAGAATATCGGGCCCATGGGATGCCGGTACCACTTTTAGAGGCAACGTCTCACCATTAGACCCTAATTCCGATCGCCATCCTACCCGTAGGCCGTATCGGCGAGAGTCACTCGTTGGGGTGGAAACCAAAGTCCCGGGTTTTATTTTCTTATTGTATATACCCTGCATTCCTTTACCGTGGCAACCCATCATTCGATCTGGGCTAGCTCACCCACGGGGTGATTTCGGTCCTCCTTGACACAAGCACATCCTAGCCTCCCTGTGTTCGACCCCCAAGCCACACTACAACACCGTGCGCTTGCAGTTACAAATATCTAAACCCTCACGCGGGTCCCCCGGCCATTTGCGGCTCGCAAACCGGGGGCACGTCAGCTGTTTGCTCGGTCCACGGGGGTGAGTACCCCTCGGCTTATGACCGGCCTTCGTGCCCGTCTGCTGGGGGAGTTGCCCCCAGCCTTACGAGCAGGCAGTTTGCTCGGTCCGCGGGGGTGAGTACCCCACGGCTTATGACCGGCCGTCGTGCCCGTCTGCTGGGGGAGTTGCCCCCAGCCTTACAAGCGGGCGGTTTGCTCGGTCCGCAGGGGTGAGTACCCCTCGGCTTATGACTGGCTGTCATGCCCGTGTGCTGGGGGAGTTGCCCCCAGCCTTACGAGCGGGCGGTCCGCTCGGTCCGTGGGGGTGAGTACCCCTCGGCTTATGACCGGCCGTCGTGCCCGTCTATTGGGGGAGTTGCCCCCAGCCTTACGAGCGGGCGGTCCGCTCGGTCCACGGGGGTGAGTACCCCTCGGCTTATGACCGACCGTCGTGCCCGTCTGCTGGGGGAGTTTCCCTCAGCCTTACGAGCGGGCGGTCCGCTCGGTCCACGGGCTCGGTTGGCCAATTCTCTGGGAAGTGGCTTTCCTCCCACTTGATGGTTAACCGCAGTTGCCTCGATTGAGTCCTCCTATGTGTCCTGAGTCGTCTGCTCAAAAAAAGTGACTGGATCTGCACTGACACAGTATGCCTTCATTGCCATGAGACAGTACATTTGGAGTAATGAAAAAAGAAAAAGGCGACAACAGACATGGGAGGTTCTGGCTGGATAGCCCTCCCTCGGCGAAGCGGCGGCTGTTTACTCTATCCCCTCACTCGATGATACGCGTAACCGTCTGGACCGCGTTCACCCTTTTTCCCTTGTCCTGTTGTTTGGACGTTCCTTCTCCCGAGGCGGGGTCGTTGGCGAAGTTCTTCAGGTGCCCCCTGCTCACAAGCTTCTCGATGTCTTTCTTTAGAAGCCAACAGTCGTCGGTATCGTGGCCGTTGTCTTTGTGGTACTTGCAGTACTTCTCTTCGTCCCTCCCACCTTTCTTCATCCTTGGGGGAGGTCGGCTCATATGTCCCTCCTTCTGGGCTTACGCTAGGACCACGTCCGGGGCGGCGGTCACCGAGGAGTGCCAGGGCTCTTCCCTCCGTGGTCTTCCTCTGGCCCTCTTCTCTTGTCGATGCTCCTCCGTGCCGCGACGCTCGTTCTCATCGCGCTTGGTTCTGCGCCTGGTCTTACCCTCATCGATGGCCAGGGCCTCTTCTGTCAGTATGAAACGTTCCGCTCGGGCCATAATTCCGGCAAGGTCCTTCGGAGGGTCGCTGTATAGCGACTTCTTCAAGCCCCTATGTCACAGGCCTTTCTTCAGGGCCGCCTTCATAACCAGCTCATGGCAGCTGTCCACGCTTAATCGCTCCACATTGAAGCGATGCATGAAGTGTCTCAGAGATTCGGCCGGTCCCTGTACCATATTGAACAAGTGTTCCAAATCAGGTCTCACCTGCCGCCCGGCCATAAATTGCTTGCAGAACAACTGGGTGAGCTCCTCGAAGCTGTCTATCGACCGTCTGGGCAGGCTGAGGTACCAGGTCCGGGCGGCCCCCTGTTGGGTGGAGTAGAAACCCATGCAGAGCAGGGTGTCATCGGCCCCCTGGAACGCCATGACCCCCTCGTAGTCCATCACATGATCTACAGGGTCGCCGATGCCGTTGTATTTCTCCAGTGTCGGTACCTTGAAGTTCGAGGGTATTCGTGCCTCAGTTATCCTCCTAGTCAGGGGGCATCGTTCTTCGCTGATGCACCTAGGTCACTCCCCTTCGCCCGCCTCCTTACAGTTCGGCTGCAACGGGGGGGGGGGGGGGGGGGGGGGGGGGGGGGGGGGCGGGGCGGTGGAGGCTTGACCTCCTCTTGCGCCTTTGCTATCTTGGGTGCCGGACTCAATTGGCGCGAATGCTCCCTCCGGTTCTTTTGGTGGTGTGTCCTTGAATATTAATTTTGCATGAATACTCAACCAAGATTTTAGTTCATTGTTATAAATAGGCACAACACAGGTTTGTACCTTAGTCTAAGTAGTAAACGTTGTAGTTGGTTTTGATGAGTCAACACTTGAACTTTTGGGTGAAGAGCAGTGTGATAGAAGTTTTGTTGGCATGTGATAAAATCATTTGATGCAAGATAACAATGCTATATATCATTAAAGTCACATATAAACTTTTTTCCTTTTTTATGAGCTAAATGCTTAGGCCGTAGCACCAGACGCAACCCCCTTTCAAAGGAAATTGGAAAATAAAAAAGAAAAATGTGCATGCCCGTGCATACACTATGTTTCTTTGATAATAATTTAAAATGTTTCCAAAGAATTTTTGAGAATAATCGTGATACACTAATATGCTATTCCCTCACGATAAATATGAAAAAATGCATGCAAAAGGTAGACCTGATAAGCTACCAGATACGATCAGTTTTGAATTCTCATCACTCTCAAGAAAGGAATCCGTATCTCTAAATAAATTCCAATGGATTTTGTTGTGAGTTCTTTTTTAATTCCTTTTGCCTTCATGGATTTTGTTTGTTGTAATTTTTAGGACACACACACACACACACACACATACACACACACACACACAGAGAGAGAGAGAGAGAGAGAGAGAGAGAGAGCTTAAGCATGTTTGTTGTAATTTTTGAATATGTATTTTTGAGCTTTTCAGTTCCCTCAATAGCTTAAACATGATATTATTTAATTTTTGAATAGTTAATATGGGTTTTGATGTTAAAGCTCTCTTATTTTTTTGATCTGGGTCACTATTTTTTGATTTGGGTTCCCGGACATAATATCAGCCAAGAGAAAACATGAAATATGAAACATCCATAATTGTTGTGGGGTATTATGCATTATGCAAATCAGTAGTTAACAACTTGAAACATGTATTATGTATGGTTCCAGGCATCATGTTGAGTTTTTCAGTTATGTATTGTGCAAGGATGACATGATATGTTAGAGTTTTTCAGTTATGTTTAAATATGATCATGGAACCATACCATCCTGTAGTTAACAAAATTTGGGCTAATGCCCACTGTTTTAATCCTGGTAATTTTTGAATCGTTGGTGTTTTTTGTATCAAGTTTTGATCTTGAAACCTATTCTTTGAATTGATTCTCACATATTTGGGTTCCAGGATAGTTAACATAGTTTTTGATGTTGAAACATGTTTGTTGTAATTTTTGGGATGGAGAGAGAGCTTAAACATGTTTATTGTAATTTTTGAATATGTAATTTTTGAGTTTTTCCGTTCACTCAACAGCTTAAACATGATATTAGTTAATTTTTGAATAGTTAAAATGGGTTTTGATGCTAAAGCTCTCTGTTTTTTTATTTGGGTCTATGGTTCTAAATGGTGTGAGGCATGGCGCGGCGGCGAGGTCAAGCCTCAAGCCTCAGGAGATGCCAAATGAGATTGAAGCTGAAAATGACGATGTAAACATCGTATATAAAGTGGATAGGCATAGTGATAATGAAAAAGGCAGCCCACTTATTGGAATGAAATTTCAAAAAGAAGAAGATGCATATAAATTTTATAATACATATGCATTAATAAAAGGTTTTGCAATCCGAAAGGGATATACGGGAAAGGGAAAAGATAGCAATACCACGAGGAGAAAGTATACGTGCAACAAAGAAGGGTGTAAAAGCTTAAAAGATAAGAGGGAGAAAGGGAGGGACGTTAATCGAAGGAAAAATGAGAGAGAAGGTAGTATGGCTCGAATGACAGTTCATAAAATCGCCGATGGAGTATGGCGCATAAACACCTTTGTTGATGATCATAATCATGAGTTGATAAAAAGCCCATCGAAGATCCAGATGTTACGGTCACATAAAAGATCGCATATGGACGGAACATGTAGGAATTTAGTTGATCAGATGTGTGGCTGTGGAGTAGGACCTGTAAAGATTGCAAGGATTCTAAATGCCACGAGTAGTAGTAATGTCAATATTACTACGCAACAATGCATTGATCATGGGAGAGTAGCAAGAAAGAACAATATTGGGAAGGAATGCATAAGAGTACTAGAACAATTTATTAAAAGGCAAGCTACAGACTCTCAGTTCTATTATGCTATTGAGGATGATGAAGAGAATGTATGTAGGAGTATATTTTGGGCTGATGGAAGGGCGAGGACATCATACAGCCATTTTGGAGATGGTGTTGTATTTGATGTCACTTATAAGACAAATAGATTCATGTTGCCTTTTAAACCTTTTACATGTGTCAATCATCATAAACAGTCTATTTTATTTGGATGTGCTCTTCTTGCTGATGAGAAGGAAGAATCCTTTGTGTGGTTATTTGGACAATGGTTAACATGTATGTGGGATAAATCACCAGGAGATATCATCACTGATCAAGACCCGCCAATATGCAATTCAATCAAAAGAGTTTTTTCAAATACAAAGCACAGGTATTGCATATGGCATATCAGTCTGCATGAAGATGAGCATCTACGTTCATTGCGGTCTTCTTATAACACTGAATTTGATGAAAACTATGCAAATTGGTGTAAGAATAGTCAAAATGATGAAGTAGCTGAGAATTGTTGGGGCATCTTAATGGAGAAGTACCAAAAGGAATTTCAGGAGCCATTGACAGAAAAACAAAAAAATGAAATGAAAGCCTGGAAGTGGTTACATACGATGCATGAGAAAGCACATCATTGGATTAAGGCGTACCTATTGGATACTTTCTTTGTAGGTATGAAAATGTTAATACGATAGAGATTGTTGTAAAAATATATGATCAAAATAAACTAAGCATATGGTATTCATTTCTTGTTTTGTGTGTAGGCATGTCGTTCGGCCAAAGGAGTGAAAACAAGAACGCGTATTTTGATGGATACGTAAACTGTATGACTCCATTATATGAGTTCATTGATCAATATGATAAAGCCGTAAAATTTCCACGAGACAAAGAGGAGAGAGAAGATACTTTTTGTATGAGGAACAAACCAGAATTTAGCGGCATGCATGAGTTAGAGGTTCATGCCACAAAGGTATATACTAGAAACATATTTTCCAATTTTCAAATTCGTTTCAAAAATACTTTATACTGTCGGCATGAAAGGGTGAGCATGGATGGGGATACGACCACGTATAGAGTAACTATGCGGATTGATGGAAAGAGCTACTTGCATAATGTTCAATGCAATATATCTATGAGAATGTTCAGGTGTACGTGTGCAAGGGCTGTGACTGAAGGTTTGCTATGCATTTAATATATATCATGAAGCAAAAGTTTGATATGCAAACAATCCCTGAGAGATATATTTTACCAAGGTAGACTCTAAATGCAAGACATAGCATCATGAGTCATGGGGCCTCTTCGACTAGCACATTACACGGAGTGCGTCCAAATCAAATTACTATACTTCAAGCCTGGAGACTTCGTTCATCATTCGATAAAGTCGTGGAGGCAGTTACAAGATATCTCCTTCTGTTTGATGATGTCTTTGGGTGGGCAAACCGTTTTTTGGACCAACATAATATGAATAATAAAGTGCAAACTGCTTCTGAAGAGCCAAGCTCACAGGTGGGGTCCAGTGCACCTATCAAACAAGAAGTGTGAGTAAATGATGTCATTATGCATGATCCTGCAAAAGCAAGAACTAAAGGATGACCACGAGTAGCGTCAAGGATTCCTTCTGGAATACAAGTCTCACAAGAACAAAGTCAAACAAGCACAAGGACTTGAAGTATTTGTGCAGAAAAGGGTCATGACATGAGAACTTGTCGTATGAGTACAGCTGGTAGAAAGAAGGTATATTTGCTCAAACGTTGGCGTCGACGTGGTAATATGGTGGGCATCGGTGTTGGCGTTGAGGAGTGGAAGTTAACCTTTAGTTTTGGCAATCATAACCATCAATCTGGAAATTATGTCGAGGGACATTCCGATGAAGGGAAGTTGCAGGGAATGGAGATGGAATCATTGAGAGATTTGGCAAATAGCACGCTGAGGCCGCCTGAAATTTTGAAAGTCTTGAAGGAAAATCCAACCTTTAATGCAACCTCCATCAAATAAATTTATAATGTACGTCACCAATTAAAAAGGAACAAGAATGTTGATAATGTAATAAAGTTGAAGGAGTTAGCATCGCCGTATAAAATTGTGGGTGATGAGCATGTTGGGTTTTGTGCAAAATAATCACTTTATTTATGTTAAACTTAACCCATGTGGTCATGTCCCTCCGACTTCAGTTATTTGGCAAAGAAGCCATTACGGTGGGGCAGCAAGATGGCCTGCTGGGTATGAGGTGGATGCAGAAATTCAAAGATATGTTAGTAGGTCAGGATATTGCTACCATTGATGACATTGTTTTATTGTAAGATATAACGTTGTATCAATGTAACATGATTTTTTATATCATATTGACCACTTGGTAGCATGAAATTTTATAATGGCTACCGAAATGTGCACATGTATAGCTTGATGTTGTTTATCAGAATAGGTCTTTTAACCCCCGCGCACAATGCTCACAACGGGGCATAACATAACCCGTCGTGTGCACGGATAAATATTGCTACAGACTAGGCCTTTTAACCCCAACGCACAACGCGCACAATGGGGCATAATATAACCCATCGTGCACGCGGATGAATATTGCTTCAGACAAGGTCTTTTAACCCCTGCTAACAACGTGCACAATGGGGCACATCGTACGCGCGGATGAATATTGCTTCACACTAGGTCCTTTAACCCCGGCGCACAACGGGTTGTGCGCTGTGATGAATAATACAACCCTATAAACTTTTTTATTACCGCGCACGATGTGTTAGACTGTAGCGCGTTGGACGCAGGGAGTAATTTAATCTACTGGAACCTTTTTTACTCGATGCGCACAACAAGACATAATTTAACCTGTAGTGCGCGCATAATTTTACCCATCGTGCACGCGGATGAATATTGCTTCAGACTAGGTCTTTTAACCCCCGTGCACAATGCGTCCAACGGGGCATAATTTTACCCATCATGCATGCAGAACAATATTACTTACCACTATGTCTTTTAACCCCCGCTCACAACGGGATGTGCACTGTGATGAATAATCCAGTCCTATAAACTTTTTTATTACTGTGCACGTTGCGTTAGACTGTAGCGCGTTGTGCGCACGGAATAATTTAATCCATCGGAACCGTTTTTATCCGACATGCACAACAAGGTATAATTTAACCCGTCGTGCACGCGTATGGATATTTCTTCACCCTAGGTCTGTTGACCCCTGTGCACAACGCGTCCAACGGGGTATAATTTTACCCGTCGTGCGTGCGTTTGTATATTTCTTCAGACTAGGTCTTTTAACCCCGCGCACAATGTGCACAACATGGCATAATTTTACCGGTCGTATCCGCAGAACAATATTACTTTCCACTAGGTCTTTTAACCCACGCGCACAACCGTTATACGCTGTGATGAATAATACAGCCCTATAAACTTTTTTATTATCGTGCACGACGTGTTAGACTGTAGTGCATTATGCGTGGGGAGTAATTTAATCTACAGGAACCGTTTTTACCCGACGTGCACAATAGGCATAATTTAACCCGTCGTACGCATATAATTTTACCCGTCGTGCGCGCGGATGAATAGTGCTTCAGACTAGGTCTTTTAACCCACACGCAAAATATGCACAAAGGGGCATAATTTTACCCGTCGTACGCGTTGAGCAATATTACTTCCCACTAGGTCTATTAACTCCCGTGCACAACACGCACAACGGGGCATAATTATACCCGTCGTGCATGCGTATGAATATTGCTTCAGACTAGGCCCTTTAACCCCCTGGACAATGCACACAACGAGGCATAATTTTACCCGTCGTGCATGTGGATGAATATTGCTTCAGACTCGGTCCTTTATCCCCTGTGCACAATGTGCACAACGAGGCATAATATAACCTGTCGTGCACGAGGATGAATATTGCTTCAGACTAGGTCTTTTAACCCCCGTACACAACGCGTCCAATGCCCAACAGGGCATAATTTTACCCGTGGTGCACATGGATGAATATTACTTCAAACTAGGTCTTTTAACTCTGGAGCACAACGCGCCTAATGGGGCATAATTTTACCCGTCGTGCGCATGGAACAATATTACTTCCCACTCGGTCTTTTAACCCCCGCTCACAACGGGTTGTGCGTTATGATGAATAATACAGCTCTATAAACTTTTTTATTACCACGCACGACGCGTTAGACTGTGGCCTGTTATGCGCACGGAGTAATTTAATCCACCGGAACCGTTTTTACCCGATGCACACAATAAGGCATAATTTAACCCGTCGTGCGCGCGTATGAATATTGCTTCACACTAGGTCCTTTAACCCCATCGCACAACGCGCCCAACGGGTCATAATTTTTTCCGTCGTGCGTGCGGATGAATATTGCTTTACACTAGGTCCTTTACCCCCTCCCCGCGGCACAACGCGCACAACTCGGAATAATTTTACTGGTCGTGCGCGTGGAACAATATTACATCCCACTAGGTCTTTTAACCCATACGCTCAACCCGTGGCACGCTGTGATAAATAATACATCCCTATAAACTTTTTTATTACCGCGTATGACACGTTAGACTGTAGCGAGTTGTGCGCGGGGAGTAATTTAATCTACCGGAACCATTTTGACCCGACGTGCACAACAAGGCAAAATTTAACCCGTCGTGCGTGCATAATTTTACCCGTCGTTCGTGCAGATGAATATTGCTTCAGATTATGTCTTTTAACCCCTGTGACCAACGCGCCCAACGGGGCATAATTTTACCCGTCGTGTGCGCGGAATAATATTACTTCACATTAGGTCTTTTAACCCCCATGCACAACTGGTTGTGCACTGTGATGAATATTACAGCCCAATAAACTTTTTTATTACCGCGCACGATGCGTTAGACTGTAGCGCATTGTGCACGCAGAGTAATTTAATCCACCGGAAGCATTTTTACCCGACGCGCACAAAAAGGCATAATTTAACCCGTCGTGCACGCGTATGAATATTTCTTCACACAAGGTCCTTTAACCCCCATGCACAACGTGCCCATCGGGGCATAATTTTACCCGTCGTGCGCACGTATGAATATTTCTTCACACTAGGTCCTTTAACCCCCGCACACAACGCGCACAACGGAGCATAATTTTACCCGTTGTGTGCACGGATGAATATTGCTTCAGACTATGTCCTTTATCCCCTGCGCGCAACGCGCACAACGGGGCATAATATACACCGTCGTGCGCGCAGATGAATATTGCTTTAGACTAGGTCTTTTAACCCCCATGCACAACGCGCCCAACTGTGCATAATTTTACCTGTCGTGCGCGCAGATGAATATTGCTTCAAACTAGGTCTTTTACCCCGTGCACAATGCGCACAACAGGGCATAATTTTACCGGTCATGCACGCGGAACAATTTTACTTCCCGCTAGGTCTTTTAGCCCACGCGCACAACAGGTTGTGCGCTGTGATGAATAATACAGTCCTATAAACTTTTTTATTACCGTGCACGATACGTTAGACTGTAGCGCGTTGTGAGCGGAGAGTAATTTAATCCACCGAAACCATTTTTACCTGACGCGCACAACAAGGTATAATTTAACCCATCATGCGCGTGTAAGAATATTGCTTCACACTAGGTCCTTTAACACCCGCATACAACGCGTCCAACAGGGCATAATTTTACACATCATGCACGTTGATGAATATTTCTTCATACTTGGTCCTTTACACCCTGCGCACAAGGCGCAGAACGGGGCATAATTTTACCGGTCATGCGTGCGTAACAATATTACTTCCCACTATGCCTTTAAACCCACGCGAACAACCGGTTATGCGCTGTGATGAATAATACATCCCTATAAACTTTTTTATTACTGCGCACGACGCATTAGACTGTAGCGCGTTGTGTGCGGGAAGTAATTTAATCTACCGGAACCGTTTTTACCCGACACACACAACTAGGCATAATTTAACCCGTCGTGCGCACGGATGAATATTCCTTCAGACTAGGTCTTTTAACCCCTGCGCACAACACATTGTGCGCTACCCTCTAAAATTTTTTATTACCCGTATTATTTTAACTACCTCCGTCAGATCGTACGGTGGACCCATTGCTCAATGCACACAACGTTAGTAATTATGTACAAAGTTGCTTTGAAAATGGCTTAAAGGGCGCGATGGTAATTGCACCAATAGTTCCACAAAGTTGCTTTGAAAATGGCTTAAAGGGCACGATCGTAATTGCCCCAAATGTTCCGGGTTGCTTAAACAGCCGGGGATCGAATCAGACGGTAGGGAGGGGTCGAGCGTAGGAATCGTGCCTGAGGCTGAGCGCTGGACCTAGTGTGTAGCAATATTCATACGCATGCACGACGTGTTAAATTTTGCCTTATTGTGTGCATCGGGTAAAAACAATTTCGGTGGATTAAATTACTCCCCGCGCACAACGCGCTACAGTCTAACGCGTCGTGCACGGTAATGAAAAAGTTTATAGGGCTGTATTATTCATCACAGCGCACAACCCGTAGTGCGCGTGGGTTAAAAGACCTAATAGGAAGTAATATTGTTCCGCGTGCATGACCGGTAAAATTATGCCCAGTTGTATACGTTGTGCGCGGAGGTTAAAAGACCTAATCTGAAGCAATATTCATCCGTGTGCACGACGGGTAAAATTATGCACCGTTGGGTGCGTTGTGTGCTGGGGTTAAAAGACCTAGTCTGAAGCAATATTCATCTACGCGCACGACGGGGTATATTATGCCCCGTTATGCGCGTTGTGCACGGGGGATAAAGGACCTAGTCTGAAGCAATATTCATCCGCGCGCACGACGGGTAAAATTATGCCTCGTTGTGTGTGATGTACGTGGGGGTTAAATGACCTAGTGTGAAGCAATATTCATACGCGTGCACGATGGGTAAAATTATGCCCCGATGGACGCGTTGTGTGCTGGGGTTAAAGGACCTAGTGTGAAGCAATATTCATACGTGCGCACGACTGGTTAAATTATACCTTGTTTTATGCGTCAGATAAAAACAATTCCGGTGGATTAAATAACTCCACGTGTACAACGCGCTACAGTCAAACGCATCGTGCGCGGTAATAAAATAATTCATAGGGTTGTATTATTCATCACAGCGCACAACCTGTTGTGCACGGGGGTTAAAAGACCTAGTATGAAGTAATATTGTTCCACGCACACAACGAGTAAAATTATGCCCCGTTGGGCGTGGTGGGGGGTTAAAAGACCTAGTCTGAAGCAATATTCATCCGTGCACACGACGTGTAAAATTATGCGTGCACGACGGTTAAATTATGCCTATTGTGCGTGTCGGGTAAAAACTGTTCTGGTAGATTAAATTACTCCCCGCGCACAACGTGCTACAGTCTAACGTGTCGTGCACAGTAATAAAAAGTTTACAGGGATGTATTATTAATCACATCTGACAACCGGAAGTGTGTGTGGATTAAAAGACCTAGTGGGAAGTAATATTATTCCGCACGCACGACCGGTAAAATTATGCCCAGTTGTGCGCATTGTGCGCGGAGGTTAAAGGACCTAGTGTGAAGCAATATTCATACGTGCGCACGTCGGGTTAAATAATACCTTGTTGTTCGCGTCGGGTAAAAATGGTTCTGGTGGATTAAATTACTCCCCACGCACAACGCACTACAGTCTAACGCGTCGTGCGTAGTAATAAAAAAGTTTATATGGCTCTATTATTCCTCACTGCGCATAACCCGTTGTGTGTGGGGGTTAAAAGACCTAGTGGGAAGTAATATTGTTCGCGCGTATGACCAGTAAAATTATGCCCCGTTGTGCACATTGTGCGCTGGGGTTAAAAGACCTTGTCTGAATCAATATTCATATGCCCGCATGACGGGTAAAATTATGCCCCGTTGGGCATTGGGCACATTGTGCGCTGGGGTTAAAAGACCTAGTCTGAAGCAATATTCATCCGCACGCACGATGGGTTATATTATGCCCCGTTGTGTGCGTTGTGCGAGGAGATAAAGGACCTAGTTTGAAACAATATTGATCCGTGCGCACGAAGGCTAAAATTATGCACCGTTGTGCGCGTTGTACGCGGGGTTTAAAGGACCTAGTATGAAGTAATATTCATACGCGTGCACGACGTGTAAAATTATTCCACATTGTGCACGTTGTGCATGTGGGTTAAAAGACCTAGTGGGAAGTAATATTGTTCCGCGCGCACAACGGGTAAAATTATGCCACGTGGTGCGCGTTGTGCACGGGGGTTAAAAGATTTAGTCTAAAGCAATATTCATCCTTGCGCACGACGGGTAAAATTGAGCACGCACGGCGGGTTAAATAATGCATGTTGTGCGCGTCGGGTAAAAATGGTTCCGGTAGATTAAATTACTCCACGCGCTCACCACGCTACAGTCTAACGAATCATGTGCGGTAACAAAAAAGTTTATATGGCTGTATTATTCATCACAACACACAACGGGTTGTGCGCGTGGGTTAAAAGACCTAGTGGAAAGTAATATTGTTCCGCACGCACGACCGGTAAAATTATGCCCAGTTGAGCACGTTGTGCGCGGGGTAAAGGACCTAGTGTGAAGCAATATTCATCTGCGTGTACTACGGGTAAAATTATGTCCCGTTGTTCGCGTTGTGCGCGGGGGTTAAAGGACCTAGTGTGACGCAATATTCATATGCACGCACGACGGGTTAAATTATGCCTTGTTGTGCGCGTGCAATCGAAATGGCGTGCAAACATGCAGAAAAAGGTGTAAAATATGGACCAATCAAAATCCCACAAGCTTACCTCTTACTCGTCCTCGAGGAAGATAAATAGAGAGACGAACTCGGGAAATGAGAACAAAGGAAATGAAATGAAAGAAAAAGAATACGAAGTGAAAGGGGTCGCTAGATTCTTCCCTCAGATCTCAAGCCATAAGCTACACATCACGATAATTTGGAAAATACGAATCACATGCTATAAAGATTTCATATCTTACTTAAACAAGGTACTTGCAAGCTTTTAAGAACAACAAAAGGGACTCTCTAAATTCATACAATCAATTCATATCCACATCACGCATTTTATAGAATTTAATATACAAATGTTAGCGATGCACTTTTCAATCAAGAGTTATAACAGAAGCATATAAGAATCACAACGAGTATGCAATGGAGTATGGAATAAATCATGGCATTCACATATTTCTATCAATTCATAAGAAATCTCCATAACTGTCACGGCATGTACTCACTATTCGTAATACGACTGTGCGTATAGCAATTTCGGGTACATGATTGGTTTTGTTGCTTTGTGTGTGAGTCGTGTCGTTGAGTCGATAGGGCCGTAGCACCTTGGTTGCTTCCTTAGCAAGCCGACCCCCCCAACGTGTGCCCAACTTGGAATTACTGTCGCCTTTGGACCCCGTATCCTTTATACACTTTTCGTGCACGTAGTCTTGTTCGTGCACGTATTTATTTTAGACATTGTCTGTATCCGAACCCTATAGTGTGATATGCCGTTGTGACCCTCTCGAAGAATATTAAATTGTGGAATTAATTTGGAACGTCATTTCATGGGTCGTTCCCCCACGATTTGACTTTGTTTGATGAGACGTCGCGATTTTCACTTTTGTCGTGAGGCCTTTCTATTTTTAGTTTCGTTTCTCGTCGTCGAACTTGTGATCTGACTTCTTTGTTGTGTTTCTCTCGTCGGTACGGTCTCCCCAGTATTTATCTTATAATTTTCGAGCCCCGTTTGACCCACTTTCACTATTTTTGCCCAATCTATTATATTTTAACCCTAAGTTTCACGTGGTTTTTATCCACTAATAATTATTTAATAGTAATAATATACATCCTAAAATTATTTTGACCCAGCCCATATGCCTTGGCCGCACACATACCCAGGGAGAGAGAGATGGTAAGAGATATTTGGGTTTTTAATAATATACAATAACAATTTTTATCTAAAACAACCCTAACCCTAGCCTAGACCTAGCACCCACATGTAACAGCTCCCCCTCTATTTAATAGCCCTAGGGCAATTATTTTCTGACATCAATTGAATAGGAGCCGCCGCCCTATACTATTATTCACACAAAAACCCCCGAGCGCCAACTTCACCTATCCCTACGACCTAAACCCGCCGCCGACCAAGTCTAGGACGTCGCCTGACCTCGCCCCGACCTTCCTCCTCCCTATCCGCTGCCGTGGGCCTTCGAACGTCACCGGAGCTCCGCTGAAAGCCGCTGCAGCCGCAGCAATTCGCAGCAGCAGCAGCGGCCACCACCGCTGCTGCCACCCGCCACAGCCGCCGCCCATGCCCCCCCTCCGGTGTGTCTTTTCCCCCCTGCAACCTCTGCGCCACCGTGGCAGCCCCCGCTGGCCACCGTTGCCTCTGAAACAGCGAACTCTCGCTGTTTTGCTTTTTAGGACGTTTTGACGCGTCGTATCGCCTCCCGTCGTTCCCTCTCGCTGTGGGACCTCTCCGACAGTCCTCTACCTCTCCTAGGTGTGTTTCCCGACGTCACGATCATCTCCTACGACGCTCAACGTCATAGTCTTCGTGTACGTCGACCCGTTCGTCCCCGTTCATCGTTACGGCTTCATGTGAGCCGTAGATCCACTACCGATCACTTTGCTTACTGTTTGGAATCTATTCGTTGATATCGTCACTGTCCAATGATTGGAGATCATAGGAATCTTATTTGGAATCTGGAATCAGGAGCACTTCTTTATTCCAACCCCTGGCGTCGCTACCCGACGCCAGTGTTGCTCTCGCGTCGTGTAAGGGTAATTTTCTTGACACTTAGGACCCCCAACAAATGCATGATAATCAAGATAAAAACGGTATTTTAGTTGCTTAATAAATCACTAATGAAGATAATTTAAATTGGGACTATAGGTTGGTGGATCCGAGCACATAGGTAGATTGGACTGATTGGACGGTGTATTCAGAACAGTTGATCGCAGGCAAGTGAAACTTGCCAACTCGTGCTTTAGGCCATATTTTTAGGCCATCCCTTGTTTTTAGCGTAAAAGAGACTAGGCGATGAAATGATAGTCGCCTAGACGCAATTTTAAGATCTAGCTTGACAACGAAGCTAGATCTGTCACCCTGCCATGTCATTCATGCATTTTGCATGTCACGTTTAATTTCCATATCTGTATGCTCTTTACTTTTGCTCTGCCATGCCTATTATGTTTAAATTCCTTATCTGTACGCACATTATTTGTAATCTTGCCATGCCATGCATCATTCCATGCTTGAATGTTTGTTTTCGTAGCACACACTACTTGTACTTCCTTGTTCAGGCTAGGCACCTATGTTACAGGCACAACCATATGCCAAATACACTTCCTGGCTCGTGATCCAGAAGCGGGCTACATGTGTTGGTCAAAAGCCAATGCCCGATTATACGTGGATGGATAGGGTTAAGCGACCACTCAGCATAGAAGTGTGCCCGTACAGCCACTTCAGCTATAAGGCGTAAACTCTGTGCACGACATATTTACTTGACTTGTAAAATCCGTGTGAATGTTTTAGTAGCTTTTCTATCCTTTCCATGTCATACTTGTTGCCATATTATACTTGTTGCCATGTCATACTTGTTGCATTATCATACTTGTTGCATCCATGCATCAAACTGCCACGTCATCGCATGTTTTAGAACTGCTAGGTTGATTTCCTTCTTTCAGTTTCCTTGCACAAGTCTCTTGTAGACTTGTTGACATGCGCCCTCGTCTCTTTTGGGTGTCGCATGTTAGTTGCTGAGCCAGAGCCCGTTGCTGAGGACGAGGTGTTTATTGACGTTGAGCCTGGGTCCACTGTTGACGTGGAGTACGAGGACACCGGTGACCAGTCGTAGAGACATCTTTTGGTGTTACTTTCTGCTTAGTTGTCGTTAGTTTGTCGGTGCGTAGCACCTTTCTTTCTGTACGTTAGTTTATTTCTGTTGGCCATGCTTGGGCCTTTTAGACTCTTTTCTGCCTGGTGGCTTTTCTGTGATGTTGGACTTTATTTGTGGACATTCTGAGATTGGAATAATATTATCTGTCTCTTTTCTTTTATTATTATTTTTGTTCTATATCGCATTTGCAAGGACCTATACTTGGTTATTCTAGACGCTTTACATACTTGAGCCTCACAACTTCAAGTCTGAGCGGACTTTTCACGCCTGGCCTCCATTTTAGGGAAGCGGGTCGTGACAATAACTAAGGTATTTTACTAAGTTTCAGCATTATCAAACTTCCCCATTCGTGCACCTCTCCACTCTAATGTCGCACTCACTAATATGGTCAAGTGAATTCACCCCCCAAGCTTAGCTTGAGGCATCACATCTAAAGGAATATGATAGTGGAAAATAGGATTTTTGCCTTGGTTTTCCCAAGTATTTTGTGGCTCCAATAATGAGATAGAGAAATATTTTTCTTTTTCTTTTTGAACTTTTTGTTTCTTATTTTTCTTTTTGGATTTTTGTAGGAGCTACATGATTTGTGTTTTTGGTTTTTGGCTCCTTTTTGGCTTTTGGACCTTTTTGGAGCGAACTTTTTCTTTTGTAGGGATTTTTGGGAAATAGATGCGATATAAGTAGCTTTAGGAGGTGAACTCAAGTGACATGTAGAGAATATAAGATATTTGTGGAGAAAGAAATAATGTAACATTCGGTTCACTCTAAGATGTGCACGAACGGTTCAATAAAATAATACATCAACTAAACTTATATGTAAGCATGGATATTCTCAATCGTTTCAATAAATTGTGAAGTCAAGCAGTAAAGAGTACAATCATATCAGGCATGCAACAGAAGGTGAAAAAGACAATAAGGCAGATGCTTCCAATATACAATTGATGCATGAATCTTGGTGCATTTCCAACAAAAGCATACTAAACACTAATCCATACATTCAGCTTCAATTAATATCATGCATTCATATGGAGGAATCATTAAAGGAATATATAAGCAAGCACATGTATAGCAGGATACTGAAATACTTCAAATAGCATGGCAAGAGTAGTAAGCATCGTGATGGCTCCTAAAGCAATAAGAGATATCATCATAAGGAACATATCTAGCAAAAAGAGGAAAAGAAAATAAAGAAATAAAAATAAAAGAGAGGAAAGAAAAGAAAAATAAGCACACAATATGATGCATGACCACACACAAAAGGAAAATAAGATAGAAAAATCAAAAAGATTTCTAAAAACCTTAAAAATAGAGTAAAAGTGCAACTAAATGGCATGGAAATGCACTCTACCAAGCTTAAACTTCACATTGTCCTCAATGTAATCATAATAGAAGAATATGGTGGACAACGATAAATATAGGGGGATGAAAAATGATGAGATGAATGACATGAAATCCTATTACAACTACATGCAAATACAATGATGCATGAGAGAGACTTCCCCCAAGCTTATACCAAACAATCCTATTCAAATGACTCGATCAAAAATGTCACGGCTTTGCTAAGCGAGATCGAGTCAAACGAATAAGAATGTGAGTATGCACTTGAAAGAGATGCTCGATAGGTGGTGAGCAAAAAGGTGTGACACATCAAAATATAAAGATGGCAATTAATATATATAATGGGTTGGGGTGTAAAAGATTTTTGTTACCGTCACATGAGGTGATATTTATTCAAGAAAATCTATACGGTCCTCTCGCTGTCGAGAGGATTCATGTTTATTGAAAGCATAAAATTTTACGCTATTGCTACACTACTGGATTGATATCACATATAGCAAAAGGCAGATCCAGTATCTTTACTGGTGCAGGCAACTGCTCTAACTGCTCCTTCTGTAGCTCCGCCAGACGCATGTATCCACGGACTCCATCAGATTTCAGCAATGTGGCTTCCAACATCTCCCCAAGGACTCCACCTGTACCCTGCAAGAGATAAGCTGCATCAATCTGATGTGGATAATTCTTCCCCAAAATAAATGTATTCCAAAGAGGGTCATCGACATAAGTATTTAAATTTAAAAATAGTTGACAACCCTTCCCTGGAAATAAATCTCTACTCTCGTGTACAACGTCGATCGACGCCTCGTTGTTTGCCTCAGGTTATTCAAATAGCTTTGGCATATATGTGTGGGTCTCATCAGGAAACTCGTCATCATCGTCAAACTTATCCCATCGCACCTCCTGATCATATTCAATAGCATTCATGGGTGCTAACTCCTCGCTCTCCTCCTCGTATACGTCCCATCATACCTCTTGATTGTAGGTATATGAATCCGGCAAAAGGTGCAATGAATCGTCAAAATCTGAATCATAGTAATCATCATACACGGGAGGGGGGATCAAATATGAAGGGCGAGGGAGTAAAGAGATCTCCCTGAAGGGGGGCCAAAATCTCCGTGGGATAGTCCTCGACGTCAGTGGAAGGGTGGTCCTCTGAGGGATGCTCAGCCTTTGTAGAAAGTGGAGGTGGCTGCGGTAGCTCAAAAGGAGGAAGGTAATGCTCGGGATCCTCATGAATGGCTGTGTCCTCGTCCCAATGCACGACCTCATCAGTGACAAGCTCTGGCTCTGCATGTAAGGCCTTCTCAAAAGCATGCTCTGGCTCATGTGGGTGGCAAGGGGGACCAAAGATGGCACAAGCTGACTCCGCAGTACCAGGTGTTGTGGTCTCGTAGGGGGCGTCACTATTAAAGCGCACAATACCTCCCCCAAGCTGAACATGGACATCCTCCTCAGGCTCCTCAGGTATAGAAGGTAATGTAAACATCATCTTCTCCTTTTTATGCCTCCTTCTTCGTTTCTGTCCTGGAGCTCGAGGCACCTGATTGCATGGCTTGGCCTTCTCAATAGTATGTGCAGGTGGCTCTATGGGCTCATGTATCTCGACCGCGATATAAAAGTGGGTCTTGTGCCCCTCAACTAGAGCATAGACTCCATCATCAATTGTGCCTGTAGAAGAGATACAATGAGTAATAAAGTTTTGAAATTCGAGCTCAAAAGGATTACCTGCCGTTATTGTCAATGGACCGGTTTCTCGAACTACGTCGACAATGTTTCTCAATAGTCCATATATGTATCCTCCTCCGGCAGCTCAGATATCTCTATTTATGGAGTGTTGATGGTGTAAAGGTGGATATGATCACCTTCAAGTGAAGCATACACTCCATCTATGATAGTACCTGCACCAGAGACATTAGCCATAACAAAATCGATGAATACTTGGTCAGATGGTTTACCTACCATAACGGTTAGCGAACCGGTAGATCAAGCATCATCATCATTTGCTCCAATGTTGCTGCCAACTACAGATCGCTGAACTTTCTCACTTGTATCATCCTCATAAACTCACGTGATGGTCCCTTTAGTCCTCTAGCAAAGATACAACATAGCTGGGAACCATCCCACACATAGTCTGACCCCGTCTGAAGCATCCCTAACATCCTTTCAAACCTGGACAAGGCTTTTCTGAAGAACTCTCCATCAGCCTGACAGAATGTAGCGAGATATATGTACGATTGTATAGAACCTGGTAGCATCTTCTTTGGAAGCACCATTGCTGCAACAACTGTACCTGATCAAGCAAAGTAAACAACCTGGAAAAGCCGTCAGTGGTACAAAGAGAGATAAAGATAATAATAATAGCAGGTCGTTGGAAAAAATTTCTCTCTCTCTCTCTCTCTCTCTCTCTCTCTCTCTTTGTTTTGTTGGTTTTTTGTTTTTTGTTTGTTTTGTTTTTTGTTTACGTAATCTAATCAACCTAATTGTGACAAATTGGCACCCAACGGGAAACACCTCCCCGGCAACGGCGCCAAAAACTTGATCGCACCCGGATACACACCCGAAAAACGACTGTAGTCTTACTGCAAGCATACGGTGTAGTGGTGAGCAGGTGTCGAACACGAGGAGGTGGTGTTGACTCCAATCTATCTTAGGTTGGCTCGACTATGAATGTTTAATTGGTAGAGAGGGTTTATGATGTGATGTAATTGAAATGATGATGGATGTCGATGTCTGTGATAAAGATGAGAGATAAAATATCGATTCAATTTTAATATAATAAAGAGTCTAGAGTTAGAGAATCCCCACTACGGATCGTCATACATATCTGTGAATCGTGAATATCAATATTAATAGACTTGCGTTGAAGTGAACTAGTCGTAACTGAATATAGAACCAAGCTCACGCTCTCGTGCTATTGCCAGTCTATAGCAACCTAGATTAGGGCACACTCTTGTGCAAACCCTAACCTAAGCAACTAGCATGAGGATCGACATCATCGTCCAATTGCTCCTCGAGCCCACTCTCGTGCAAACTCAAGTTACGATCTAGATTGTGATAGTTCGTATTCATCTAATCTCTTGCAAACAAATATGGGTATAGATTTATAATAAAAATGCTAGCTTTGGTCCAATCTCTTGCAAACCAAGTCTAGTGGATTTCGATTATAAACCTAATTCGAATATCTAGGCCTTCCCATCGATCGGAATCCAATCTCTTGCAAATCCCAAATCAATGGAAATCCCTAGTTATCCGTAATAAATCAATCACAACCTAACCCCTTTAGCAATTCTTGCAACACAGAAATTCATTCATCACAAATCTGAAATTAGATCCATAGGTTTCATCCCCTTCCCTAGAACAACTATCAACCAAGCATAGCAATAACGATATAGGAATCAATAAAAAACAATGCTTGAATGTAAAAAAATATCAAATCAAAGATTCACATAATAAGAACAAAGATACTTAGCTTTGATGAAGAACTTCAATCCCAATACAAGCTTTTAGATCCAAGAGGGGCCTAGGGCATGGCCTAATCTCTAAAAAATGTCTATAAGAAAACATAATGGAACCCCCTCTAATGACGGCTACAAACCTCTTATATAGCCCCCCAAAACCCTAGCAAATAACCCTAGAAACACTCTCAATTTCGTACCCAAAGTCAGCTCTGGCCGCAACTTAAAATCTGTGCTCGCACTCACTCGGGCCGAGTGAAAATATGACTCGACCGAGTAGAAATTCCAGCACTGCGTTGTAGAAAGTCTCCAGATTTCATCCGACCTTCGATTGGTGAGTTCTTAACGGCGTTGGAATCTTCATGAAGTCTACTATACATAAAAAATATGAGAAAAATACTTTTCCCACTAGAATGATAGCAGATTTCGAAGAGTAAGAGGTTGTTTGAAAATCTAGGTGCTCATGTCATTCACGTCACTCAGCCGAGTGGGATTCTTCACTCGGTCGAGTTGCCTTCTCTACTCGGCCAAGTAGGGTCTTTTGCTGTTCTCCCACAATTCCATAGAGTCTGCTTCGAAGTTAGGGTTTGGGCAATCTGGCACTCTGCGTCACTCGGTCGAGTGGGATTCATCACTCGGTCGAGTGGGTCTTCTGCTGTTCTCCCCAGAATTCCAGAGAGTTTGCTTTGATTTCATTCAGAAATTATGACTCACTCGGGCGAGTGGAGTTCTTTACTCGGCATAGTGGAATTCATCACTCGGCCGAGTGCATTGTGGCACTTAGGTCAGGCAGATGTTCTTCGTATCAGTCGTACTCGGTCGAGTATGCTGCTTCACTCGGGAGAGTGACTAGCGTGACTTGGCCGAGTGGACCGTTTCTGGTATCCTTCCTTCTCCTCCTCGCCTCCTCGATGATTCTATCGATCTTCTTCTTCTCCCACTCATCGTCCAACACCGTTAGCTCCTAAATAAGGCCATGAGCGATGCTCCGATACGCGTACAAGTCCCTTAAGCTCATTTTTGCTCCCGACTGCTCCATATTTCCTGAAATCCAAAAAACAAGAAATAGTTAAAAGTAACGCAATATCATCGAATAATCATGAAAATCACAATACGAGCAATCGAAATGGCGTGCAAACATGCAGAAAAAAGGTGTAAAATATGGACCGATCACACGATGGGTACAATTATGCCCCGTTGGATGTTGGGCGCGTTGTGCGCGGGTGTTAAAAGACCTAATCTGAAGCAATATTTAACCGAGTGCACGACAGGTTATTATGCACCGTTGTGCGCGTTGTGCAAGGGGATAAAGGGCCTAATCTGAAGCAATATTCATCTGCGTGCACGACGAGTAAAATTATGCCGCATTGTGTGCATTGTGCGCATTGTGCGCGGGGTTTAAAGGACCTAGTGTGAAGCAATATTCATTCACACGTACGACGTGTAAAATTTTGCCCTGTTGTGCGCGTTGTGCGCGTAGGTTAAAAGACCTAGTGGGAAGTAATATTGTTCCGCATGCACGACGTGTAAAATTATGCCCCGTTGTGCGTGGGTATTAAATGATGTATTCTGAAGCAATATTCATCCGTGCGCCCGACGGGTAAAATTATGCATGTTGTGCACGTCGGGTAAAAATGGTTCCGGTAGATTAAATTACTCCCCACGCACAATGCGCTACAGTCTAACACGTCGTGCGTGGTAATAAAAAATTTTATAGCGTTGTATTATTCATCACAGTGCACAACCGGTTGTGCGCATGGGTTAAAAGACCGAGTGTGAAGTAATATAGTTCCGCATGCACGACAGGTAAAATTATGCCCAGTTATGCGTGTTGTACGCAGGGGGTAAAGGACCTAGTGTGAAGCAATATTCATCCGCACGCATGACGAGTAAAATTATGCCCCGTTGGGTGCATTGTGCACGGGGGGTAAAGGACCTAGTGTGAAGAAATATTCATACGCGCACACGACAGGTTAAATTATGCCTTGTTGTGCATGTCGGGGAAAAACGGTTCCGGTGGATTAATTACTCCCTGCGGACAACGTGCTACAATCTAACTCATCATGCGCGGAAATAAAAAAGTTTGTAGGGCTGTTTTATTCATCACATCGCATAACCCGTTGTGCGCGGGGGTTAAAAGACCTAGTGAGAAGTAACATTGTTCACGCGCACGACCGGTAAAATTATGCCCTGTAGTGCACATTGTGCGTGTGGGTTAAAAGACCTAATTTGAAGCAGTATTCATCCGCGTGCACGACGGGTAAAATTATGACCCGTTGGACGTTGTGCACGTTGTGCGCGGGAGTTAAAAGACCTAGTCTGAAGCAATATTCATCTGCGTGCACGACGGGTTATATTATGCCCCGTTGTGCGCGTTGTGCTCGGGGGATAAAGAACCTAGTCTGAAGCAATATTCTTCCGCATGCAAGACGAGTAAAATTATGCCCCGTTGTGCGTGTTGTGCGCCAGGTTTAAAGGACCTAGTGTGTAGAAATATTCATACGCACACGCGACGGGTAAAATTATGCCCCGTTGTGCGTGTTGTGCGCGGGGGTTAAAAGACCTAGTGGAAAGTAATATTGTTCCGTGTGCACGACATGTAAAATTATTCCCCGTTGTGCGCGTTATGCGCTGGGGTTCAAAGACTTAGTCTAAAGCAATATTCATCCGCGCGCACGACGGGTAAAATTATGAATGCACGACGAGTTAAATTATGCCTGTTGTGTGCATCGGATAAAAACAGTTCTGGTAGATTAAATTACTCCCCGCGCACAATGCGCTATAGTCTAACACGTCGTACGCGGTAATAAAAAAGTTTATAGTGCTGTTTTATTCATCACAGCGCATAACAGGTTATGTGCGTGGGTTAGAAGACCTAGTGGGAAGTAATATTATTCCGCGCGCATGACCGGTAAAATTATGCCCAGTTGTGCACGCTGTGCACGTGTGGTATAAAGGACCTAGTGTGAAGCAATTTTCATCCGTGCGCACGACGGGTAAAATTATGTCCAGTTGTGCGTGTTGTACGCAAGGGGTAAAAGACCTAGTGTGAATCAATATTCATCCACGCACACGACGAGTAAATTATGCCCCGTTTGGTGCATTGTGCGCAGAGGGTAAAGGACCTAGTGTGAAGCAATATTCATACGCACGCACGTCGGGTTAAATTATGCCTTGTTGTGCACGTCGGGTAAAAACGGCTCCGGTGGATTAAATTACTCCCCGCGCACAACGCGCTATAATCTAACGCATCGTGCATGGTAATAAAAAAGTTTATAGGGCTGAATTATTCATCACAGCATACAACCCGTTGTGCGCGGGGGTTAAAAGACCTAGTCTGAAGCAATATTGGCCGCGCGCACGACCGGTAAAATTATGCCCCATTGTGCACGTTGTGCGTGGGGGTTAAAAGACCTAGTCTGAAGCAATATTTATTCGCGTGCACGACGGGTAAAATTATGCCCTGTTGTGCACGTTGTGCACGGTGGTTAAAAGACCTGGTGGGAAGTAATATTGTTCCGCACGCACGACGGGTAAAATTATGCCCCGTTGTGCGCGTTGTGCGTGGGGGTTAAAAGACATAGTCTGAAGCAATATTCATCCACGTGCATGACTGGTAAAATTATGCATGCACGACGTGTTAAATTATGCCTGTTGTGCGCGTCGGCTAAAAATGGTTCCGCTAGATTAAATTACTCTCCGCGCACAATGCGCTACAGTCTAACGCGTCGTGCGCGGTAATAAAAAAGTTTATAGTGCTATTTTATTCATCAAAGCGCACAACGGGTTATGCGCGTCATTTAAAAGACCTAGTGGGAAGTAATATTGTTCCGCGTGCATGATCAGTAAAATTATGCCCAGTTGTGCGCGTTGTGCACGTGTGGTAAAGGACCTAGTGTGAAGCAATTTTCATCCGTGCGCACGACGGGTTAATTATGCCCCGTTGGGCACGTTGTGCACAGGGGTTAAATGATCTAGTGTGAAGCAATATTCATACGCATGCACGACGGGTTAAATTATGCCTTGTTGTGCGCGTCGGGTAAAAACGGTTCCGGTGGATTAAATTACTCCCCGTGCACAACACTGCTTAGCCCAAAAATGTGCTAGTCTCAAGCATAAAAGTCCGTGCAAGTAATATTGATCTGGGAGTCCAGATGTCGAATCCTCGGGAGAAAACCTGTTGCAACCACAAAGCTTAAATCAAATAGGGATTGAATGTAAAGAGACCAACCACTTTTAATGATGATGGTTTGAATGGGGTTTGATCGTGGTTTTTAATTTGTGGACAATACGAGCAAAAGAAAGTTTCGTTTATGTAAATATCTATGAAAAGTATGCACATGATATGGGTTTATTAGGGTCCATGATTTGTATTAACTTGGTTGATTAAAGATAACTCAATGATATCTCTTTTTGAGAGAAATTAATCGGAAAATACCCTTGTGGGGATTAAAGCACAAAATTGAATAAGGTTGCTGCTAAAGCTATAATCTTTTAAATATAAGAGATGAAACTCCCTTTTGGGGAGATCAAAACTCACCCTCGTGAGGCGATCATCAACTTAATCACGTTCTTGTAAAAGATGAAGAGGAGATTTTAAATAAAGACTATAACTTTATCAACGTCAACAATTTTAGTATGAAGATTCAACCAAATAAATACACATCATGTCCCCTAACTATACCATATCATGCACAATCAGAATTTAGCCACACATACTGAAAATAACAAAGGGATTCATCATATTCAACATGGTTCTAATCAATAGAAGTAGATGGAATTGCAAATAAATAATTAAGTTCAAGAGATATCACCAAAACACCCTCTTTTTGCCTAAGAAAACCTCTTCTTCTTCCTCTAAAGCTCTCTGAAAATCCCTCAGATTGCTCTCTGTAAACTCAGAAAAGTGCTGCAAAAAACTCTGGCAAAATCGCCCAAATACGCCAAGAATACGGAGCAAAACCCTAAGAATACGCTTAAATAGAAACATTGCAGGTTTAATGTGCTTAATGGGTCGTAACCCGCTCCAAAATCACACCCAAACCTGCTCCAAAAGACGACGCAAACCTCAGCCGCTCATCAAAGCAGGATCTGATGTGGACGAGCCACCTTTGCTTTAAAATTCGTGCGCCCGCTTCGCAATCTCTACGGAGCGAATTCGCCTTCATTCGTTACCGTTGGATCTTAATCCAACGATCAGAGCTCAGCCACGTCGCCAAGTCTAGCCCGCTTCGTTCGATTCATTCGATCCGAGTTTGGATCTTTGTACGCCGTTGGATCGAGCGTGTGGAAGACTGATGCCTCCCCACGTCGCTCCGTAACGATCGCTTTCAAATTTGCGGGGTCAACCATGTCTGTTGGATAAGATCACGTGGTCCACGCCTCGCCACATCGTTCGCTTTTGGCGTCGATCTCATCCGTTGATTTCAGGCGGGATTCAATTGTGTCGTGCCACGTGGCCAAGCTGAAGTGCCCAGCTACTGTGCGATGGAGAGATTTGGAGCCGTTCGATCAAGATCGAACGTCCCATAATTGGCCTCGTCGCTGCTTCTTTGGTAGCCTTCGATCTGAGCAGTCGGTTGCTCGGATGCCACCACGTGGTGCTCTAGATGAGCGGTATGGCGTACAGCGACGACCGTATTTCGTATTTTAGGCCGTATTTCGTGCGTATTTCCCATTTAATTGGTATTCTGCATTCAAAAATTCACAGTAATTAGCACAGATCTCAGAAAAATACAAATAAATAGTCGTTGGAATCGTGAGATCGAGATCTAGTCCTGAAAACTATAAATATTGCAGAAATACTCAGTTTATTTCTGTTTTATGCTCAAATCAAGTGATTTCTCTAATAAATGATGATATACAAAATATGAACATATTAGAGACCAATTAAGCATCATATAAGCACCAAATAGGGCTAAATGGGGCGTTTAATATGCAATATTCAAACCAAATCACACCCCCAACTAGCGTTTTGCTAGTCTCTAGCAAAGTGAGCGAAACATGATATCAAATATACACCTAGATCACATTATCAGATCTCAAATCACTCACCACCATACTACAACGACAAAAGAAGAAGACCACACACTAATATCAAGATTTCAAGCTCATAAAATAATGGTACTTATGGGTTTAAAGATGAAGAACAAGTATCTCTCAAATGGTCATGAAATCGACTAAACTTCACTAACCATTACTTCATAGCGCATAGTATGCAAAATCAATGGCTCACACCTTTCAATTAAAGATTCTAACTTGGAGCGTAGATGTATCATGCAAAGCAAGCATAAAGAATAGAATGTATCAAGACATACACACGTCAATATTCATTCATAGTAAATCACACCATATCTTGTACCTCGTTTAAGCTTTGGAAATTCTCTTGCCTTGAAAGTTATGCACACTTATTCTCTCTCTCTTTTTTATTAGTTCCTTGTAACACGCATAAAGAAACATTCGCAGAAAAATGTATAACTTGGATCGCTCCATCAAATGAGTGAGTTTCCGGTCAATGGCTTCCAAATCAGCCGATACTAGGGCATTAGGCCAAAAAGGACCCCTCGGACTGTACTACTCGAGCCAACCAAGTTATTTATTTAGTGACACACTTATTCATTTTTTTGTTTCTTTATTAATTTTTTCTTCTCTTTTTTTGTTGTGTGCATAAATAACTTAGCAAGATAGCTTCCTCTTCTTAATTCTTTCACAAGAATGGGTTATCCTAATCATTTCAAAAGACAATGTACTCTATTTACCCAGAATCACACAAAGCATGCAAATAACAATGAAATAAGAGATAGAAAGCAATGCTCCAGTTATTTTGTGAACTATTGATGCATGAACCTTGGTGTGTTCCATTGAAAGCATACGATTTGCTAATTCATAATTTCTAGATTCATGAAGTTATCAATCAATCCCACCCTTGAGATATATCAACAGAAATTTACCAAGAGTACTAGCATACATGTCAAATGAGACTTAAATATTTAACAATAGTGGTGGAAGAAAATTGTCACGCCCCGCTTCCCAAAAATGGAGGCGAGATGTGAGAAGGTCCGCACAAACGTGGAGCTGTGAAGCCACATGCCTGATAAGCGTCAATAAATCATATGCATATCCCTGTAACCACGAGCAGACCAAGATAATAACACAAGGATATACAGAAATAAAATTCCAAATCTCAGCATTGTCCAAACATTAAAATTAAGTTCAACATCCAGAAAAGCCACCAGGCTAAAAGAAAGAGTCCAGGCCCAAAACATGGCCAACAAAAGCCAACACAGCACAAAGTATTGGTGCTACGCACCGACAACTAAAGCAGTCTAAAACGAAGAACACAAGCAGCCTCTATGACTGATCGCCCGTGTCCTCAAACTCCTCGACGAACGTAGGCTCTGACTCAGCGTCAGCTAACACCACGTCCTCAGCGGCAACCTCAGACTCAGGATCTAACATGTGTCACCCAAAAGAGTAAAGGGGCACATGTCAGCAAGTCTAAAAGACTTGGGCAAGGAAACTGAACGGAAGGCAAACTAGCAACCTAACAGTTCTAGTATGCATAACATGGCAGTTATGGTAAGAGTGCACAAGTAAGACATGGTGTAACGATAAGTGCAAGAGAACAATCAACATGGCATGTCAAGAGTAGCCAAGCTACTAATCTCAATCTTCTCACTAGTCACGTTTCAAGTTGTTTGTAGATGTATACGCCTTACAGCTGAACTGTTGGACATTCACACTGATTGGCCGCTTAACACTACCCCAGAACCCAGAGTTTACACCTTACAACTGAAATTGCTGATCGGGCAGACTCCAAGTTGATTGGCCGCTTAACCCTTACCCCTCCCACACGTAAACAAGCCAGGGTCCCTGCGCACGATGCTCAGTAAATGAGCCAGGGTTGCCCCGCACAAGAGCTTGTTTTTAGGTTCACAATTTGGCGTAGGGTTGTGCCCGCTAAAAGCAGGTTCCTAGCCTCGATCAATTCACTAGGTGTAGCGGAGCTACGCAATCACGGGAACATTTAAAGAATGCAATGACATGACAATTAATTCGCGTACCGTTAATTGAAATTAAACATGACATGGTAGTTTTATGCAACATGATAAATGACGGATCTAGCTTCGTTGTCAAACTAGAACCTGAAATTGCGCCTAGGCGAGTATCATTTCGTCGCCTAGTCTCTTTTACGCCTACAACAAGCAAATGGCCTAAGACATGGCCCAAAACCCTAAGTGGCAAGTTTCACTTGCCTAGCACCGATGATGACGATCGCGAAGGTTCGTCTCACAATCGCTAATTAACGGGGAAAGTCGATGTTATGGAGAAACAACCATCAAAACAACATCCATTTTTATTAGGGTTTAACAAAAATCACATATGGGTTATGAGTATATTATAGGATCGAGTTATTACCGAATCGTTAGCGGAAGAACGATGCCGAGCAAGCACGACGACGGAAGATAGATCCGGGAAACTACGGTTCAGATCTGAAACGGCGAGGAAATCTTGGAGAAATGAGGTTTTGAGGGGTTTTGGGAGTTGGCCGTCGGCCTATGGAGGGTGGCCGACGCAATGGTGGTGAGAGGGGGCTCCGGGGATGAAGGGGAAAGGCTAAGGGAAGATGGATGATGATTTGGGGAAGAAGGAGGCTCAGAAGAAATGAAAGAAGAAAGAAAAACGATTGGGGGGTTTAAATAGGATTCGTGCGACGACTGGGCAAACCCTAGGTTTACGACAGCGATTAGTCGGTCAAAGAAGGTTGGCTGACCGACTAGTTTAAGAACTAGTCGGTCGGTCGTTCTACTGTGACCGACTAAGAGCAAGCAGCGAAAAAGAATAAAATCTGGGAAATTGAATTAGTCGGTCTGTGAAGGCCCGTCGACCGACTAGTTTACAACCTAGTCGGTCGGTGAGTGTTCATTGACCGACTAACGATAAACAGTAACTTAGGTAAAATTAATCAAAGGAACTAGTCGGTTTGAGAGCAAGTTCTGACTGACTAGTTACGCATCTAGTCGGTCGGTGGTTGTTCTTAGACCGACTAAGAGTAAACAGTAACTTGGCTAAAAACGACTGACGTAAACTAGTCGGTCTGAGAAGAGTAGCCGACCGACTAGATCTCAATCTAGTCGGTTGGTTCCCCTTCTTGAACCAACTAAAGTGCACGAAAAGTGCCGATTTGAAGCGCGAAGCTTCGGGAAGATTTCTATGGCTTCTACGATCACTCTAACTCTAAAATATGAGCGATTTGAAGTTCGTCATGAGTGACTTACTCCAAGATCAACGATTTAAGGAAGAGGCTAGAAAATCACTACGAAACTATCGAAAACGAAAGCTACGGAGATGGAAAATCACACATAAGGAGAAAATCCACCAAAAGATATATATATATATATATATATATATATATATATATATATATATATAATAGATAATCCAAATACATGAAAAACCAGTCGTTACATCCTACGCAACTTAAGAAAAATTCCCTCCTCAGAATTTCCCAACACTCACGTATCCGGGAACAAAAGTGGGTAGCGCTCTCGCATCTCATCCTCATTCTCCCAAGTAGACTCTCCTGGCGAGCCGTGTCGCCACATCACCCTTACAAGATTGACAACCTTGTTCCGGAGCGACTTCTGAAGCCTGTTCAGAATCTGCACTGGCTGCTGGTCATACGTCATATCAGGGCGAACGGTAATCTCTGGGAAATCCATAGCATGAGATGGATCGCTGATGTATCGACGAAGCTGCGACACATGGAAAACATTGTGAACTCCCTCCAAAGACGGCGGCAAGGCTAAGCGGTAGGCTACCTCGCCAACTCTCTCCAGAATGTCAAACGGTCCAATGTATCGTGGGCTCAACTTCCCTCGCTTCCCAAAGCGAATCACACCACGATTCGGGGAAATCTTCAAGAACACATGGTCGCCAGGCTGAAACTCCAAAGGAAGGCGTTTAGCATCCTCCTAATGCTTAAAACGGTCCTGATCAATCCTCAACCTCTCCCGAATGTTCCTGACAACATCCACGGCCTCCACAATCATCTTAGGTCCCAACAGCTCCCGATCACCAATGTCATCCCAACTCAATGGCGATCGACATTTCCTCCCATACAGGGCGGCGAAAGGCGCCATGCCAATACTCGCCTGGAATCTGTTGTTGTAGGAAAAATCTACCAGATGTAGATGGTCTTCCCACAAACCCTTGAAATCCAACATGCACGCCCTCATCATGTCCTCCAAGATCTGAATCGTCCTCTCGGACTGGCCATCTGTCTGCGGATGGTACGCCGTGCTGAAACTCAGATGCGTACCTAAACTCTTCTGCAAACTCTGCCAGAACTGAGATGTGAACCTTGTGTCTCTGTCCGACACGATACTCATAGGGACTCCGTGAAGTCGTACGATCTCCTGCACGATTCACGTTACATCACTATCTAAACTAGGAAAAGGAAATAGAAACGGAGAGTAAAAGAATTTACCTCCATGTATCTCCTCACAGCGCCTCAGTGGACTGTCCTACTCGGAATGGAATAAAATGCGCAGATTTGGTCAATTGATCTACGATAACCCATATCGCGTCATTCTGCTTCGGACTCCGAGGTAGTCCAGTCACGAAATCCATAGTGATGTGTTGCCACTTTCACTCCGGAATCGGAAGCGGTTGTAGCAACCCTGCCGTACGCTGATGCTCAGCCTTCACTTGCTGGCAAATCAAACACTTGGCTACACTCCGAGCCACTCTCCTCTTCATACCATGCCACCAATAGTTCAGACGAAGACCTTGTACATCTTGGTCCCACCAGGATGCACAGAATACGGCGAACTGTGTGCCTCCACCAACAACTCCTCCCTGATATCCCCAGCTGGCACACACAACCTGGCTCCATATCTTAGCGAGCCATCCTCATGAATCAAGAAGTCAGTCCGTAGACCGGCTTCCACCTGCTCCCGAATCTTCACCAGCTTCAGATCTCCAGCCTGACCAGCCTTGATCCGATCCACGATCATCGACTGAATCTGCATACACATCAACGAAGAAGCCTCCCCAGGAAGAACAATCTCAAATCCAGACTCGCAAAAATCCTGCTGCAATCTCCATTGCGAGGTCAACAACATCACCGCTGGAAGCCTACTCAACGCATCAGGAACCACATTCACCTTGCCAGGGTGACACTGCAAATCAATCTCATAATCCGCCATGAGCTCCAACCATCGACGCTGTCGCATGTTGAAATCCTTCTGAGTAAAAATATACTTCAAGCTTTTGTGATCGGTGAAGATCTTCACTTTCTCACTCAGCAGGAAGTGCCTCCAAATCTTGAGCGCAAACACGACGGCAACCAACACCAAGTCGTGTGTCGGGTAATTATTCTCATGAGTCTTGAGCTGGCGCGAAGCATATGCCTCAACATGCCCGTGCTGATGCAACACACAACCGAGACCCTTGCCAGAAGCATCGCAAAAGATCTCAAATCCTCCACTGCGATCAGGCACAACAAGAATAGGGGCAGTCATTAATCTCTCCCTCAGAACACCGAAGGCATTCTCACAATCACCCGACCAAACAAAAGGTACATCCTTCCGCGTCAATCTGGTCATCGGCTCAGCAATACAAGAAAAGTCCTTAATGAAGCGCCGATAGTAACCAGCAATCCCAAGGAAACTCCGGATCTCAGACGCTGACTGCGGAACAGGCCACTCTCTGATGGCCCTGATCTTCTCGGGATCCACTGAAATTCCATCTCCAGTCACCACATGCCCGAGAAAAGCAACTCTGTCCAGCCAAAACTCGCACTTCGAAAACTTAGCATACAAACGATGCTTCCTCAGAATCTCCAACACTGTCCTCAAGTGCGAGGCATGCTCCTCCTCCGACTTTGAATAGATCAGAATGTCGTCAATGAAGATAACGACAAACTTATCTAAAAAGTCATAGAAAATCAGATTCATCAGATTCATGAAAACTGCGGGTGCATTGGTTACACCGAAAGGCATAACCACAAACTCATAGTGTCCATACTTCGTCCTGAATGCTGTCTTCGGAACATCTTCCTTCTTCACCTTCAGCTGATGATAACCACTCCTCAGATCCAACTTCGAAAACACCCTCGAACCTCCAAGCTGATCAAAAATATCATCGATGCGATGCAACAGGTATTTATTCTTGATGGTCACCGCATTCAGCTCCCTGTAGTCCACGCACATACGACGCGAACCATCCTTCTTCTTCACCAGCAGCACCGGTGCTCCCCACGGAGACACACTAGGATTGATATAACCCTTCTGCAAAAGCTCATCCAGCTGCTTTCGCAATTCCTCCAACTCAGCGGGTGCCATACGATAGGGCGCTTTCGAAATTGGCTGCGCTCCTGGAATAAGATCAATCGAAAATTCGAGAGATCGATCGGGTGGCAACCCAGACATCTCCTCGGGGAAGACGTCATCGAAATCCCGCACTACAGCTGGCCTCTCCAGCTCCATCTGCATAGCCACAATCTCCACCGGCCTGGCCCGAAACCTGACCGGACCGAGCGAACTGCTACCTCGGCTGAACTCAAATACTGGATGTCTGGGAACCTCGAACACCACCTTCTTCCTCCGACAGTCGATTGTAGCATAGAAGCTCGCAAGCCAATCCATCCCAAGGACTGCATCGTAGTTGATGATGTCGTGGATAATGAAATCAGTGTAAAGCTCAAGTCCACAGACCACCAACTGGCAAGAATTGCAACCACGCTGCACCGAGATCACGCCATTTCCTGTAACGATATTCCAACTCTTGGGAAGAGGGGACGTTGACAAGGAATGCTTCTCCACAAAGCTCCGAGAAATAATGCACATCGACGCACCAGAGTCAAAGAGGACTCGTGCAGGAAATGTGCAAACCAAAACCACACCTAACAAGCAATTTAACAATCAAATCCTATTCTAGCACCCAATCAGATGCAAGCAACCCAACATGATCTAATAACTAAAACTAACTAAGGAAAGAAAACAGCTAGAAGGAGAGTTACCTGCGATAACCTCATCCACAGCCATGCTCTCCACCTCAGTCATCAGAAAAGCCTGCCTCCTCGGCGGAAAAGCCTACTGAAAAGCCTGCCTCTGAGGAACAAGAGCTGCTCCACGTCCAGCAGGAACATGCGCTCTCTGCTACAACAGCTGTGCTGCAACAGGTGCCCTCCGCAACTGGTTCGCATGCCGACAATCCCTCGCGACATGAGAAGCATCTCCACAAAGCAAACACTGGCCCAGAAATTTCCTACACTGATCCTTGATGTGGCCAGTCTTGCCGCAGAAATGGCAAGTCTTCTGAATAGGCCCTCCTGGCCTCTTGAACTGCACGGGCTGGTTAGGCTTAAAACCAGGCCTAACCACCGCTCTAGCCTGCTCCATAGGCCTATTCCCAGCACCAGAAACATGTCCTCTCCTCTGGCTCAGGTTCAGCTCCTGCCTCCTCGCAGCCACCAGAACCTTCTGATAAGAGTCCAGATCAGAGGAAGACACAAAACTCTGAAGCTCTAAAGCAAGTCCCTGCAGGAACCTCTGAGCCCTCTCATCAGCATCCTGCACCATCTTCGGTGCGAACTGACTCAGCCTAGTGAACTCTTGGTGGTACTGGTCCACCGTCAAGCTCCCTTGCTTCAGCTCAATAAAACGCTGCAGCATCTCCTTCCTGGCAGCCTTCGAAAAGAACTCCTCATCAAACCTGGACTTAAAGGTAGCCCAAGCTATCTGCTCCACCAGCATCTTCTCTTGCGCATCCCACCAGTTCCGAGCATTACCCTTGAGCTGCCTCTTTGCCAAATCAACCCATCCAGCCGGGCCGATCTTCGCCATCTTCAAATTATCCTCTATGTTCCGAATCCACTCATCGGCAGCTAGAGGACCCTCAGACCCATCAAAATAAGCGGGACCCAGCTCCCGAAACTGCTTCGCTCCTGGCTCGGAGCGAGGGGCATCCTGGATTGCCCGAGCAGCTCAAACAACTGGAGCATTCTGGACTTGCAGGAGCACGCCCTGCTGCACCTGCATCATCTGAAGCATCATCCGCATCATCTCCCCATTGGTGGGCTCCCGCTCAGGCTCCTCGTCATGAGGGGGCGCGCTACCACCACCACGGGTAAATCGCCTTCCTGCCATCTAATGACACAGAAAACGAAACAGATTAGACTCATAGATTATGACTCGGATGTCGAACTTAGTTTATTAGACATTCTTAATATTATTATCGTTATTCCGACAATTCGTAGTTACAGAGGAGGACCTGCATGGGCCACCAACAAAACCTGTCACGCCCCGCTTCCCAAAGCTGGAGGCGAGACGTGAGAAGGTCCGCACAGACGTGGAGCTGTGAAGCCACACGCCTGATAAGCGTCAATAAATCATATGCAGATCCATGTAACCACGAGCAGAACAAGATAATAACACAAGGAGATACAGAAATAAAATTCCAAATCTCAGCATTGTCCAAACATTAAAATTAAGTTCAACATCCAGAAAAGCCACCAGGCTAAAAGAAAGAGTCCAGGCCCAAAACATTGCCAAGAAAAGCCAACACGACACAAAGTATTGGTGCTACGCACCGACAACTAAAGCAGTCTAAAACGAAGAACACAATCAGCCTCTACGACTGATCGCCCGTGTCCTCAAACTCCTCGACGAACGCAGGCTCTGACTCAGCATCAGCGAACACCACGTCCTCAGCGGCAACCTCAGACTCAGGATCTAACATGTGTCACCCAAAAGAGTAAAGGGGCACATGTCGGCAAGTCTAAAAGACTTGGGCAAGGAAACTGAAAGGAATGCAAACTAGCAACCTAACAGTTCTAGTATGCATGACATGGCAGTTATGGTAAGAGTGCACAAGTAATACATGGTGTAACGATAAGTGCAAGAGAACAATCAACATGGCATGTCAAGAGTAGCCATGCTACTAACAATCTCAATCTTCTCACTAGTCATGTTTAAAGTTGTTTGTAGATGTTTACGCCTTACAGCTGAACTGTTGGACATTCACACTGATTGGCCGCTTAACACTACCCTAGAACTTAGAGTTTACGCCTTACAACTGAAGTTGCTGATCGGGCAGACTCCCAGTTGATTGGCCGCTTAACCCTTACCCCTCCCACACGTAAACAAGCCAGGGTCCCTGCACACGATGCTCAGTAAATGAGCCAGGGTTGCCCCGCACAAGAGCTTGTTTTTAGGTTCACAATTTGGCGTAGGGTTGTGCCCGCTAAAAGCAGGTGCCTAGCCTCAATCAATTCACTAGGTGTAGCGGAGCTACGCAATCACGGGAACATTTAAAGAATGCAATGACATGACAATTAATTCGCGTACCGTTAATTGAAATTAAACATGACATGGTAGTTTTATGCAACATGATAAATGACGGATCTAGCTTCGTTGTCAAGCTAGAACCTGAAATTGCGCCTAGGCGAGTATCATTTCGTCGCCTAGTCTCTTTTACGCCTACAACAAGCAAATGGCCTAAAACCCTAAGTGGCAAGTTTCACTTGCCTAGCACCAAGGATGACGATCGTGAAGGTTCGTCTCACAATCGCTAATCTACGGGGAAAGTCGCTGTTATGGAGAAACAACCATCAAAACAACATCCATTTTTATTAGGGTTTAACAAAAATCACATATGGGTTATGAGTATATTATAGGATCGAGTTATTACCGAATCGTTAGCGGAAGAACGATGCCGAGCAAGCACGGCGACGGAAGAACGATCCGGGAAACTATGGTTCAGATCTGAAACGGCGAGGAAATCTTGGAGAAATGAGGTTTTGAGGGGTTTTGGGGGTTGGCCGTCAGCCTAGGGAGGGTGGCCGGCGCAATGGTGGTGAGAGGGGGCTCCGGGGATGAAGGGAAAAGGCTAGGGGAAGATGGATGATGATTTGGGGAAGAAGGAGGCTCAGAAGAAATGAAAGAAGAAAGAAAAATGATTGGGGGGTTTAAATAGGATTCGTGCGGCGGCTGGGCATACCCTAGGTTTACGACAGCGATTAGTCGGTCAAAGAAGGTTGGCTGACGGACTAGTTTAAGAACTAGTCGGTCGGTCGTTCTACTGTGACCGACTAAGAGCAAGCAGCGAAAATGAATAAAATCTTGGAAATTGAATTAGTCGGTCTGTGAAGGCCCGTCAACCGACTAGTTTGCAACCTAGTCGGTTGGTGAGTGTTCATTGACCGACTAACGATAAATAGTAACTTAGGTAAAATTAATCAAAGGAACTAGTCGGTCTGAGAGCAAGTTCTGACCGACTAGTTGCGCATCTAGTCGGTCGGTGGTTGTTCTTAGACCGACTAAGAGTAAACAGTAACTTGGCTAAAAACGACTGACGTAAACTAGTCGGTCTGAGAAGAGTAGCCGACCGACTAGATCTCAATCTAGTCGGTTGGTTCCTATTCTTGAACCAACTAAAGTGCACGAAAAGTGCCAATTTGAAGCGCGAAGCTTCGGGAAGATTTCTATGTCTTCTACGATCACTCTAACTCTAAAATATGAGCGATTTGAAGTTCGTCATGAGTGACTTACTCCAAGATCAAAGATTTAAGGAAGACGCTAGAAAATCACGACGAAACGATCGAAAACGAAAGCTACGGAGATGGAAAATCACACATAAGGAGAAAATCCACCAAAACATATATATATAATATAGATAATCCAAATACATGAAAAACCAGTCGTTACAAAAATGAATCACATGTGTATAGTGGTGAATAGATTTCAAGAATTTTCATCACATAAGGTTCATCTCTAGGTGAAATAAATATTGGTGATAGAACTTGATGCAAATTTTTTTTCAATGCAAAAAGGGAACTAACTAAAAAAATCCTAAAAGAAAAAAGAAAAGAAAAATCCTAAAAGTTTATACCCTCCCCCCAACTTAAAATAAGCATGGTCCTCAATGTTAGGGATGAGTATTAGATCTTGGCAAAAGATCCTAGAAAAGCAAAGAAAATCATACGAAAGCAAAAACATTTATTTTATTTTTCTACACTACTGGATAGAAGTCACCGAAGTCAAAAGGCGGATCTCGGACGTATAATGGTGGAGGAAGTAGCTCAATTAGATCCTTATGCTCCTCTGCGAGCGTCTTCACTCCACAAATCACTTTGGACCCTGGCAACATAACTCTAAGCATCTCTCCAAAATGTATGACCACTTCCTACAAGAGATGAGTTGTGTTAATCCAAAGTGGGTACTGTTGCCTTTCGAAAAAATTTCGCCAAATATAATCATCAAAATAAATTAATGAACGTAAATAGTGGTGGCAAAAACTCCCTAAAACGATTGCATTCATCTTGGTATAATGCACGACCACGAGGGAAATGAATAATGGATTTTGGGACAAGATTGGGGGAGAGCATGGTTCGGGCTCCACCAAAATGATCGATGAGCTCGTGGCCCTACTAGTCTCCTCCTTTACTCCATCCAAAATTGTATGCTCGTCCACTCCATCTCTGCACATATCACCATTAGGAAGCTCTGACGACTTCGTCCTCAAATCCTCTGGAGTCCCCACCAATGTCTGAGCATCCTCACTCAGAGACTCTAGACGCTCCCAAGCATCCTCATGTGTGTACTCCATGAAAGCTCCATTGTCCAACATCTCCATGAAAATTTGTGCATCTTCCTGCAGCCCCTCGTAGAAGAACTGGAAGAGAGCATCAACCGTGTATCCATGATGTGGACAGCCACTAACTGCATCTGTGAACCTCCTCCAGACCTGAAAGAAGGATTCACCATCACGTTGTTCAAAGATGGATAACATGTCCTTATGCAAAGAAGATGAAGGTGCATCATATCGAAAATTTATGCCATTAAAGTCCATTGGTTTTTTTTTGAATTTTTAAAGAAATGAAAAAAATTAAAGAAAATAAAAGTGGAAAGAACTATAAACAGCTAAGTGGAAAGATCTCACCGAATGTCCTTTAAATGAAATGAACTTTGGTAGCAAGCCATTCTCCCCGGTAACGGCGCCAAAAACTTGCTTAGCCCAAAAATGTGATACACTCAAGCGTAAGAGTCTGTGCAAGTAATATAGATTTGGGAGTCCAGATGTTGAATCCTCGGGAGAAAACCCGTTGCAACCACAAAGCTTAAATCAAATATGGATTGAACGTAAAGAGACCAACCACTTTTGATGATGATGGTTTGAATGGGGTTTGATCGTGGTTTTTAATTTGTGGACAATACGAGCAAAAAAAAGTTTTGTTTATGTAAATATCTATGAAAAGTATGCACATGATATGGGTTCATTAGGGTCCATGATTTGTATTAACTTGGTTGATTAAAGATAGCTCAATGATATCTCTTTTTGAGAGAAATTCATCGGAAAATACCCTTGTGGGGATTAAAGCACAAAATTGAATAAGGTTGCTGCTAAAGCTATAATCTTTTAAATATAAGAGATGAAACTCTCTTTTGGGGAGATCAAAACTTACCCTCGTGAGGCGATCATCAACTCAATCACGTTCTTGTAAAAGATGAAGATGAGATTTTAAATAAAGACTATAACTTTATCAACGTCAACAATTTTAGCATAAAGATTCAACCAAATAAATACACATCATGTCCCCTAACTACCCCATATCATGCACAATCAGAATTTAGCTACACATACTGAAAATAACAAAGGGATTCATCATATTCAACATGGTTCTAATCAATAGAAGTAGATGGAATTATAAATAAATAATTAAGTTCAAGGGATATCACCAAAACACCCTCTTTTTGCCTAAGAAATCCTCTTCTTCTTCCTCTAAAAGCTCTCTGAAAATTCCTTAGATTGCTTTCTATAAACTCAGAAAAGTGCTACAAAAAACGCCGCCAAAATCGCCCAAATACGCCAAGAATACGGAGCAAAACCCTAAGAATACGCTTAAATAGAAACATTGCAGGTTTACTGTGCTTAACGGGTCGTAACTTGCTCCAAAATCACACCCAAACCCACTCCATCAGCTGGCGCAAACCTCAGCCGCTTATCAAAGTGGGATCTAACATGGATGAGCCACGTTTTCTTTAAAATTCGTGCGCCCGCTTCGCAATCGCCTCCGATCGAATTCGCCTTCATTTGTTACCGTTGGATCTTAATCCAACGATCAGAGCTCAGCCACGTCGCCACGTCTAGCCCGCTTCGTTCGCTTCATTCGATCCGAGCTTGGATCTTCGTACGGCGTTGGATCGAGCGTGTGGATGGCTGATGCCTTGCCACGTCACTCCGTAATGATCGCTTTCAAATTTGCGAGGTCAACCATGTCCGTTGGATTAAGATCGCGTGATCCGCGCCTCGCCACATCGTCTGCCTGTGGCGTCAATCTCATCCGTTGATTTCAGGCGGGATTCGACTGTGTCGTGCCACATGGCCAAGCTGAAGTGCCCAGCTGCAGTGCGATGGAGCGATTTGGAGCCGTTCGATCAAGATCGAACGTCCCATAATTGGCCTCGTCGCTGCTTCTTTGGTAGCCTTCGATCTGAGCGATTGGTTGCTCGGATGCTGCCACGTGGTGCTCTGGATGAAGGCGAATGGCGGTGAACGTATTTCGTATTTTAGGCCGTATTTCGTGCGTATTTCCCATTTAATTGGTATTCTGCATTCAAAAATTCACAGTAATTAGCACAGATCTCAGAAAAATACAAATAAATAGTCGTTGGAATCGTGAGATCGAGATCTAGTCATGAAAAATATAAAAAGTGCAGAAATACTCAGTTTATTGTTGTTTTGTGCTCAAATCAAGTGATTTCTCTAATAAATGATGATATACAAAATACGAACGTATTGGAGACCAATTAAGCATCATATAAGCACAAAATAGGGCTAAATGGGGTGTTTAATATGCAATATTCAACCCGAATCAAACGTGCTACAGCCTAACGCATCATGTACGATAATAAAAAAGTTTATAAGGCTGTATTATTCATCACAACGCACAACATGTTGTATACGGGGGTTAAATGACCTAGTGGGAAGTATTATTGTTTGCACACACGACCGGTAAAATTATGCCCTGTTGTGCGCGTTGTGTGCGGGAGTTGAAAGTCCTAGTCTGAAACAATATTCATCCGCAAGCATGATGGGTAAAATTATGCCCCGCTTGGCGTTGGGCGTGTTGGGTGCGGGGGTTAAATGACCTAGTCTGAAGCAATATTCATTCGTGCGTACGACGGGTTATATTATGTCCCGTTGTGCGCGTTGTGCGTAGGGGATAAAGGACATACTCTGAAGCAATATTCATCCACGTGCATGACGGGTAAAATTATGTCCCGTTGTGCATGTTGTGCGCAGGGTTTAAAGGACCTAGTGTGAAGCAATATTCATACGCGCGCACGACAGTTAAAATTATGCCTAGTTGTGCGTGTTGTGCTCGGGGGTTAAAAGACATAGTGGGAAGTAATATTGTTCCGCGCACACGACGGGTAAAATTATGCCCCGTTGTGCGCATTGTGAGCGGGGGTTAAAAGACCTAATTTGAAGTAATATTCATCTGCGTGCACGATAGGTAAAATTATGCATGCACGACGGGTTAAATTATGCATGTTGTGCGCGTCGGGTAAAAACGGTTCTGGTAGATTAAATTACTCTCCGCGCACAACGCGCTACAGTTTAACGCGTCGTGCGCGGTAATAAAAAAGTTTATAGGGCTGTATTATTCATCACAGCACACAACCAGTTGTGCACGTGGTTTAAAAGACTTAGTGGGAAGTAATATTGTTTTGCGCGCACGACCGGTAAAATTATGCACAGTTGTGCACGTTATGCGCAGGGGGTAAAGGACCTAGTGTGAAGTAATATTCATCCGCGCACACGACGGGTTAAATTTTGTCTCGTTGGGCACATTGTGTGCGGGGGTTAAAGGACCTAGTGTGAAGCAATATTCATACGCGCGCACGACGGGTTAAATTATGTCTTGTTGTGCGCGTCGGGTAAAAACGATTCCGATGGATTAAATTACTCACCGTGTACAATGCGCTATAGTCTAAGGCGTCGTGCGCGGTAATAAAAAAGTTTATAGGGATGTATTATTCATCACAGCGCACAACCCGTTGTATGAAGGGGTTAAAAGACCTAGTGGGAAGTAATATTGTTCGTGCACTCGACCGGTAAAATTATGACCCGTTGGGCACGTTGTGCGTGGGGGTTAAAAGACCTAGTCTGAAGCAATATTCATCTGCGCGCACAACGGGTAAAAATTATGCCCCGTTGGGTGTTGGACGCGTTGTACACGGGGGTTAAAAGATCTAGTCTAAAGCAATATTCATCTGCGCGCACGATGGGTTATGTTATGCCCCATTGTACGCGTTGTGCGCGGGAGATAAAGGACCTAGTCTGAAGAAATATTCATCCACGCGCACGACGGGTTAAATTATGCCCATTTGTGCGCGTTGTGCGCCGGGTTTAAAGGACCTAATGTGAAGCAATATTCATACGCGCGCATGACTGGTTAAATTATGCCCCGTTATGCACGTTGTGCGCGGAGGTTAAAAGACTTAGTGGGAAGTAATATTGTTCCACGCGCATGACAGGTCAAATTATGCGCCAGTGTGCACGTTGTGCGCTGGGGTTAAAAGACCTAGTCTGAAGCAATATTCATCTGTACGCACGACGTGTAAAATTATGCCATGTTGGACGTTGTGCGCATTGTGCGCGGGGGTTAAATGACCAAGTCTGAAGCAATATTCATTCGTGTGCTTGATAGGTTATATTATGCCCTGTTGTGCACGTTGTGTGCGGGGGATAACGGACCTAGTCTGAAGCAATATTTATCCACGCGCACGATGGGTAAAATTATGCCCCGTTGTGCACGTTGTGCACGTGGTTTAAAGGACCTAGTGTGAAGCAATATTCATACGCGCGCACGACGGGTAAAATTATGCCCGGTTCTGCGCGTTGTGCACGGGGGTTAAAAGACCTAGTGGGAAGTAATATTGTTCCACGTGCACGACTGGTAAAATTATGCCTCGTTGTGTGCGTTGTGCATGGGGTTAAAAGATCTATTCTGAAGCAATATACATCCACACGCACGACGGGTAAAATTATGCATGTTGTGCGAGTCGGGTAAAAACGGTTCCGGTAGATTAAATTACTCTCCGCGCACAACGTGGTACAATCTAACGCGTCTTATGCAGTAATAAAAAAGTTTATAGGGCTGTATTATTCATCACAGCGCACAACCGGTCGTCCAGGTGGGTTAAAAGACCTAGTGGGAAGTAATATTGTTTCACGCGCACGACCGATAAAAATATGCCCCGTTGTGCGCGTTATGCGTGGGGGTTAAAAGACCTACTCTGAAGAAATATTCATACGTAGGCACGACGGGTAAAATTATGCCCCGTTGGGCGCGTTGTGCATGGTAGTTAAAGGACCTAGTGTGAAGCAATATTTATACGCGTGCACGACGGGTTAAATTATAACGTGTTGTGCGTGTCGGGTAAAAAAAGGTTCCGGTGGATTGAATTACTCTGTGCGTACAACGTGCTACAGTCTAACGCATCGTGCACGGTAATAAAAAGATTTATAGGGCTGTATTATTCATTACAGTGCACAACCTGTTGTGCGCAGGGGTTAAAAGACCTAGTGGGAAGTAATACTGTTCCGCGCACATGTTGGGTTAATTTTGCCCCGTCGGGTATTATGCGCGGGGGATAAAAGACCTAGTCTGAAGCAATATTCATCAGTGCATACGACCGGTAAAATTATACGCGCACGATGGGTTAAATTATGCCTTGTTGTGCGAGTCGGGTAAAAACAGTTTTTGTAGATTAAATTACTCCCCGCACACATCGTGCTACAGTCTAACGCATCATGCGCGGTAATAAAAAAGTTTATAGGACTGTATTATTCATCACAGCACATAACCGGTTGTCCGCGTGGGTTAAAAGACCTAGTGGGAAGTATTATTGTTTGCACACACGACCGGTAAAATTATGCCCTATTGTGCGCGTTGTGTCCGGGGGTTAAAAGTCCTAGTCTGAAGAAATATTCATCCGCAAGCATGATGGATAAAATTATGCCCACGGGGTTTTGGGCGCGTTGGGCGCAGGGGTTAAAAGACCTAGTCTGAAGAAATATTCATTCGCGCGTATGACGGGTTATATTATTCCCCGTTGTGCGCGTTGTGCGCAGGGGATAAAGGACATACTCTGAAGCAATATTCATCCACGCGCATGACGGGTAAAATTATGTCACGTTGTGCATGTTGTGTGCGGGGTTTAAAGGACCTAGTGTGAAGCAATATTCATACGCGCGCACGACGGGTAAAATTATGCTCGGTTCTGCGCGTTGTGCACGGGGGTTAAAAGACCTAGTGGGAAGTAATATTGTTCCACGTGCACGACTGGTAAAATTATGCCTCGTTGTGTGCGTTGTGCATGGGGTTAAAAGATCTATTCTGAAGCAATATACATCCACACGCACGACGGGTAAAATTATGCATGTTGTGCGAGTCGGGTAAAAACGGTTCCGGTAGATTAAATTACTCTCCGCGCATAACGTGGTACAATCTAACGCGTCTTATGCAGTAATAAAAAAGTTTATAGGGCTGTATTATTCATCACAGCGCACAACCGGTCGTCCGGGTGGGTTAAAAGACCTAGTGGGAAGTAATATTGTTTCACGCGCACGACCGATAAAAATATGCCCCGTTGTGCGCGTTATGCGTGGGGGTTAAAAGACCTACTCTGAAGAAATATTCATACGTAGGCACGACGGGTAAAATTATGCCCCGTTGGGCGCGTTGTGCATGGTAGTTAAAGGACCTAGTGTGAAGCAATATTTATACGCGTGCACGACGGGTTAAATTATAACGTGTTGTGCGTGTCGGGTAAAAAAAGGTTCTGGTGGATTGAATTACTCCGTGCGTACAACGTGCTACAGTCTAACGCATCGTGCACGGTAATAAAAAGATTTATAGGGCTGTATTATTCATTACAGTGCACAACCTGTTGTGCGCAGGGGTTAAAAGACATAGTGGGAAGTAATACTGTTCCGCGCACATGTTGGGTTAATTTTGCCCCCGTCGGGTATTGTGCGCGGGGGATAAAAGACCTAGTCTGAAGCAATATTCATCAGTGCATACGACCGGTAAAATTATACGCGCACGATGGGTTAAATTATGCCTTGTTGTGCGAGTCGGGTAAAAACAGTTTTTGTAGATTAAATTACTCCCCGCACACATCGTGCTACAGTCTAACGCATCATGCGCGGTAATAAAAAAGTTTATAGGACTGTATTATTCATCACAGCACATAACCGGTTGTCCGCGTGGGTTAAAAGACCTAGTGGGAAGTATTATTGTTTGCACACACGACCGGTAAAATTATGCCCTATTGTGCGCGTTATGTCCGGGGGTTAAAAGTCCTAGTCTGAAGAAATATTCATCCGCAAGCATGATGGATAAAATTATGCCCACGGGGTTTTGGGTGCGTTGGGCGCAGGGGTTAAAAGACCTAGTCTGAAGAAATATTCATTCGCGCGTACGACGGGTTATATTATTCCCCGTTGTGCGCGTTGTGCGCAGGGGATAAAGGACATACTCTGAAGCAATATTCATCCACGCGCATGACGGGTAAAATTATGTCACGTTGTGCATGCTGTGTGCGGGGTTTAAAGGACCTAGTGTGAAGCAATATTCAAACGCGCGCACGACGGGTAAAATTATGCCTAGTTGTGCGCGTTGTGCGCGGGGGTTAAAAGGCCTAGTGGGAAGTAATATTGTTCGGCGCACACGACGGGTAAAATTATGCCCCGTTGTGTGCGTTGTGAGCGGGGTTTAAAATACCTAATCTGAAGTAATATTCATCCGCGTGCACGATAGGTAAAATTATGCATGCACGACGGGTTAAATTATGCCTGTTGTGCACATCGGGTAAAAACGGTTCTGGTAGATTAAATTACTCTCCGCGCACAACGCGCTACAGGCTAATGCGTCGTGCGCGGTAATAAAAAAGTTTATAGGGCTGTATTATTCATCACAGCACACAACCGGCTGTGCGCGTGGTTTAAAAGACTTAGTGGGAAGTAATATTGTTCTGCGCGCATGACCGGTAAAATTATGCCCAGTTGTGCGCGTTATGCGCAGGGGGTAAAGGACCAAGTGTGAAGCAATATTCATCCGCGCACACGACGGGTAAAATTTTTTCTCGTTGGGCACATTGTGTGCGGGGCTTAAAGGACCTAGTGTGAAGCAATATTCAAACGCGCGCACGACGGGTTAAATTATGCCTTGTTGTGCGCGTCGGGTAAAAACGATTCTGATGGATTAAATTACTCCCCGTACACAATGCGCTACAGTCTAACGCGTCATGCGCGGTAATAAAAAAGTTTATAGGGTTGTATTATTCATCACAGCACATAACCCGTTGTATGAAGGGGTTAAAAGACCTAGTGGGAAGTAATATTGTTCATGCACTCGACCGGTAAAATTATGCCCCGTTGGGCACGTTGTGCGTGGGGGTTAAAAGACCTAGTCTGAAGCAATATTCATCTGCGCACACAACGAGTAAAAATTATGCCCTGTTAGGCGTTGGACGCATTGTACAAGGGGGTTAAAAGATCTAGTCTAAAGCAATATTCATCTGCGCGCATGATAGGTTATGTTATGCCCCATTGTACGCGTTGTGCGGGGGAGATAAAGGACCTAGTCTGAAGAAATATTCATCCACGCGCATGATGGGTTAAATTATGCCCCTTTGTGCGCGTTGCGCGCCGGGTTTAAATGACCTAATGTGAAGCAATATTCATACGTGCGCATGACTGGTTAAATTATGCCCCGTTATGCACGTTGTACGCGGAGGTTAAAAGACCTAGTGGGAAGTAATATTGTTCCGCGTGCATGACATGTCAAATTATGCGCCATTGTGCACGTTGTGCGCGGGGGTTTAAAGACATAGTCTGAAGCAATATTCATCCGTACGCATGACGGGTAAAATTATGCCCTGTTGGACGTTGTGCGCTTTATGCGCGGGGGTTAAATGACCAAGTCTGAAGCAATATTCATTCGTGTGCTTGAGAGGTTATATTATGCCCTGTTGTGCACGTTGTGCGCGGGGGATAACGGACCTAGTCTGAAGCAATATTTATCCACGCGCACGATGGGTAAAATTATGCCCCGTTGTGCACGTTGTGCACGTGGTTTAAAGGACCTAGTGTGAAGCAATATTCATACGCGCGCACGACGGGTAAAATTATGCCAGTTTCTGCGCGTTGTGCACGGGGGTTAAAAGACCTAGTGGAAAGTAATATTGTTCCACGTGCACGACGGGTAAAATTATGCCCCGTTGTGTGCGTTGTGCATGGGGTTAAAAGATCTATTCTGATGCAATATACATCCGCACGCACGACGGGTAAAATTATGCATGTTGTGTGAGTCGGGTAAAAACGGTTCCGGTAGATTAAATTACTCTCCGCGCACAACGTGCTACAGTCTAACGCGTCTTATGCGGTAATAAAAAAGTTTATAGGGATGTATAATTCATCACAGCGCACAACCGGTTATCCGGGTGGGTTAAAAGACCTAGTGGGAAGTAATATTGTTTAACGCGCACAACTGGTAAAATTGTGCCCCGTTGTGCGCGTTATGCGTGGGGGTTAAAAGACCTACTCTGAAGAAATATTCATACGCAGGCACGACGGGTAAAATTATGCCCCGTTGGGCGCGTTGTGCATGGTAGTTAAAGGACCTAGTGTGAAGCAATATTCATACGCGTGCACGACGGGTTAAATTATAACTTGTTGTGTGTGTCGGGTAAAAAACGGTTCCGGTGGATTGAATTACTCCGTGCACACAACGTGCTACAGTCTAACGCATCGGGCACGGTAATAAAAAGATTTATAGGGCTGTATTATTCATCACAGTGCACAACCTGTTGTGCGCAGGGGTTAAAAGACCTAGTGGGAAGTAATATTGTTCCGCGTGCATGATGGGTTAATTTTTCCCCGTCGGGCATTGTGCGCGGGGGATAAAAGACCTAGTCTGAAGCAATATTCATCAGTGCATAAGACATGTAAAATTATACGAGTACGACGGGTTAAATTATGCCTTGTTGTGCGAGTCGGGTAAAAACAGTTTCTGTAGATTAAATTACTCCTCGCGCACATCGCGCTACAGTCTTACGCAACGTGCACGGTAATAAAAAGTTTATATGACTGTATTATTCATCACAGCACACAACAGGTTATCCGCGTTGGTTAAAAGACCTAGTGGGAAGTAATATTGTTTCGTGTGCACGACCTGTAAAATTATGCCCCGTTGTGCGCGTTGTGCGTGGGGGTTAAAAGACCTAGTCTGAAAATATTCATACGCGTGCACGACGGGTTAAATTATGCCTTGTTGTGCGCATCGGGTAAAAACGGTTCCGGTGGATTAACTTAATCCACGCGCACAACGTGCTACAGTCTAACGCATCGTGCGCGGTAATAAAAAGTTTTATATGGATGTATTATTCATCACAACGCACAACACGTTATGCGCGGGGGTTAAAAGACCTAGTGGGAAGTAATATTGTTCCGCGCGCACGATGGGTTAAATTTTTCCCCGTCGGGCGCGTTGTGCGTGGGGGTTAATAGACCTAGTCTGAAGCAATATTCATCCGCACACACGACGGGTAAAATTATGAGCACACGACCGGTTAAATTATGCCTTTTGTGCGCGTCGGGTAAAAACGGTTCTGGTAGATTAAATTACCCCCCCCCCCCCCCGCGCATAACGCGCTACAGTCTAACGCAACGTTCGCGGTAATAAAAGAGTTTATAGGGATGTATTATTCCTCACAACGCACAACCCGTTGTGCGCGGGGGTTAAAAAACCTAGTGCGAAGCAATATTCATCCGCGCGCACGCTAAGCCCCATTGTGCACCTTGTGCGCGGGGGTTAAAAGACCTCAATATTCATTCGCACGCATGACGGGTTATATTATGCCCCGTTGTACGCATTGTGCACGGGGGTTAAAAGAGCTAGTCTGTAGCAATATTTATCCGCGCGTACGACAGGATATATTATGTCCAGTTGTGCGCGTTGTGCACGGGGCTAAAAGACCTAGCCTGATAAACAACATTAAGCCATACATGTGCACATTTCGGCAGCCATTATAAAATTTCATGCTACCAAGTTGTCAATATGATACAAAAAATCATGTTACATTGATACAACGTTATATATTACAATAAAACAATGTCATCAATGGTAGCTATATCCTGACCTACTAAAATATCTTTGAATTTCTGCATCCACCTCATAACCAGCCGGCCATCCTGCTGCCCCACTGTAATGGCTTCTTTGCCAAATAACTGAAGTTGGAGGGACATGACCACCTAGGTAAAGTCTAACATAAACAAAGTGATTATTTTGCACAAAACCCAACATGCTCATCACCCACAATTTTATACGGCGATGCAAACTCCTTCAACTTTTTTTCATTATCAGCATTCTTGTCCCTGTTTAATCGGTGACATGCATTATAAATTGATTTGACGGAGGTTGCATTGAAGGTTGGATTTTCCTTCAGGACTTTCAAAATTTCAGGCAGCCTCAGCGTGCTATTTGCCAAATCTCTCAATGATTCCATCTCCATTCCCTACAACTTCCCTTCATCGGAATGGCCCTCGACATAATTTCCAGATTGATGGTTATGCTTGCCAAAAACGAAGGTTAACTTACACTCCTCAACGCCAACGCTGAGGCCCACCATATTACCACGCAATGAGAACGGACATTGATACTTCTTGGTTTTAACTGGCATGTCGGTCTTTTTTTCCTTTCGCCGTCCCTTATAAACCCCGCTTCTTTCACTTGCACAGTAAACATCATGAATCATATTGGATGTTTTACTCAAACTCGTCGACTTGGTAACAATCACATGCCATGTCTTCGACCGACAGTTCTTTATCCACTCAAACAGCTCGACTCTACGCTTAAAAATTTACGCGGTGGTAAATTCGTTTGTAAAATCCATATTATCCTGGTTCAAAAAATTCATACTACTAATTGGACATGGAATCAATGACTTACTACATTATCGCAGAAAAGAAAATCAATAGTACCTTGGATTTTTGTACTTTCTCCATCAATCTCAACCGTATCTGCATGCATGTAAAATCACCAAATTTCTACATCATTTTCTATCCAATTGAATAAGAATTTCAACTACAATGTACTTAAAAGTATACACTTACCAAATGGCAAATCTCGAAGATCATTACATTCAGACGCATGAAATCATGCAAATGCTCCGTTATCCTAGAAGGTCCGCTGAGCGCTGAGATCTCCTAGAAGGTATGAAGGTGCATTTTCGTTACGTAGTTAGCCTGATTTCATTGGAGTCATTTTCTACCACCTTCCCATTCTCTTTGCATGCATCTACATCATGAAGGATATGGTCAACATTGAAATCGTAGGAGAAACTTCAAATTTGTCTTCCATTACCATGCTATATATCTACATCAAGCAGAACGAAGTAATGGTTAGAATTTGTACTGTTAAACTGAGAAACAAACATATAACTAAAATAATATGTCCAGATAAGTGCACAGTTAAAGAGACGGTATATGCACAGTTAGAGAGAAGATGCCAGTTGAGCGCTTCAGGATGGAAACTAAAACTACTGGAGTTGTAATGAAGCAGAAAAGAAAATATGAAGAATCAAAGAACATCTTCGAGTCCATATATAAGTGATGTATTCAATTTCAGCATCACGTCACTTGCCTCTAGTATATCGGCCATCTTTGTGTGTTGTAGCCGAAGTGTTACGCCTATTTGACCGAAACCCGTAAAGCACGAGCCCAGGAGCCCGACTACTGGTCAAAAGCCCATCTGCGTCCTCGAAGCCCATTCGACAAAGGCCCTACAAGGGACCTCCTCGAACGTCGATCTGACCCAGCCCCAATAACCAGTTGATCGCTCGCCCACTCCTGCGAAAACCACTCCCCCGGACGCGCGACCACTAAATAGCGATAATGGGGAGGTGCTGGCATGGCGGAGAGAGCGGCGGCGAGGGGGAACTGATGGGGCACGATCAATGGCGTACGTGGGACGTGGGTCATAGGTAATCGCGCGGGAGATCTACAAAAGGGCCAGGAAGACGACGAAGAAAGGGATCGCATCTCAGGTAACAAAACCTAAGGTACTCCATCAACGACCTCGTTCCCCCAATTCATCTCCTTCCTCCCCCGCTCGCGCCGAGAGACGCCGTCACGATCTCCTCACGAGTCGGACCGTCTCCGCCGGGCCTCCTTTCTCAGATCTCTATCTGACTTAGGCATCGGAGGGGATTTGGCCGGAACCAAGGTCCGGCCCCCTGACGAGCGTTCTCGTCTGCGCAGGTGGACAACAGATCAACGGGCTGAGGCTACCCCTCGCCCCTCTCCGACCACTCGATCAACCGGACAGTGAGGCTTCCCCTCACCGTCAGCCTGCCGTGGCCGAACACGTCCTACCGAGGCCGAGCATCCTAATCGAGTCCGAGACTCACCTTCGCCACCCGTCGGCCGTGCATCTACCCGGGCGACTGAGGCTACCCCTCGTCCCCCTTCCAGCCGAGGCCGAGCATTCCTGTCCGAGGCCGAGTGTCTCAACCAGGGCCGATGCTACCCCTCGCCCCTTCTACACCGGTTCGAAGCCCCCGAGGGACCCGAAGCAGGTCCCTCGACCACGTTGACCGGGTTCTCCACGGTCAACGCTTTGTAGTGAGAAAACACTCTGAAACATCTGGCGCCGTCTGTGGGAACGAAAACTGTCCCACGAAGAAACAAACCACATCTGTGATGACGCGGCCTCCCTCCTCTCGGCGGAAGAAGGGCGAGGCCCCGACGCGGGGCGACAGGCCCCACCATCGTTACCAAGAATGGGCACGGGACCGACGCGAGGAGAGTCGTGAGGAAAGGGCCGGGATGCCCTCCCCTTCCCCACCGGTTGGGAGACCGAGTGCGCCCGTAACGGCACGCAGCTCGGACGCGGCTTTGGTGGTATCAGTGGTCATAGACACTACCTTAGTGCGACGGTTGCTTGTCGACACCGGCAGCTCCTGTGACGTCCTATTTATGTCAACCCTGGAGAAGATGGGCCGGCAGAAAGGAGACTTGCGACCTCGTACGGGTCCCGTGGTCGGATTCACGGGTCACTCCACCCCCATCATCGGCACTATCCATCTCCCGGTAACGCTCGGAAACACACCAGACTCTGTGACCCTAGCGGTGGAATTCATCGTATTGGGGATCGGGTCGGAATACAATGGGATCATCGGCCGACCCCTACTCAACGCCGTCGGCGCGGTGGTCTCGACCCTCCATCGGACCATTAAGTTCCGAACGCCGGGGGATGGGGCAAGTCGAAGGCGACGCGGGGAGACCGAATACCTGCTATCAACTGGCGGAAGAAGGTCCCGAGGATCGCCTAGCTGACCGGATGGCTGCGCTCGACTTAAGGAGTGGGCCTAGGCCCACCCCTGCGGAGGAGCAGGAGCAAATCCCGGTCACGGACATCGAGGGCCGGTTCATCTCGGTCGGGAGAGGGCTGAGCCCGGACCTAAGGGACCAGCTGATCGAATGCCTGGAGGCGAACCTGGACATCTTCGCCTGGTCGCCTGAAGACATGCCCGGCGTGGACCCCCAGGTGATCGTCCACCAGATCAACGCCGACCCCAACTTCAAACCGGTTAGGCAGAAGAAGCGTAACCTGGGCGGCGAGAAGATGAAGGCAGCCTCCGAGGAAGTGGAGCGTCTCCTCGATGCCAGCTTCATACGAGAAGTCTGGTACCCGGAGTGGCTGTCGAACGTGGTGATGGTCAAAAAACCCAACGGGAAGTGGTGAATGTGCGTGGACTTCAGTGATCTCAACAAGGCCTGCCCCAAGGATAGCTACCCCCTGCCGCGCATCGACCACCTGGTGGACAACGCCTCGGGATACGAGATGCTAAGCTTCATGGACGCTTACTCCGGGTACAATCAAGTCCAGATGGACCCCCGGGACGAAGAGATGACAGCCTTCACGACGGACCGGGGAACCTACTGCTACAAGAAGATGCCCTTTGGCTTGAAGAACGCGGGGGCCACCTACCAGAGAATGGTCAACAAGGTGTTCAGCTCCCAGATCGGGAGGAACCTAGAAGTCTACGTCGACGACATGCTTGTCAAGTCAAGGCGACCGGAAGACCACGTCGCTGACTTGCGGGAGACCTTCGAGCGGTTACGGCGACACCACATTCGGCTCAACCCCGCGAAATGCACGTTCGGGGTAAGATCTGGCAAATTCTTGGGATTTATGATAACTAATCGTGGTATTGAAGCTAATCCCGACAAGATTGAGGGGCTGGTTAACATGCGCGAGCCGACGACGATCAAGGAGCTACAGAGGCTGAACGGGCGCATCGCAGCCCTGGGGCGATTCCTTTCCAAATCAGTGGAAAGATCGCTTCCCTTCTTCAAGGTCCTGAGGAAAACAATCGCGGAACCTCCGAACAATAGGAAGACGATACTCTGGGACGAAGACTGCTCCCGGGCGTTCGGGGACCTCAAAGAGTATCTCCGCAGCCCCCCTCTCCTGTCCAAACCCCGGGAAGGGGAGTCGCTGAGCCTTTACCTGGCGTGCGCGGAGGAAGCTGTGAGTTCGGTGCTGATCCGGGAGGACGGCGGGGTGCAATGGCCGGTATATTACACGAGCCGGATCTTGAAGGGGGGCGGAGGTGCGATACTCGCCCATGGAGAAACTGGCGTACGCCCTCGTCCTCTCAGCGCGAAGGCTCCGACCCTATTTCCAGGCCCACACCATACTGATCCTGACCGACTCACAGCTAGAACAGAACCTCAAGAGATTCGATCGAATGGGAAGGATGCTAAACTGGGGAGTGGAACTGAGCGAGTTCGACCTCCGATTCAAACCGCGCACGGCCATCAAGGGACAGGCCCTAGCCGACTTCATCGCCGAATGCACGACGGAAGGAAATGGCCCCCCAGAGGGAGAAGGCCCAGGGACGGTAACTGCTCAACCCTTGTCCTTTCTTTCGGCTGACCACTTTCAGCCAGAGGATCCAGGAGCGTGGATAGTCCATGTGGACGGGTCAGCCACGCAGTCAGGAGGAGGGGCCGGGATTGCGATCCGATCCCCGGAGGGGAACATCACGGAATACGCGTTGCGGTTCGAGTTCCCGGCCACGAACAACGTGGCGGAATACGAAGCTGTGATCAACGGCCTGAGGCTGGCCCTGGAGCTCGGGGCCGAGTCCGTCCGCCTCCTCAGTGACTCAAAGCTCATTGTCAACCAACTCTTAGGGAGTTACGAGGCACGGGAGGAGGCGATGCAGAGGTATCTCCCAGTCGCCAGAGCGGCGATGTCCAAATTCAAGGACGTGGAGGTCTTACACCTCCCATGATCAGAGAATGCGCGGGCCGATGCGTTGTCCAAACTGGCCTCGTCCTCGTCAAAGGAGCTGGGCCGCACCATCTACGTAGAGAACCTACCATCCCCCAGCACGATGGAGCACGAGGTAATGGCGATCGACCAAGAGCCCACCTGGATGGACCCGATCATCCGATACCTCACCCACGGAGAGGTGCCGGCCGATGGGGATGAGCGCCGAACCCTGGAGAGAAAAGCACTCCGATACGTGATCCATGAGGGGACGCTCTACCGGAGACGCTGGACCAAGACAGACGTCCTCCCATACCTGTAGTGCATCGGACCGCAAGAAGCTGACTACGTCTTACAGGAGGTTCACGACGGGATCTGCAGGAATCACCACGGGGGCAAGATAGTCGCGCAGAAGATCTTAATGCAGGGGTACTACTGGCCGACCTTGGCCAAAGAAGCTACAAGCTACGTGCAGAAATGCCAAGAATGCCAGAGGTACGCCCACCACATCTCGACTCCTTCGTCAGAGCTCATCCCCATCGTGAGCCCCCTCCCCTTTGCGAAATGGGGGCTCGACATCCTCGGACCGTTCAAGCCAGGACGAGGGCAGCGGAAGCACCTGATCGTGGCAGTGGAATACTTAACCAAGTGGATCGAGGCCGAGCCGTTGGCAACCATCACGTGGAAGAAAGCGAAAAGCTTCGTGTGGAATTCCATCATCTCCCGATTCGGAGTACCACGGGCCATCGTCACAGACAACGGGAAGCAGTCCGATTCAGCAGGGTTTAAAGATTTTTGCGAGGAGTGGGGAATCAAGCTCCTCTTTGCCTCGGTAGCACACCCCCAAACCAACGGGATGGCAGAGGCGGCCAACAAGTGTATCATAGAGCCCCTCCGAAAGAAGGTGAAGGACGCCGAAGGGAACTGGCCGGAAGAGCTCCCCGGGATACTCTGGTCATACCGGACGACCCACAAGGAGGCTACTGGCGAGACCCCCTTCATGCTCACCTACGGGGCCGAGGCGGTGGTACCGGTCGAATTGGGTGAAGAATCTCTTCGCCTCAAATACTTTGACAAAGACCGGAACTCACAAGGCCTAGGGCTCAGCCTGGAGCTCCTCGACGAGCGACGGGAGCAGTCACTGGCCACCATCGTCCGCCAAAAGCAGAAGGTGGCCCGATACTACAACGCTCGGGTGCGGGGGAGAAGCTTCCACCTCGGGGACCTGGTCCTCCGGAAAGCGGGCTTCACCACCGATACCGCTCGCAAAGGGAAGCTCGCGGCTAGATGGGAGGGACCCTACAAAGTCGTCGAAGTCCTCGGACCCGCAGCCTACCGACTAGCCGACATGGAAGGGAGAGTTCTCACTCACACTTGGAATGCGGAATATTTACGCAAGTACTTTCAATAGATGTATCGTTTCCTATGAAATAAATTTGTTTTAAATTTATTCCCTTCCAGATAAAGCAAAAAGGTATACAGGAGGATACACGAAGAGGTCGAGGGGCATTCCCCTCCCTCATTTTTCTCCGGGGGCGCCAGGGGAGCCACAGGCTGGAGGCTCACTAGGGTCTCCCCCCTTACCCCGCTCGGCATCAGAGTGCATCCGAAGTTTCTCAAAGTTGATCCCCGAGAGCTGGAACTTCTCTTGGATCTCGGACTGGCACCGGGCGAAGCCCTTCTCGTACGCCTTCAACAAGGCGGTCTCCACGAAGGAGGTGGCATACTCCGTCACGGCATCCTGAGCGATCCGGGCAGGATCCACCTCCTCGAGCCCACGCAGCCGGGCCTCTAGGGTCTCTACCTGGCGTTGGTGCTCTGCCCTCTCCTTCTCGATCTCCCGGGATTTCTCTCCTAGTTGGGCAGCTAGGGCCCTCGCCTGCTCCTCCGCCGCATCCAGACGATCGGAGAAGCTCCGAGGCTTCGGAGGTAGCAGCCGGGCCGGGGATCTGCTTGACTCCTCCAGACGCGTCGACGTCTCTTAAAAGAGAGGCGAGCCGCGTCTCGGCCTCGGACTTCGCGGCCAGAGCCACGGCTCTCTCGCGATCCGCCACCTCCAGGGCAGAGGACAGCTCAGTTATGCGGGAGTTCAGGGATTGGACCCGCGCTTCCTCCAACTGACCAGCTTCCTCCTCCTCCTCGCCAGGGGCCTCAGGGCCTAGCCCAGCCACGGATTTGGCTTTGGGAAGAGCCGCGAATTGGCGCCTCATCGAGAGGCCCACCGAGGACAACTGTGCCAAAGCAACGAAGGTAAGATGGCAAAAGCAGCTGAAGAACGGGGGGACAAGCAGAGATGCACTACCTGTTGACCAGCCTGGATCACGAAGGTAGCCAAGCAATCGCCCCTGACTCTGTCCAACACCGCCTGGTCGGGAGGGAGACAACAGTTCTCGGCCACACGAGCGGCGGCTCCACGGCTCGAGAACACCGACTCCTTCTCCCCCACTGGAAAGCGTGGACAAAGAAGACCCTCTCCTGACGCAGGGAACTCGCCAGGAGCGGAGCGGAACGCCCTAAGATACCGACTGTAAGCCTCGGGGAGAGAGCCGTCCGGGAGAGGTGAAGGGCCGGCCCACGGCCAGGCAACCTCGACGGGAGCAGGATGAGGTCGGTCGGCAGTCGGCTGGACGTCGACCCCCTCAACCCCCTCCCGGAGCCTCTTGGGAGACCCCTGCAAGGGGAGAGAGGGAGACGACATCTTCTTTCGCTTCGAACCTCCGGACGCGGTCACAACCCGCTGCTTCTTCCGGACCGCCAACACATGGTCCCTTCGGCGCGGATCCGGGTTTGAGACCTGCACAAGAGCGCTGGCAGGAGAAGAACCGAGAGGGAGCCCACCTGCACCCAAGGAAGAAATGAGAGACAGAGCAGAACCTGGGCGACTTCGAGGGGCGAACGTTCGGAGCAGCTTACCTAGGGGCCACACCGTCTTACGCAAATTGTGGTCACTAAAGAGGAAGTCGATCGAGCGCTCCCCCGTAGGAATTGCCAGCATGTCCCTCACCGTCTGCTGCTCAGCGACCGTCGGCTCACCCAGATTAAGAACAACGGCACCGGCTGCCACCCACCGATCCGGGAAGGGTACACTCGAGGGGAATGTGACGAACACATATTCCCCCTTCCAGCGTTTCAGGGAGCTCGGCAACCCCAGCACCAGGGACATCTTCGGGCGGGCGCTGATGTAAATCCACGCCCCCGATTGGTGTAGGCTCAGGCGGTAGAACTGGGCAAGGAGGCGGAGAGAGGGCACCACACCCTTCAGCATGCAGACGACAACGAACCCGACGAGGATCCCGACGGCGTTGGGACAGAATTGACACAAGCACACATTGTGGGCCTGAAGGAACTCAACGATAAAAGGATGAAGCGGGAAACGGAGCCCGAAGTGGAAGCACTTCTCATATATCCCGACCTCATTGGGACCAGGAGAGCAGATCCGCTCGTCAGCCCCAAGGGCACGAGACGAGTAGGGCGGAAGCAGATAGGAGGAGCGCATGCTCCCGATGGCGGTGGCACAGATCGACGAAGGCCACGCCAAGACCTCAGAAGGAACCCCTGAAAGATCATCCCCATGCTAACTAATCGCCGAAGGAATGCCACCCGCCGGACCTGGAGCCACCTCGCGCTCCGACCGAACCGAACCCGTAGCAGAAGAAGACGACATGGGGCAGAGCTCAGACAGGAGGGGGATCAGCGCAAAGAAGAAAAGACGATGGGATGGCGGCTCACGAATCCCTCGGCTTCTCCACTTAAGACGACTCCGCGAACGGCAGGGATAAGCTTGCCGCTACACGTGGCAACATCTGAAGGCCGACGGCGCTTCGGAACCCGCGCCTTAAAAACATCGAACGGGCCAACTCATGATGACGACTAATAAATGAGTCGGCATCGACTGGCGAGCTCGTCAAAATCAGCAGAGGTCACATCGGCCGAGCCGAACCGGCCGAGGCCGATCAACCCGACCGATGGGGGCAATTGTTACGCCTATTTGACCGAGACCCGTAAAGCACGAGCCCAGGAGCCCGACTACTGGTCAAAAGCCCATCTGCGTCCTCGAAGCCCATTCGACAAAGGCCCTACAAGGGACCTCCTCGAACGTCGATCCGACCCAGCCCCAATAACCCGTTGATCGCTCGCCCACTCCTGTGAAAACCACTCCCCCGGACGCGCGACCACTAAATAGCGATAATGGGGGAGGTGCTGGCATGGTGGAGAGAGCGGCGGCGAGGGGAACTGATGGGGCACGATCAATGGTGGACGTGGGACGTGGGTCATAGGCAATCGCGCGGGAGCTCTACAAAAGGGCCAGGAAGACGACGAAGAAAGGGATCGCATCTCAGGTAACAAAACCTAAGGTACTCCATCAACGACCTCGTTCCCCCAATTCATCTCCTTCCTCCCCCGTTCGCGCCGAGAGACGCCGTCACGATCTCCTCACGAGTCAGACCGTCTCCGCCGGGCCTCCTTTCTCAGATCTCTATCTGACTTAGGCATCGGAGGGGATTTGGCCGGAACCAAGGTCCGGCCCCCTGACGAGCGTTCTCGTCTGCGCAGGTGGACAACAGATCAACGGGCCGAGGCTACCCCTCGCCCCTCTCCGACCACTCGATCAACCGGACAGTGAGGCTTCCCCTCACCGTCAGCCTGCCGTGGCCGAACACGTCCTACCGAGGCCGAGCATCCTAATCGAGTCCGAGACTCACCTTCGCCACCCGTCGGCGTGCATCTACCCGGGCGACTGAGGCTACCCCTCGTCCCCCTTCCAGCCGAGGCCGAGCATTCCTGTCCGAGGCCGAGTGTCTCAACCAGGGCCGATGCTACCCCTCGCCCCTTCTACACCGGTTCGAAGCCCCCGAGGGACCCGAAGCAGGTCCCTCGACCACGTTGACCGGGTTCTCCACGGTCAACGCTTTGTAGTGAGAAAACACTCTGAAACACGAAGCATTCATGAACAACAAAAAAATAGCATGTTGACGAAAAAATATTGTACAAGTAGAATCAGATAGAATCAGATAGAATACTATCATCACTAAGTGTAGTGGTTGATGAGGTCTTGCAGGTATGGAAGCCATTTATAGACGAATTGGACTGCCCATGGATGAGGATGAGACTACAGTTGAGTTACTGTGAGTCTACAGAAAGAACCTGTGAGTCTACATATGTTGTGCTCGTGAATATACAGAATATACAAATGTTGCACGGTGAGTAATTTTTGAGGGTAATCTCATATTTCTTAATGCGCACAAAGCGACAAATCGGATGGATGGGTTTGCGTAATTTTCCAATCTTTTCAGTTGTACGTGCTGAGTAAATTCTGATACGTTTTGTTTTGCTCTATTCTATTATGTAGAATCTCGAGGACTGCACTGTACACACACGGGCTCACCTTTGAGTAAATTTACTCCACCCGCACAACGTGCTAAATAATAGCAGGTTGTGCGCGATATTAAAAAAAGGCGAGTGGGGAGTATTATTGCTGGGAATAATTTTCCTATTAGCATCAATGTTGATCAAGGGGTAAAACCGTTCAGTTTCCTTGTTTTGCACGGAGAGTAATTAACCTATTTTGATCCATAGGATAAAATAATTGGGATTACTCGTTTTTTGCTTTGGTATTAAGTGTTTTGCGCATTGAGTAAATACATGTTGATTCCCGAGATCCATTGTATTACTGTAGGATCATAGACTTATTATACTCTTCATTTTGATTAGTCCAATTCCACTATAAATGGCTGACAACGAGCCATCTTCTTCTCACAACTTCCTCTACTTTCTTCTATCATCATCTTTTTTATTTGCCCATACAACCTCCGTATGGACACAATAAGGTCTTCTTCTGTTCGTACATGATGCTTGAGATAGAAATGGATGAGATGGTTATGGATATGGAGTGTAAAGAGGAAATGGTCTTCTTCTGTTCATGCAGGATGCTTGACATAGAAATGGACGATAGAATTCAACCAGTACTCTTTTCACGTAAAGATAAATGGTTGATGTTTGAAACTTACGCAATGACGGTAATAAACGCAACGAAGGGCTATCGTCCATTTATAATCAAGCATGCCTGGTGAACAGCCATCTCGCCTTTACACTCCATCTCCTCCATCAAACCCTTCATCTTTTCACTATACCTCGTCTATGACACACAAACACTCCCTCATGTCCTTTTCGATCTCGAAGATGAAAAGATCATTCTATTTCTTATGCAACCATGTGTTGTTATTCACCGCCTCATGGGAATCGGAGTTCCTCTCGGTGTCTTTTAAACTGCGTCATACTTGACTGCAGGTTACAACGACGCCTGCTATGACGACACTCATATCCAGCCCATGATGGCAGAAAATCGGCAACGACAGTAATAAACGCAACGAAGATGGTCGCCCGATGAACTCACAGAAGTTGAAGGGGGAAGCACGCAGATCAAGCGCCACTTCATTGCAAACATCTACGAAGACAATCATATGTATCAGTTTGTAAGAGTGAAGGCAAATCTATCAGTTTGGATCTGTATCTGTATGTACTTCAATATATTTGAATGGCTGGGTCATTTTGAAAATGTCATTCGTTTGAATATGTATGAGATTTAATCTAAAATTTTGCAAGCAGTTTCTGAATTCGATTGAATATGTATCAGATTTATTATAAAATGTCTTCAGATTGAATAAGTATCAGATTTAATCTATAAGTTTGCATGTATTTTCTGAATCAGATTGAATAAGTATCAGATTTAATCTACAATATTTTCAAATTGAATAAGTATCGGACTTAATCTAAAAGTTTGCTCTGTAGACTCGAGGGGTCTCTTAGGAAGACTAAAGGTCCAAATATATCGCCGTTGTGCGCTTTAAGCAATTATGTTAACCATTAAATATTTGCTCACAGCGCACAACGGTTTTATATTTGTTGGTTCTACGTGTTGAGCAATTTTGTTCGTATCTATACTTTTTCCAACACGCTTCCCAACGTTCAAACATTCTTGGGAAAATCATCTGTTTGGTATCAATCTGCTGTAGATTCACGTTCAGTCTTTTGTATATTCACGAGAACTCTGATATAGCATGACGGGGTCTTCGATGTAGCCACAGAGTAACTCTTCTGTATTCTCATCCTCATCAACCAAAACAATTTGATTCAAAGGCGTTGTACTTTGTGCGCATTGAGCAATTCATGTTTTCCATGCATATTGCGCGGTGAGGAATTCTGATAATTACTCGCTTCTATGTAGAATTACAAGGACTCTAGTGGATACACACGTTCTAAATTCTGTAGACTCACATGCACTCTTCTGTTTACTCACGGGCCATTTCACCGTCTTACATGACCAAGAATATTGTGCGGATTAATATTATACGCAAGATGTAAAATTTCTCCATATTTAGATCGTAGTGTGCGTCGAATAAAAACAAGGTGAAGGACACCCCGTTGTGCGGGGTATTAAAACAAGGTGAGTTGGTGGTATTATTACTCATAGCGCACACCCCGTTGTGAGCGTGGGTTAATAGCCATGGTTTGAAGTAATATTCATCTGTGCACATAACGGGTAAAATTATACCACGTTGGGCACGTCGGGTAAAAACATGTTGCAGTGGTTAAATTACACCACGCGCACAATGGTATGTAAAGTTATAATCCACGTGGATTAAATTTTACTCCACGTAGATAAAGATTATACGCCAAATGTAAAATGTCTCCAGATTTAAATCGTTGTGCACGCCGAATAAAAACTTTGCTACGAGAAAAATTTCTCATCGTGCACAATGTGCTATTAATTAGCACGTTGTGCGCGTCGAAAAAAACGTATTAAAAAAGGCGAGTGGAGAGTATTATTATTGCTGGGAGTAATTTTCCTATTAGCATCAATGTTGATCAAGGCCAAAAACTGTTCAGTTTCCTTATTTTGTGCGGAGAATAATTAACCTATTTATCATCACAGTCTAAAATACTTGGGATTACGTGTTTTTCGCTTTGGGATTACGCGATTTGCGCGTTGAGTAAATAAATGTTGATTCCCGAGATCTATTGCATTACTGTAGGATCACGGACTTACTCTTCATTTTGATTGGTCTACCTTCCCTATAAATGGCTGACAATGACCCCTCATCTTCTCACAACTTTCTCTACTTTCTTCTATCATCATCTTCTTTATTTGCCCACACAAACTCCATATGGAAACAATAAGTTCTTCTGATGTTCGTGCTTGCTTGATATAAAAATTGACGATAGCATTCATCCAGTAGTCTTTTCACGTAAAGATAAATGGTTGATGTTAGAAACTTACACAATGATAGTAATAAACGCAACGAAGGGCTGCCGTCCATTTATATAATCAAGCATGCACGATGAAGGACTTCCATATGTAAGCATTTTGCCTTCCACTCCTCGACTATACACTCCATATCCATCTCCATCTCCTCTATACACTCCATCTCCTCCATCAAACCCTTCATCTTTTCATTATTCCTCGTCTATGACGCACAAACACTCCCTTAAACACAACTTGTTATGCAACCCTGTGTTGTTTTACATCGCCTTGGGAATCGGAGTTCCACTTGGTGTCTTTTTACTTGCTTCAGGTTACAACGACGCCTGCAATCGGACTGCCGACTGTCCAATTCACGGTGTCTCCTACAAAGGACAAAGTGCCACTTCAACGTAAACGTCTACGACGGCAATCATTATCAGCAGATCGGGGCAGAAAATCGGCAACGACGTTTATAAGTGCAACGTAGCTGCTGAGAGCATCGCCCATGTGGTACATCACCACAGGGGAATCAGCGTACCAGCCGTTGTGTTTGACCCGGCTACATACTTGACTACAGGTTACAACAACACGACACTTATATCTAGCCTATGATGGCAGAAAATCGACAATGACGGTAATAAACGCAACGAAGATGGTCACCCGATGAACTCACGGAAGTTGAAGGGGGAAGCACACAGATCTAGTGACACTTCATTGCAAACATCTACGAAGACAATCATATGTATCAGTTTGTAAGAGTGAAGGAAAATCTATCAGTTTGGATCTGTATCTGTATGTACTTTAATAAATTTGAATGGGTGGGTCATTTTGAAAATGTCATCTGTTTGAATATGTATCAGAATTAATCTAAAAGTTTACATGTAGTTTCGAATCAGATTGAATATGTATCAGATTTATTATAAAATGTCTTCAGATTGAATAAGAATCAAACTTAATCTAAAAGTTTGCATGTAGGCATGTTTCGGAATCACATTTAGTATGATGAAAATTGGAATGTGATTGATTGACTGTTGGAACAAAAATTATAGCATCTAACAAATATGCTCAAAGCACACAATGGGCAAAATTATTCCCGTGGGGTGCGTTGAGAAAATTTGTTATCTTTGCAACTTTAGATCAACGCGCACAACGGGCATAATTATGCTATTTGTGCACGTTTAACAATTGTTCATAAAATACATCATATGCTCAAAAAGCAAACACCTGGCTTTGCTTGTTGTGCGTGTTGAACAATTATGTTATGGCATTGAAAATTTCTAAATGTGCATGACTTGCTTCATTTGCTGTTTTGCACGGTGATGAAATTTGTATTCCCGTACGGAATTGTCACCGAGCACAACGGGCATAATTTTGCCAGTTGTGCACGTTGAGAAATTTTGTTAGTGGCTATCAGTTTATCTCAACGTCATAAATTAGCCCGTCATTAATCATTAGATCGTGTGAACATCTGGCTGTTATCAATCTGCGGTATATTCTCGATAACATCTCTGTATATTCACGAGCACTGGTCTGTAGATTCACGGGGTCTCTTAGGTTGACTAAATTTCCAAATATATCCCAGTTGTGCGCTTTGAGCAATTTTGTTAACCATTGAAAATTTTCCCACAGCGCACAACGGCCAGATATTTGTTGGTTCTGCACATTGAGTAATTTTATTCAATTCCAATATCGTTTATCATGTGTGATAACATTGTTTGAGTTATATTGTGAAGATTGAAAGCGAGATATGCATTCATGATGTCCATGATACTGTATGCACGAAGCGCCCTGGCCTGTACTCTCCCTTTTCACATACACCGATTTCTTGAAGTGCTCCAATCGGTGATCATCGTGCTATCATTTAGTTCTCGAATAACAGCGGCTTGCTGGTCCCGGATCAAGCTGTTGACGATTGCTCCCCTGAAGAGAAAGTTATCAAGTAAAACCCTGACTTGTCTTCGTTTGGTCACAGTAAAATGTTATCGTTTTTGCTGCTCATAAGATGGTAACTTCTTTTACATATTAGGTAGACGTGTTTACATAGGATATATTCTTGAGATTGAATTTCACACCATGTCGGGCATGATTGTAAATATGTGAATTATAACTGGAAGCCTTATTTCACTTGCACTGAAACAAGACGGGTATGTTCCTTATTACGTGTCGTTTCTTCATGCTTTTATATGTGAAGATAGCTGTTCGAATTAATGTGGAGATACCAGAAAATAAAATTGAGTGGGCAAGTAGCAATTTTGTTTCTCACTAACAAAATTGCTCGTCGCGCACAACATGTCAAAATTATTTATTCTGATCGTGGTGATCAATTGTAGTAACCATTAACAAAATGTCTAAAGGTGCTCAATGGGCAAAACTTATCAATGGGAGTTCGTGGTAAGAAATTTTGTCAGATAATAATATATATGATACATTAACGCTATGCTAACTTGAACTATTTGACACAATAATAATGATACCTTCTCATCGCATAACAATTTGCAACAAAGGTTGATGTTATAAAAAATACTCAGAGCATAAAACCCGCACTAATGTTGTCAGTTTTGCACGTTGAGCAATTTTGTAGGTAAAGACATAGTTACTCAACGCGCAAAACGGGCAATATTACTGCAGTTTTGCGCTCTGTGTAATTGGTATGATACACAACATCCATCCATACCGATGATAACATTTGCACATTTCGGAAGCCATGATAAAATTTCATGCTACCATGTGGTCAATATGTATACAAAAAACATATTACATTGATCAAACGTTATATCTTACAAATACTAAATATCATCAATGGTAGCAATACCCTTACCTTCTACCATCTTACTGAATAACTGCATCCTCCGCTCATAACCAGCCGGCCATCCTTCTGCCACGGCGTCATGTTTTCTTGTCCACACAAGTGAAGTCGGAGGGACGACACCAGTTGGGTCAAGTTTAACGCAAACAAAGTGATTATTGTTCACATGACCCAACGTTATGTGGTGTCTAGAGGATGGGGGTACTGGAGGAGTTCTCAAGGGAAAAAATGTCACACACATCTGAGGTGCAAGCATATGTACTACACAGTCGTAGCATGAGGTAATGACATGTGCCATTTCTGGCATCTGTATCCATTTATCTCGTCCTGCAGGTGCATCAATAAAATATTTCACTGCCTCTAAATTCTCATTATATACAGCCCCATCCATAACATGCCTGTACAAGACGATGTATGTTTCCATCTCACCGAGCAAGTCATATCTGACCTGCATCCATATGGCCTCATCCAGGCCCAATTGAACTGCCACAGCCATGTATCCACAGTTTCCATCTTCTTTCACATCTATAACGCCCACTATAAGGGGTCGTAGATAGTCAGGAAAATCCAACCAAAATGGTATTAGGTATTCGACGGGCAATTCATCATCATAATCATCATTGTGAATTGAATATCTCGTCTTCTTTATTTGAAGTTTCGCACGCCTACTACGTTCCTTCACATGCTTCCTTTTCAATTTAGGCTTCTCCTTCACCGCCGCCTTATGCTCCGCAATCGAATGCAACCATGGAGACTTAACAGGCTTTCTCGTCACTGTAGGCTTCTCCATCTCATCCGAAAGCTGCTCTGAAATCACATCAACCAGTGGAGTAATTTACGTAAGCATGTCATCCATCTTATGCCCCTCGTGCTCATAAAAATACGTAGCCACAACCGTCTCCTCCTCCCGCTCAGCAGTCTGATCATCCACATTATGATCCACCGTCTCCACCGTCGCGTTCAGCTTGCATCAACTCAGCATCCATTGTCTTCTCATCCTCCACATCATCCACAGTCACCTCATCCACCTTCGGCTCCTCATTCACCCCATCTGCATTCTCCCCCTTATCCATCTCAACAGTCTGCTCATCCACAATACATTCCACCGTCCCCATCGTATCCACCAACATCCCAATATGCTCCTCAGTAATCAACCTCCTCGTTTGCCTTCTCCTCATACACATTCGGATCCACATTCTCCTCCACTGCATTAGCCTCCTCCTCCTCCTCCTCCGCATTCTGTACCTCCACATTAAGAGCAACCGTCTCCACCGTCTCCACCGTCTCCACCAACTCACCAATAACAAAATCCCCTACATTCAAATCAGCAGCCACTGCATTCTCAGCCTCATCATCCACATTCACCTCATGCACCCTCGGCTCCACATTCTCCTCTGCTGCATTATCCTCCTCCTCCTCCGCATTCTGCTCCTGCCCTCTAAGAGCCACCTTCTAAGCAGTCTGCTCCATCACATTATGAGCCACCTCCTCATCCTGCCAATAAGCAGCCACTACATTCGCCTCCTCAGACTCATCCCCCTTCTGCACAGTCATAGCATTATCCACATGCTCCACAAGCTTATCACCCACAATTCAAGACGGTGATGCTAACTCCTTCAACTTGTTTACAATACCCACACTCTGCCCCCTCAGTAATCGGTTGCATGCATTATAAATTGATTTGATTGGTGTTTCCTTGAAGGATTTAGTTTCCTTCAGGCCTTTCAAAATTGCTGATGGCCGCACCTTTCTATTTACCAAGTCTTGCAATGCTTCCATCTCCATTCCCTGCAACTTTCCGTCATCGGAATAGCCATCGACATAATTAGCAGCTTGATGGTTGTGCCTACCATCAACGACTGTTAACCTCCCCTCAACGCCATCGCCCACCTGATTACCACGAATTTGAACGGACATCCACACTTGTTGGTTCTAACTGGCCTGTTGGTCTTTTTTACAGGTCGGTGTTCCCTGTATTCCCTGCTTCTTGCACATGCATAGTTAGCAGCAGGAGTCCTATTGGATGATTTACTCATACTCGACGCACTGGTAACAATCACATGCCTCTGTTGTCGCCCGGCGCTCTTTATCCACTGAAAGAGCTCGTCTCTACTATTAAAAAGTTGCATCGTTGTAAAGTTGTCTGTATAATCCATATAAACCTGTATTAAACAATTCATACAACTGATTGGACCTGGAACCAAAAATTTACTGCATTATTGCCGAAAAGATAAATCAATATTGCCTCGAAATTTTTAAGCATCTCCATCAATCTCAACTGTATCTGCATGCATGTAAAATCAAAAAATTTCTACTTATATTTCTACACATTGGAATAAGAATATCAAATAAAATGTACTTAACAGTATATACTTACCAAATCATGATTTCGACAAATTTAGTTTTAAAACCCCCAAATCGATTGCTATCACTTCACCAAATTGTTTTGACAGCAGCAGTTGACAATGTGATGTATCTTTCGAGCCCAGTAATAAAATCAAATCTTTGAAAATTTGGTCTGTGTGCCTTGAACAATCTATCAAAACCTTGCCGTTTGATTTTTCTCCTTGAGCAATTTGTCAAAGGGTATGTCTATGTGCGGTGAGCAGAATTTATCAAAGGGTGAAATCGGGTCATATCAGGTCATATTGGGTCAAAATTTTAACCCGTTGTGCGCTTCGAGTAAATTATGTAGTTTACTTTGCATATTTTACTCAGTACGCACAACGGTTATTATTTTAATTTGATTTGAACCGTTTTACGCGCTGAGTAATCTTACACGGATTGACATCAGTAACGGTAATCTCAGAACGATTTTGCACGGTTGTGCATGCTGAGTAATACAACTCCTCTCTAACCCTTTTTACCTAACGCACAAAACGCGTTCTAACGTAGGACGTTGAGCGAGCTGAGCAAATTTTTATCGATAGCATGGTTTTTATTAGACGAGCACCACATTTCAAATCTTGACTAGTTTTACATGTCGTTGTGCACGGTGAGTACTTTTACTCCCCCTTAACCCACTCAATTATACTTGAATTTTTTTAAATATATTCTATTGGATTACTCATATTCTTATGCTGATGTTAACAACATTATTGATACTAATAAAATTATATAATATCAATGTTATAACTATCATAATTTGAATTAATTAACAGCCTTAAGAAATACTGGATAGATTACGTGTGTTATTAAGCATACAAAATTTAGTATATATCTGTTTGTACCAGTTCACCAAATAGTTAGTATGAGGCAAACTTGATTAGTAGGTCTATCGTTGAGCATAACTTATAGTGAATTGAGTGTGCGCGGTGCAATTTTGTTTCTTACTAACAAAATTGCTCAACGTGCCCAACATGCCAACATTATACTTGATGAGCACATTGAGCAAATTTATAACCAATAACATAATTTCTCCAGTCGCACAACGGCAAAACTTATCGCTGGTAGTGTTCGGTGAGCAATTTTGGTGTACAATAGGAATACACTATGCTAAATTGAAATATCTGATACCATAACATTGATATATTCACATCGCTTAACAATTTGTTGTTTTGCGTGTGTTACAGAAAATTACTTATTGCGCAAACCGGCACTACTAATATTGCCTATTTTGCGCGTTGAGTAATTTTGACTGTACGGAAATATTTAATGAACGAATAAACCCGACATTATTAGTGACGGTTTTTTTCTCTCTGAGTAATTTCTTATGAACATATGGGTTTACCCATAGCATAAAACAATCTCGGCGACGCAATTCCGTATTACATATCTAATACACTATTGTTACGCCTATTTGACCGAGACCCGCAAAGCACGAGCCCAAGAGCCCGACTACTGGTCAAAAGCCCATCTGCGTCCTCAAAGCCCATTCGACAAAGGCCCTACAAGGGACCCTCTCAAACGTCGATCCGACCCGGCCCCAATAACCCGTTGGTCGCTCGCCCACTCCTGCGAAAACCACTCCCCCGGATGCGCGACTACTAAATGGCGATAATGGGGAGGTGCTGGCATGGCGGAGAGAGCGGCGGCGAGGGGGGACTGATGGGGCACGATCAATGGCGGGCGTGGGACGTGGGCCGGAGGCAATCAAGCGGGAGCTCTATAAAAGGGCCAGGAAGACGAAGAAGAAAGGGACCGCATCTCAGGTAACAAAACCTAAGGTACTCCATCAACGACCTCGTTCCCCCAATTCATCTCCTTCCTCCCCCGCTCGCGCCGAGAGACGCCGTCACGATCTCCTCACGAGTCGGACCGTCTCCGCCGGGCCTCCTTTCTCAGATCTCTATCTGACTTAGGCATCGGAGGGGATTTGGCCGGAACCAAGGTCCGGCCCCCTGACGAGCGTTCTCGTCTGCGCAGGTGGACAACAGATCAACGGGCCGAGGCTACCCCTCGCCCCTCTCTGACCACTCGATCAATCGGACAGTGAGGCTTCCCCTCACCGTCAGCCTGCCATGGCCGAACACGTCCTACCGAGGCCGAGCATCCTAATCGAGTCCGAGACTCACCTTCGCCACCCGTCGGCCGAGCATCTACCCGGGCGACTGAGGCTACCCCTCGTCCCCCTTCCAGCCGAGGCCGAGCATTCCTGTCCGAGGACGAGCGTCTCAACCCGGGCCGAGGCTACCCCTCGCCCCTTCTACACCGATTCGAAGCCTCCGAGGGACCCGAAGCAGGTCCCTCGACCACGTTGACCGGGTTCTCCACGGTCAACGCTTTGTAGTGAGAAAACACTCTGAAACATCTGGCGCCGTCTGTGGGAACGAGAAACCGTCCCACGAAGAAGCAAACCACACCAACAATGGCACGAGCCAGCAATGGAAGGAAGCGCATGCCCCCCATCCCGGAGGAGGGGAATGACACAACAAACGGTAATCCCGAGGACACGCCCGTCAGTGGCCACCCCACCCTCTCCACCGAAGAAACCGGCGGCTCAGAACTGGCCACGCAGTGACAGCTCCGCGCCCTGGCTCAGGAGACCAACGCGAGCCTCCAGACGTTGGTCGCAACGGTGCAGCAGCTCGTCGGCCCTGCGCCACCCAACGGAGGCACGTTGGACGACAGCCATCGATGGGCGGGGGGTCCCCCACACTTGCGGTCCGCCGTGGTCGACGACCACGGGACCCGGAAACCGAACACGGAGCGTCGGTTCACGCTGTCCGGCTCTCGTCAGGCGAGGTCACGCGCCTCCTCACCCGATCGTGAAAGGAGCCGAAGAGAGACCGAATGGACGGACGGCGAATCGAGGACGGCCTCGTCTCATCGATCGTGGTCGTCCCGCCGCAGGAGAAGCGAACAACACCACTCGAGAGACCGATCGCGGCGGAGCAGGAGCTCCCGCAGGAGGAGTCGGGAACGTCGGGACAGCCCGGCCCCCAGCGTGGCGAAGGCTGCGGAGCCAGCCCCGCTGGCACCGGTGGTACCTCCACCCCGGTCGATCCAGAGGCAGGCGAGTACCGCATCCCCGGAGGCATCCACGGAGATCGATGCCCCTTGTTACAGAGAATAACCGACGCACGGGTCCCCTCCCGATTCCGGATCCCGGTGCTGGGAAAGTACGATGGAATAGGAGACCCGGCACACCATGTGATGGACTACGAGGGGGACATGGCCTTCCAGGGAGCTGACGATGACCTGCTTTGCCGGGGCTTCTATTCTACTCTCAGGGGAGCGGCGAGGATCTGGTACCACAGCTTGCCCGGCCGCTCCATCGACAGCTTCGAACAACTCGCCCAGTTGTTCTGCAAACAGTTCATGGCAGGGAGACTGATCAAACCTGGTGCTGAACATCTGTTCAATATAGTGCAAGGTCCGGCCGAGCCACTCCGACAGTTCATGCGCCGCTTCAATGCAGAAAGGCTAAACGTGAACAACCCACCCGACCTGGTGGTCCAGACGGCTCTTAAGAAAGGGCTTCGCCACAGGGGCCTCAAGAAGTCCCTACACAACGACCCCCCAAAGGACCTCCCCGGGATCATGGCAAGGGCCGAACGCTTCATGCTGACCGAGGAGGCCTTGGCCGAGGATGCAGGAAAAGCCGCTCGAGGGACCAAGCGTGGCGACGGCGGACGAGCTAGCCCCGAAGGGTACCGGACCGAGAAGAGGCAGAGGAACAGGCAGCGGGGAGAAAGCGCGAGGGACACCACCCCAGACGCCATTCTCGCCCAAGTACAGAAGGAAGAGCGAGCTGATCGCCCCCCACCGAAGGCTAAAAGAGGCGGGAAGAACCGGGAGAAGTACTGTAAGTACCATAAGGACGATGGTCATGACACGGAAGATTGCTGGCATTTGAAGAAGGACATTGAGAAGCTGATGAGCCGAGGGAACGCCGGGAATCAGGCCGACGAGCCGGCCCATGGAGAAGGGACCTCCACGCAGCCGGACAAGGGGAAGAATATCAACACCATCCAAGGCCCCCTCCGCATCATGAAGTGAGCAGGCAACGTCCCTCCCCCCGGTGGCAGCCTAAGTATGAGGGAGTTATCTAGTTTTACATCCCACCGTTTAGCTTCATTTCCTTTTTTCCGTTTCCTCCAAATGTACCGGTCCGACAGGACTCGTGAGAGTACAAACGCATTCTTTTTATTGTCTCGATTTAAAATCCCGACGGAGTGGACATGTCGCCAATAACGCAAAAGGCCGGGGACCGCCGCCTCACTGGAGGAGGAAGAGGAGCTTTGCCCTCGCCGACCGTCTCCGGCACTCATAAGTCTGGGGGCAAATCCCCCAGCAGACGCGGACGCTGACCGGTCCTAAGCCGAGGAGCTTGGCCCTCGCCGACCGACTCCAGTGCTCATAAGTCTGGGGCGATTCCCACAGCAGGCACGGGCGCCGACCGGTCCTAAGCCGGGAAGCTCTGCCCTCGCCGACCGACTCCAGTGCCCGTAAGTCTGGGGGCAATTCCCCCAGCAGGCACGGACGCCGACCGGTCCTAAGCCGAGGAGCTTGGCCCTCGCCGACCGAGTCCAGAGCTCATAAGTCTGGGGGCAATTCCCCCAGCAGGCACAGACGCTGACCGGTCCTAAGCCGAGGAGCTTTGCCCTCGCCGACCGACTCCAGTGCTCATAAGTCTGTGGGCAATTCCCCCAGCAGGCACGGACGCCGACCGGTCCTAAGCCGAGGAGATTTACCCTCGCCGACCAACTCCAGCGCTCATAAGTCTGGGGGCAATTCCCCCAGCAAGCACGGACTCCGACCGGTCTTAAGTCGAGGAGCTTCGCCCTCGCTGACCGACTCCCGCGCCCCTAAGTCTGGGGAGAATCCCCCCAGCCAACTCCAGCTTCGTCCATTCCTAAGCCGAGAACAAGGCGACAACGCAAAGTACACAAGAAGTCCAAGTAAGTCGATTTCGTTTATAATAGCTAACCAGAGTACAAAAATGCGTCTTATTTACAGGGGATCAAGGCGAAGGAAACACCCTACAAACAATCTACTCACGACGAATGACAGAGTTCTTCGCCTACGGAAGCTAGATCGACACCGACAGAGCAAAATTGGCTGACAAAAGACCCGAAGTAGGTAGCCCAAGCTAGCAGCCATGCAACCAGCAATTATGAGCCATGGAGCCGGTGACGACCCCGAAGGAGATAGCGGGGGCCAGGGATCCATTTCAAGTAGACTGGCCCAAAGCGAAGCGGATGCTTAAAAATTTGACGATAAGGCTGGGAGGGACGGCTTAGGGAGCCCGAGCTCGGGAGGACACATCCTCGGGCACCTCGCCCTGCTCGGAGCGAGGGGACTCGACTGGCGGAGGGGCTTGCCGGACACGCTCCGCACATTCCCTGAAGGAAGACTGGACGACTTCGACGATCCGGGGGGCGATGATATCTATATACTTACAGAAGGCCTCCCTGAGAACCTCGAAGATCTTCTTCCCCAGGGTCTCGACGACGCCCTTCTCCACCTCCTCCGCAAGCCGCATTACCTGACGCCGGTCCGACAGTTCCCTCTGAACCTCCTCCCTCTCCAGACGGAACGACTCCGCCGCTTCCTCAGCCGACTGATGAGCATCCCCCAGCTTCCCCTCGAGGTCACCCACTTGTCCCTCCAATGCAGCCACACGGAGGGCGAGGCACCGAGACTCCATCTGGGCCTCCATCATGGCCACCTCGGCCGCCCCGGCCTGCTCCTGAGCCCTCATGGAGGACTCCTCCAGCTCCCTCAAGCGGACGGCTCGACACTGCAACTCCCCAGCGAGCGCTGAACCCTGAAAAGACGAGACATGGGCTAAGAAGAGGATAAAGAGAAAGAGAGGATAGCAAAATAACCGAACCTGTTGGAGGATCCAGACCAAGGAATCCGACATCTTGTCGGCCGGGACCTTCTTGAGGAGGCTGCGGTCCCGGGGAGGGACGGAGACCTCGGCAACCTGCTGGGCCACGGCTCGGTCAGCAAACATCGAACTCCCAGGGACGACAATCGAAGCCAAGTCACTCGCCAACAAGGCCCCGACCCCTGGTGATACGGGCAAAGACGCTGCGAGGGGGGTGGCTGGCAAAGCTATCGAAGGATCTCCGGCGGACGCCACGGGAAGCGCGGAACTTTTCGGACCGGATGGATCCACGTCCTCCTTCCTCTTCTTTCCACCATGGGGCTCCAAAGGCGCTGGAGGGGAACGCTTCCGCCTCGCCCCATCCTCACCCCCCGGAAGGGGATCGCCAGAAGAAGAGGCGGGAGGCACGGCCACCACCTTACCCACGGAAGGCTCGGCTCGGCGCACTTCCTCCTCAACGGTCCTCCGAGGCGCCCTTCCAGAGGTACTACCTCGGCTCCGAGCGGCTCCACGACGGATCAGCTCATCGACGTCACGGACGAATTCGCGGCCAGCCATCCCTGTAAAGGAGACTGAAATCAGGATGAGTCATAGGGCGATCCGGGAATGAAAAAGCGACCTACCCGGAGACCACAAGACGGCCTTCAGGAGCAGGTCGTCCAACAAAGACCAGATGGACTTCGTCTCCAAAGGAAGAGCCAACAGAAGCGCAGCGGCTGCCCGGTCGGTGTCTGAGAGAACTAACGACGGGCGGAGATGGACAGAACTGCCCCAGCTTGTTAGAATCTGGGCCTCCCCCAAGAAGACCACGAAAACATAATCCGAGTCCCAATCCCCTGACCAGCGGGGTAACCCGATCAGGCATTCCCTCCTCGAACGAGCTCGGAGTAGCAGCCATGACCCCGGACCGACCGTCTGGACCTGGTAAAAGTGGAAGAGAAGGGGGAGAGTCGGCTCCAGACCACAGGAGCAGCAGAGCGTTACGAAGCCCGTCAGTACCGCGATCGAACACGGGGTGAACTGACACAGGGACACTGTGAAATGTTCCATGACCTGGATGAAGAAGGGATGGAGCGGGAAGCGAAGACCCAGGCGGAACATCTCGACGTAGACGCCGACCTCATTGCTCCTCGGAAGGCAAATCCGCTCGTCGACAAATGGAACCCGAACCTCGTATGGGAAGCAGAGATATCTCTCCCGGATCTCCGCGGCCACCGAAGGAGAGGTCCTCGACGGCGTACGGAGGACAACCGGGGGCACATTAAGCCGTACGGTAGCCGACGCCACGTCATCACGGGCGTAGTCTGGAAAAAGCTTCTCCTTCCCCTTATCTTGAAGAGAACGACTCCCGGCGGGGGAACCTGACTCCCCTAGCCGGGGTTCACCCCGCCTGGACTCCGGAGGACCCCTCGTCCTCCGGCCAGAACCGCCTATCCTAAGAGCAGCCATGAGATGAAAGCAAGAGAGGAATTACCTATTTTCAACCAGACTGGAGAAGGCAAAAAAGCGAAGACGGCGGGGAACTCCGAGTTGCTGAAAGCTTTGAATACCGGGAGGAGCGAAGGAGAAGTGGAGATCAACACAACTGGGGATCTTATACGCCAGGTGAGAATTCAAAGCGCCTGACAAGAACGCGTGGCGAGGCTCGAAGAGTCGGCGGCGTTCCGAAATTGGCGCCAGTTGAAGTCCAATCGATCCGCCTCATCATGACCTGCATTTATGGCCTCGCCTCGATTGAAGCACCGCTCGGAATCCCAGGAGACTCAACGGGTGATCTGAGCGAGCCGAGGCTGATCGACCCCACCAACGGCGGCTCACGAACCCTTCGGCTTCTCGAACTTAAGGCGACTCCGCGAGCGGCAGGGATAAGCTTGCCGCTACACGTGGCAGCATCTGAAGGCCGACGGCGCATCGGCACCCGCGCCTTAAAAATATCAAACGGGCCAACTCATGATGACGACTAATAAACGAGTCGGTATCGACTGGCGAGCTCGTCAAAATCGGCAGAGGTCACATCGGCCGAGCCGAACCGGCCGAGGCCGATCAACCCGACCGATGGGGGCAATTGTTACGCCTATTTGACCGAGACCCGCAAAGCACGAGCCCAAGAGCCCGACTACTGGTCAAAAGCCCATCTACGTCCTCAAAGCCCATTCGACAAAGGCCCTACAAGGGACCCTCTCGAACGTCGATCCGACCCGGCCCCAATAACCCGTTGGTCGCTCGCCCACTCCTGCGAAAACCACTCCCCCGGATGCGCGACTACTAAATGGCGATAATGGGGAGGTGCTAGCATGGCGGAGAGAGCGGCGGCGAGGGGGGACTGATGGGGCACGATTAATGGTGGGCGTGGGACGTGGGCCGGAGGCAATCAAGCGGGAGCTCTATAAAAGGGCCAGGAAGACGACGAAGAAAGGGACCGCATCTCAGGTAACAAAACCTAAGGTACTCCATCAACGACCTCGTTCCCCCAATTCATCTCCTTCCTCCCCCGCTCGCGCCGAGAGACGCCGTCACGATCTCCTCACGAGTCAGACCGTCTCCGCCGGGCCTCCTTTCTCAGATCTCTATCTGACTTAGGCATCGGAGGGGATTTGGCCGGAACCAAGGTCCGGCCCCCTGACGAGTGTTCTCGTCTACGCAGGTGGACAACAGATCAACGGGCCGAGGCTACCCCTCGCCCCTCTCCGACCACTCGATCAACCGGACAGTGAGGCTTCCCCTCACCGTCAGCCTGCCGTGGCCGAACACGTCCTACCGAGGCCGAGCATCCTAATCGAGTCCGAGACTCACCTTCGCCACCCGTCGGCCGAGCATCTACCCGGGCAACTGAGGCTACCCCTCGTCCCCCTTCCAGCCGAGGCCGAGCATTCCTGTCCGAGGACGAGCGTCTCAACCAGGGCCGAGGCTACCCCTCGCCCCTTCTACACCAATTCGAAGCCTCCGAGGGACCCGAAGCAGGTCCCTCGACCACGTTGACCGGGTTCTCCACGGTCAACGCTTTGTAGTGAGAAAACACTCTGAAACATCTATGATAGACTATGCTCCATTGAACTATATGATACAATAACAATGATACACTATGATACAGTGAACTATATGACACAATAACAAAGATACATTCAAATCTCTGAACAATTTGGAGTTTTCTCCGATGTTAAAGCAAATTACTCAGAGCGCAAAACCGGCACTTATATTGATAGGTTTGCGCTTGAGCAATTTTATAGGTAGACATATTTACTCAACACGCAAAATGGTCAATATTACTACTATTTTGCGATCTGAATAATTGATATGATACACCACAGCAAGCCATACAGATGATGACATTTGCATATTTTGACAGACATCATAAAATTTCATGTTACCAATCTATCAATAAGAAATAAACAATCCATATTACAATGATACAACGTTTTATCCTATAATATTTTTATAACTTCAACGGTTGCAATATCGTGACCAAATACTATTGACTGGAATTGATGCATCCTATCCTCATAAGCAGCCGGCCATCCTTCTGACACATCGGAATGGTATCTTAGCCACATACTTGAAGTCGGAGGGATATGAACAGATGGGGCAAGTTTAACAATAACAAAGTGATTATACTTCACATGACCCAACGTTATGTGGCGTCTGGAGGATAGGGGTACTAGAGGAGTTCTTAAAGGAAAATATGTCACACACTGATGAGGTGTAAGAATATGTACTACACAGTCGTAGCATGAGGCAATGACATGTGCCATTTCTGGCAGCTGCATCCACTATTTAGCTTTTGGACGGTCTAACAAATGGCCCAGTGCCACTACATTCTTTTTAAATTCCACGTCACCCATAACTTGCAGGTACAAGCCGTTGTGGTTCTTCATCTCTTCTCGTAAGTCATATTTGACCTGCATCCATTCGTCCTCATCCATGCCCAATTAAGCTGCCACAGCCCTATATCCACATTTTCCATCTGCTTTCACATCTACGACGTGCACTATAAGGGGTCGTAGACACTCAGGACAAGCGTTCCAATAATGTATTCTTATGTCGGTAGCCAAGTCCTCATCATTATCATCATGTGGAATTGATTGTTTCGGCTTCTTCATTGTATGTTTCCACAACGGTCTACTTCTTCCCTTACCCGGCTTACACTTCAATGTAGGCTTATCCGTCATCTCAGCATGCTGCTTGGCAATCACCACAAACAGTGTAGAAATTTGCAGACGTATACCCTTATGCTCCTTCTCAAAATCCTTCGCCACTGCATTATCATCCTCCTCCATCTCAGCAGTCTGCTCCGCCTCATTATGATCCACCTTATCATCATCCCCATCAATCTTCCCAGTATGATTCTCCTCCTGCAACTCAGCAGGCACTGCATTCTCTGAAAACGCCTCCCCCACCTTCTGATCCTCCACCTCATTATTCAAAGCCTTCACATGCTCATCACCCACAATTTTATCAGCTGATGCTAACTCCTTCAACTGTTTTACAATACCAACCTTCTTCCCCCGTTGTAACCGGTTTCGTGCATTATAAATTGCTTTTATTGAGGTTGCACTGAAGTTTTTATTTTCCTTTAGTACTTTCAAAATTTCAGCTGGTCGAACCTTGCTATTTGCCAAGTCACGCATTGTTTCCATCTACATTCCCTGCAACGTCCCTTCATCGGAAAGGCCATCGACATATTTAGCTGCTTCATGGTTATGCCTGCCACAAACGACTGTTAACTTCCACTCCTCAACACCCACGCCTACCATATAACCACGCAATGAGAACGAACATGAACACTTCTTGGTTTTAACAGGCCTGGTGGTCTTCTTTAACATTCCGTGTCCCCTATATTCACCGCTTCTTTCACATGCAAAGTACACAGCATTATGCCCTTTGGCCATTTTACTTAATCTCCCCAAACGTGTAACAATCACATGCCCATGTCTTAGCCCGACATTCTTTATCCACTAAAACAGCTCTTTTCTATCCTTAAACAGTTGCTTGGTGGTAAAGTCGTTTGTAAAATCCATATTATCATGTATCAAACAATTCATAACCTGATCCTCAAAGATTTAATGTATTATTGCCGAGAAGATAAATCAATATTACCTTGGATTTTTGTACCATCTCCATCAATCTCAACCGTGGATGCATGCATGTAAAATCAAAATAAGAATGGCAACTAACATGTACTTAAAACTATAGACTTACCAAAGATTCGATTTCGGAAAGTTTAGGTCAAAACCCCCTAAATCGATTGATCTCGATTCAACACTTTGTTTAATCGCAGCAGTTGACTATGTGATGTATCTTTCGTGCAATGAAATAAAAATCAAATTTTTTGGAATTCGGTCTGGGCGACTTGAGCAATCTTTGAAAAAACTTGCCATTTGATATTCCGCCTTGAGCAATCTGTGGAATTGGCTGTCAATTCGCTGCGAGCAGAAGTTATCACAGGGCAATTTCGTGTCCTATCGGGTCATAACGATTAACGGGTCCACAGTAATTTACCTGTTGTATGGGTTGAGTAAACAAGTTTAGTTTGAAATATTACTAACAAATAACCCGTCCTTATGTGCACATGGACTTGATCAAAATGGTTGTGTGCGGTGAGCAATTCTGAGTTTTGAATGGTTGTGTGCGGTCGAAATTCTGAGTTTTATTGGTTTTGTGCGGTGAGCAATTCTGAGTTCAAAATAGTTGTGGGTGGTGCGCAATTCTGAGTTTTGAGTCGTTTTGTGCGGTGTTCAAGGATGAGTTTTGGGTGGTTATGTGCCGTGAGCAATTCTGAGTTTTAAGTGGTTGTGTGCGCGAAGCAACCAGCTAGATGGTTCATAGGAGAAGAACATTTACCTTTTTGCCATCCCATTGTTCGTGATGAGTAATTTACAATATGAAACAATATTTTTACTCATCCGTATATACAAAGGCATCATAACAGCTTTCATATGCGAACAGTTTTGTGACGTTAGACGCAAAAACTTCCGAGATAGAGGTTGATCAACAGAAATTATTCTAATTCGCTAATCTATAGAGACTATAAGAGTTCCTGCTTAGATTAAACGAAGATCCTTGTAACGACCACTTTTCGTTGTACGTTGTTCGTGCACGTGCTTTTGGCCGTGCACGTGTTTATTTTAGACTTTGTTTGTTTGTGAACACTTTAGTGTGATATGCCGTTGTGAACGTCTCTGAGAGTATTAAATAGTGGGACTAATTTGGAACGACGTTTCTCGAGTCGTTTTCCCACAATTTAATCTTATTCGTTGAGACGTTGTGATTCTCACTTTTGACGGGAGACGTTTCTATTTTTAGTTTCGTCGTCCGATGTCGAAATTGAGATCCGTCTTCTTAGTTAGCTCACTTTCACTGTCACGATCACCACGATATTTATTTTATAATTTTTGGAGCTCATTTGACCACTTTTATATTTTTAGCAAGGTTTATAATATTTTTAATAATTAAGCTTTAAATTATTTTCGGCCAAATAAAATTTATTTGAGTTTCAAATGTTTTAAATAATTTTTGAGCCAAATCTCAGCCCCTATCTTGGCCTCACCCAATCCCTATGTGATTAGGAAGAGTGGATTTAAATTTTAAATTATTTTAAACCCCTAATTCCGTTAGGATTAGCCCTAGACCTAGTCAACCCCTCTACACTATATAAACAACCTTTAGGAAGACCTATTTTCGCAAGAAAATAACCCTAGCCGCTTCCAAAACCCAAATTTGACGTTGCGACGAATCGTCGCAACGTTGCGACAAACATCAGCCGCACGACCGATGAAACAGCCCTCGTTCCCCCGCCCTGACAGACGCCCAAGCACGCACCAAGCCTCGCACAGCCACCCGCTCTGTCCCCCGCTCCGACCGAGAGGATCTCTCGATCAGACCGAGAGACCCACCCGCTCCACACGCCCGCTCCGTACCGCACCGACCCCCGCTCTGTCGCCCCGCTCCGCCCGTGTCTGACCGAGGCCATCGCCCGCACCGACCGAAGGCTGCAACGTTGCAATGGTTGCAACGTTGCAACGACCCGCCCAAGCGCCCGACCGGCGCTGTCTCCCGCTCTGACCGAAGCAAGGCCCCGCACCAAGCACTCCCCCACACCGCTTCACACCCCAAGCGTTGCACAAGCCCGTTCCCCCGCACCGACCGATGGAAACTCCCGCATCGAGGCCGTCTGACCGAGAGCCATTCGTCGCAACCCCGCACCCGTCGCACCACTTGCCACCGTGGGCCTCCCAAGTTCTCCAGAGGCATTGTGGGTCCCCCATAGGTCCCTAAGACTACGGTGGGCCCCACCTAGGTGCTTTCTCTCCGACGATTTGACGCGTGCGACGTTGCGACACGTCGTAGCCTGTCATCGCACGTGCTAGCTTTGGAATCTGGAATCGTTGCTCCGGTTGAGGCTCTGAACTTTCCAGCGAGGAATCTATATTGGAATCAGGACTTGGAGCGAGTTCTCTTATTCCAACCCCTGGCGTCGCTACCCGACGCCAGTGTAGCTTTCGCGTCGTGTTGAGGTAACGCGTTGCACCCCTAGGACCCCCAACCCATTGCCTGCTAATCAAGACTAAAATCAGTATTTTTAAAATTTTTTAAATGTTTTAAATTCACTAATCAAGATTAATAATATGGACTTTAGGCCGGTGGACTTGTGCACGTAGGATAAATGTGATTCTGGACTCTCTTGGACGGTGTTTCTCAGACGTTGTACTTGCAGGCAAGTGAAACTTGCCAACTCTTGTGTAGGGCCATGTTTTTAGGCCACTTCCTTACTTTTAGCGTAAAAGAGACTAGTCAGTGAAATGATAGCTGGCTAGACGCCTACTTGATCTAGTTTGACAATGAAACTAGATCCGTCACCTAAATGGATCTAGCTTGACAACGAAGCTAGATCCAACTCTTTAAACTTGTTAATCATGCATACTAAACTGTCACGTTTAATTTCCTTATCTGTACGCACTTTTAACTGCCATGCATTGCATTCTACATGTCATCCAAGTTGATTGTTGCATTCGTAGCACACGCTACAATACTTGTACTTGTACTCCTTGAATACTACTTCCTGGGAACGGGCCTCATGTGTTGGTCAAAAGCCAATGCCCGGTTTCCTTGTCCGGCTAGGTGCACCCCTATGCCATACTTGTTAAAAACACTTCTTGGCTCGTGATCCAGAAGCGAGCATTACCGTTCGGGGGTAAGGCCCTGGCTCGATACACGTGGAGGGGTAGGGATAAACGATCACCTGAGCTTAGGAGTGGCCCGATCAGTCACTCTAGCCAGAAGGCAGAATCTCTGTGCACGAGGTGCTTACTTTACTTGTCTTGCACTAGTGAGTGTTATTTGTATAATTCGTCATCCATGCCATGCTCGTACTTTACTTTACTTGTTGCACTCATACCTTAAACTGCCATGCCATTGCATTCATGCTAGAACTGCTAGGTTGCTTTATTTACTTCCAGTTTCCTTGCACAAGTCTCTTGTAGACTTGCTGACATGTGCCCCTTGCTCTTTTGGGTGTCACATGTTAAACCCTGAGCCAGAGACCGTTGCTGCGTACGTGATGTTTTGCTGACGCTGAGCCTGAGTCCATGACTGTCCAGGAAGAGTTTCGTGGACACCGGTGACCTTTCTTGGTGACTTTGTTGAGCTTTCTTTGTTTTAGGTTTTGTTGTTAGTTGTCGGTGCGTAGCACCTTTGTTTTGTACGTTGTACTTTTGTTGGCCATGTTTGGGCCTTTAGACTCTTTTCTTTTAGCCTGGTGGCTTTTTCTGTGATGTTGAAACTTATTTTATGGATATTCTGAGATATCTCTTTTATCTCATTTCATTATTATTATCTTTGTTCGTTCGCGTTGCAAGGACCTGCAGTTTTAAATTTGATTGACGCTTATCGGACTTGCAGCTTTGCAGCTTCAAGTCTGAGCGGACCTTCTCACGCTTCGCCTCCATATTTTTGGGAAGCGGGGCATGACAATCCTTAAGGCATAGCAAAAGATTTGTGTCATTGGGGTGCCCCTAAAATAGTCGACTGCAGACGCATTGCATCGTACAGTTGGTAAGCCATTAATTGATGCTAATTAATTTGGTATTTATTCATAATTTCAGAAATTGATTGCTGCAATGTACCGTTGGTCAATTAATGCATAGCAATTATGAAGATTGAGATGGACTTGATACACATTGAGGGAATCTTTGATGAAGCGGACAAAGAAGCAAAGGTTAGAATTTATTTCGCTTTGTTAACAGATTAATTTACTAGAAAATAAAGGAAAACATTTAGTGACTATGTTGGTATGTGGTACTTAATTCAGTGTATTGTCGAAGGATCAGAGGTTAATGAAGATTATACAAATAAGTTCACAACAAATAAAATTTTCGCCAGCATAGAAGAGCTTGGTAAATGGGTAAAAGCGGTCGGTTTGAAAACAGGGAATGTGGTTGTTACAAAATCATCTAATATGAGTATGAAGGGCAATAGGGTCCCAACTTATTATTTTTGTTATGAAAGAAGTGTGACATATCGGCCACATAGGCCGAATATATCGGCCAAAAAAGCAACTTGAAGCAAGAAGTGTTCATGTCCCTTCTACTTGATGGCTAATGGGGTACCAATAGTTAAGTGGATTTGACACAACCATAAACCCGCAATATACATCGAGCAACATCCAGTTGACAGGAGGTTAGGAGGGGGAGATGGACACAGTGAGAGACTTGTCAAACAAATTGCTTAGGCCAAGGGAAATCTTGAAATGCCTGAAGGAAAATGATAATGCAACATCTACCACAATCAACACTATATAAAAAGCCAGACAGAGGATGAAGGCAGGGGAAATGGCTGGGAGAGCAGAAAAGCATCTCCTCATTAATCTATTGAGAGAGCGTAATTACATTGTGTAGCATGAAGTGGCAGAAGAGACAAATGCAGTGATGAATATATTTTGGGCACATCCGTAGTCGGTTGCTTTATTACGAAGATTTCCGGAGATTCTGGTTATGGACTGTGCGTTGAAGCCCAACCACAACAGGCCACCATTGATGGAGATGGATGAGGTGACATCCACAGATATTCTGTTCGCAGCTGCATTTTGTTACATGGCGTCCGTACGGGAGGATAACTACTTGTGGGCCTTGGAGAAGTTGAGCTCATTGCTACATGGATACAGGATGCCACGTGTAATTTTGACAGCACTGGAGCTAGCACTTATGAATGCCATTGGCCATGTATTTCCCTCTGCGGTGCACCAATTATGTAGAATGCACATATCCAAAAATATTGCCAAAAAATTTCAGCCCTTTTTTGAAGATCACAAAAAATGGTTAGGTTTCATCTCTAGCTGGAATTTATTGGTGGGGGCATGCAAGGAGGAGGAGTATGTTGTAAAACTAAAGGCATTGAAGACAGAGTACAAAGATTACACAAGGGCCGTAAGTTATGTGAAGACATCTTGGCTGGACAAGTACAAGGAGAAGTTTATTTCTGTATGGACAGATAGCAATCTGCACTTTGGAAATGTCAGTACCAACAGAGCGCATACCAAAAGAGCCCAGACTGAACATTCTAAGCTTAAAAAGGCATTGGGTTCATCGGCCTGCAGTATCTCCACTTCTTGGACAACCATACATGAATCATTAGAGGGGAAGCATATCGAGATCAAGGCCTCATTCGAGAAATCAAAAATCTTGTTGCAACATAAAGAGCATGTGTTCTTGTTCAGGGAGCTGATAGGATTTACATCCGCTGCGGCATTGAAGATAATGTCTGTGGAAGCTGATAAATCAGACTCTATGGGGAAGGACCAATACACAGGTGATTGTCTAGCAAGAATGATTTATGGAGTACCATGTGCCAATGAGATTGGCGAATTCACAAGGGAAAATCGCCTCATTCCCTTAGATGTCGTAAATGCTCATTGGAAGAAGCTAGGCACATGGGAAAATCACAGGGGAAAATCACAGGGGAAAATCGCCTCATTGCCGCCTGATAAACATGATTCCCTATAAATAAATAGAATGATGCAAAAAAGGTGTCACCGATCTAATTGATTGGGTGCTATGCCAAGCCACGTAAAGCTGGAAAGAACAGGGGACACATGGGCATTTACTTTCCATGTGCTTTACACACCGCTTATGTTTTGCACCTGATCTATTATATCAGTTTCCCCTTAATAAACATGATTCCCTATCAATAAAGAGAATGATGCCGAAATGGTGTCACCCGGTCTAATTGATTGGGTTCCGTGCCAAGCCACGTAAAGCTGGAAGGAACATAGATCACATGGGCATTTACTTTCCATGTGGTTTACACACCGCTTGTGTCTTGCACCTGATCTATTATATCAGTTGCCCCCTGATAAACATGATTCCCTTTCAATAAAGAGAATGATGCCGAAAAGGTGTCACCCGATTTAATTGATTGGGTGCCATGCCAAGCCACGTAAACCTGGAAAGAACAGCGACCACATGGGCATTTACTTTCCATGTGGTTTACACACCGCTTGTGTCTTGTACCTGATCTATTATATCAGTTGCCCCCTGATAAACATGATTCCCTATCAATAAAGAGAATGATGCCGAAAAGGTGTCACCCGATCTAATTGATTGTGTGACGTGCTAAGCCACGTAAAGATGGAAAGAACAGCGACCACATGAGCATTTACTTTACATGTGGTTTACACACCACTTGTGTCTTGCACCTGATCTATTATATCAATTGCCCCCTGATAAACATGATTCCCTATCAATAAAGAGAATGCTGCCGAAAAGTGTCAGCCGATCTAATTGATTGGGTCTCGTTCTAAGCCACGAACAGCTAGAAAGAACAGCGACCACATGTGCATTTACTTTCCATGTGATTTACACACCGCTTGTATCTTGCACCTGATCTATTATATCAGTTGCCCTTGCTAAACTTGATTCCCTATAAATAAAGAGAATGATACCGAAAAGGGGGTCACCTGATCTAATAGATCGGGTGCCGTGCCAAGCCATGAAAAGCTGGAAAGAACATGGACCACATGGGCATTTACTTTCCATGTGGTTTACACACCACTTGTGTCTTGCACCAGATCTAGTAAATCAGTTGCCCCCTGATAAACATGATTCCCTATCAATAAAGAGAATGATGTCGAAAAGGTGTCACCCGATCTAATTGATCGGGTGCCGGATAAACATGATTCTCTATCAATAAATAGAATGATGCAGAAAATGTGTCACCTGGTGTAGTTTATTGGGTGTCGTGCCAAGCCACGTAAAGCTGGAAAGAACAGGGGCCACATGGGCATTTACTTTCAATGTGGTTTACACACCGCTTGTGTCTTGCACCTGATCTATTATATAAGTTACCCCTGATAAACATGATTCCCTATCTATAAAGAGAATGATTCTGAAAAGGTGTCACCCGATCTAATTGATTGGGTGTTGTGCCAAGCCACGTAAAGGTGGAAAGAACAGGGGCCACATGTGCATTTACTTTCCATGTGGTTTACACATTACGTGTGTCTTGCACCTGATCTAGTATATCAGTTGCCCCCTGATAAACATGATTCTCAATCAATAAAGAGAATGATGCCCAAAAGGTGTCACCCGATCTAATTGATTGGGTGCCGTGCCAAGCCACGTAAAGCTGGAAAGAACCCCGACCACATGGGCATTTACTTTCCATGTGGTTTGCACACCGCTTATGTCTTACACCTGATCTATTATATCAATTGACCCTAGATAAACATGATTCCCTATCAATAAAGAAAATGATGCCGAAAAGGTGTCCCCCGATCTAATTGATTGGGTGTCGTACCAAGCCAAGTAAATCTGGAAAGAACAGGGACTACATGGGCATTTACTTTCCATGTGGTTTACACACCGCTTGTGTCTTTAACCTGATCTATTATATCAGTTGCCCCCTGATAAACCTGATTCCCTATCAATAAAGAGGATGATGCCGAAAAGGTGTCACCCGATCTAATTGATTGGGTGCCAAGCCAAGCCACGTAAAGATGGAAAGAACAGCAACCACATGCGCATTTACTATCCATGCGGTTTACACACCGCATATGTCTTGCACCTGATCCATTATATCAGTTGCCCCTAGATAAACATGATTCCCTATCAATAAAGAAAATGATGCCGAAAAGGTGTCACCCGATCTAATTGATTGGGTTTCGTGCCAAGCCGCGTAAAGCTGGAAAGAACAGTGACCACATGGGCATTTACTTTCCATATGGTTTACACACCTCTTGTGTCTTGCACCTGATCTATTATATCTGTTGCTGATTCCATATCAATAAAGAGAATGATGCTGGCAAAGTGTCACCCGATCTAATTGGTCGAGTGCCGTGCCATGCCACGTAAAGCTGGAAAGAATAGGGACCACATAGGCATTTACTTTCCATGTGGTTTACACACTGCTTGTGTCTTGCACCTGATTTATTATATCAGTTGCCCCCTGATAAACATGACTCCCTATCAATAAAGAGAATGATGCCGAAAAGGTGTCACCCGATCTAATAGATCGGGCCGCCTGATAAACATGATTCCCGATAAATAAAGAAAATGATGCCGAAAAGGTGTCACCCGATCTAAAAGATTGGGTGCCCCCAATCGATAAACATGATTCCCTATCAATAAATAAAATGATGTCGAAAAGGTGTCACCCGATCTAATTGATCAGGTGCCGTGCCAAGCCACGTAAAGCTGGAAAGAACATGAACTACATGGGCATTTACTTTCCATGTGATTTACACACTGCTTGTGTCTTTAACCTGATCTATTATATCAGTTGCCCCCTGATAAACATGATTCCCTATCAATAAAGAGAATGATGCAAAAAAGGTGTCACCGGATCTAATTGATCGGGTGCCGCTGATTCGGGTTGAATATTGCTTATTTAACCCCTCATCTTGTAATAATTTGTGCCTATATGATGCTAAATTGATCTCTAACACGTTCGTAATTTATATATCATCATTTATTATAGAAATCACCTTATTTGAGCACAAAACAGCAATTAACTAAGTATTTCTACACTTTCTATATTTTTCCTAGCTTGGTCTTGATCTGACGATTCCAACAACTATTTATTTGTATTTTCCTGAGATCTGTGCTAATTACTGTGTATTTTTGACTGCAGAATACAGTTTAAATGAGGAAATACGGCCCTAAATACGAAATACGGTCGCCGCTGTACGCATACGCTCCGCAGCGCGGGCCATGTGGCTCAATCACTGCCGCCAATTCATCATCGAGCGGGTCACAGTGATGCGTCGACGCGGCTGATTATCGATTATGAGATCTCCATCCAACGGCTTTGCACAGCCGATGATGCGGCACAAACAGAACCGTCGATCGTTCATCGAACGTTCCTCATTCGAGATCGAGCGAAGCAGAGAAAAGCATTGAGGCGGCTAAATATCGACCGTCTGATCAAGATCCAACCGCTCCGCTGCGTCCCCGAATCAAATGAACGGATGATCCCGAGCGGGCCATGTGGCCGGCTTTTGGCCGCTGATCCCATATCCAACGGCCTAAAATGATCCCGCCTGAAGCAAAAGAGCGGGCTATGTGGCTCTGTATGGGCCATTGATGCACAATCGGACGGCCAAAGAGGAATCTGACGCTAACTCGAAGCGATGCGGGCTTTGCACGAAATTTAAAGGCCACGCGTCGCGATAATATTCAATCCCGCTCGGATGAGCGGCTATAATTTGCGCCGGCTGTGTGTATGGGTTTAGGCTGCTATTGGTGCGGTTTTGGACCCATTAAGGCTATTAAACCTGCAATGTTCTTATATAAGGTATTCTAGGGGTTTTTGGCCGTATTTGAGGCGTATTTAGGCGATTTTGGAGCCGATTTTTGCAGCAAAATCCCTGACATTACATAGAGCAACTTGAGGGAATTTTCAGAGGCTTTTTAGAGGAAAAAGAAGGGGTTTCTTAGGCTAAAAGCGAGCGTATTTGGTGATATCTTTTGAACTCTATTGCGTATTTTAAATTCTATTTGCTTGTATTGCTTTGAACCATGTTTAATGTGATGAAATTCTTAGTTATTTTCAGTATGTGTGGCTAAATTCTCATTGTGTATGGTATGGTGTAGTTAGGAGATATGATTTGTATTTGCTTGGTTGAATCTTTGTGCTAAATTGTTAATGTTGATAAAGTTGTAATCTTTATTTTAAAATCATCTTTTTCATCTTCCAAAAGAACGTGATTAAGTTGATGATCGCCCCACAAGGGTGAGTGTTGATCTCTCCAAAAGGGACTTTCATATCGTATATTTTAAAGATTATAACTTTAGCAACGATCGTATTCGATATTTTGCTTTAATCCCCACAAGGGTATCCTCCGATGAATTGCTCTCAAAAAGAGAATTCATTGAGTTATATTTAATCAACCAAGTTAATACAAATCATGGATCCTAATGAACCCATACCATGTGCATACTTCTCAAAGATATTTTCATACACGAACTTTCTTTGCTCGTATTGTTCACGAATTAAAAACCACGATTAAATCCCATTCAAATCATCATCATCAAAAGTGGTTAGTATCTTTACGTTGACTTTCTATTTGATTTAAGCTTTGTGGTTGCAACAGATTTTCTCCCGTGGATTCGACATCTGGACTCCCAGATCTATATTACTTGCATGGACTCTTTCGCTTGAGAGAAGCACATTTTTGGGCTAAGCAAGTTTTTGGCGTCGTTGCTGGGGAGAACGGTTTGTTACCACAGTTTATTTCATTCAGAGGACCTTCGGTGAGATCTTTCTACTTTACTTTATATGAATTTTTGCTTATTATTATTAAAAAAATTGTGCTAGTTTATGTGGCATAGGACTGCTACGACACATAGGTTGACTTGACGCTTTGAAATGGCTGCTAATAATATAGATGAAAATTTTAGCAACAACAATGAAAATAATGTGCAACCTGGAGCTCCTAGAACTTTAAAAGATCTTTTTAGACCCTCTAGGACTAGCACAGCTTCATATTTTATCTTGCCCACTGATGCAAATTCTTTTAATTTCAAACCAGGGGTAATCCAACTCTTACCCACCTTTCATGGGTTAGACAAGGAAAACCCTTATCTTCATATAAAAGGATTTGAGGAAGTGTGCCTGACATGCTTTGATGGAAAATCTAGTGAGGACACGGTATATCTGAAATTGTTTCCATTCTCATTAAAAGATAAAGCTAAGAACTGGTTGAATGCATTACCGTCACGTTCTATTACTACATGGATTGATTTGCAGGCAGAATTCTTAAAGAAATTTTTTCTTATTCATAGGATACAGGGATTGTAGCGGCAGATCATGAACTTTGCCCAGAAAAGCGAGGAAACATTCTACCAGGCGTTTGAAAGGTTCAATGAGCTATTTCTAGCATGTCCACATAATGGCTTCGACAAAAGCAGGATTATTGGCTTCTTCTACGATGGACTGCAACCTCAGATGAAACAATTTGAAGAAATGATGTGCAATGGAGGATTCTTCGATAAGGAGCCAGATGAAGCTTGGACGTACTTGGAGGACATAGCAGAGAACGCGCAAACTTGGGATACTACTTCAGAGTACGACAGAGGAGGCCACTCTGTACCTTCCCAGCCAACACGTGGAGTGGTATACAATTTGAAGCCAGAGGATGTGTTGGAGGCAAAGATGGAAGCAATGATCACAAACAAGCTTCAAACTCTAAATTTGAAAGAGGCCAAAGCAGTTGAGATAGAGCAGAGTTGTGCACTTTGTGATGTTAGTGGCCACGACACCAGTGCATGCCCCCACACTTCCAGCCTTGTAGAGCATGCTAGGCAATCCAACGGGGGTGAACCAGGTATCTACAAACTACCAGGGCTTCAATTCCAACAATAAGGGGTGGCGCAACAATCCTAACTTAAATTCGGGACCCACTCAGCAACCTTAGCAACAAGCTCCTCCTCAGTTTCGACAACCTTAATACAACAATAACAACTACCAAAGGAGGGACCAAGAGCCAATGCAACAACAACAGATGCAACCATTTGGGGATGCGCTTCAGCAGCTTATTCACTTACAGCAAGCCCAAATGCAACGACAATAGGCTCAGTTTCAAGCTCAATAGACGCAGAACCAACAGATGAGCGAAAGCTTAGCTAGGCTTACGGCAACATTGGAGAAAGGTAAGCTTCCATCACAATCAATTCTGAATCCTAACATGAGCTCATCTTCTTCTGCAGGTAATAACATGAAGCCTTGACAAGCCGTGTCCATGCTGAGGAATGGGAAAGAAATTCAGAAACCTGACCCACCGAGCAGAGAAGCTGAACAAGAGGAGGAAATTCAAATGCAAGAGGAGGTGCAGAAAGAAGCATGGATGCGGGGCTGAAAAATAAAGTCATTGAAGAGAAAGAGCCCGCAACATATGTACCTGTAGCACGTTTCCCTCATCGATTACTTCAGAAAAACAAAGGTAAGTATCAATCCAAAATTCATGAAATTTTTCAGAAGTGCCAGATAAATATTCCACTGCTTGATGCCATAAATCAAATACCTGCATATGCTAAATTTTTGAAAGATCTGTGCACCATTAAAAGAAAATTGAATGTGAAAAAGAAAGCATTTTTAACTGAACAGGTTAGCTCTATTGTGCAACAAAATGCCCCACCTAAATTTAGAGATCCTGGATCACCCACCATTACTTGCACTATTGGCACTAAAAAGATTGGAAATGCTTTATTGGATTTAGGGTCGAGTGTTAATATATTGCCATATCCTATCTTTGTGCAGCTTGGGTTAGGAGAGCTAAAACCTACATCTGTTATATTGCAATTAGCTGATAGATCTATTAAAGTTCCAAAGGGATGCATTGAGGATGTCCTCGTTCAAGTGGACAAATTTTACTACCATGCAGACTTTATAGTTCTAGACATCCAAGGACCCCAAACTGCCAATTCCACTCCCATCATCCTAGGTAGACCATTCTTAGCAACATGCAATGCTTTAATAAATTGTAGGGATGGTCAACTTAAAATTACGTTTGGTAACATGACTTTGGATTTGAATATATTTAATACTTGCAAGTTGCCAAATGTGGATGATGAAGTTGAAAAAGTAAACATGATTGATTCATTGGTGGATGATTATATTTGCTCTGAATTTTATGGTGATGCTTCTATTGTTGAAACAATTGTGGAAGATACTGATGACATTTTTCTTGTGCAGGAAAATGTGGAGGAACTCAACGCGATATGGGAGCCTAGGTTCGAGGCTTTGCCACCAAATGCATCAACTCAAATATCATCTGAGGTGGAAGAGCAAAAGCCTGAATTAAAGCCACTACCTGAATATCTCAAGTATGCCTTTCTTGGAAATGAAAACAGCTTCCCTGTGGTAATATCTTCTAAACTCTCTTTAGAACAGGAAAGCTCTTTACATGAAGTGTTAAAAAGGCATAGAGGGGACATTGGTTGGTCCATTGCTGATATAAAAGGTATTAGTCCCATTGTATGCATGCATCACATTTACGTGGAAGATGACGCCAAACCCACTTAAGAAATGCAACGTAGGTTAAACCCCACATTAAAAGAAGTGGTGAAAGTCGAGGTTCTAAAATTATTGGATGCAGGTATTATATTCCTAATTTCTGACAGCAAATGGGTCAGTCCTACACAGGTTGTTCCTAAAAAGTCTGGCCTCACCGTGGTTAAAAATGAGAATAATGAACCTATCCCTATTAGAGCCACCACAGGATGGAGGATGTGTATAGACTATAGAAAGTTGAACTCCAGAACTAGGAAAGGCCACTTCCCTCTACCATTTCTTGACCAGATTTTAGAGAGAGTGGCTGGACATGAGTACTATTGCTTTCTAGACGATTATTCAAGATATTATCAGATTGAGATTGCACCAGAGGATCAGGAAAAGACTACTTTCACCTGTCCCTTTGGTACTTTTGCCTTTAAGAGGATGCCGTTTGGTTTAGGTAATGCTCCCGCCACTTTTCAGCGATGCATGCTTAGTATTTTTGATGATATGGTTGAGAAAATTGTGGAGGTGTTTATGGATGATTTCTCCGTATATGGTAGCTCTTTTCATGATTGTTTAGCTAACTTGGCTCATGTTCTTGACAGGTGTATTGAGAAGAATCTCCTATTAAATTGGGAGAAATATCATTTTATGACCACAGAGGGACTTGTCCTTGGTCATTTGGTCTCTAAAGATGGTATTCAGGTAGACAGAGCCAAGGTATCGGTAATTGAGAAGCTACCAAGTCTCAAATGTGTGAGGGATATCAGATCATTCTTGGGACATGCAGGATTCTGCAGGCGATTTATTAAAGATTTTAGCGCTATATCTCGCCTTCTTTGCAACTTGCTAACTAAGAATGTGGATTTTATTTGGACACCTGAGTGTCAACATTCTTTTGAAAATTTAAAGAAGTTGCTGATTTCTGCTCCCATTTTGCAGGTACCAGACTGGTCCTTGCCATTTGAAATCATGTGTGACGCCAGCAACTACGCAATTGGCGCAGTCCTAGGCCAAAAGAAAGACAAAGCTCCAGTAGTTATTTACTACGCCAGCAAAACATTAAATGATGCTCAAATGAATTATACAACCACAGAGAAGGAGTTGTTGGCTGTAGTATTCGTGTTGGAAAAATTCAGGAGCTAAATTTTGGGATCACCAATCTTGATTTATACAGATCACTCTGCTTTGAAATATTTATTATCAAAAAAAGATGCTAAACGTCGATTGATACAATGGATTTTATTGTTGCAGGAGTTTAATGTCCTAATCAAGGACAAGAATGGCGTGGAGAATCGAGTAGCCGACCACTTATCACGATTGACAGTAGGCCTTGATTCAGCAGATGTACCTTTGAAGGACTCCTTTCCTGACGAGCATCTTTTTAGTGTTTTCACCTCCCCATAGTATGCTGATATAGTAAATTATCTAGTAACTTGTAAGACTCCTAAAACTTGGTCACTTCAAGACTTTAAAATGTTCAAGTACGAGGTAAAATATTTCTTCTTTGATGATCAATACCTCTATAAATACTGTAGTGACCAAATTGTTAAGAGATGCATTCCTGACCATGAGATAAATAGTGTGATACAATTTTGTCATGATGGGGTGTGTGGAGGACATTTTTCTGCGAACAAAACTGTGGCTAAAATCTTGCAATGTGGCTTTTATTGGCCAACTATGTTTAAAGATACATTTCATTATTGCAGGACTTGTGTTGCATGCCAACAGTTAGGGGGTATTACTAGACGTAACATGATGCCATTAAACCCCATTCTAGAAATTGAAATATTTGATTGTTGGGGCATAGATTTCATGGGACCTCTCCCACCTTCATTTCGATATGTTTATATTTTGGTTTCAATCGATTATGTTTCTAAATGGGTGGAAGCTATTTCTTGCAGGTCGAACGACACTTCAGTTGTGCTCAAATTTCTCAAAGAGAACATTTTCTCTAGATTTGGAGTGCTCAAAGCATTGATCAGTGATGGAGGGTCCCATTTTTGCAACCACATGTTCGCTAATTTAATGAAGAGGTTTGCGGTCACGCACAAAGTGTCTACTCCATATCACCCCCAAACCAATGGTCAAGCAGAGCTGGCAAATAGAGAGATCAAAGGCATTTTACAGAAGACGGTGAATCCTTCACGGAAAGATTGGAGCTTGCGCTTACCTGAAGCTCCGTGGGCCTACAGGATGGCCTACAAGACGATTCTAGGGATGTCACCTTACCGTCTTGTTTTTGGGAAGTCTTGTCACTTACCTATAGAATTGGAGCATAGATCCTATTGGGCTATTAAGAAATTAAATTTTGATAGTGGTTCATCTTTTGCTTCTCGCAGGTTACAGTTGTTGGAGTTAGAGGAGCTGAGGAGAAATGCCTATGACAAAGCCAAAATATCAAAAGAAAGGATGAAATCCGTCCACGACATGATGATCCTAAGGAGGGAGTTCACACCAGGCCAAAAAGTTCTTCTATACAATTCCAGGCTACACATATTTCCTGTGAAGCTTCGCTCTAGGTGGTTTGGACCTTACACAGTTAAAGAAGTTTTCCCACACGGCACTGTGCTATTGCTTAATGAAAAAGACGGGAGTGAGTTCAAGGTAAATGGCCAAAGATTGAAGCATTTTCACGAGCCTTGGACCAAGGAAGCGAGCACCATGGACCTCATAGACCCACCTTCGGGTGGCAACTAATCAGGTGTGTTCTTTCCATGCTTCCCTCTTCCTAACATTGAGGACAATGTTTATTTTAAGTTGGGGGAGGGTATAAACTTTTAGGTTTTTTCTTTTTCTTTTTCTTTTAGGATTTTATTTTTTTAGTTCCCTTTTTGCATGAAAAATTTTTTTTAGTCAATTTATATCACCAATACTTATTTTACCTAGATATGAACCTCATGTGATGAAAATTCTCGAAATCTATTCACCACCGTACATATGTGATTTATTTTCATCCACCACTATTGTTAAATATTTTAGTCTCATTTGACATGAATGTTAGTACTCGTGGTAAATTTCTGTTGATATTTCTCTATGGTGGGATTGATTGAAGACTTGATGAATGTAGAAATTATGAATTAGCTAATAATATGCTTTCAATGGAACACACCAAGGTTCATGCACCAGTAGTTCACAATAACTGGAGCATTGTTTTTTTATCTCGTATTCATTGCAATTTGCATGCTTTGTGTGATTTTGGGTAGAAAGTATACACTGTCTTTTGAAATGATTAGGATAACCCATTCTTGTGAAAGAATAAAGAAAAGGAAGCTATATTGATAAGTTTTTTATGCACAAAAAAAGAGAGAAAAGAAAATAAAAAAAGGGAAAAAATGAATAAGTGTGTCACTAAAATATATAACTTGGTTGGCTCGAGTAGTACAGTCCGAGGGGTCCTTTTTAGCCTAATGCCCTATTATCGTCTGATTTGGGAGCCATTGACTGGAAACCCACTCATTTGATGGAGTGATCCAAGTTATACATTTTTCTGCGAATGTTGCTTGATGAGCGTTATGCGGAACTATTAAAAAGAGAAAGAAAAGAGAGAATAAGTGTGCATAACTAGCAAGGCAAGAGAACTTCCAAAGCTTAAAGAAAGCACAAGATATGGTGTGATCTCCTATGAATGAAGATTGATGTGTGTATGTCTTGATACCATTCTATTCGTTATACTTGCTTTGCATGATACACCTACGCTCCAAGTTAAAATCTTTGATTGAAAGGTGTGCACCATTGATTTTGTATATTAAGAGCAATGAAGTAATGAATAGTGAAGTTAAGTCTATTTCATGACCATTTTAGAGATACTTGTTCTCCATCTTTAAATCCATGAGTACTATTATTTTATGATCTTGAAATATTGATATTAGTGTGTGGTTATCTTCTTTTGTCTTAGTAGTATGGTGGTGAGTGATTTGAGACCTGATAAGGTGATCTAGGTGCATATTTGATATCATTTTTCGCTCACTTTGCTAGAGACTAGCAAAACGCTAGTTGGGGGGTGTGATTCGGGTTGAATATTGCTTATTTAACCCCTCATCTAGTAATATTTTGTGCCTATATGATTCTAAATTGATCTCTAATACGTTCGTATTTTATATATAATCATTTATTAGAGAAATCACCTTATTTGAGCACAAAATAGCAATTAACTAAGTATTTCTGCACTTTCTATATTTTTCCTAGCTTGGTCTCGATCTCACGATTCCAACGACTATTTATTTGTATTTTTCTGAGATCTGTGCTAATTACTGTGTATTTTTTACTACAGAATACAGTTTAGATGTGGAAATACGGTCGAAATACGGCCCTAAATACGAAATACGGTCGCCGCCTACGCATACGCTTCGCAGCGCGGTCCACGTGGCTCAATCACTGCCGCCAATTCATCATCGAGCGGGTCACAGTGATGCGTCGACGCGGTTGATTCTCGATTACGCAATCTCCATCCAACGGCTTTGCACAGCCGACGACGCGACGCAAACAGAACCGTCGATCGTTCATCGAATGGTCCTCATTTGAGAACGAGCGAAGCAGCGAAAAGCGTTGAGGCGGTTGAATATCGACCGTCCGATCAAGATCCAACCGCTCCGCTGCGTCCCCGAGTCAAATGAGCGGATGATCCCGAGCGGGCCACGTGGCCGGCTGGCCAAAGCGGAATCCGACGCTAACTCGAAGCGATGCGGGCTTTGCACGAAATTTAAAGGCCATGCGTCGCGATAATATTCAATCCCGCTCGGATGAGCGGCTATAATTTGTGTCGGCCGTGGGTATGGGTTTAAGCTACTATTGGTGCGGTTTTGGACCCATTAAGGCTATTAAACCCACAATGTTCTTATATAAGGTATTCTAGGGATTTTGGCCGTATTCGAGGTGTATTTGGGCGATTTTGGAGCCAATTTTTGCAGCAAAATCCATGTCATTACAGAGAGCAACTTGAGGGAATTTTCAGAGGCTTTTTAGAGGAAAGAGAAGGGGTTTCTTAGGCTAAAAGCGAGCGTATTTGGTGATATCTTTTGAACTCTATTGCGTATTTTCAATTCTATTTGCTTGTATTGCTTAGAACCATGTTTAATGTGATGAAATTCTTAGTTATTTTCAGTATGTGTGGCTAAATTCTCATTGTGCTTGGTATGGGGTAGTTAGGAGATATGATTTGTATTTGTTTGGTTGAATCGTTGTGCTAAATTGTTAACGTTGATAAAGTTGTAATCTTTATTTTAAAATTATCTTTTTCATCTTCCAAAAGAACGTGATTGAGTTGATGATCGTCCCACAAGAGTGAGTTTTGATCTCTCCAAAAGGGAGTTTCATATCGTATATTTAGATGATTATAACTTTAGCAACGATCGTATTTGATATTTTTCTTTAATCCCCACAGGGGTATCCTCCGATGAATTGCTCTCAAAAAGAGAATTCATTGAGTTATATTTAATCAAACAAGTTAAGACAAATCATGGATCCTAATGAACCCATACCATGTGCATACTTCTCATAGATATTTTCATACACGAAACTTTCTTTGCTCTTATTGTTCACGAATTAAAACCCACGATCAAATCCCATTCAAATCATCATCATCAAAAGTGGTTAGTATCTTTACGTTGACTTTCTGTTTGATTTAAGCTTTGTGGTTGCAACAGATTTTCTCCCGAGGATTCGACATCTGGACTCCCAGATCTATATTACTTGCACGGACTCTTTCGCTTGAGAGAAGCACATTTTTGGGCTAAGCAAGTTTTTGTGCCGCCTGATAAACATGATTCTCTATAAATAAATAGAATGATGCAGAAAAGGTGTCACTCAATCTAATTGATTGGGTGCCGTGCCAAGCCACGTAAAGCTAGAAAGAACAAGGGCCACATGAGTATTTACTTTCCATGTGGTTTACACACCACTTATGTATTGCACTTGATCTGTTATATCAGTTGTCCCCTGGTAAACATGATTCCCTTTCAATAAAGAGAATAATGCCGAAAAGGGGTCCTCGATCTAATTGATCGGGCCGCCTGATAAATATGATTCCCTATAAATAAAGAGAATGATGTAGAAAATGTGTCACCCGATCTAATAGATCGGGTGCCGCCTGATAAACATGATTTCCTATCCAGACAGAATCACATGTATGGACTATGGAATGTCCACTAATATATTAGATCAGGTGCAAGCCTCAATCGTTATGCCCCGTAAAGATGGAAAGTACAAATGCCACATCGTACAATCTCATTTCGGAGGTACGAAATATAGGACACTTTAAATGCTTTCTTCTTTCTTCTCACCTATGTTCACTTGTGGAGAATGATTCAAGTAGATCTTCGGTTTCCGTGTAAGCCCTTCATTACGATTGTTTTGCCAGCCGAATGTGATGCTTCACTCCAGCCGTCTGATGAAATCATTTTATTCAGTTCCCTATGTAATCCAGCGGCTGAGATTTAAATAACCAATCGTTATATATATATATATATATATGGATTCACTAGACTAGGGGTTTTACGAAAAATTTCTTTCCTCTGCCCTTTCGTCTGTCGTTACATTTTCATCTTCATCTCAACACTCTCGCATTTCGTTCACGGGTTTCCTAATGCCACCAAAATGATCTTGTGGGTCGGGTTCTTCTGAAGATTGGATAATAAGTGATGATGAATCAACGTCACCTGAACACGATGAGCCCCTTCCCACATCTTTCCCGGCCAATAGACCCATTCTTCGTGATGCTATACATCGGGATGTGCTTTCGCTTGGTCCAACGCCATGTGGACATAATGTGATGTTGCCTCCTCCAGGGTTTCCTTGTGCACCAGTAGGTTCACCTGTTCCCTCTCCGTCTGAAGAAGCTCCACTCGAGGACATCAGTAACAGACTCCGCTTTATGGTTAGGATGTCTCACCATCAGGATTCTGTTCTGCACACCCTCCGTAGTAAACTCGCGGCGCTTAGTTCTTCTGTATCTGTACTTACCAATGAACAACGTCAGCTTAAGGATATACTCATAGGCAATGTAAGTCCCGCATCTGCTCCATCAACTTCCTCCCATCAGCCAGTGAACTTTACTCATAGTTTAGGAGAAATTGAAACAAATCTCTCCAACACCAATCTGGCGATCTCACTTCTACGTAGCGATGTTGACACTATGAAGGGCATAATGTTGAACATACATGAGAAGATGGAGACTCTGGTGCCCTCTCCTAGAGACATCCATAGTGTTTCCCCACCACCATCACCACCACCACCTCCTCCTCCTCCGCCCCCTCCAGGTTTATGATGTGGACGGGCCTTCCACTAGCCTTTCTCTTGTCTTATAACGTATTTTTGATCATTGATGGAGAAGACTGATTGTGGGTACATATTCTTTGGTGTTTTCGGTTGGTATATTGTTTTGGGGATAATGGTGGTATACTTTTATGTATACGACTGTCACATTTTTATGTGAACTTACTTGTGATGTTTGACACAATTTGTTGTAACTGGCTTATATAAGATACATCTGTACTATGATTAGTGATGAGCGATACTGTCTTATTTTGTATTTTTGCCATCACCATATATATCAGATATCAATTTTCATAAATATTACTCAGCGCACACAACAGGCAAAAATATTACCGGCAAAAATAGACTTATTCCTCAATGCGCACATCGTGCCAACCATTTACCCGTTGTGCGCTTTGAGAAATTTATTTAAACTTGAAATGTTTTTATCAGCACGCACAACAGAATTAATTTTTCCTGTTGTTCGTGCTGAGCAATGTTGTTAGAAGGTATCATTTTTGCTCAACGAGCACATTTTGCTCGCATCAATCTTTTGTTAGGGGCTATATGTTGTCTTGTATTTTGTTAGAGAATGTGCATGTTATGGTGTCACATTATGTTAGCGTATACGTATGTCACATTTTGCTATATGTGAATGATACTCATGTGTCATAGTGTTGGATTTGATGGTGTCCTATTTTGTAACATTACTCTACATGGAATTATGAGTAATATTGTATGAACATAAATAATTTGCTCAACTCGCACAACTGCCATATTTTTACCCGTTGTACGCGTTGAGCAATTTTGTTAGAGGCAATCAATTTTGCTCAACGTGCACCACAAAGCTCAAACATTATTGGCTGGTAACAATCTGCTGTAGATTCTGTCATCTATATATTCAATATCACTCCTCTATAGACTCACGTGTTCTTTTAGGTAGACTCACAATAACTCTATTGTAGTCTCTCATCCTCATCAATGGGCCAGGCCAATTCGTCTATAAATGGCATCCCTACCCATAGACCTCATTAACCACTACACTTCTTGATGATAGTATTCTATCTAATTCTATCTGTTTCTACTTTATACAATGTTTTTTCTTCCACATGCTAAATTTATCTCGTTGTTCATCACTGCTTCGTCTTCAACACACAAAGATGTCCAATATACTATCGGCAATTGACGGGATGAAGAAATTGAAACCATCGCATGTATATGTACTAGAAGATGTTATTTGATCTTCAAATGTTTTATAGAAGCAGGATACTTCTGAGAAGAAGTAACCTTGATTTATTTTTATATCAGTGCCAAACCATAACGTTGCAAGTCTTTATACACTATTTTTACTTAATTATGCTTTTTTGCATTCATAACAGATGCTTCTTCAACGCATACATGGACACACGGGTGGACCGCTTCTGTATCTACTCGTAGCTGGACGAACAACGTCTAACAATGTAGATCAACCAACTTCTCCTCAAAATCTATCCTTTTGTCCCATCTCCTCCACCCGACCTTGTGCATTGATCCCCCCCTGTTCTAAGAGTGTTGCGATCTCACTCCAAAATGTCTTAGAAGTTGACAGACTCATTGGTACCTTCTACCTTCGTGACTTGCGACAGTCTTAAAATATTCAGCTAATGCATCTACTAGAGAAAGCTCCGGCTTCGTTAAAGGAGTGGTTACGTATACAGTGATGGACGATCTCTCTGATGTCAATGTATTCCGCTATATCGAGCATTACGCTGCTAAAACAGGCTAAGGTTCTGATTGGCGTTATAGAGCACATAAGTCAACTAGAGGAGAGGGTAGCGGCGCCGAAGATACGTGCAACAATTGACGATGTTGCGCGCTATTGGAGTTGATCTTAAATGACATCTTGGTTGAGCTGTTCAGCATTAAATTGAAAAGTTTTTCGTAAAGGGAATCAATGTATCCTTAGGATTGCCTCGTGATTGAAGTACATACCAGTTCCAAATTGTGAAGTTGCAAACTATTTAGATGTAGTTTCAATTTTGTTGTGTTATGTATATTATAATGTATAACTGTTGTAGTATGATAGACTTAAGACATTAATACAATATCATTTAATTTGATACAATTGCATGACATTACAAAATTGATATATGTGATATATACATTGATGCTTACTTGAATCAATGTCCGACATTGAAATTACCAAGTAAAAACTATTTACCGAAATATAAATTACCCAGCACGCATAATGGGCAAAATTTGTGACCTTCATGCTATACATTGTGATAAACCATTTACGTTTGCACACAATGACTCAGCGCGCATAACGGTCACATCGATTTGTTTGACCTCTGTGCGGGCTGTGAGCATAACCATATCTGGTTATCCATAATTATTACTCAGATCACAGAACTGCACGTAGTTGTGAACGTTTTGTGTGCGGAGCCAAACTATATGCAATTAACTACCTTAATTCATCGCACCCAAACTTCAGATGCACCGAACATTGTGCGATCTGAGCAAAAATGTAATACATAATCCATTACCCAAAATTAATCATCCCGTCCTACGGGCAACCGTAGTGACTGTTGCAAGCACAGAACAAAGATATATACATATCTTAGATTTGTTAAAATATGACCCGATGTGCACGGTGTGAAAAAAACTATTCCTTTGCGAAATATAATTCAGCATGTTTAACTGGTGAGAAAATCACAAAAATAAAGAAAAAACATAAAATAGGGGAAAAATTAATGGTGAGAAATGCCAAATAAATAATTCAACATTGCAGCAAATATAATGCGAAGACGGTAACGGGACTCTTGATGGGGTTTCAGTTGGCAAGAATATCGTCTTCTTTTGTCCATATCTTCGGTTCGGCAGTTCCAAGGAACACAAGACTATAATCCATTACCACACAATTAATCATCGCATCCAACCTTCAGATGCAATGATGGTTATGCGCACTAAGCAAAACTGTATTACATAATCCATTACCCACAATTAATCATCCCGTCCTACGGGCAACAGTAGTGACCGTTCTGCGCGGTGTGTAAAAAGGTATACCTTTGAGAAATATAATTCAGCACTCACAACTGCTCAAATTTCACCCAGTTATGCGCGTTGAGCAAAAATGTCGTTATGAATAATTACTCAGCGCGCTCAATGTTCAATAAAAAATCATAATAATTAAGAAAAAACATAAAATCGGGGGAGAATTAATAGTCAGACATGCCAAATAAATAAATCAACATTGCAGCAAATATAATGAAACGACGGTGATGGGACTCTTGATGGGTTATCAATTGGCAAGAATATCTTCTTACTTTTGTCCATATCTTCGGTTCGGCAGTTCCAAGACAAACAAGACAAGATCAAGACAGCCTGTGAAGGCGGTAACCAAAAATACAAAGTTTACAATACACGTCTATTTCTTGAATTATCTTTGGTTTGTCAGTCAAAATTCCAACTTCCAAGACATACAAGTGAAAAGACAACACATAGCTGTAAGGATCACCTTACCCTTGCAATATTAACAACACACAATAGAGGGGGGTGAATAGTGTAATGGCAATAAAATTGTCCAATTAAAATTTAACTTGCAAATGCGGAATTACAAATGCAAGAGGAATTAAAAGGCACAATCAATCCAAACGCAAACACAAAATTTTACCCTGGTTCCCCAAACTTGGTCCAGCCACACCAATATTCACTATATTCCCACACAGAGAAGTGAATACAAATCTCACAAGGAGATACCCCACAAAGAGGATTTATACCCTACACAAGGACCCAACCAATCCTACACGAGGATCAAGACTCCCACACAGAGAATCACTAACTCCCACTCAGAGAATTTGGGTTAGCCTTACACTAGGACACTAAACTCCCATAAAGAGAGGTACTCCCACAAAGAGAGTTATTCCCACAAAGAGAATATCCTAGTCCCACAAAGAAACAATCTCCCACAAAGAGAGAAAGATCTAATTCCCACAAAGAGAATTAGAGACACAAATTCATCAAGTAAAGTAAATACTCTTACCTATGCCTTGAGATGCTTACTCATGAATGGATACAAGGCATGGAAGAGGATCTACAAGTGTTGAGATATGCTTGAAAGCCATGGATGAATTCCTTTGAGCTGGACTTCAATGCATGAAGAAGAATGAGAGCTCTTGAGAGGGAATTGAGGGAGTTTGTGAGTTACTTATGGATCTCTTGAGATATTCAATAGCATCAAGAAGTATAAGAGATGGCAGCACACTCATATATATAGGAGCCCTATATCAAACCCCAAAACCCAAGAAAACAGCCAAAGAATCGATTCTGCAACGGCTAGAAACTGGGCGAAAACGACAGGAACAGTCGACTGATGATCAAAAGACAGTCTACTAATCAACGGCTAGAAAATATCCAACGGCTATAATTTGAGCCAGGACAGTCGACTGATGACGACAGTACAGTCGACTGAGAACAGGACAGTCGCCTATAAAACCTTCAGCAGGCGACTGCTGCAGGGGATGGAATAAAACAGAGAGCTGCACTCTTTCTCCAGTTAAGCACATAGGCGACTGATGTCAATAATACAGTCGACTATCTATTAGTCAGGCGACTGTAAAACCTTAGTCAGTCGTCTGCTGTATAAGATGGAGAAACAACAGAGAGATGCAGAGATTGCACTTACGCTACTCAGGCGACTGGTTACCAATCTACATGCGACTGTAAACTGACCAGTAGTCGACTGTGCGTAAAGCTCAAGTTTAAGTCAATTGAAATGTTGACTTGAGCTGTGCATATCAGGCGACTGTAGAAGGATCTACATGAGACTGGAAATCACCCAGTCGACTGTTTTTCCTTCAGCGGGCGACTGACTGAAAGCCAAAGACTCCAAATGAGTCTTTGGACAAAGTGAACATATTGGGTTGGATTCTATGATAATCCTAAGGCTCACTAAGATGGTTAAATGCATATGCATGAATGAGTAAACCATCTAACAAGACATTACATTAATCCTAGACTCAAAAGAGAGAGAAAGCAAAAAAGTAAATTACATGGATTACAATGCTTTCCTTAGAGTCTAAGTCTTCAAACTTGATGCCTTGTTTGCTCTCCATCATCTCCAAGCTTTGGCACTCCTTAAGTCCAAGCAATGGTCCTTCTTCACTTGATGTACATCCTTGCACCAAGTGATTAGTCTCCAAGAAAGATATTCATGAAATAAAACTGAGAGACTAAAACATGAGAGTCATTAGCAACAACATAATGTTGTGATCATTATCAAACTAAGATTGGTATGAAACACCAATACTCAACAATCTCCACCTTTTTGATGATGACACACATTATGTAAAATACAAATAATTAAAGCACAATGCTAATGAGCTCTCCCTACTTATATGCACCAATTAAACAATGAGTTACACAATAGTAAATACTCATTATACCAAATAAGATCATGGTGACATATAATAGGCATGGATTACATAAACCAATTGAAATAGATAATAAACATGAAAAGTTTATCTAATCCCATATATCTCTCCCCATAGATTTATCTCTCCCCATAAGCATATGAATATATCTCCAAATATATATTTACATAATGCATATATCTCTCCCCCTATGCAAATGAATATATCTCCCAATATATATTTACATAATGCATATATCTCTCCCCCCTTAACATCGTAAAAAAGGTGGACATCAAATATATCCCCCTTTGTCATCTTAACTATGATGTGACAATATGCAAGAAAAGAAAGATATGCATGATACCAAATTGAAAATTTTAGTGGGTATCAATTCACTATCCCATGCTCCCCTAGATCTTAGAAATGGTCAACTTTTGACTTCTAGGATCTAATACCAATTATACAATTAATGGAGCTATGGGCCTAAAGTGTATTAAAGCAATAGATATGGAAAAATCAAGCTTCAAAGATACACATGGAATATTGCCAAAACAAATAAAACATGAAATATATTGGCAATAAACAAGAGGTTTGGTTTGAGATAAAAAATAACCAAATGTAAATAATGATCTCAAATAACCTCCGAAATGAGAGTTAAAATGTCTTAAGATATTTTAAACATATAACATATTAACTCCCCCATTGACATACACATGGATCAAAAATGCATGCATGTCAATAAACCCCAAAGGTCCCCATTTTCATGAAAATAAGTTTGAAAATATTTTCAAAATCATGAAACACACACAAGCAATGGGTATGCTAAAAAATAAATATTCAAGCACAATACCCAAGCAATATGCATATGTGTGAGGAACCTAAACACTAGGCAACCAAACCCAAGAAGAGTTTGATTTCCTAATATAATCACATGTGGTGATCACATCCCTAACTAGAGAGTTGATGTAGCTATCCCCTCTCTTGCACACTAACCTTAGTGGGAATCCATAATCTCAAGGATTTCCTAGGCAAGGGTTTTGCCTTTGCAAGAGGGGTAGATGTGGCATGCTTAGTTGTAGAAACGAATTTCTTGGCATGCAAAGAATGATGATTTTGCTTCTTAGAAAAAAATTTGAAGATTTTTCATTCTTCCTCATTACCTCGTGATCTACATGCTTCTTGTTGACGTTATTGTTGTACAAGAAAGCATGGTGATTCTTCTTAGGTGCTTTAGCAATATTTCTTGAAGTTGCACCATAAGAGGAATTAGAGGTGGGGTTGGGTACCATATTTTGAATATAACCCAAACCTCCTCTATGATTTGTCGGATGTTGTTTTTCCAACAAATCGTGGAGTGAATCCCTATAATGCACAAAGCTTATGAGCTTATAGGATTCCTCTTCACATTTCAACGTAAGTTGTTGAATGTGAGAATCTAAGCTAAGGTTTTGAGCAACAAGATTTTCATTAGTTAAATTCAATTCCTTAACGTGAGAGAGAAGTGTCTCTCTCTCACAAGTGTCATAAACATGCCTTTCATCATGAATTACACTTGTAATATCTAGTTCATGCAATCTACTCTTAGCAATCTTATATTTTTCTTTTAATTTATTGTATGAGTTGATGCACTTACTAGCCTTTTCGGAGACCAAGTCGAAGTTGTTCTTGAGCTCCTCGTATGAGATCTTTTCATCCTCGATCTCAACATCATCATCATCCTTGCTAGAGCTTGATGATGACTTCTCCTCCATAACCATGAGGCATGATTCCTCATAGGAATTGTAAGCGTCGAGCTAAGCATCCAAATCTTCTTCATTTAATCCGGAGGGGATTGGAGTAGGACCATCAATGGCTACAAAGCATGCGTGAGTATCCTCCTTTGCATCCTCCTCTTCGTTACTTGAAGTGTCCTCACTTGAATCATCAAAGGTCCCGACAAGTCCCTTCTTGTGATTTTTGGACTTGGACTTCTCTTTCCAATGCTTCTTCCCATTACCCTTGTAAGCTTCTTTATTGGGTTTGGAAGGGCATTCGGTGGATAAGTGACCTTTTCCACTGCAAGTGTAACAAGTAGGAACCTTGTTAGAATTGGAGGCAAACTTTGACAAAGACTTACCTTGCTTGCATTTGAGGAATGCTTTGAATTGCTTGGCAAGCTCCTCAATTTCTTCTCCACTTGCATCTTCTTGCTCATCTTCTTCAATAGGAGCTTCTCGATGGAATTTCCTCCTCCACTTGATTGGCTCCTCCTTGGCATGGAATGCAACCCCCTTTTGCTTCTCCGGCTTCTCGGGTTTCGATGGTTGAATCTCCTTCTTGTGTTGAAGCTTCACTTTATACGCCATGAGATTACTAATGCACTCCTCAACAATGTATTTTGACGTGTCATATGACTCCAAAATTCCGTTGGCCTTTGACTCCCAACGAGGTGTGAGAGAGTCAAGGATCTTCCTTATACGATCCTCTTGGGAAATCATCTTCCTGAGTCCCTCCAAAGCGTTCACGATATCAGTGAACCTTGTGAACATCTCTGAAATGCTTTCGCCTTCCTGTATCTTAAACATTTCATATTTAGATCTAAACACAGTTTGTTTAGATTTCTTTACCTTCATAGTCCCTTCATGACAAATCTCCAAGGTATGCCAAATATCGTTGGCCGTTTTGCACATGGAGATGTGGTTGAACTCATTTGCTGAGAGAGCGCAATGTAATGCATTCATGGCCCTCGCATTGAACTTGATCGAGTCCTTCTCTGCCTTTGTCCTAGAAGCCGCAGGAGTAGTGGGCTTCTCAAATGGCATCTCCGTGATGTCCCATAGGTCTTGACCCTCCATGTAGATCATCATTCTGATCTTCCAACTAGGATAGTTGGTTCTGTTGAAGAGCATGGGTCGAATGGTTGAATGACCTTCTTCATAAGACGCGGATGAGGCGTTGAATGCCATGGTTGCAGTATGCTATAACCTCGCTCTGCTACCAATTGTAAGGATCGCCTTACCCTTGCAAAACTAACAACACACACTAGGGGGGTGAATAGTGTAATGGCAATAAAATTGTCCAATTAAAATTTAACTTGCAAATGCGGAATTATAAATGCAAGAGGAATTAAAAGGCACAATCAATCCAAATGCAAACACAAAGTTTTACCTTGGTTCCCCAAACTTGGGTACATCCAACCACACCAATATTCACTATATTTCCACACAGAGAAGTGAATACAAATCGCACAAAGAGATACCCCACAAAGAGGATTTATGCCCTACACAAGGACCCAACCAATCCTACACGAGGATCAAGACTCCCACACAGAGAATCACTAACTCCCACACAGAGAATTAGGGTTAGCCCTACACTAGGACACTAAACTCACACAAAGAGAGTTACTCTCACAAAGAGAGTTATTCCCACAAAGAGAATATCATAGTCCCACAAAGAGACAACCTCCCACTGTCACGACCCGCTTCCCTAAAATGGAGGCGAGACGTGAAAAGGTCCGCACGGGAGTGGAGCTATGAAGCCCCAAACCCGATAAGCGTCAATAATACATAAGCAGGTCCCTGTAACCGCAACAGAATAACAATAATAACACAAGGAGAGACTGAAATAAAATCTCACATCTCATACATTGTCCAACAAGAAAATAAGTTCAACATCCAGAAAAGCCACCAGGCTAAAAGAAAAGAGTCTAAGGCCCAGAACAAGGCCAACAAAAGAAACGACATAACAAAGTATAGGTGCTACGCACCGATAACAAAACAACTGTCTAACAAAAGTAAAACACAACGAAGACACTAGGACTGGTCCCCAGTGTCCACGTACTCCCCGTCAAACACAAGCTCGGGCTCGGCGTCAGCAAACACCTCGTCCTCAACAAGGTACTCGGGCTCAGGATCTAACATGTGTCACCCAAAAGAGTAAAGGGGCACATGTCAGCAAGTCTAAAAGACTTGGGCAAGGAAACTGAAAGTGAGGCATCTAGCAACCTAGCAGATTAGTATGCATGACATGGCAGTTATAACATGAGTGCACAATTAAGACATGGCAAGACAATTTGTACAAGAGAACAATTTATCGGGACAAGACAAGAGTAGCCAAGCTACTATCAACTCAATCAATTCACATTTTGTAGGTGTTTACGCCCTTCGCTGAATGGTATAACATTCAGACTGATCGGCACTAAACACAAAACACATTTCACTATTGTTTGTAGATGTTTACGCCCTTCGCTGAATGGTATAACATTTCAGACCGATCGGCACTAAACACTACCCCACCCCAAAGAGTTTACGCCTTACAACTGCAGTTGTTGATCAAACAGACTCCCAGTTGAATGGCCGCTTAACCCTTACCCCATCCCGCACTAAACAAGCCAGGGTCCCTGAACATGAGCCCAGCAAGTGAGCCAGGGTTGCCCCGCACGAGAGCTTGTTTCTTAGTTCACAATTCAATATATCGAGCGTTGGGGTTAGCAACTCATTATGCTCGCTTCTGGTCACGAGCCAGGAACACAAGTATTGTAGCGATGCTACGCAATCACGGGATCACCAAAAGAATGCAATGACATGACATTTAAATTGCGTACCGTTAATGGAAAGTAAACATGACATGGTAATTGTGCAACATGCTAAATGTCGGAACTAGCTTCGTTGTCAAGCTAGTTCCCCAATTTGCGCCTAGGCGAGTATCATTTCGTCGCCTAGCCTCTTTTACGCCTACAACAAGCAAATGGCCTAAAACATGGCCTAAACCCTAAGTGGCAAGTTTCACTTGCCTAGCACCGGGGATGACGACCACTTCGTCACACGGATGCCAATCTACGGGGAAATCGCTGTTATGGGGGAAACAACAACAAACAACATGAAATTTATTAGGGTTTCATAAAAATATAAATAGGTTATGAAAACAACGGTAGATCGATTTCTTACCGAGAGGAGGCGGAAGAAACACTCCGGGGAACCCTAGGATCAGATCTGGAAAAGATTGGAGAAGTTTGGGGAAACTAGGGTTTTGGGGGATTTGGGGATTTTGATGGGTTTTGGTGAGATTTTGGGGAAGATGAGAGGTAGATAGAGTGAATGGATGGTTTGGATGATGATTCTAGGGCTTGGAATGGAGAAATGAAGCTTGGAGGAAGATGGGGGCTGAAGGGGGAAAGATTTTAGGGTTTTGGGTCGTGTTGGAGAAGATGAAATCGTTTGGGTTGGGTTTAAATAGGTTGAGCTGGCGGCTGCCCAGAAATTAGGGTTTTAACACAGGTTAGTCGGTCAAAGAGCAACCACTGACCGACTAGTTTGGCAACTAGTCGGTCGGTCGACCAACGCAGACCGACTAAGTGCAAACAGTAACTCCTGAACGAAAATAGGATTTAGAGTTAGTCGGTCCATGAACAAATACTGACCGACTAGTTTATCATCTAGTCGGTCGATGAACGTTCTTAGACCGACTAAGAGTAAACAGTAGCTGATACAAAAAATAAGATGATGTGTTAGTCGGTTAAAGAAGCATTGCTGACCGACTAGTTTGCAACCTAGTCGGTCAACCAACGTTCTTAGACCGACTAACGATAAACAGTAACTCCTGAGAAATTTAGAAAGCCAACTAGTCGGTCCAAGAAGGATTGCCGACCGACTGGATCGTCATCTAGTCGGTCGGTGGCCCTTCTTACACCGGCTAATGAGCACCAAAAGTTCCGATACGGAGCGCGGGGCCCCGGGATCGATTCCTAAGACTCCTAGGCTTGATATAATAGTAAGATACGACCGTTATGAAGTCCGTCACGAGTGACATACTTCGAAATCGACGATCCTAAGGAAGAAGCGAGAAAATACGACGAATCGATCGAAAATGAAAGCTACGGAGACGAAAACCACACAAGAGGAGAAAATCCACCAAAACATATATTATATTATATTATATCCAGATACATGAAAAGCAGTCGTTACATCCTCCCCAACTTAAGAAAAATTCCGTCCTCGGAATTTCCAAATACTCACGAGTCCGGAAACAAAAGTGGGAAACGCTCTCGCATCTCATCCTCATTCTCCCAAGTAGACTCTCCAGGTGAACCGTGTCGCCACATCACCCTCACAAGATTGACAATCTTGTTCCGAAGCGATTTCTGACGCCTGTCCAGAATCTGCACTGGATGCTGGTCATACGTCATATCGGGGCGAACGGTAATCTCCGAAAAATCCACAGCATGAGACGGATCGCTAATGTATCGACGAAGCTGCGACACATGGAAAACATTGTGAACTCCTTCCAAAGACGGCGGCAAGGCCAAGCGATAAGCTACCTCGCCAACCCTCTCCAAAACGTCAAACGGTCCAATGTATCGCGGGCTCAACTTTCCACGCTTCCCGAAACGAATCACACCACGATTCGGGGAAATCTTCAAGAACACATGGTCGCCCGGCTGAAATTCCAAAGGACGACGTTTAGCATCCGCCCAATGCTTAAAACGGTCCTGAGCAATTCTCAACCTCTCCCGAATATTCCTGACGATATCCACGGCCTCCACGATCATCTCAGGTCCCAACAACTCCCGATCACCAACGTCATCCCAACTCAATGGCGATCGACATTTCCTCCCATAAAGAGCGGCGAAAGGCGCCATGCCAATACTCGCCTGGAAGCTGTTATTGTAAGAGAACTCCACCAAATGTAGATGGTCCTCCCACGAACCCTTGAAATCCAACATGCACGCCCTCAGCATGTCTTCCAAAATCTGAATCGTCCTCTCGGACTGGCCATCCGTCTGCGGATGGTACGCCGTGCTGAAACTCAGACGCGTACCCAAGCTCTTCTGCAAACTCTGCCAGAACTGAGATGTGAACCTCGTGTCTCTGTCAGACACGATACTCACGGGGACTCCATGAAGTCGCACAACCTCCTGCACGATTCACGTTACATCACTATCCAAACTAGGAAAAGGAAATAAAACGGAGAGTAAAAGAATTTTACCTCCATATATCTCCTCGCTAGCGCCTCAGTGGACTGTCCCACTCGGAACGGAATAAAGTGCGCAGATTTGGTCAATCGATCTACGATCACCCAAATCGCGTCATTCTGCTTCGGACTCCGAGGTAGTCCAGTCACGAAATCCATAGTGATGTGTTGCCATTTCCACTCCGGAATCGGAAGCGGTTGTAGCAACCCGGCCGTACGCTGATGCTCCGCCTTCACTTGCTGGCAAACCAAGCACTTGGCTACACTCCGAGCCACGCTCCTCTTCATACCATGCCACCAATAATTCAGACGAAGATCCTGGTACATCTTGGTGCCACCAGGATGCACAGAATACGGCGAACTGTGTGCCTCCACCATCAACTCCTCTCTGATATCCCCAGCTGGCACACACAACCTGGCTCCAAACCTCAGCGAGCCATCCTCATGAATCAAAAAGTCAGTCCGCAGACCGGCTTCCACCTGCTCCCGAATCCTCACCAGCTTCGGATCCTCGGCCTGGCCAGCCTTAATCCGATCCACGATCGTCGACTGTACCTGCATGTACATCAACGACGAAGCCTCCCCAGGAAGAACAATCTCCACACCAGACTCGCAAAAATCCTGCTGCAATCTCCACTGCGAGGTCAAAATCATCACCGCTGGAAGCCTACTCAAAGCATCCGGAACCACATTCACCTTGCCAGGGTGAAACTGCAAATCAATATCATAATCCGCCATAAGCTCCAACCATCGACGCTGTCGCATGTTGAGCTCCTTCTGAGTGAAAATATACTTCAAGCTTTTGTGATCGGTGAAAATCTTCACTTTCTCACTCAGCAAGAAGTGCCTCCAAATCTTAAGAGCAAACACAACGGCAGCCAACTCCAAATCATGCGTCGGGTAATTCTTCTCATGAACCTTAAGCTGACGAGACGCATACGCCACAACGTGCCCATGCTGATGCAACACACAACCGAGACCCTTGCCAGAAGCATCGCAAAAGATCTCAAATCCACCGCTGCGATCAGGCACGACAAGAATAGGGGCAGTCGTCAACCTCTCCTTCAGAATACCAAAAGCACCCTCACAATCACCCGACCAAACAAAAGCAACATCCTTCCGCGTCAACCTGGTCATCGGCTCAGCAATACGAGAAAAGTCCTTAATGAATCGCCGATAATAACCAGCAAGTCCAAGAAAACTCCGAATCTCAGATGCTGACGACGGAACAGGCCACTCCCTGATGGCCCGAATCTTCTCAGGATCCACTGAAATACCATCCCCAGTCACCACATGCCCGAGAAAAGCAACCCTATCCAGCCAAAACTCGCACTTCGAAAACTTAGCATACAACCGATGCTTCCTCAAAATCTCCAACACCGTCCTTAAGTGCGAGGCATGCTCTTCCTCCGACTTCGAATAGATCAGAATGTCGTCAATAAAGATAACGACAAACTTATCCAAAAAGTCGTAGAAAATCAGGTTCATCAGATTCATGAAAACTGCGGGTGCGTTAGTTACACCGAAAGGCATAACCACAAACTCATAGTGTCCATACTTCGTCCTGAACGCTGTCTTCGGAACATCTCCCTTCCTCACCTTCAACTGATGGTAACCACTCCTCAAATCCAATTTTGAAAACACCCTCGAACCTCCAAGCTGATCAAAAATATCATCGATGCGAGGCAACGGGTATTTATTCTTAATGGTCACCGCATTCAACTCCCGATAGTCCACGCACATGCGACGCGAACCATCCTTCTTCTTAACCAGCAACACCGGTGCTCCCCACGGAGACACGCTAGGATTAATATAACCCTTCTGCAAAAGCTCATCCAACTGCTTCCGCAACTCCTCCAATTCTGCAGGTGCCATACGATACGACGCCTTCGAAATCGGCTGCGCACCTGGAACAAGATCGATAGAAAATTCCAAAGCCCGATCAGGCGGCAAACCAGACATCTCCTCGGGGAAGACGTCGCCAAAATCTCGCACCACAGCTGGCCACTCCAGCTCCATCTGCATAGCCACAGCCTCCACCGGCCTGGCCCGAAATCTGACAGGACCAAGCGAACTGCTACCACGACTGAACTCAAACACTGGATGTCCGGGAATCTCGAACACCACCTTCTTCCTCCTGCAGTCAATCGTAGCATAGAAGCTCGCAAGCCAGTCCATCCCAAGAACTGCATCATAGTTGATTATGTCGTGGACAATGAAATCAGCAAAAAGCTCATGTCCACAGACCACCAACGAGCAAGAATTGCAACCACGATGCACCGAGACCACGCCATTCCCTGTAACGATATTCCAACTCTTTGGAAGAGGGGACGTCGACAAGGAATGCCTCTCCACGAAGCTCCGAGAAATAATGCACATCGATGCACCAGAGTCAAAGAGGACTCGTGCAGGAAATGTGCAAACCAAAACCACACCTAACAAACAATTAACAATCAAACCCTAGTCTAGCAACCAACCATGTCAAGCAAACAACATAATCTAACAATCAAACCAGCTAGGAAGGTAACAGCTAGAGTGAGGATTACCTGCGATAACCTCATCCACAGCCGCGCTCTCCGCAGCGGTCATCAGAAAAGCCTGCCTCCTCGGCGGAACAGCCTGCTGAAAAGCCTGTCTCTGCGGAACAAGAGCTGCTCCACGTCCAGCAGGAACAGACGCTTGCTGCTGCAACGGCTGAGCTGCAACAGGAGCCCTCCGCAGCTGACCCGCATGCCGACAATCCTTCGCGACATGGGAAGCATCTCCACAAACCAGGCACTGGCCCAAAAACTTCCGACACTGATCCTTGACGTGGCCAGGCTTGCCGCAGAAATGGCAAGACTTCAGAATAGGCCCTCCTGGCCTCTTAAACTGAGCGGACTGATTAGGCCTGAATCCAGGTCTAACCACAGCTCTCGCCTGTTCCACAGGCCTCTTCCCAGCACCAACAACAGATCCCCTCCTCTGGTTCACGAGCAGCTCCTGCCTCTTGGCAGCGACCAGAACCTTCTGATAAGATTCCCGGTCAGAAGAGGTCACAAAACTCTGGAGCTCCGAAGCAAGCCCCTGCAGGAACCTCTGAGCCTTCTCCTCAGCGTCCTGCACCATCTTTGGTGCAAACCGACTCAGCCTCATGAACTCTTGGTGATACATGTCCACCGACGAGTTCCCCTGCTTCAGATCGATAAAACGCTGCAGCATCTCTTCCCTGGCAGCTTTCGGGAAGAACTCACCATCAAATCTGGCCTTGAAGGTAGCCCAAGCTATCGGCTCCACCAACATCTTCTCTTCCGCATCCCACCAATTCTGAGCATTATCCTTGAGTTGCCTCTTCGCCAAATCAACCCATCCAGCCGGGGTGATCTTGGCCATCTTCAGATTGTCCTCGATGTTCCGAATCCACTCATCGGCAGCCAGAGGACCCTCAGAACCATCAAAATATGCGGGACCCAGCTCCCGAAATTGCTTCGCTCCTGGCTCAGAGCGAGGGGCATCCGGAAGAGCCCGGGCAGCTCGAGCAAGTGGAGCATTCTGGACTTGCAGAAGCACGCCCTGCTGCACTTGCATCATCTGGAGCATCATCCGCATCATCTCACCGCTGGTGGGTTCCCGCTCAGGCTCCTCATCATGAGGGACCGCGCCACTACCCCCACCACGGGTGAAACGTCTTCCTGCCATCTAGTGACACAGAAAACGAATCAGATTAGACTCATAGCTTATGACATCGGACGTCGAACTTAATTTATTGGACATTCTAATATTATTATCGCTATTCCAAAAATCGCAGTTACAGAAGGACCTGCATGGGCCACCAACAAAACCTGTCACGACCCGCTTCCCTAAAATGGAGGCGAGACGTGAAAAGGTCCGCACGAGAGTGGAGCTGTGAAGCCCCAAACCCGATAAGCGTCAACAATACATAAGCAGGTCCCTGTAACCACAACGGAATAACAATAATAACACAAGGAGAGACTGAAATAAAATCTCACATCTCATAATTTGTCCAACAAGAAAATAAGTTCAACATCCAGAAAAGCCACCAGGCTAAAAGAAAAGAGTCTAAGGCCCAGAACAAGGCCAACAAAAGAAACGACATAACAAAGTATAGGTGCTACGCACCGATAACAAAACAACTGTCTAACAAAAGTAAAACACAACGAAGACACTAGGACTGGTCCCCAGTGTCCACGTACTCCCCGTCAAACACAAGCTCGGGCTCGGCGTCAGCAAACACCTCGTCCTCAACAAGGTACTCGGGCTCAGGATCTAACATGTGTCACCCAAAAGAGTAAAGGGGCACATGTCAGCAAGTCTAAAAGACTTGGGCAAGGAAACTGAAAGTGAGGCATCTAGCAACCTAACAGATTAGTATGCATGACATGGCAGTTATAACATGAGTGCACAATTAAGACATGGCAAGACAATTTGTACAAGAGAACAATTATCGGGACAAGACAAGAGTAGCCAAGCTACTATCAACTCAATCAATTCACATTTTGTAGGTGTTTACGCCCTTCGCTGAATGGTATAACATTCAGACCGATCGGCACTAAACACAAAACACATTTCACTATTGTTTTGTAGATGTTTACGCCCTTCGCTGAATGGTATAACATTTCAGACCGATCGGCACTAAACACTACCCCACCCCAAAGAGTTTACGCCTTACAACTGCAGTTGTTGATCAAACAGACTCCCAGTTGAATGGCCGCTTAACCCTTACCCCATCCCGCACTAAACAAGCCAGGGTCCCTGAACATGAGCCCAGCAAGTGAGCCAGGGTTGCCCCGCACGAGAGCTTGTTTCTTAGTTCACAATTCAATATATCGAGCGTTGGGGTTAGCAACTCATTATGCTCGCTTCTGGTCACGAGCCAGGAACACAAGTATTGTAGCGATGCTACGCAATCACGGGATCACCAAAAGAATGCAATGACATGACATTTAAATTGCGTACCGTTAATGGAAAGTAAACATGACATGGTAATTGTGCAACATGCTAAATGTCGGAACTAGCTTCGTTGTCAAGCTAGTTCCCCAATTTGCGCCTAGGCGAGTATCATTTCGTCGCCTAGCCTCTTTTACGCCTACAACAAGCAAATGGCCTAAAACATGGCCTAAACCCTAAGTGGCAAGTTTCACTTGCCTAGCACCGGGGATGACGACCACTTCGTCACACGGATGCCAATCTACGGGGAAAATCGCTGTTATGGGGGAAACAACAACAAACAACATGAAATTTATTAGGGTTTCATAAAAATATAAATAGGTTATGAAAACAACGGTAGATCGATTTCTTACCGAGAGGAGGCGGAAGAAACACTCCGGGGAACCCTAGGATCAGATCTGGAAAAGATTGGAGAAGTTTGGGGAAACTAGGGTTTTGGGGGATTTGGGGATTTTGATGGGTTTTGGTGAGATTTTGGGGAAGATGAGAGGTAGATAGAGTAAATGGATGGTTTGGATGATGATTCTAGGGCTTGGAATGGAGAAATGAAGCTTGGAGGAAGATGGGGGCTGAAGGGGGAAAGATTTTAGGGTTTTGGGTCGTGTTGGAGAAGATGAAATCGTTTGGGTTGGGTTTAAATAGGTTGAGCTGGCGGCTGCCCAGAAATTAGGGTTTTAACACAGGTTAGTCGGTCAAAGAGCAACCACTGACCGACTAGTTTGGCAACTAGTCGGTCGGTCGACCAACGCAGACCGACTAAGTGCAAACAGTAACTCCTGAACGAAAATAGGATTTAGAGTTAGTCGGTCCATGAACAAATACTGACCGACTAGTTTATCATCTAGTCGGTCGATGAACGTTCTTAGACCGACTAAGAGTAAACAGTAGCTGATACAAAAATAAGATGATGTGTTAGTCGGTTAAAGAAGCATTGCTGACCGACTAGTTTGCAACCTAGTCGGTCAACCAACGTTCTTAGACCGACTAACGATAAACAGTAACTCCTGAGAAATTTAGAAAGCCAACTAGTCGGTCCAAGAAGGATTTCCGACCGACTGGATCGTCATCTAGTCGGTCGGTGGCCCTTCTTACACCGGCTAATGAGCACCAAAAGTTCCGATACGGAGCGCGGGGCCCCGGGATCGATTCCTAAGACTCCTAGGCTTGATCTAATAGTAAGATACGACCGTTATGAAGTCCGTCACGAGTGACATACTTCGAAATCGACGATCCTAAGGAAGAAGCGAGAAAATACGACGAATCGATCGAAAATGAAAGCTACGGAGACGAAAACCACACAAGAGGAGAAAATCCACCAAAACATATATTATATTATATTATATCCAGATACATGAAAAGCAGTCGTTACACCCACAAAGAGAGAAAGATCTAATTCCCACAAAGAGAATTAGAGACACAAATTCACCAAGTAAAGTAAATACTCTTACATATGCCTTGAGATGCTTACTCATGAATGGATGCAAGGCATGGAAGAGGATCTCCAAGTGTTGAGATATGCTTGAAAGCACTTGGATGAATTTCCTTGAGCTGGACTTCAATGCATGAAGAAGAATGAGAGGGAATTGAGAGGGAATTGAGGGAGTTTGTGAGTTGCTTATGGATCTCTTGAGATATTCAATAACATCAAGAAGTACAAGAGATGGCAGCACACTCATATATATAGGAGCCCTATATCAAACCCCAAAACCCAAGAAAACAGCCAAAAAATCGATTCTGCAACGGCTAGAAACTGGGCAAAAATGACAGGAACAGTCGACTGATGATCAAAAGACAGTCGACTGATCAACGGCTAGAAAATATCCAACGGCTATAATCTGAGCCAGGACAGTTGACTGATGACGACAGTACATTCGACTGAGAACAGGACAGGCGCATGTAAAACCTTCAGCAGGCGACTGCTGCAGCAGATGGAATAAAACAGAGAGCTGCACTCTTTCTCCAGTTAAGCACACAGGCGATTGATGTCAATACTACAGTCGACTGTCTATTAGTTAGGTGACTGTAAAACCTTAATCAGTCGTCTGCTGTATAAGATGGAGAAACAACAAAGAGATGTAGAGATTGCACTTACGCTTCTCAGGCGACTGGTGACCAATCTACAGGAGACTGTAAACTGACCAGTAGTCGACTGTGCGTAAAGCTCAAGTTTGAGTCAATTGAAATGTTGACTTGAGCTGTGCATATCAGGCGACTGTAGAAGGATCTACATGAGACTGGAAATCACCCAATCAACTGTTTTTCCTTCAACAGGCGACTGACGGAAAGACAGAGACTCCAAATGAGTCTTTGGACAAAGTGAACCTATTGGGTTGGATTCTATGATAATCCTAAGGCTCACTAAGATGGTTAAATGCATATGCATGAATGAGTAAACTATCTAACAAGGCATTACATTAATCCTAGACTCAAAAGAGAGAGAAAGCAAAAAAGTAAATTACATGGATTACAATGCTTTCCTTGGAGTCTAGTCTTCAAACTTGATGCCTTGTTTTCTCTCCATCATCTCCAAGCTTTGGCACTCCTTGAGTCCAAGAAATGGTCCTTCTTCACTTGATGTCCATCCTTGCACCAAGTGATTAGTCTCCAAGAAAGATATTCTTGAAATAAAACTGAGAGACTAAAACATGAGAGTCATTAGCAACAAAATAATATTGTGATCATCATCAAAATAAGATTGTTATGAAACACCAATACTCAACAATAGCTAAATGTTTACAGAATAAGACAGCATAATAGGCTAGGCTGTTTAGACTGATACCATACAAATTTACTCCTTTACACTTCCTACACAACGTGTGAAAAACGGGTCAAATCGGGTTATTTCTAGTAATTATATATATAGCAGCATGCATTTACAATTGGTCACTGATTCCACACCAACCAATATTGCTCAACGTGCAAAAGGGGCATTTATTTGTTCCGGTGTGCACGTTGAGCAAACACAAATGGTCTAATGCATTAAACGCAAGTGAAACTACTCTTCTGCATTAAGTGCAATAAGTGCAAATGTCTTCTACATTAAACGCGTGCCCTCGGGCTAGGTAAGACTTAAGAGATGATCAGCTGCGTTTTTCCATACAAGATTATTTTTTACGAGGTTTCCAACCAAATGTATTCCCCCCTCTATACTCTCTCAAAACACATCTCATCCCTCCATTCCCCAAAATCATATCCCAGCCACTCTTTACTAGTCCTAATCAGCCATATAATTCAAATCAGTTTACAAATGTAAAATATAGATTTTGCTCTTTGCTATTTCCAACCAAAAATAATTTTGTCCATTCTACGCGTTGAGATAATTTTTAGATACTAACAATTTTGCCCAACGCACACCGCAACGGTAAACCATTATTGGGTACAACATCTGGCTGGTATCACTCTGATGTAGATTCACGAGCAATCTTCTGTATATTCACGAGCTCTCATATCTATAGCATCACAGTTACTCTACTGTAGTCTCAGCCTCATCCATACGGACCATACCCAGTCCTATTTGTTTATATAAATTGATTCCCTACCCACTAGACATCAACAACCACTACACTTCTTGATGATAGTGTTCTATATGATTCTATATGATTCTACCAATATTTTTTCTTTAACATGATAATTTTTTGTTCTTAATGAATGCTTCGTATACGACACACAAAGATGGCCAATATACTTGTGGCAAGTGACGTGATGCTGAAATTGAATACATCACATTTATATGGAATCGAAGATGTTGTTTGCTCCTTCAGAAGAAGCACCCGATGTTCTGAAATGTTTTATAACATTGCCATTAGCCTGAAGGTTCCACCAAGGAATCATCTCTCAAACTGAGCAATCACCTTACCCTCGCTGCTCGGAAACTGTGCAGCCTCATTTCTCTCTATGCTCACAAGAATTTCTTACGAGTGCCATTATTGAATTTCATACCAGTGCCAAAATGTGAAGTTGCAATATTCTTTATGATACAAATTGCTCTATCTGATTATTTCTGATTCTAATTATAAAATATCTTCGTTTATATTATGATTTTTTTTGTGTTCATCGCTGACTATTGTTCAACGAATATAGTGGACAGATGGCCAAGATACATGCGGCAAGTGACGATGGTGCGCGCTATTGGAGCTGCTCATAACTGCAATGTTTGTGGAGAAAAGGTTCACGACATGATAACTTGTCATATGAGCAAAACTGTATTCCATTACTTAAAGTTAATCAGCCTGCCCTACGTGCAAAAGTAGTGACCTTTGTGAGCACTAAGCAAAAATATTTACAATACTGTGATTTGTTACATTATGACCCATTGTGTGCGGTGAGTAAAAAGGTATACGTTTGAGAAATATTACTATTGGAGAATATAGATTTTGCTCTTTGCTAATCACAACCAGATGTTTTTTTTGCCTGTTGTGCGTGTTGAGTAAAAAGGTATACATTCAAGCAATTTTTCTCATCGCGCACCATTGCAGTCAAACACTCGTGGGAACAACATCTGGCTAGTATACATCTGCTATATATTCACGAGCACTCACGGGTTCTCTTCTGTAGCCTCACAGTTACTCTACGGTGGTCTCATCCTCATCCATGGTCAGTCCAACTCGTCAACCACTACCATACGTGATGATACTTCCATTATCTGATTCTCTCTGATTCTTCTTATACGACGTTTTTCTTCAAACTTGTATTTTTTGTTGGTCATGAATGCTTCATCTACAACACACAGAGATGGCCAATATACTAACGGCAAGTGTCGTGATGCAGAAATTGAATACATCATATTTATTTGGAGGCAAAGATGTTCTTTGCTCCTCTTCGCCTGATCTGTTCAACTTCATTGCAAATATCACATGGATTAAGATGTTCTTGCAGCCACACCAGCTTCATTCTCGTCCATCCCATCTTGCAGATATTCTTTGACCCTTTGTATGTTCTATTCAGATTCATTGCATATATAACTGTTTGATGATAACAAATGTTCTATCTTAAATCTATCTAAGTCTAATTATACAATATTTTTACTTATTTATGTATTTTTTGTTGATAATTGATTCTTCTTCAACGCATACAGGCCAACACAGATGACAGATGGTCAAGATACTTGCAGCAAGTGACGCTAATGGATCTATGGAGCTGCTCATAAATTGAATCGTGCTTGACATTTTTTCTTGGTGGGAATCTATGTATCTATACGATAGTTCCTTGCATGAATTACATACCAATACCAAATTGTGATGTTGGAAAATGTTTAGATGTAGTATCTACTTTGTTGTGTTATGTACATTCGAATGCATAAATGTTATAGTTTGATGGAACACATACCTTAATACAATGTCATTAAATTCGATACTATTGCAGCATATTACAAAATTGCGTGATGCTAACTTAAAAGTAACCATAATTACTCAGTGCGCACAACTGGACCCATAAGTGAACGTTGTGGGCCATGATAAAAACTGTCTACAATTACCAGCAATAACTCAACGCGCACAACTAGCAAAATTATACATAGCAGCTTGCATTTATAACGGGACTCTAATTACCCAACACCCAAAATTGCTCAACGTGCACGATGTGCATAAATTTGGACCGTAGTGCTCGTTGGGCAAACCCAATTGGTCTAATGCATTAACTGCAAGTGAACCTACTCTGCTGCATTAAGTGCAAATGTGTGAGGGTGATTCCTGCATGCAAAAGCATTAAACGAGCCCTCGGGCCGAGGTAAAATAGGGTCAGCTGCGTTTTTCCATATAGTATTATTTATTAGGAGTTTTTCAACCAAATGTATTTTTGACTATTTTGCGCGTTGAGAAATTATTTTAGGGTCTAATAACAAATTTGCCCACCTCGCACCACAAAGGTCAACCATTCTTGGGTCCATTAACTGGCTGGTATCAATCTGCTGTAGATTCACAAGCACTATTCTACTTTCTGCAGATACACGAGCACTCCGCTGTTGACACACTGGTTCTCTTCTGTAGCCTCACAGGCTCACAGTAACTCTTCTGTAGTCTCATCCTCATCTATGTGCCTGTCCAACTAGCTATAAAATGGCTTACATACCCACAAGATCGCATCAACCACTACACTTCGTGATGATGGTTCCATTATCTGATTCTATCTGATTCTACTTATAAAATATTTTTTCTTCAACTTGCTATTTTGTTGTTGATCATGAATGCTTCCTCTACAACACAAAAGATGGCCAATATACTAGAGGCATGTGACGTGATGCATAAATTGAATACATCACATTTATATGAACTCGAAGATGTTCTTTGCTCCTTCAGAAGCACTCGAGGTTCTTGAATTCTTCATTACATTGCCAGTAATCTTGGTAGGTTCGACTTTGGGACCTTCTTGCAAACTATGCATACACCTTCCCCGGGCTACTCGGACACTGTTCAGCCACCTTGCGCTCTATGCTCTAAAGAATTTCATACCCGTGTGTCATTATTGAGTTTCAAACCAGTGCCACACGGTAATGTTGCAATATTCATTATGAAAAAAATATATTTACTTATTTATGTTTTGTATGTGTTCATCACTGATTCTTCTTCAACGAATACAGCCTACATGTGACATATGGCCAAGATACTAGTGAGTAGTGGCATGATAGGCCAAGAAGATCGCAAGTTCATTATTTAAAGGAAGTATTGCTCACCTGCGCAAGTGGCTTATGCATGCTTTCAGTAAGAATAGGTCAAGTTGTTAACTAGTCTTTTTCTTTCTGTTATTTAAATTATTGTTCATAATTAGTTGTCACAAGTTGTTGAAGTCCGTAGGATTTGGAAAAGTTGTTTAGTCTTTTGTATTTAAACACTGTCATTTGGAAGTTGTGGGGAAATCAACCAATCGATTTTAAATTTATCCAGTTTTGTTCTCACCTCAACTAGAATTCAATCAATCAATTCTTGTAATTGACATGACGCATAAATTGGAGACATCACATATATATATCCTCGAAGATGTTCTTTGCTCCTTCAGATAATCGAATGCTTCATTACATCGCCAACAGTTCCATTTTTCATCCGGAAGTGCTCAAACTGGAAGTTGAAGTCACTTGCTACTTTTCTCACTTTTCTCAAGCTGCCCAGAACCTGTGCAAACACATTTCTCTCTGTGCTTAGAAGAAGGAACCCATGAGTAAATTTCATACCAGTGCCAAAATGTGATGTTGCAATATTCTTTATGATACTAACTGATCTATCTTATTATACAATATATTTACTTAATTATGAATGGGACTGCATAAATTTTGTAGTATGTTGGAATTCAGACCTTAATACAATGTCAATTAATTTGATACAATTGCAGCACATTACAAATTTGTGATTGGTGATATATACATTGATGATAACTTGAATCAAATTCCAACATTGAAATTTCTTAGTAAAAATTATTGAAAGTAATATAAATTACACAGTGTGCACAAAAGGCAAAAGGCATGACAGTTGTGCGTGTTTAGAAATTTTTATCGAGGCCAACAATTTTGCGCATCGCTCACCACGTCAGTCGATCATTATTGGTAACAACATCTGTCTAATATATACAATAAATACCCGAGGTAAAAGATGACTCTTCTGTATAATTCAGTTGGCTTTTATTCAGCAGAAGTGATACTTTTATTTATATCAGCTTCCATTTACACCTGGACACTAATCAATCACCACACATAATTGCTCAGCAGGCACAACGTGCAACAGAAATAAACATTGTGCGCGCTGGGCAAAACTGTCTACAACTACCAAGTTTTGCTCATCACGCACAACCATGTTATTTAAAATTCCGTTATGCACTCGGAGAAAAACTGTATACAATTACTCATTGCGATCATATACAGTAGGTCATTCTCCCGACAGCCTCGTCCTCGGTGTGGCGCGTAAGGGGCCGTGTTGGCCGTCGAGTAGGGTTCCCGTGTGTCGACTGGGAATCAGGGGGAGAGGAAGAAACGCTCTCACTCGAGGTCTGTTGTAAAAATTCCCTTCATTAAATCTTGGACAATTACATATGACTCGCTCGAGAGTAGTCATACAAAAGTAATGATTAGCAAAATTTAGGAAGACGAGGCTTCGTCGGCTGTAAAAAGGTCCTTTATCGCTCTCGCCACCCTATTCATCTTGGTGGTGGTCCGAGCCTTGTAAGCATCGACCTATTTACCTTTCTCGAGAAGCTTGACCTAAAGGTCAGCAACCTCCTTCTTCGATGCCTCAAGCTCAGCACATAGTTGAGATTACTCTCTCACCCACTGAGCTTCTGGCTGCTTCCTAGTGTTTGACACGGAGGCGAAGCTGGATTTTGCCTCCGAGGTCGCCCAATCTGACGCGGCCTTGGAAGCCATGGCCTTCACCAAGTCCGCCTCTAGCTTCGTCACCTGAGCACTGAGCTCAGAAGCCTGGTTCTCGGCAGCCGCCAGCCGACGCTGCCCATCGATCAGGTCGAGGGCCCTGTGGTGCAGACATGCACCGAAAATGGTCAACTGTAGATGGCGATAATTAGCAAAACCAGAAGGGGAAGCAAATAATGAAGGCCCAGTGGCAACGAACCTGAAGGCCACTACGAACGAAGTAGTTGGCCATCGTCTCAAGATCAACCCCCTGCAGGAATTCGTAATCCCTTGGTAGAGTGATATTCTTTGCCACACGAGCCCCCATCCCAAAGTCTAGGAGGGTCAACTCGTCCATCCCCATGACCAACGGGGGCCGATAGGGCTTGCCCTGAATCTCCACAAGATGGCCAGATGAAATGCGGTTCGACAGCAGAAGGGGCCGACCTCTGGATATATGGGGCCGACGGAAGGGACCATAGGAACAATGTCCTCATATGGCCAGCCGTCGTGCGACAGGATGGCGGAAGATTCAGCCCCAACTTGAGGATCAGAAGGAGTCGCCTTCAAAGCCCCAGCAGCTTGACTTGAGGAGCATCCAGCCTCCCCCAACTCCAGAATGAGGTGCACCGATTATTCCGATTCCTCCACTCCCCCCTCTTACTCCTCAGCCCTCTTCCTCTTTCGGCCTTCTTCATAGACCCGCTCTAGCTCTGAAGTCAAATCTCTGTATGCTCCACCTGCCATTTTTTTGCTGGAAGAAATAAGAAGAAGATAAGATTTACTCGAGTTAACCAGAGACCGGAGCGCAAAAGCATTTGCCTTCACAACTCCAGTTTCTTTTATTACACGAAGGAATAGTATCCAATGATCAACACGTGTCAAAAATTCGCCAAAAGCAACGGTTGAGATCAACTAAAGGCGAGAAGTTTTGGCGGCTTGAATCAAATCAGCTGCTCCAAATGATGTGCCCCATTAAATGAAAGTACTCATCATTCGTCCTCGATCAGTGTTATTCCTCGAGAACGAATCACGGGGGCCAATGTTAATACATGGATATGGCCCCCGAAACCACTTAGGGTAATTTCTTAGTGCACACAACTACTCAAACCGCAGAATTGCTCACCGCACACAACCACTAAAAACTAAGAATTGCTCACCACCCACAACCACTCAAAACTCACAATTGCTCACCGCACACAACAATTTTTTTCCATTCCACCTTCACATGTGCATGGGAAAATTTATTAGCAGTTGTGCACGTTGAGTAATTGTTTAATTTGTCTTTATTTTACTCAGTGAGTGATTGCGTTCCGTAACCCACAAAAATATCGAAAAGGTACAGTAGTTGCCCTGTTTGGTTGGGGGAAAAGGAAAGAAAGAGAAAGAAAGTTGAATGGGAACTTGCTTTCCTAGGTTTGGTAAGGAAGAAAAGTAAAAAGAAATAAAATGAGGAGGAAAGTGAAGGAAAAAAAGAAATAGAACCTTTCCCTCCCATTTTCTCTCCACAAACTAGAGGAAAACTAGATACAAAACTTTTCCCTCTCATTTTCAGCTACATATTTGTTGCTGAACTTTTTCTTACGACATTTTATTCATGCTTACATTATAATAATATTTTTTGTGAATGATATTGGATGCAATTTATAGACGAGAGAGTCCTTCAAAACTGAATGGTAATAAGATAAATTGATCGACTTTGATTTTCTTTAGCATTTTCTTTTTGATTTTCTTTACCATTTTCCTCATAACCAAACATAGAAAAAAAATTGCTTTCTTTTTCCTTTTCTTTCCATTTCCATTTCCATTTCATTTCACTTTTCTTTCTCTCAATTTCTCTCAAACCAAACACAGCATGGTATTTTCGCTTCATAGTGTTTATAAGCTTCTTTGTCGATACTACTTTAGTGTTTATGATTTATCCATGCTTTCCCGAAAACGAGGGGTTTAATGTACTGTTGGTTGCAATTATGCTATAGTAAAACACATGTATCACTATACAATTTTATTTCTTTATTCTGTAGAAGTGATACTTTTGTTTATATCATCTTGCATTTACACCTAGACACTAATTAATCACCTCACAAAATTGCTCAGCACGCACAACAGGCAACAGAAATGAACGTTGTGCGTGCTGAGCAAAACTTTCTACAATTACCCATGAGAAAAACTTCCCAATCAGTGCACAATGGGCCGTCAACGCGCACAACGAGCACAACGGGCATAAAAATTTGGGTTTTATGATACAATTTGGGCTGGAACCTAATTCCGACAATGCCCATGGGCTTGGATTAGGGAATTGACTTGTTCTGTCTTAACCCATTTTGTGTGTGTGTGATCAACTGCCCGCCATCGCTCCGGCCATTCGGTTTTTGACGCCTCGGTCCGAGGAATGTGATTCATGTGGATTTGACGTGCACTTCAGTCTAGCCAATTGAATTGAATGAAGGCCAGTAGCACGAAGTTGGAATTCTTCCGCCCTTAGGGAGCGGGATTCGAAGAGCTGCCTTATGTTATACTTTGACACGCGTCCCCATCTGACGGCTTGTATTCGAAGTTACCTTCCGTATAAAGCCTTTGGCCTCTTAAATTCTGCTTTCCCCATTGCTTGTTACCCTGATTTTCATCTTTTTTGCTCAGATGGCGGGTCGGGATTTCAGTCAAGACGTTCAGTAACTCAACCGTCGACGACGAGGATATTCGGGTGGTCGGGGGAGTTCCTCTGGCCATAGGCCTGGTCGCACTGTGGTGGAGGACATTCTTGCGGACGACCCACCGATTGGGGTGTCAAGGCAGGTGGGCGTTCCTTCCCCTCCACCTTTGGGCACGGCCGAACCTTCTCCCTTCGTGGCAGATCAGATTGATGCTCCCTTCGGTCTCGTCCTCGACGAGGGGGCCGTGGCGGCCGTTAATCAGGGTACCCGTGTGTTAACCGAGAATCAGCGGGAGAGCAAGAGACGATCTCACTCGTGGTCTGAAGAGGCAGAAGTGAAGAAGAAGAAACATGAAAGTGGTCCCCCGACGGCGCGCAATCCAACGGTTGCTTCTGTAGCGAACCACCTGGCATTCACCCCTTTCATCTTGCAAGTATCTACGCTTGTTGTAGAGGCGCATCGTCGCTCGGAGAAGGTAGATGGTCTTAAGGCGGCCTTAGCGCAGAAGCGCCTGAGGGCTGAGGCGGTCGAGAAATCAGCCAAGGAGGCCCACATGGAGGCCCACCAGTTCAAACTGTGAGTTGCAGAGCTCACCTCGAAGGTGGAAAGGTTGATGGAGGCTCGGGCTGTCGCCGAGAGATCGGCCAAGTATGCTGAGGATGAACTGTCCCTCGCCCGGGAGGTGCATAGAAAGGAGAGAGGTGCTCTTTGGGCCGATATAGGCGACCTGTGGGAAGTGGACTCCGCTCTGCTTGTAGCCGAGGTCCAGAGGTGTTATGGGGATGTCCTGGCTCTGAGGATCGTGGAGTCTCTCTGTGAGGGATTCCGGGCGTTCGAGGACATTTTAGCTCCGAAGATTGCGAGGTCCTTCCGGGAGGGTTTCCTAGCGTTCGAGGAGAGGGTCCGAAAAATGCTTCCTTGTCCTCCGGTTGGCCATGGGCAGCTTACTGGTTCGGGAGAAGACGAATCGCCTGGGGACGCCTCTTCACGAGCTCCTGCATCATAAGTGGAGCGAACCCTTTTTTGTTTCTCCTATTTGGTTCGTTGTACAAGGAGATATTTTTGTTTAATGTATACATCTTCTCGAATGATTTCTTGACAAGTTGCAAGATCTGCAACAATAGAGAAATTATAAGATATGATATCGACAGCAGCAGATAGATTTCTCGAATGATATGCATCATCGTCAGACGATCATAATTAAAACGTTGGGTATTAAGTTTCATTTTGGACCCGCAGACCTTGGAATTCAAAGCCACAATGGCTGCATTTTGAACTAAAATACAAGGTAAATCAGTTTTCATAGATACAGTTTTAAAGTGATCTAGTTTCAGCACATTTATAATTATATATTGGTGTCCAACCCCCCGCGAGCTGAGCTAACTATACGATCAAAAATGAGCTTACTTTGCCCTCTTGGGGAATCGGTTATACGGTCAGGGGGGCAACCCCCTTGCGGGGCGAGCCAGCTATACCGTCGGTGATGATTTAGAAGACTTCGCGGGCGGAACAATTATACGATCGGGGGCTACTCCTCGTTTGAGCCAACACAACTCTCTGACCAGGGTTACTTCTTCCTCAAGCCTTTCACATCAATCGAAGTGTTGTGGTTGAAGAGGGCTTATGGTTAGGGAAGCCATTTATAGATGAATTGGACTGCCCTTGGATGAGGATGAGTCTACAGTAGAGTGTAGTGTTACTTCTTCCTCATGCCTATCACATCACTCGAAGTATAGAGGTTGAAGAGGGCTTGTGGGTAGGGAAGCCATTTATAGACGAATTAGACTGCCCTTGGATGAGGATGAGTCTACAGTAGAGTGACCGTAAGTCTACAGAAGAGACCACGTGAGTCTACAAAGCAGTGATCGTGAATATACATAAGATTTTATTCAGCGTGCACATCTTCCTAAATTATAACGTGTTGTGTACAGTATTAAAACAGTTTAGAGGATAGTTTTATTACTCAGTGCACCCTACGGATTGTGCACATGGGGTAACGGATTTTATTTTTGAATTAATAATAATCAGCGCAAAAACCGGGTAAAATTATACCCCGTTGTGCGTGTCGAGGAAAAACGGGTTACATTCGAATAAAATTACTCCAAGCGTACAACGTCATGCAAAATTTGTCCAGATTTTAACCATTGTTCACGTCGAGCAAAAACCATAATACTAGAAAAAATTTCAGCTAATCCATTGAATAGAGAAAGCACCGGATTCATTAAAGGAGTTGTTACTTTTACTGTGATGGTCGATCTCTCTGTGATGTCAATGTATTCTGTTATATCCAGCATTATACTACTGAAACAAGTTTACAAAATTGTTGGTGAAATATTACTCTTACTTACGTCGATTGAACAATTGTGTTATCCAAAATAACTATTGCTCAATGAGCACAACGGTCCAACTATATGCCCGTTTTGTGCTTTGAGCAGTTTTGATAAACCATAAATAATTTGCTCACCGTGCACAACGGCCATATTTTTGCATGTTGTGCGCGTTGAGCTAATTTGTTAGTAGATATCAATTTTGCTCAACGTGCACCACAACGGTCATACATTATTCGGAACAACATATGGCTGCTATCAATCTGCTGTAGATTCACAAGCATTCTTTTGTATAATCACGAGCAATTTACTGTAGACTCACGGGGTCCCTTATGTTGCCTCCCAGTAACTCTACTATAGTCTCATCCTCATCCATGGCCAGTCCAATTCGTCTATAAATGGCTTCCCTACCCACAAGCCCTCATCATCCACTACACTTCTTGATGATATTATTCTATCTTATTCTATCTGTTTCTAATTATAAGATATTTTTTTCTACAACATTCTATTTTTTTCCTTCATCACTGCTGCGTCTTCAACACTCAAAGATGGACAATATACTAGCGGCATGTGACGTGATGTTGAAACTGAATACATCACATATATTTCTTCGAAGATGTTCTTTCCTCCTTCATATGTTCTGTTCGTCGTCATTGAAGCTATCACCTCTTCCAGACACAGCCGCTTCATTGTCGACTTCACTGCTTGTATATTTACTTTGATCCTTAGTTACAGACATCACTGCTTGTATATATTCTATCTTATTCCAAGCTAATACAAAATTGTTACCTATAGTATATAAAAATATCGGCCTTCTTATCAAAGCCTTGTTAAGTCATCGGGCGAAGATTTTTCCTACATAGAATATGGAGCAATGATGTTAAAATTTATTTATACTAGTATATAAAAGAGTAAACATTTGAGCAAATATACCTTCTTTCTACCAGCTGTACTCATACGACAAGTTCTCATGTCATGACCCTTTTCTGCATAAACACTGCAAGTCCTCGTTCTTGTTTGACTTTGTTCTTGTGAGACTTGTATTCCAGACGGAATCCTTGACGCCACTCGTGGTCGGCCTTTAGTTCTTTCTTTTGTAGGATCATGCATAATGACATCATTTACTTCCACTTCTTGTTTGATAGGTGCACTGGACTCCACCTGTGAGCTTGGCTCTTCAGAAGCAGTTTGTGCTTTATTATTCATATTATTTTGGTCCAAAAAACTGTTTGCCCACCCAAAGACGTCATCAAAAAGAAGGAGATATCTTGTAACTGCCTCCACGACTTTATCGAATGATGAACAAAGTCTCCAGGCTTGAAGTATAGTAATTTGATTTGGACGCACTCCGTGTAATGTGCTAGTCGAAGAGGCCCCATGACTCATGATGCTATGTCTTGCATTTAGAGTCTACCTTGGTAAAATATATCTCTCAGGGATTGTTTGCATATCAAACTTTTGCTTCATGATATATATTAAATGCATAGCAAACCTTCAGTCACAGCCCTTGCACACGTACACCTGAACATTCTCGTAGATATATTGCATTGAACACTATGCAAGTAGCTCTTTCCATCAATCCGCATAGTTACTCTATACGTGGTCGTATCCCCATCCATGCTCACCCTTTCATGCCGACAGTATAAAGTATTTTTGAAACGAATTTGAAAATTGGAAAATATGTTTCTAGTATATACCTTTGTGGCATGAACCTCTAACTCAAGCATGCCGCTAAATTCTGGTTTGTTCCTCATACAAAAAGTATCTTCTCTCTCCTCTTTGTCTCGTGGAAATTTTACGGCTTTATCATATTGATCAATGAACTCGTATAATGGAGTCATACAGTTTACGTATCCATCAAAATACGCGTTCTTGTTTTCACTCCTTTGGCCGAACGACATGCCTACACACAAAACAAGAAATGAATACCATATGCTTAGTTTATTTTGATCATATATTTTTACAACAATCTCTATCGTATTAACATTTTCATACCTACAAAGAAAGTATCCAATAGGTACGCCTTAATCCAATGATGTGCTTTCTCATGCATCGTATGTAACCACTCCAGGCTTTCATTTCATTTTTTTGTTTTTCTGTCAATGGCTTCTGAAATTCCTTTTGGTACTTCTCCATTAAGATGCCCCAACAATTCTCAGCTACTTCATCATTTTGACTGTTCTTACACCAATTTGCATAGTTTTCATCAAATTCAGTGTTATAAGAAGACCGCAATGAACGTAGATGCTCATCTTCATGCAGACTGATATGCCATATGCAATACCTGTTCTTTGTATTTGAAAAAACTCTTTTGATTGAATTGCATATTGCCGGGTCTTGATCAGTGATGATAGCTCCTGGTGATTTATCCCACATACATGTTAACCACTGTCCAAATAACCACACAAAGGATTCTTCCTTCTCATCAGCAAGAAGAGCACATCCAAATAAAATAGACTGTTTATGATGATTGACACCTGTAAAAGGTTTAAAAGGCAACATGAATCTATTTGTCTTATAAGTGACATCAAATACAACAACATCTCCAAAATGGCTGTATGATGTCCTCGCCCTTCCATCAGCCCAAAATATACTCCTACATACATTCTCTTCATCATCCTCAATAGCATAATAGACCTGAGAGTCTGTAGCTTGCCTTTTAATAAATTGTTCTAGTATTCTTATGCATTCCTTCCCAATATTGTTCTTTCTTGCTACTCTCCCATGATCAATGCATTGTTGCGTAGTAATATTGACATTACTACTACTCGTGGCATTTAGAATCCTTGCAATCTTTACAGGTCCTACTCCACAGCCACACATCTGATCAACTAAATTCCTACATGTTCCGTCCATATGCGATCTTTTATGTGACCGTAACATCTGGATCTTCGATGGGCTTTTTATCAACTCATGATTATGATCATCAACAAAGGTGTTTATGCGCCATACTCCATCGGCGATTTTATGAACTCTCATTCGAGCCATACAACCTTCTCTCTCATTTTTCCTTCGATTAACGTCCCTCCCTTTCTCCCTCTTATCTTTTAAGCTTTTACACCCTTCTTTGTTGCACGTATACTTTCTCCTCGTGGTATTGCTATCTTTTCCCTTTCCCGTATATCCCTTTCGGATTGCAAAACCTTTTATTAATGCATATGTATTATAAAATTTATATGCATCTTCTTCTTTTTGAAATTTCATTCCAATAAGTGGGCTGCCTTTTTCATTATCACTATGCCTATCCTCTTTATATACGATGTTTGCATCGTCATTTTCAGCTTCAATCTCATTTGGCATCTCCTGAGGCTTGAGGCTTAACCTCGCCGCCGCGCCATGCCTCACGCCATTTAGAACCATAGACCCAAATAAAAAAACAAAGAGCTTTAGCATCAAAACCCATTTTAACTATTCAAAAATTAACTAATATCATGTTTAAGCTGTTGAGTGAACGGAAAAACTCAAAAATTACATATTCAAAAATTACAACAAACATGTTTAAGCTCTCTCTCCATCCCAAAAATTACAACAAACATGTTTCAACATCAAAAACTATGTTAACTATCCTGGAACCCAAATATGTGAGAATCAATTCAAAGAATAGGTTTCAAGATCAAAACTTGATACAAAAAACACCAACGATTCAAAAATTACCAGGATTAACTATAGGATGGTATGGTTCCATGATCATATTTAAACATAACTGAAAAACTCAACATGATGCCTGGAACCATACATAATACATGTTTCAAGTTGTTAACTACTGATTTGCATAATGCATAATACCCCACAACAATTATGGATGTTTCATATTTCATGTTTTCTCTTGGCTGATATTATGTCCGGGAACCCAAATCAAAAAATAGTGACCCAGATCAAAAAAATAAGAGAGCTTTAACATCAAAACCCATATTAACTATTCAAAAATTAAATAATATCATGTTTAAGCTATTGAGGGAACTGAAAAGCTCAAAAATACATATTCAAAAATTACAACAAACATGCTTAAGCTCTCTCTCTCTCTCTCTCTCTCTCTCTCTCTCTCTCTCTCTCTCTCTCTCTCTCTCTCTCTCTCTCTCTGTGTGTGTGTGTGTGTGTGTGTGTCCTTAAAATTACAACAAACAAAATCCATGAAGGCAAAAGGAATTAAAAAAGAACTCACAACAAAATCCATTGGAATTTATTTAGAGATACGGATTCCTTTCTTGAGAGTGATGAGAATTCAAAACTGATCGTATCTGGTAGCTTATCAGGTTTACCTTTTGCATGCATTTTTTCATATTTATCGTGAGGGAATAGCATATTAGTGTATCACGATTATTCTCAAAAATTCTTTGGAAAATTTTTAAATTATTATCAAAGAAACATAGTGTATGCATGGGCATGCACATTTTTCTTTTTTATTTTCCAATTTCCTTTGAAAGGGGGTTGCGTCTGGTGCTACGGCCTAAGCATTTAGCTCATAAAAAAGGAAAAAAGTTTATATGTGACTTTAATGATATATAGCATTGTTATCTTGCATCAAATGATTTTATCACATGCCAACAAAACTTCTATCACACTGCTCTTCACCCAAAAGTTCAAGTGTTGACTCATCAAAACCAACTACAACGTTTACTACTTAGACTAAGGTACAAACCTGTGTTGTGCCTATTTATAACAATGAACTAAAATCTTGGTTGAGTATTCATGCAAAATTAATATTCAAGAGCACTTAATAGGAGTGCTAAGAAATTGAGAATCAACTAAATACATAAAGATAACAGATAAATATTGAACTAAAAAGTTATCAACTTAGCTATATAATATATCAAAATTTCCAAATGAAAGCAACCCTTGATCAAAATGATAGCATCAAAACCCTCCCCATCACCCAAAGGTAACAATAGACACAAAAATTGCATTTTGCAAAATCCAATTCGAATTAAATTCATAGGTATAAGCTCAATCTGAACATGCAATCACAGATTAATCATTCCAATATATAAGAATCAAAACTAAGCCCAAATCTTCTCAGAAACCAAACAGAACAAAACAAAACAAAATAGTTAGCATGATTGGATCAATATACCCATTGGTTGAGCTCAACATTGAATTCGTAGAAGGTAACTTGAATAGCTGTCATGAGAATCTCATCGACAGAGGGATCGATCCGCTGGAGGACGTTGAGGTTCATGAGTTTGGTGCTCTACTTATTAAGATTGGCATCAACTTCCCATTCTGTTAAAATATTAGGCATCTAGATTGGGCACAACTTCCCATTCTGCTAGAAGGATTTGATCTCATCCGTAAACATGGCACCAAACTTATATCATTCTTAAGTGAAACATTGCATTAAGTCCATAACTAATTTTCATAAATAACCAGCAGAAATCAAGCATGTGAAGGAAAATAGGCCAAACTTCCAACCCGAAGAGGAAATTTTCAAAAAAACACTCCCAAATTCAGATTACCTTACACCCATCAATCCCAAACTGGAAAAGCATGATCGCATTGGCCCTCAAGAAATCAAGATTAGCTTCCAGGTATGGCTCTGGCCAAAGACACATAATATAAATCACCTAATCCAATCAAAAATGACCAAAAATTCTACTTGGATTATGTATAATCTCAGCTACCATCCTTAACAAAGTTTATTATTCACATGTGTTGTTTCTAAATCCATGGAATATGAGCAATGGTATACACACAAACATGTGCTTCAAAAAATGGCCTAGGTTATACACAAACAAGATTTTTGCTCAAGTGCCTTTTTAATCAAAGTTCAATGCTACATGGATTTATCAAAAAAATTGGCACTGGTTCAATGCTACTTGGATTTTTTTTAATCAAATGGCACGAGTTATCAATGCTACATAGATTTTTTGCACGGGTTATGAGCAATACATACATAACCACAGTTAAATGCTAAACATAACACAGGTTGCTCACAATATGTACCTTTTTTGCTCAAGTTGCTCGCAAAAATCTGTGAAATAGGGGCTTCAATTTTGCAGAACAAAACACAGTTAAACATATAGATTTACAGAACAAAACACAAAAAACAGTTAAACACATGGGGATCTTCAGTTTCTTTTGCTCGCACCTTCTTTTTCTCGCTCAGGAAGGTCCTTGCACCTTGCTCCTTAGGGAAGCTCATTGCACCTTGCTTCTCCAGAACAAACTCCAGCAATTGGGGATAAGATTTTTGGCACGGTTGAGAGCATTTAAATGGGCTCCATTTGGACCAGTCTTACACGCCCAAGACTCTTATTGGGTCTCAAATTATTTATCGCGTATTTACATCCAGCTCGAGCTAACCGAGCCCAAGATAAGTAAATGTTGCCATCAAAATGAGATATTTGGTGTGCTCCTTAAATAAGCCGACAATAACAAATGCCATCAACAATGCACTTCATCAAACCTCACAAATTGAACTGCAATGCTCTTATTCTCTACCTCTTGAGCATGCTCTACAAATAGAACAAAAAATTACAAAAAAGAGGGGGGGAATAAATCCTAAATTAAGATACCAATCTGGTATTAAAAGAATTTCTCTTCCATCTTGATAGTTTCAAGAGAAAATACATCACTTCTGACGGTTCGTGTCCTTTGGGATTGAAGATGCAACGATCGAATGGCCATGCCCTCTATTTTGTAGTACCTAAGCAAGTATTAGAACAAACCACAATAATTCATCAGTGGTAGTATTATCAAATATGTAGTAAAATAAAAAAAAAATAAAAAACTTGAAAGTCATCTTCATCTGTTTGATCATCTCCTGCATTTATTTCTTAGTTGTCTATGATTCACCATTTCTCTTCTTTTAAATGCTTCGTTTAAATGCTTCTTTTTAATTCTTTGTCATCATCATGTATGGGTCCAAGCTCCACAGCATCCAGTGTGTGAGTGTATGTTTTTTTTGCTGATGTTAGCCCAGGACTGAGGACTGAGGATGAAGACATTAACAAGACTCAAATCATAGATCAACAAAATAATAACTTGAGGTGGAAACAATTTGGGAATGGAGAAAAAATTGATTCGTTGGACCCATATTTAAACATCAACGATGTTAGGTGTCATTATCTTACAACATATGAATACAAAACAAAAATTTATTGAAAATTATTATGGAGATAATTTATTGAGGAAGATCTCTTTTGATTAACAAACTAAATACTGTTAATGTTATTCAAAGAAAGTCAGTGCAATATGTGAATTGTTGTGTCCTATGTGACTGTGAAGAAGAAACTCATGCCCACATTTGCGGGCATTGTTGATTTATTATGAGCATATGGATGACATCAAGGCATAATCTACCAATCAAATCAAATGAGTTAAGCAAGAAAACTGTCAAAAGTTGCCTGCACGGGGGATGGGGTGAATTTTTTTAAGCAATAAGAAACACTTGTTTTATAAAAATTTACACATTTTACAATACAGAGAGAAGATCACCTTCAGCTCGAAGGACTTGAAATCATGAGCCAGCTGCTCTGCATTCATCCCTTCGCGGGCCAAAAGCCTAACATGTAGCAAAAATCCTTATTTTTAAGAAAACCAATGCACGGAGCGCACTATGAAACCCTAGAAATCGTGTCTGCATTTGAAATTTGAATTCATACCTAGAGGAAGCAATGGATTGAGTGGATGTTTCGGCCCTGAGGGACTTGGACTTGAGCTTCTTTGATAGTGCCTCCAACTGATCGAGATTCATATGCCAAAAAACATAAAAATCTGTAAACAAAGACTTAAATTAGAATCGAGAAAGGGAAGAACCAAGAGAAGTGACCTGAAGATGTGGAAACTCAGCAGAGGGCACGGCCTGCTCCAAGAGCTTCATCGATCGCCTGCTCCAAGATGCCTCTGACTGATTGAGATAGGCTGCGCCTGAGGCGGCGATGGGATGTGAACCCGCGGTGGTCCGGAGAGGAGTGGCCCGGAGAGGAGTGCCCTCTTGATTGGGCCAGAAAGGAACCCACGGTGGTCGGGGATAAGTGGGCCAAAAATCAGGCCGTATGGGGGTTCGCCGGTGGCAGGACCGTAGGGGTGAGGTGGGAGCGCTTGAGGGTGGCCATGGGGTCTGAGGTTGAGAAAAGAACGGGGGATTGTTTTTTTGGGAGAGAAAATAATTTTGGTGGCTGTTGGTTTCCCCCCAAGGAATTTTGGTGATGTTTTGAAATGGAGAAGCATAGATTTTGGTTTGAAATGAGGAAGCTATCATTTCGATTTTCCCCCCAACACGTTTCCCTTCCAAATTCAAAAATTTCCCCCCTAAAATTTCTCTTATCCAAATTCATCTACCCATCGTATCCCTCAAAATCTCAGCTCTTATCCAATTTCTATTGTCCAAATTCTCTATCCAAATTCTCTTGATAACATCCCTCATTTGTAAACCCCAAATACAATTCAAACCCTTATCCAATTTCTCTTATCCAAAAACCCATGATAACATCCCTCAAATGTAATATAGATATATATAAAGAAAACCCCTTAATTTTGTTGTTATTCCTACCTACAACACCTACTTTATGCTTCATTGGTGAGAGGAATAATTAGTCTGAAAATAGACATTAATTCTTCTTAATTAACTTTAACTATTCATACGCCTAGGAAAATATTCTTTATATAAATCCTTCCATGAACGACTTATAGTAACTACTTGTTGATGCAAAAAAATCGCACGCCGTCGGATGCAAGGATCCCGCACCAAATAGATAGCCCGGACAGAGTTTAGAAAGGTCAAGACACTCTGTGCCACCTATATGAAACAACGAGAAGAACAGATTAAGTTAGTTCCAAGCAGTAGGAAGGATGCTAGGGTTCTTAGCATTTGTGTGTGTGTACTTGGGATTGGGTTGATCTGGTGTATTTATAGGCTGAGGATTGGTTACACCATGTCAGCTGGAGTTATGGAGATACTGGATCTTCAGTGCGTAATCGATTCCTCGGATTTCATGGTGAATGGATATGGAAGGGTACCTGTAGACTTCCAAATTAAGCACACCTGCTCATCACAAGGTAAGATGCATCTGTACGGCTTCCCATTCATAATGGTCTGGAGAGGGGATCGCTAAAGATAGCACAGGGTGTCTATGGAAGCTGAGATGTTGGACGGGAGGACCCTATGAAAATGTAGTTGAAGGAGCTGACATCGGTTGTGTGTCACTAAGGACATCCTATGGAGCCGTGCTGCTAGAGGAACAGACCTCGTGGAGGCCGTCTAAATGGATCATAGATGTGAGGGAGCCGACCTCGTGGAGGCCACCCCTGTGGAGCTTAGCTACTGAGGGAGTCGACCTCTCGGAGATCACCCATGTAGGAGAACTGGTGCTAAGGAGCCAACCTCATGGAGGTCATCTTTGTGGAATTATTGATGTCTAAAGGAGCAGACCCCATGGGGGTCGTCCTTGCTAGTGGGGGCAGACCTTATGGATGTCATCCTTGCTAGTGGGGGGCAAACCTTGTGGAGAGTAAATCTACTTCGGGAAAGTAGATTTTCTTTGTAAAGTCCTGCTGGTACCTTGGTCAAGCTGACCTCCCAAGCTGCTCCTGGGGGGGCTTGAGGACACACGTGGCCTTTGCATTCAGGCATGGTGGGACCAGCCATCGATCTAGCTAGACCCCAGTTCCGATAAGCTTTAGCTCAAAGTATCTCTAACAATGGCCCCTCGTCTTCTGGCTTGACAATGTCAATCTGAGCTACACCCTTTAGGTCATATATGGAGAGCAGAGGAGAGGAAAGCTGCAAAGTCGATGGTTACCAACCAACCTCATACAACTGGACCAACCTTACTCAGAACGTTGCATCTAGGGGCGGTGCTCATGGAAGATAAAGAGTCCATCATACACGCTAATGCAACCACTTGTCCCTCAGGATGCGCAGGGACAGAGCCGATGCGACCTGCATTTAATGCATGACTTGAGCGGACATGCTCCTTCGTCAAAGGGATAATGACATGGCAGAGCCTGATTCGTGGTTGTATTTCTGCACAAATGTCGATCGATCGTATGGGCTTGGTCAATTGCAATCATCCCCCAATTAATGAGATCATATGAACTTGGACAGCTGCGATCGGATCCCACCATTCTCCACTTAGGGTAGGCAGAAAATGGGGGATGAAGTCAACGAGCAACTACACTTGCATTTAGAAAACCTTTGTTCTCATTTTTACTGCACTTTTGTGCTTTTTGATCTTTATTGTGCCTGTCATTCTCATCGAAAAAGGTAATTTCTCTTTCGGCCACTTGCCGTTCTCTTTCTCTGTTTATTTCCCCGAAACAAGATCATGTCAAATGCCACAGACTCCCAACGCTCCTCTCCGAATCACTACAGGATGTCGATACTGGAGTAGTCGTCGCCCCAAGAGATCTCCATCAATAGATATGGCACACAACCCATCGAGGGAAGAGGAGAGTGTGTCATCGAGTTCAGCTCTAAAAGACCTAAAAAGTCTCGCAACCCCGTATTCATTGTAGGGAGGAAGCCCGTTTTCTGTCACCATGAACAGGCTAGTTGAGCTCCTCTTTAACATGTCGACATGGTGGCCTTACCCTCTAGTCCGGTGGTTGCCTTGGCTGGGCCGTCGGAGCCCCAACTGCTCCCAGACCTAAACATTATTGATGCGGCCAGAGTTGCTAACATCTTTTGCCTAAGAGGACAAGTAGCTTAGCAGGGTCGCTATGCCTTGGAGAACAAGAGCTCATACCCCCAAGACGCATGTGGCTGACCTGTAGCAGATCTTGGGGAGGTACGTGTAGCAGTTGATCCTTTCAAAGAGGGGCCGCCTGTCACGCCCCGCTTCCCAAAACTACGGAGGCGAAGCATGACTAAGGCCCGCTTAGGCCGGAGCTGTGAAGCTCGGACCCAATAAGCGTCTGTGTGGAACTCCAAGGCGAAGGAACAGGTCCCTACAGGTTAGTATGGAACAATAAAAGTACTGAAAGAAAAGCATTCATTTTATTCCAAATTATTTATCCAGAGTTCTGAGAGTCTAACAAAGCCTGACACTGCTACAACAACTGAAAGTAAACTACCGGTGCAAGCACCCAACCTAGACAGAAAGTAGATGGTGCTACGCACCCAACTAATCAGTAGTGGGAAGTCTGGAACAGCAACGTGAGGACCACTAGCTCTGATCCTCCTCGGGCATGTACTCTGGATCGACGTCCTCCGGTACTACGTCCTCTGGTAGCTCCGCCTCGTCAACGTACTCTGGCTCCACACCTGACCTACAGCACCCAAAAGAGAGGAATTGTACGTCAGGTAAAGTCTACAAAAAGGCTTAGACTCTACTGCAAGTGTACTGAACTATTAAACAACAGTTTATTGGTTGATTAGCATGCTGGGGTTATAACAGAGTATCAAAAAGAAGTAAACGCAGCAGGAAAGTAAAGCGTAGAAAGCAGTAGTCGTAGCGTGTACTACAGACTACGGGACTAACCTAAACGGGTCGTGACAAGACGTGACAAGACAAGCAAGACAGGACAGGACAGGACAGGACAGGACAAGACACGTGTGACTCGAAGGGTTCACACCTTACGGTTCGAGGGGGATCAGACCCTCTCCCCGTGCGCATGCTCAACCCAACCCCAACCCAAGTGCACAAGACAAGTCCGTACAAGGGATCACTCACTCTAGCTTGGTGAGTGCCCTATTGCCCACAGGCTGTGTATCCGTACAAGAGATCACCCACTCACTGGTGAGTGCCCTATTGCCTGCAGGCTGTGTATTCGTACAAGGGATCATCCACTCACTGGTGAGAGCCCTATTGCCCGCAGGCTGTGTATCCGTACAAGGGATCACCCACTCACTGGTGAGTGCCCTATTGCCCGCAGGCTGTGCAAAACAAGACACGACGTGACATGACAGGAATGGTTCTTCTAGGGGGTCCACACGCACGCACACACAAGATAACCCTACGGTGTCAAAAGTTGTTGTTGCGCTTAGACTTCGTCGTCAAGTCTAAGTCGTCAGGGCGTCTCGGACGCTATCATTTCACGTCCGGTTCTCTTTGTTCACAGTTTAATAGTTCTAGTAGTCTAAGGCCTAGGCACGGCCAAAAGTGCAAGTGAGTACACTTGCCTACGGTGGCGAGCGTGTCGTCCGTCCGGAGCGTCTCGTCCAGGCGTTGCGTCCGTGGTAGTCCATCTAAAAGAGGGTCACGGCGACGGTGTCAGGTCGCGTCCAGGCGTTAAGTCCTATTAGGGTTTGTTTCTAGATTGGCGGGACTACCCTATTCGTCAAAAGTCACATTTTGGTGTTTCGTTCAACCTGGATCGACTTCTACCCTATGTGCACAGAAAAGTTGTCCGATAGTCGATCTTTCTACGGTGTCAATCATTTTACAGGCGCTGAAAGTAAACTTAGTTATAGTTGTCAAATTTTAGTTTAGGGTTTGATTTTGCTACGGTGTGGGTTTGCTACGAGTTCGGGGAACCAACCTCTCCGGTGTTTGACGTAGAACGGAAGTAGAGTCTGAACGGTGGGATCTCCTCGTCGTCTACGGCGTCTCGGCTACGGGTAGCGTAGTGAGACTCGTCCTGGCTACGAACCGGAAGTGCAGGTAGTGTGCGGGGATAGCGGACAGCGAACAAGGCAATGTGGATCTAAAACAGCGAGTGACGACCGCAAAACATCGACAAGACAGTGTGCACGGCCAACACAACGACGATACAGCGTCGTTGGCGTGTCGGAAAGGCGGCAAAAGCGAACTCGGCTTGCGCACGGCTGTGAAGGGAGAGGAACAGCCCGTGCGGCTGTTCAGGCAGTCAGGGCGGCGATGTTGGTCGCTGGGGGCTAGCCGCTGGTCATGCGGCATCGTGAAACGCTAGAAACGTCACAGCGAGAGGCTGCCGCGTGAGATACAGCCCGACAGGGGCTGTGTACGATGAAGGCGGTGCGGGGAGCGGCAACAGCGGTGACGAGGGTCTCGCAGGCGATCGGAGGCGGGCTGTGCGGCGTCGGGAAGGCTGCAGCGGCGGTCGAGAAGGCTGCAGCGGCGGTCGAGAAGGCTGCAGCGGTGCGGGACGGCGTCGTTGCGGCCGCTGCTGCGAGAAAACGGCCGCCGACGACAGCGGGGACTGGTTGCGAGTGGCCGGGGCGATGAACGGCGAGGGTCAACCATGGAGAGCCGGCGATGGGGTGAGAGCGTGGGTGAGGGAGGAAGAAGAACTCGGGGGGGTTTCTTTGTTGCGTCAGCTGAGAAACTCAACCTATGGTTTTTTTGTTATCACGTGAATATGTTAGATTGGGTAGGGTTTTTAAAATAATAAATTTGCTAAATACCTATGGGATTTGGGTTAAGTGTGGGAGAGAGAGAGAGAGAGAGAGAGAGAGATAGGGAGAGTGTAAATTGGGAAAAAGATGGGTGTAGATAAAGGCAGAAGATTTTGCCTTGATACGTAAGAGCATCATTAAGGATACAATTAGATTTGATTATTAATTTGAAATTCAAACGATTAAGGGATAAATCAACGGTTGAGATTTAACCGGACGATATCTCTCGCTACGAGCGTCGAAAAATTAATCCGAAAATACCGGGACAATCGTGGAGACGAGACGCACGGGGCTACGGAGTCTGATCATGCATCACGCCTACCAAGAATTTACGTAAAATCGGAAACTACGTTTTAAGACAAAAGAATAAAACGCCCCTATCATTCCAAGTCGTTTTGCGAGAAAACGAGCCGTGAAATGAGGTTCCCAAAAATTACTATAAAATTCTACACTCCCATACGATCACAACGGCATATCACATCGCATATACCGGAATCCAGAAATAGCCAAATAAAATACGTGCGCGATAAAGCACATGCACACAGTAAAGCCATAAGGTCGGAAAGCGACCGTTACATTCTACCCCACTAAAATAAAGATTCCGTCCTCGGAATCAACAACACTAATCAGCAAATAAGAATGGAAAATGCTCCCTCATCTCCTCCTCACGCTCCCAAGTGGACTCTCCAGGTGATCCGTGACGCCAAATCACTCTCACCAGGTCGACTACCTTATTCCTCAATTGCTTCTGTCGACGGTCCAAAATCTGCACAGGCTGCTGGTCATATGTCAGGTCCGGACGGACTGTAATCTCCGAGAAATCAACAGTGTGCGACAGATCACTGACGTACCGACGTAACTGGGATACGTGGAATACGTCGCGAACTCCCTCCAAAGATGGTGGCAAAGCAAGGCGGTAGGCCACTGCTCCCACGCACTCCAGCACATCGAAAGGTCCAATATACCTCGGGCTCAGCTTTCCCTTCTTCTTGAAACGGATGACTCCGCGGTTCGGTGAAATCTTCATGAAGACGTGATCTCCAGGCTTGAACTCCAACGGTCTCCTCTTGGCATCAGCCCAATGCTTGAAACGATCCTGCGCAACTCTGAGCTTCTCCCTGATGTCTCTCACGACATCCATGGCTTCCACTATCAACTCTGGACCAACAACTCCCGATCTCTGACGTCATCCCAGCTCAGTGGCGATCGACATTTCCTCCCATATAAGGCAGCAAACGGCGCCATGCCAATGCTCGCCTGGTAGCTGTTGGTATACGAAAACTCCACCAAGTGAAGATGGTCCTCCTAAGATCCCTTCAAATCGAGCGTACAAGCTCGCAGCATATCCTCCAGAATCTGAATAGTCCTCTCGGACTGGCCATCGGTCTACGGGTGGTACGCCGTACTGAAACTCAGACACGTACCCAAATTCTCCTGCAGACTTCTCCAGAACTGAGATGTGAACCTGGAGTCTCTGTCAGACATGATGCTCACGGGGACTCCGTGTAAGCGTACGATCTTCTACACGTACACGATCTACGTCACAACTAACTCAAAGAGGAAAATTAAAGAGAAGTAAAATGAAATTTTCCCTCTAGATATTTCCTCGCCAAGACTTCCGTAGACTGGCCAAACATATCAAGATGGATTTCATGACCGGTTTACCTCGGAACGGGATGAAATGCGCAGACTTAGTTAACCGATCAATGATCACCCAGACTGTGTCGTTCTGCTTCGGGGTCCGAGGTAAACTGGTCACGAAATCCATCGTGATATGTTGCCACTTCCACTCCGGAATAGGAAGCGATTGTAGCAATCCAGCCGTACGATGGTGCTCAGCCTTCACATGTTGGCATATCAAACACTTGTCAACGCTCCGTGCCACACTCCTCTTTATGCCAATCCACCAGTAATTTAGATGGAGGTCCTTTTACATCTTGGTGCCTCCAGGATGTATAGAATATGTCGAGCTAAGAGCCTCGCTCAAAAGCTCCTCCCGAACATCACCTGCAGGTACGCAGAGCCTACTGCCGTACCGCAGCAAACCATCCTCATGAATCACAAACTCCATCCGTAGTCCAGCTTCAACCTGCCTCCTGATCCTCTGCAGCTTCTGATCTCCTGCATGTGCTGCCTTGATCCGATCCACAATCGTGGACTGAATCTGCAAATTCATGAATGAAAGAACCACACCAGGTAGGACGACCTCTAGATCCATCTCTCTCAGCTCCTATTGAATCTTCCGGTCGACAGTATGCATCATCGTAGTAGGAAGCCTACTCAACGCATCCGGCACTACGTTCACCTTCCCTGGGTGATACTGCAGGACTATCTCATAGTCAGCCATGAGCTCTAACCATCGTCTCTGACGCATGTTAAGCTCCTTCTGCGTAAAGATGTACTTCAAGCTTTTGTGATCGGTGAAAATCTTCATGCTCTCACTCAGCAAGAAGTGCCTCCAGATCTTCAGTGCAAATATCACCGCTGCCAACTCCAAATCGTGCGTCGGGTAGTTCTTCTCATGAGTCCTCAACTGACGAGAAGTGTATGCGACCACGTGGCCATGCTGATGCAAGACACATCCTAGGCCCTTCCCTGATGCATCACAATATACCTCGAAGCCTCCGCTCCGATCTGGTACTGTCAAAACCGGTGTTGTGGTCAATCTCACATTAAAGATACTTAAGGCCTCCTCACAAGCATCTGACCAATGGAACTCTATATCCTTCCTCGTCAGCTTCGTCATCGGCTCTGCAATCTTCGAGAAATCCTTGACGAACCATCGATAATAGCCCGCTAAACCAAGAAGGCTCCTGATGTCTGACGCTGACTGCGGAGTCGGCCAATCTCTGACTGCTCTGACCTTCTCCGGATCTACAGATATGCCATCACCGGACACCACGTGTCCCAGAAACGTGACTCTGTCGAGCCAGAACTCGCACTTACTATACTTGTCATATAGCTTATACCGCCTCAGCGTCTCCAGCACTGTCCTCAGATGACAATTGTGCTCCTCCTCAGACTTTGAGTAAATAAGAATGTCGTCTATAAAGATAACGACAAACTTATCCAGGAAGTCGTAGAAAATTAAGTTCATCAAATTCATAAACACAGCTGGAGCGTTGGTTACGCCAAAAGGCATAACCACGAACTCATAATGTCCGTACTTCGTCCGGAAGGCTGTCTTCGGAATATTATCCTTCTTCACCTTCAGCTGATGGTATCCGCTCCTCAAGTCCAACTTTGAGAAGACTCTCGAACCTCCCAGCTGATCAAAAATATCATCGATGCGCGGCAGCGGAGACTTATTCTTCACTATGACAGCATTCAACCCTCGATAGTCCACGCACATCCTGCGGGACACATCCTTCTTCTTCACGAGTAAGACTGATGCACCCCACGGTGACACACTAGGGTGGATGAAACCCTTCTGTAGCAACTCATCTAATTGCTTCCGCAGCTCCTCAAGCTCAGCATGAGCCATCCGATACGGCGCCTTCGATATCGGTTGCGCTCCCGGCATAAGATCAATACCAAATTCTAAGGCTCGGTCGGGTGGCAAGCCTGAGATACCCTCCAGAAAGACGTCGTCGAAGTCTCTGACGACTGCTGGTCGGTTGATCTCTATCTGCATAGCTGCGACAATCGGCACCTCCGGCTTTTCACGAAATCTGATGGGCCCAAGCGACTCATCTCTGCTACGGAACTCGAACTCCGGATGACCTGGAATCCTGAATACCACCCTCTTGTTGTGGCATTCGATCGAGGCGTGAAAGTCTCCCAGCCAGTTGATGCCAATAACGACATCGAAATGCGACAGGTCGTGGACGATGAAATCTGTAAATAGTTCTTTCCACTGACCACCAAGGGGATCGATCGATAACCCAAGTTCACAGTCACCACTCCGTTCCATGTGGTGATGTCCCAACACTTAGGAAGTATATGGGTGGGAATGGATTGCCTTGTTACAAATCTCCGGGATAAGATGCACATGGATGCACCGGAGTCGAACAAAGCCAAGGCCGGGTGAGAGAACACTAGGATGGTGCCTAAGATATGAAAGAACTACGGTCAAACCAAGCTACTCTAACAAACACGGAAAACAACAAAGCTAACAATAAGATCTACACTATGAAATGAAAGACTAGATCTGAAGTAATACCTGCAATGACTCCATCCAGCTCCTCAGTCTCAACAGCTGTCATGGTGTAAGCCGGCCTCTGGGGTTGCACAGCCCGCTGAACATCTACCTCTGTGGCGCCAAGGGTGGTCCACGGACAGCAGGTCCTCTCTGAACTGGGGGAGGCGCTCTACAATATAGCGGGGCTGGTGCTCCGACCATGGCATGACGCGCTCTCGGACAATCCTTAGCTGCGTGCGAAGCATCTCCACACACCAAGCACAATCCCATCTTCCTCCTACAATTGTCCTGAACATGACCTGGCTTGCCGCAGAAATGGCATGGCCCCTTGTTCTGACTCTGCATAGGTGCTCCAGGCCTCTTAAAAGGCACTGTCTAAACTGGCCTCATCGCCGGCCTAGCAGGTGGCTGGTACTGCTCCATAGGACTCTTCCCTCTATCAGCTGGAGGGTCAGATAGACACGATATGGTCTCATGGTTCCTTGCGGCATTCAGCACAGCTCCCATGGTCGAGAAATCCGCCGAAGACATAGAAGCCTGAATCTTCGGACGCAGTCCCTGTCGAAACCGATCAGCTCGGTTCTCCTCCTTCTTCACCATATGTGGGGCAAATCGACTCAGCATCTCAAACTCTGCCTCATACTCGTCGACAGTCATATCCCCCTGCTTCAGGTCCACAAATCTGCTCAACAGCTCCCTCCTAGCAGCCTTGGTGAAGTACTTCTCCTTGAACATCGACCTGAATGTCCTCCACTCCACTGGCTTCTGTAGGCGCCTCTCCTCAATGCGCCACCAGTTCCTAGCATTCTCAGTCAGCTGCATCTTCGTTATCTCAACTTGAGTATCATCAGGAATCTTCACAGCAATCAGCTTCTCCTCAGTACTCAGAATCCACTCATCAGCACCCAACGGTCCTTCCTTCCCAGAAAATGTCTTCGGCTGAAGCTCATTGAACTGCTTCACTCCTGGAGCAGCTCGAGGAGTAGGCAGAGGTGGTAGTGGTACAACTGGAGGGGCCTGGGTAGCACGGTGGGACTGCTGGACCAACTGATACTGTACGTCCAGCATCTCTCTCATCACGCCCAGAAACTGGTGGAACTCTCCGCCCTGGTCTTTCGGAACTCCATCGCCTGAGCTCTCGGATCGGGTGACACGTCGTCCTGCCATCCTATTGACAGAAAGACATAAATTAGACTCGTACAAATTACTGGATAATAATAAAATGAATGTCAATACTTCTATTGTTCCGAACTTGCAGAATGGATGGGACCTGCATGGGCCACCACTAAAACCTGTCACGCCCCGCTTCCCAAAACTACGGAGGCGAAGCGTGACTAAGGCCCGCTTAGGCCGGAGCTGTGAAGCTCGGACCCAATAAGCATCTATGTGGAACTCTAAGGGAAAGGAACAGGTCCCTGCAGGTTAGTATGGAACAATAAAAGTACTGAAAGAAAAGCATTCATTTTCTTACAAATTATTTATCCAGAGTTCTGAGAGTCTAACAAAGCCTGACACGGCTACAACAACTGAAAGTAAACTACCGGTGCAAGCACCCAACCTAGACGGAAAGTAGATGGTGCTATGCACCCAACTAATCAGCCGTGGGAAGTCTGGAACAGCAACGTGAGGACCTCTAGCTCTGATCCTCCTCTGGCACGTACTCTGGATCGATGTCCTCCGGCACTATGTCCTCAGGTAGCTCCACCTCGTCAACGTACTCTGGCTCCACACCTGACGTACAGCACCTAAAAGAAAGGAACTGTACGTCAAGTAAAGTCTACAAAAAGGGTTAGACTCTACTGCAAGTGTACTGAACTATTAAACAACAGTTTACTGGTTGATTAGCATGTTGGGGTTATAACAGGGTATCAAAAAGAAGTAAACGCAGCAGGAAAGTAAAGCGTAGCAAGCAGTAGTCGTAGCGTGTGCTACCGACTATGGGACTAGCCTAAACGGGTCGTGACATGACATGACAAGACAAGCAAGACAGGACATGACAAGACAAAACAAGACACGTGTGACTCGAAGGGTTCACGCCTTACGGTTCGAGGGGGATCAGACCCTCTCCCCGTGCGCACGATCAACCCTACCACAACCCAAGTGCACAAGACAAGTCCGTACAAGGGATCACTCACTCTAGCTTGGTGAGTGCCCTATTGCCCGCAGGCTGTATATCCGTACAAGGGATCACCCACTCACTGGTGAGTGCCCTATTGCCTGCAGGCTGTGTATCCGTATAAGGGATCACCCACTCACTGGTGAGTGCCCTATTGCCCGCAGGCTGTGCAAAACAAGACACGACGTGACATGACAGGAATGGTTCTTCTAGGGGGTCCACACGCACGCACACACAAGATAACCCTACGGTGTCAAAAGTTGTTGTTGCGCTTAGACTTCGTCGTCAAGTCTAAGTCGTCAGGGTGTCCCGGACGCTATCATTTCACGTCCGGTTCTCTTTGTTAACAGTTTAATAGTTCTAGCAGTCTAAGGCCTAGGCACGGCCAAAAGTGCAAGTGAGTACACTTTCCTGCGGTGGCGAGCGTGTCGTCCGTCCGGAGCGTCTCGTCTAGGCGTCTCGTCCGCGGTAGTCCGTCTGAAAGAGGGTCACCGCGACGGTGTCAGGTCGTGTTTTTCAATAAGTCCTATTAGGGTTTGTTTCTAGATTGGCGGGACTACCCTATTCGTCAAAATTCACATTTTGGTGTTTCGTTCAACCTGGATCGACTTCTACCCAATGTGCACAGAAAAATTGTCCGATAGTCGATCTTCCTACGGTGTCAATCATTTTACAGGTGCTGAAAGTAAACTTAGTTATAGTTGTCAAATTTTAGTTTAGGGTTTGATTTTGCTATGGTGTGGGTTTGCTACGAGTTCGGGGAACCAACCTCTCCGGTGTTTGACGTAGAACTGAAGTAGAGTCTGAACGGTGGGATCTCCTCGTCGTCTACGGCGTCTCGGCTACGGGTAGCATAGTGAGACTCGTCCTGGCAGCAAACCGAAAGTGCGGGCAGCGTGCGGGGATAGCGGACAGCGAACAAGGCAACGGGGATCCAAAACAGCGAGTGACGGCCGTAAATCGTCAACAAGACAGCATGCACGGCCAACACAACGACGATACAGCGTCGTTGGCGCGTCAGAAAGGCGGTAAAAGCAAACTCGGCTTGCGCATGGCTGTGAAGGGAGAGGAACAGCCCGTGCGGCTGTTCAGGCAGTCGGGGCAGCGATGTTGGCCGCCGGGGCTAGCCGCTGGTCGTGCGGCAGCGTGAAACGCCGAAAACGTCGCATCGAGAGGCTGCCACGTGAGATACAGCCCGACAGGGGCTGTGTGCGATGAAGGCAGCGCGGGGAGCGGCAACAGTGACGGTGAGGGTCTCGCAGGCGGTCGGAGGCGGGCTGTGCGACGTCGGGAAGGCTGCAGCGGCGGTCGGGAGGGCTGCAGCGGTGCGGGGCAGCGTCGTTGCGGCCGCTGCTTCGAGAAAACGGCGTCCAGCGACGGTGGGTACTGGTTGCGGGTGGCCGAGGCAATGAACGGCGAGGGTCAGCCGTGGAGAGCTGGCGACGGGGTGAGAGCGAGGGTGAGGGAGGAAGAAGAACTCGGGGGGGTTTCTTTGTTGCGGCGGCTGAGAAACTCAACCTAGGGTGTTTTTTGTTATCACGTGAATAAGTTAGATTGGGTAGGGGTTTTAAAATAATAAATTTGCTAAATACCTATGGGATTTGGGTTAAGTGTGGGGGGGAGAGAGAGATAGGGAGAGTGCAAATTGGGGAAAAGATGGGTGCAGATAAAGGCAGAAGATTTTGCCTTGATACGTAAGTGCATCATTAGGGATACAATTAGATTTGATTATTAATTTGAAATTCAAACGATTAAGGGATAAATCAACGGTTGAGATTTAACCGGACGATATCTCTCGCTATGGGCGTCGGAAAATTAATCCGAAAATACCGGGACGATCGTGGAGACGAGACGCACGGGGATACGGAGTCTGATCATGTGTCACGTCTACCAAGAATTTACATAAAATCGGGAACTGTGTTTTAAGACAAAAGACTAAAACGCACATATCATTCCAAGTCGTTTTGCGAGAAAACGAGCCGTGAAATGACGTTCCCAAAAATTACTTTAAAATTCTACACTCCCATACGATCACAACGGCATATCATATCGCATATACCGGAATCCATAAATAGCCAAATAAAATACGTGCGTGATAAAGCACGTGCACGCAGAAAATCCATAAGGTCGAAAAGTGACCGTTACACCGCCCCATCTTTGTCCTGAAGGGTGACGTTGCGAGTGTGGGATACAACAATCTAGGATTTCTTGTTTGATGATAACAAACCTTCATGAATATTTTTGATGTATTTGTTAAGTGATTTCAGGGACAAATGAATAAGGAGAACAATATGTGCAAAGTTCTAATTATGGACTTGGTCAAACATCTTCTACAAAGTTAAAGAAAGAATGAGAAGATAATTTGTATAATGACTTGGTCAACATCTTCAAAAAAGTCAAATGAAGAGAAGATAATTTGTGGAGAAGATAATTTGTGCAAATAAGAGTTCAAGTTGATCTAGGAATGTCCAAGTTCTAGGCACAAAGAAGATTGGAAGATTGGCTAGTCAAAGTCCAATGCAACTAGGGGTCTAATTCAATCAAGGAGTCCCAATTAATCAAGGATTGTCATAGTTCAATGCATCTAGCCAAGAGTAAATATCAAAGAGCAGTTTGATTGCTTCAAGGAGATTGGGTTGTGTAGGAGTGCTACAAAGAGTTTGACTTCAACTAGGACTTGGGGTTCAATAATCCTATATATACCCCTTCATGCACTTGGCCAATTGGTGTGCACAAAGGAAAAAAAGAGAGGCTAACAATATAAAGGGACACGACAAAAAATTGGTGTGTGCAAAAATTGAGCCAAACCATCACACACAAAAATTGAGAAGAAAGAAGAAGTTAGCCACAATATTTGGTGTTCACAAAAATCACAAAATCTTTCTAGATGATGTCCTCCCCATCAACTCACGCAAGCAAAGGAGTGGGTGTAGCAAAATTAATTGAAAGGGAAAAGAAAATTGATGGGCAAATAAAATCAAAGGTTAGTGCGGCGCATGTTGATTCAAGGGGGAAAGGAAATTTTTTTATTCAATGGTTGAAAATCTAAGAGAATCAAATGACGCAGAGACACAGACCCATGCAATCCAAGTCAAACAGCTGACTTACACACGTGAGTCAACTATACAAAGCTCCCAAGGAGCACTCGCCAACTACTGCACAATCTCCCATGCACGCTTCGAGATTCGAGACACCTGACAACAGACTGCACATCATAGAAACCGAGACAGGAACCAAAGCAAAATTTTGCGGTGTAAATCCAGAATAAATCAGAAATTGTAGAAAAAGTCCTGAATTTGAAGTTGAATAACTTGAGATCCAAAAATCAGATTGAGATGTGATTTTCGCTAGAGCAAAGTTGACGAAGAGCTTAATGACAGGTACAAATCTGTAAGGATTGTCTTATCTTTGCAATACTAACAAAAACACATTAGAGGGGGGTGAATAGTGTAATGGCAATAATTATGCAATTAAAATTTAACTTGCAAATGCGGAATAATAAATGCAAGATGAATTAATCAACACAATCAAATCAAACGCATACACAAGATTTTACCCTGATTCCCCAAAACTTGGGTACGTTTAGCCATGCCAATATTCACTATATTTCCCACAAAGAAAAGTGAATACAATCCCACAAAGAGATACCTCACCTAGAGGATTTGGATTCTCACACAGAGAAATCCTTACTCTCACACAGAGAGACCTCACACAGAGGATTTGGATTCTCACACAGAGATATCCTTGCTTTTACACAGAAAGACTTATGATCTCACAAAGAGAGACTCAAACTCTTGCATAGAGAGATCTCAACCAACCCTCACACAGAAGGTTATACTCTCACACAGAGAGTAACTAACTCTCTCACAGAAAGCTAGGGTTACAATGAAATAACAAAGTAAAACAAATACTCTTACTTATGCATTGAGATGAACTTACTCATAAATGAATGCAAGGCATGGAAGAGGATCTCCAAGTGATGAGATTAGGTTGAAAGCACTTGGATGATTTTCCTTGGGCTTGACTTAATGCGTGAATGAGATTTTGAGCTCTAAGGGGAACATGAGAGAGTTTGTGAGTGGCTTAATTAATTTCTAAAGATTTTCAATAACATCCCGAAGTTCTAATAAACTCAGCCCTCTCATATATATAAGAACTCTATAGCAACTCTCAAAAGCCAATGAAACATCCAAAAACAAAAAGCTGCAGCGGCTAGATTCTGGGCAAAAACGTCACCGACAGTCGACTGATGAACAAATGATAGCCGACAGTCCAACAGCTAATTAATTTCCAACTGCTATAATCTGAGCCATGACAGTCGACTGATGAAGTCAATACAGTCGACTGTAAATAGGACAAGCACCTGTAAATCCTTTAGCATGTGACTGCTGCAGTGGATAGAATAAAACAGAGAGATGCACTCTTTCGCACTGTTTGCAGACAGGCGACTGAAGGCCAGTATACAAGCGACTTTCAAATGGACAGAAGACTGTAAAAACTGAACTAGTCGACTGATTCGGGATATAAATTACATATCGCCCCCCATTTCTGGGCATTTTATGTGTATATCATGTTAATTTTGGCTTGATACGGGCGTATTTGTGATATCGTGAATTATTAAAACATATTCCTATTTTATACATAGAATGTGATTTTTATGGACTAATTTTTGCTCCCCTTATTTTTTAAGTACTTCTGGGATTTTTCTGGATTTTCTGGAATTTTTCCAGAATTTTTGAGAGCTTCGGGCTATTTTTCGTGCATTTTGGAAGCAAGAAAAGATATTCTGGGATTTTAAAAAATTAAAAAAATAAATAAATAAATTTTATAATCCTGTGGTCCACTCAATGAGCGGGCCGCTATTTTTTAAAAATATATATATAAAGGGCCCGCGGACCGGCCCAAAGGCCGGCCCGCTCTCAGCTGCGGCTGAGCAGGCCGTCATTCATTTTTTAAAAAATAAAAGATAAAAAAGGGTTTTGCGGGCCAGCCTGCTGGCCGGCCTGCTCCTCGATTTCGCCCAGGAGTGTGCAGGGCTTTGTTTTGGTGCGGGTTGGGCGCTCCGAGACCCGACCTGCAAGCCCATTTTATGGGTTATTTGCGGCATGGGGTTCATTTTGGAGGGGAGTTCGGCTGTTTTAGGTTTTTAGACAGATTTTTGGGGGTTTTGAGCCCCTCTTCTTCCCCACTAGGCTAGGGTTAGGGTTGGAAGCCATGGAGATGATGGAGAAGCTTGGAGGAGGTGCCCAAGTGAGAGGGAAGCCTCATTGCTTGAGAGATTGGTGATCTCTTTCCTCTATTATTATGTAATTTTTGCATTTCTCTTTTGTATTGAACTTTGGATGAATTTATCTATGAATTCCATCTTGTTTGGTATGATTGATTAGTGTGATTGGTGTGGGTTGTGATTCATGATGATGGGTTGTTAATCTTAGTTCTAATTACCTCTTGCTTACTTTCATGTTAATGTTGGGTGATTGTTATGGCACATTTTAATTGGCAAAGACCCAAGTGGGCACTCTTTGAGAAGAGACCATGTTCAAATTTGATTAGTGCTATGATGATACATCCATCCCTATTGCTAATTATTATGTTCTTGAATGCTAAATTTTCCGATTGAGTTTCATTAGCCGGATGATCAATTGAGTTATATGCGGGTAAGTAGCGCCTGATTAACACCAATCTTAGTGAACCCACAACATATGCTTTCTCTCCTATCTATCTTAACTCCCCATTTGGTTCTCTAACCCTACCCACTTAGGATAGGACTGTAGATTCACCACACGTTTTTCTCACACTTTTCCACCGTTAGTGAGGTGGTTGTAACACACGTTATCTTTCTTTATCGATCAATTTTGCGAGTGTAGAACGACTTGTCCCTGTGATCCGACCCGGTATTCACCAGTTATTTTTTATTGCATTACGCTCTTACGCTTGGGAGTAGAAGGTGTGCATTTGCGCGTTTTCCGGTTCAATCAATTGGCGCCGTTGCCGGGGACAACGGTTTCTATTATTAGCATTTTTTGATTGATTTCGAAAGTTTTAGTGTGATACTTCTATCTCTTAGTGTTGTGTCTTTACATTTTATTTATTTTCCACTTATTGAGTCGTTTGGTTGTTTATTTTCATTTTCTTCAGAAAGTTTGTTTAACAACAAAATAGCATCTTCTTCAGATTCTTCCGACTTTGATTTGGAGGATATCCCACTTCTGCCATATTTTCTTGGCTCTGAGTGGGAGAACCCTCATTTACATATTAAAAAATTTGAAGAGTGGATGCATTCGTGTCTTGGTGGGATCATTTGTGATGATTGCATATACTTTAGATTTTTTTCCCTCTTCTTTACAAGATGATGCTAGATTGTGGTTTGATTCATTGTCTCTCGACTCACATTTTACTTGGTTGTCATTTCAGGCTGAATTTCTCCGAGTCTCTTTGCCTATTTTCTTGGAGCAAGTATAATGGCGGCAAGCCAGGGAGCAGCATATAGCGAGCTTTAACCAAGCTGAGTGGGAGGCCTACCATCAGGCTTGGCGGACGTTCACTGATTTGATGCTTGCGTGCCCACACCAGAGCTTTCACGAGGATCATCTCCTGCAGATCTTCTATACAGAATTATCGCGATCTGGGCGAGACTTCATGCAGATGAGTGACGTGCGTTTATATTTCATATATTTGCACACGTTTTCTTCCGTGTTTCTCCGTATTTTCCACTGTCTTTTATTCGTTTTCTCGTGTTTTCTTGTATTTTCTTGTTTTCTTTCACTTTTCCGTATTTTCCGTGTTTTGTAGGAGTTTACTGGCATTTGGGACGCAAAACGATGATATCATGTGTCCCCGGAGCAACGGGAGGAGTCACGCGTGATCCAGGGGGTCAAACGACGAAGATTACATCTTTCAGCTCCTCACCCGGTCGGTTGGTCATCTCCAACCGATCGGGTGATGCACGCGTGCACCACCCGGACGCAGCTTGGAGCCCCCGAGAAGTCACCTGGTCGGTTCAGTGACCGGGTCAAAAGCTCAAAGTCTCTGGAAATTCGAAGCTGATTTCCAACCGATCGGGTGACCTTCGCCCGATCGGTTCACCTGTAGCTGAATTTCAACAGCCAAAACTCGAAGCTCCAACCGGTCTCCTCACCCGGCCCGCACCAAGATCCAACCGGTCGGCACCAAGATCCAACCGACCGCACCAAGATCCAACCAACCGGTTCATACTGACCGGGTGAAACCCCCGCATTGCGCTGTGATTTTGTGAAGCGGCTCACCCGACCGGTTGACTTGTCAACCGATCGGGTGATGTCGTTTTCTATAAATAGAACCCTAGGTTTCCCAGATTCGGGGTTTGGTTATTTTTTACGGTTTTCTTCATTTTGTGACGGCTGTAATTTTCCTGTTTTTGTAAGTTTTTGGATCTTTGTAAAACTTTATTATTATCTTTATTGCTGTACTACCTTTGCATTCCTATCGTCTGATTATGATTTCAACGGTTTATCTTCATTTAGATCGCTTTTTAATGAATATTTGTGAGTAGTTCCCAAATCTGGGATTTTGGCGGAAACCCCTTTGGGGGCTCTTCCCGATGCGTCCATAGGGTTAGGAAATCGTTAGGCATTAGGAATCTAACGGTTACGCGGGGTGTTTTATTGTCATCGGCGGGAAAAAGACCGCCTTTGACCGTTGGGTCAAGGGGGAATAAACTTGGCGGTTGACTCCCTAGCCATAGCTCACGCCCTTAGCATAGACGCCGAATCCTAGCACGCGGGAGCGGCATGATGAGACGTTGGGAGTTATCGTTGCGAGCTTAGTGCTCCCGGAATCGATCAGTGTTAATGGACACGGGAGTGCCCACTGATCGAACCCGGGAAGTCCGGTGTATCATCCTGGGCACCGACCGGAATATCGGGCCCATGGGATGCCGGTACCACTTTCAGAGGCAACGTCTCACCATTAGACTCTAATTCCGATCGTCATCCTACCCGTAGGCCGTATCGGCGAGAGTCGCTCGTTGGAGTGGAAACCAAAGTCCCGGGTTTATTTTCATATTGTTCATACCTTGCATTCCTTTACCGTGACAACCCATCAACAGATCTGGGCTAGCTCGCCCACGGGGCGATTTCGGTCCTCCTTGACACAAGCACATCCTAGCCTCCCTGTGTTCGACCCCCAAGCCACACTACAACACCGTGCGCTTGCGGTTACAAATATCTAAACCCTCACACGGGTCCCCCGGCCATTTGCAGCTCGCAAACCGGGGGCACGTTAAGTTTATGGCGCCGTTGCCGGGGAGGAAACGTGCTTGTTATTTTAGGATCTCATGAACCCTAGTGTCTAGCTCTTATCCCTACTTCGTGATAATTTTCGCATTCTCCTTTTTCCTTTTTATTTTCTTATTTTTATTTCTAACTTTATCTGTTTCTTTCCCACTTGTCGCTTCACGGGTGTTTGTTGTTTTCCATGCGCAGGAGTTCAAGAAGTCTCGACGACCTGAACCCCGTTGATCCAGATATTAACGCCACTCTTAGGCGTTTGGCCGCCGAGAAGCGAAGAAGAGAGGATCCTGAAGCCATGGGGGAGAACACCCCGCCTCACAAGTCCCTGTTGGAGTACTCGATGCCTTCCATCGAGTCCACGTCCGCCATCCGTCCTCCAGCTATTACGGCCCAAAGCTTCGAGCTTAAGCCATCTTTGGTGATGTAGATCCAGCAGGATCAGTTTTCGGGTGCACCCATAGAGAGCCCGATCGAGCATCTAGACTCCTTTTTGGAGAAATGTTACACCTTCCGGATTAACGGTGTCACAACTGAGGCGATCCGACTGAAGCTGTTCCCCTTCTCCTTGCGAGATAAGGCTAAGCTGTGGCTTAGGGGGAAGGACCCAAATACATTCAACACCTGGGAGAAGCTCTCCAATGCTTCCTGACAAAGTTCTTTCCTCCGGAGAAGACCATGAAGCTGAGGAGTGAGATCTCCTCCTTCTCCCAGGCCAGCCACGAGTCCTTGCATGAGGCTTGGACAAGATACAAGGAGATGCAGAGAAGATGTCCCCACCATGAGCTCCCCAAGTGGCAGATTATAAATCTGTTTTATAATGGGCTGAGGGACGATTTAAAGTCTTCCATGGACACCGCGGCTGGAGGGTCCTTCATGTCAAGAAGCGAAGAAGATGCCGGGCAAATTTTGGAAAATATGGCATCCAACAATGAACGATGGTGTGACGAGAGAGCCACACCAAGGTCTGGGGGCATCCATAGAGTGGAAGACGTCGACAAATTGTCAAGCAAGTTTGACTTGCTGTCAACCCAGATCTCCGCATTGATGGTAGGCACCGTGTTGGATCCTGTCCAAAACAGAGTTAGGATCGATAATATGAAGTTTAGACTTACGCTTGCGTATGCGGCACGGTAGTCTACGAACTTCGCCTTCAGATTCGCCACGACGGATCAAGTCTTCTCACGAACGGAGTAAGGCTACTAATCCACAATCTAAATCTCTACTTTAGATTAAGAACTTGGATAAGAGGGAGAGAAAGGATTTCTGCAGAGCTTCGCTAGGATGAAGATGCATGCATGAATTTCATGCAAAAGGTGTAAGAAATGGCTTACCCTTGGGTCTTATTTATAGCCCCCAAGGTAGTTATTTTAGGGTAAGTTGTTCCTTTGGAACAACTTAATTAAGGTGTAGCATGATACATGGCACATTATAAGCTTAAGTTGTACCATATGCATGGTACAACATAAGCTTAAGATATTCCCCCTTTATTAGCCATATGTCGCATGCACTTATGCATATATAATGCGACTTTCCCACTCATCCAGAGATCCTCTCCGCAAGGGAACAGATTCCCTTTGTACACGACTTCGTGTACGCGACATTCGAGGTCCGTATTCCCTCGTACATCCCCCACAATGGTGTACAAACGTCTTCCATATCCAACATCTCCCACTCACACTTGAGGGGATTGTAAGAGAACGTCTTTCCCTTAGTTCTTTCATCTATCATACCGAGAAATAGACCGTGCGACCGTCATGCGCGTAGAGTCTGTTGTTGTGCACTTGTTAGAGATACACAACGACCTCGAAGGTGCAAAGTTGAGTAGTTCAACGCATGCTTTACCCTAGATTATTTCTTCACATTTCTTATACTTTATATTCAACAATTGAATCCCATCTGGATTACAATTGGCTGGCCAGCTTTGAATCATTAAAGTCCAAATGTGAATATGAAATCAATCTTCCTCTTCTTGCGAACCTTCTGATCTTGACTTGATTCGCTTTTCTAACGTGCCCCGCCGAGCCGAATTATCATAGCCCATAAGCAACACGCTAAGATAGCGATCATCTCGTCAAATCTAAAGGAACCAATTGGAGTCCTTGAGGGTAAGAGTTAAGACCAGTATGGCCTTTGAGTCTCACATAATAGCAAACACTATTGCTACTAACTCAGTGGTCGAAATGCATACGTGGTATGAACACGTATTACAACATCACTCCTTTCCCAGGGAGAGTATGTCTTAATGATGTTGTACGGATGAAAAGATCAGACACCACAGTGCCTATCTTTTTGAGTCCCTTTACTACTCGTGAAATATTCACGGACTCTCATCCTGCATAAGACAGATAGGATTTAAAAAATCCTACGAGATCTCTTTCAAATATCCTTGTGATACAGATCTCAGATCTTTTGTAAGCATCCATATGATGCAGATCTTTCATTCGACTATCTCGTTTAAGTCATGACTCTAAATCATTCGTCTAATGATTTTGACTTTAAACTAGTCTCATCTCTATCTTATCCATCTGATAAGATAAGGCGGTTGCTCATGTGAGAGAGCCAACCTTTATCTGTCCGACATACACACAATTCAGCTGAGATTTCAAAAAATGTACACAAACATTTCTTAAGAAATTCATATGCAATGTTTGAAAAAGAACTTATTCTTTTATTAAATTTGATCTTTCTTAGACATGGGAATATATATTGGTACAACTCAGCCCATACGCAATCCTTGGGATGATTAGTGTTTATAAAACACATTTCTGGGGATCGCTTTCGTAAGCTGATCCTCTATCATCTCATGCGTAGATATGTACCTTATGTCTACCTTCTTGGTTTTATCATAGTCTTTTGCAAATCTGCAGTTCCTTTAAGATACTGCATTATCCTCTTAACCGCTTTCCAGTGTTCTTGCCCTGGGTTGGATTGGTAACAGCTTACCATTTCCAACGGCAAAACAGATGTCCGGTCTCGTACACACCATAGCGTACATAAGACTATCAACTGCACTGGAATATGGAACTTTTTCCATAATTTCCTTTTCCTTTTGGTTCTTTGGACACGATTCCAGATATAAATTATCGCATATGCTTATATGAATATCAATGGACTTGCAGTCCTGCATATTAAATCGTTCTAGAACCTTCTTTATATAAGTCTCCTGTGAAAGAGAAAGAAGTTTCTTCGAACGATTCCTTGAAATCTTAACTCCAAGGATATATGCGGCTTTTCCTATGCCTTTCATCTCAAATACTGATGAAAGCCAAGCCTTTATTTCTGGCTATTAAAATGTCATCTACATATAGAGACATGATAACATACTTGCTTTTAATCCTCTTGATATATACGCAGTTATCTTCATCAAGCATGGTAAAACCATTTGATAAGACAACTTCTTTAAATCGTATATACCATTGCCTCGAGGATTGTTTAAGACCATATATGGATTTAAGAAGTTTACAAACCTTATGTTCGTTTCCTTCTTTTACAAACCCTGTTGGTTGTTCCATATAGATCTCCTCGTCCAATTCTCCATTGAGAAAGGCAGTCTTTACATCCATTTGTTGTAATTCGAGGTCTAAGCAAGCTACCATTGCCAGAATCAGGCGAATCGAGGTAAAACAAACAACAGGTGAGAAGGTCTCTTCGTAGTCTATCCCTTCCTGTTGCGTAAAACCTTTCGCGACAAGGCGAGCTTTATATCTGTCAATAGAGCCATCCGCCTTATGCTTGATCTTGAGAACCCATTTGTTCCCAATAGCTCTACGTCCTCTGGGTAAGTCAACTAAGTCCCAGACTTGGTTAATGTTCATGGATTCTAACTCCTCTTGCATCGCTTCCATCCATTTGTCTTTAGCAGGGCAAGATACGGCCTGTTTGAAAGTAGCAGGCTCGTCATCTTCTTGTAGTAAAGTCATAAAGGTTTGCGGAAAGTCATAAAGGTCTTATCATAGTCTTTTACAAATTTGTAGCGGATATCTATGTGTTTGGTCTTACAATGAAATTTCGGATCTTTGACATAGGCTATAGATGCTTGACTGTCGCTGTGTATGGGTACAGCACCTGAGTCACTTGCATTAATTAGCCTGTCTAAGAATTTCCTAAGCCAAACAGCCTCTTGGACTGCCATGCTAAATGCTACAAACTCGGCTTCCATGGTTGAAAGTGCGATGCAGGATTGTTTCTTGCTACTCCAGGATATTGCACCAGATCCGAGTAGAAAAACATATCCTGAGGTCGATCGTCGCTCATCGAGATCACCCGCCCAATCAGCATCAGTGTAGCCTTCGAGCCTCAAGGCATCTCCTTGATAGCATAAAGCAAAGTCTGCAGTTCCTTTGAGATACCGCATTATCCTCTTAACCGCTTTCCAGTGTACTTGCCCTGGGTTGGATTGGTAACGACTTACCATTCCAACGGCAAAACAGATGTCCGGTCTTGTACACATCATAGCGTACATAAGACTACCAACTGCACTGGAATATGGAACTTTTTCCATAATCTCTTTCTCCTTTTGGTTCTTAGGACACGATTTCAGACATAAATTATCGCTTTTGCTTATAGGAGTATCAATGGACTTGCAGTCCTGCATATTAAATCGTTCTAGAACCTTCTTTATATAAGTCTCATGTGAAAGAGAAAGAAGTTTCTTCGAACGATTCCTTGAAATCTTAACTCCAAGGATATATGCGGCTTCTCCCATGTCTTTCATCTCAAAAACTGATGAAAGCCAAGCCTTGATATCCATCACAAAGCCCTTGTCATTTCTGGCTATTAAAATGTCATCTACATATAGAGACATGATAATATACTTGCTTTTAATCCTCTTGATATATACTCAGTTATCTTCATCAAGCATGGAAAATCCATTTGATAAGACAACTTCTTGAAATTGTATATACCATTGCCTCGAGGATTATTTAAGACTATATATGGACTTACGAAGTTTACAAACCTTATGTTCGTTTCCTTCTTTTACAAACCCTGTTGGTTGTTCCATATAGATCTCCTCGTCCAATTCTCCATTGAGAAAGGCAGTCTTTACATCCATCTGATGTAATTCGAGGTATAAGCAAGCTACCATTGCCAGAATCATGCGAATCAAGGTAAAACGCACAACAGGTGAGAAGGTCTCTTCGTAGTCTATCCCTTCCTGTTGCGTAAAACCTTTCGCGACAAGGCGAGCTTTATATCTGTCAATAGAGCCATCAGCCTTATGCTTGATCTTGAGAACCCATTTGTTCCCAATTGCTCTATGTCCTCTGGGTAAGTTAACTAAGTCCCAGACTTGGTTAACTTTCATGGATTTCAATTCCTCCTTCATCGCTTCTATCCATTTGTCTTTCGCAGGGCATGATGCGGCCTGTTTGAAAGTAGCAGGCTCGTCATCATCTTGTAGTAAAGTCATAAAGGTTTACGGAAATTCATCCTCAAATCTTAGAGGAGCCAACCTTGTACGACTACTACGTTGTATTTGAGATTTCTTCAAGTCCTTGTTGACTTGAAGTTAGATCAATTCTAATATCACTCCCACTTGGAATGTCGTTTAGAATTGCTCCCACTTGGATCATTATTCCCGTATGGAATAGGATAATCGTCATTCGTATAATCCATTGGTGAAGGTTGAAACGTATTTTCGTTTTCACCAAGAATTCTCCCACTCGAATGAGGTAATCCTTCTTGATCATAAATCTCAAATAAAGATAAGTCCTGACTTATCTCGCCCTGTCTTGGAAACTCGTTTTCCAAGAAAGTGACATCCCTCGACTCAAACTCAATTAGCCCACCATTGTCTTCCTGACTAACAAACATATAACCTTTGGAGTTTTCTATGTATCGTATAAAGATACGTTTCCTTCCCCTTGGCCCAAGTTTGCCATACTTATGGGAGGAAATATGTGCGTAGAATGCACAACCCCAAGGTTTCAAAATGTCTAAGTCAGGAGACCTTTGGTTCCACAACTCATAAGGAGTGGAGCTAACTGATTTCGAGGGTACGCGGTTCAAAATGAAAGCGGCCGTCAATAATAGCTTGCGCCATCAATGAACGGACCATTTTTCATTAAAGTCATATACCTCCTTTCTGCAACACCAATTTGTTGAGGAGTATAAGACATAGATACCTGATGTACTATGCCTTTTTCATCACAAAAGTTCCTTTAAACTTGTTGATTGATATTCACCGCCCCCTATCGGTTCGCACGACCTTAATCTTGCGATCTAATTGATTCTCCACTAAACTCATATAGTTTTTAAAGCAGGTTTAGTGCTTTCACTTTTGTGGGATATCAAATAGATATGACCGAATCGGGTGAAATCATCAATAAAAGTGATGAAAAATAGGACTTCCCGCGTCTTGTCTTGACATTCATCGGACCACATATGTCCGAATGGATAAGCTGTAATGGAACCTCGGCCCTTGTGCCGGTTCCAAACGGCTTGCGACAAGATTTCCTCATAAGGCAATGTTCGCAGGTCGACATTTCAACCTTTGAAACATTGGATAGAAGGCCACGTTTGGCAAGTCTATCTATACGCATTGGTCCAATATGACCAAGCCTTGCGTGCCAACAAATTATATTAGACTCATTAGTCAAAGAATTTGTCACAAGGAAATTTTCATTACATGAGGAAATACATTGTACTTATTACAATAAATCCTTTGAAATACAAACCCAGTACCAATAAAGGAATTATTACAAAATAGGTCCATATTACAATCATGAAGGAACCAATTATAACCAAGACCCATTAAATTGACCACAGTATTAATATTCCTTTGAATATATGGAATGAAGAGAACATCATACAGTAGGAGAGTGTGGCCGTTGTCCAAGTCTAGCTTGCAATTCCCAACGCCTTTCTCTACAACACGTGTGTTGTTTCCTACATTGATCCACTTCATTTCTTGGGGTATCCGGTGATACTCCACGAAGGACCGTCTGTCCTTTGCTATGTGGTCGGTGGCACTTGAATCAATTATCCCAAAATGGATTAGATTCCACAAGAAATATTGAACTAGAAACACATATGTAACTAGTATTACAAGTTACCTCGTCACTTCCACTCGTACACGAACGAGCATAGTGACCGAGCTTGTTGCACTTGAAGCACTTGATCCTTTTCAAGTCTTTCTTCTTGTGCCATTTCTTGTGCCCACCCTTATGTTTGGGTTCCTTGGTAGACTCAGGTTGCTTATTACGTTCATTAGAAGACTTCGAACGATCTTTACGTTTCTTTTCCCCGTGTGAGGAACTAGCAACCATGTGCACTTCTGCACTTGGCTTGGCAGCCGCAAGCCGCTCTTTCCTCTAATTCGAGGTGCTTGGTAACATCGTTGAAGATCTTGATGCTCTCATTATGAGTGAGATGCATCTTCATCTGATCCCACCCATTTGGTAGGGAACGTATGGCTGCTTGGATTTGTTGCTCATCTGTGAGCACATGACCTGCATCCTTTTAACTCCGAGATAAGGTTCGCCATATGTCGCAGATGTTTCCCAATGGAATGATCTGGACGTTTATTATATGAATCGAACCTTATAGTTAAGGAGCGAAGTTTGGACACCGAAGTGCCACCGAACTTCTCCTCTAGCTTGGACCATATGTCCATGGCTAGGTCATGTTCTCGGAAGATGCGCATTATGTCATCAGCCATACTGCTTAATAACGTAATGCGCGCTATCTTGTTCTTCCGAGACCAAGCATCAAAAGCTTCCTTGTCTCGTCGGTGTTGGGCCGTAGTGCCCAACCTGGGTTCAATCATTACGTTCTTTAGAGTTTCGAGCACTTCTTGCTCCTCTAAAACGTATTGTATCTTGATGGACCAAAGTTTGTAATTATCGCCATTGAGTTTTTCACCTTTGTTTAACTCAGCGACGATATTCTTTGAAGCGGAAGACATTTTACTTTTAAAATGCTGCAAAAGACACAAAAACCGAAGGTTTGATCAAAACATTGCATAAAAATTCTTAAAATATAACTCCCACTTGAAATGATAATAGAATATCCCATTTGGATAGTTCTAAAAATTCAAATCCCACTTGGAATTATATTATATTTGATAAGTTACTTTCGAAAAATATTGAAGATGTTGTTCTAGAATCGAAAAGGTCTCTTCGATTCCAATCACCATCTAGAACAACCTTCAATATTCCCCCATCACTTATCAAACAATAGTACTCTTATAGTACTAGCAGCGAAAAACGAGTTTGAAAACGTATTTTTCAGATATAATTCCCACTTGAAATGATAATAGAATATCCCATATGGATAGTTCTAAAATCAACTCCCACTTGGAATGATATTCATAATTTGATAAGTTACTTTCGAAAAATATTGAAGATGTTACTCTAGAATCGGAAAGGTCACTTTGTTTCCAATCACCATCTAGAGTAACTTTCAATATTTCTCCCTCACTTTATCAAATGTTAGTACTCTTATAGTACTTTGCAGCGGAAAAGCGTTTTTGAAAACTTATTTTTCAAAACGTATGAAAACGTAATTTTCAAAAAAAATGATTATATTTCAACTTAGTACCCTTATGATACTAGTGAAATATTCGACACTTCCTGACCATTTGTCGGGAATGAGTCGTAGCCGTGCCTAAGTCGGATCCCCCTTTTGGGGATTCTTCTGCAAATTATCGTCGCCGGCTCCCGTATGGATCCAGGCGTTTCCCCCCGTATGAGAGAATTTTGATGCAGACGACTGTTGTTTGGCCCCGTATGGGCTAGTTGGCACGTTCACGTTCAACCAAGGCCTTTTGCCGAATTGGTCTGAATCACTGTCGGCCAATGCCGATCAGTCCGGCCCCCGGCCAGACCCTGACCGCTGCCATGGCCGACCGTGGCCCTGGCAGCGGCCAGGGCCGGCCATCGGCCAGGCCATGGCCGAGGCCAGGGCTGGCCAGACCGTGTGTTTATATTTCATATATTTGCGCACGTTTTCTTCCGTGTTTCTCCGTATTTTCCGCCGTCTTTTATTCGTTTTCTCGTGTTTTCTTGTATTTTCTTGTTTTCTTTCACTTTTCCATATTTTCCGTGTTTTGTAGGAGTTTACTGGCATTTGGGACGCAAAACGATGATATCATGTGTTCCCGGAGAAACGGGAGGAGTCACGCATGATCCAGGGGGTCAAACGACGAAGATTACATCTTTCAGCCCCTCACCCGGTCGGTTGGTCATCTCCAACCGATCGGGTGATGCACGCGTGCACCACCCGGACGCAGCTTGGAGCCCCCGAGAAGTCACCCGGTCGGTTCAGTGACCGGGTCAAAAGCTCAAAGTCTCTGGAAATTCGAAGCTGATTTCCAATCGATCGGGTGACCTTCGCCCGATCGGTTCACCTGTAGCTGAATTTCAACAACCAAAACTCGAAGCTCCAACCGGTCTCCTCACCCGGCCCGCACCAAGATCCAACCGGTCGGCACCAAGATCCAACCGACCGCACCAAGATCCAACCGACCGGTTCATACTGACCGGGTGAAACCCCCGCATTGCGCTGTGATTTTGTGAAGCGGCTCACCCGACCGGTTGACTTGTCAACCGATCGGGTGATGTCGTTTTCTATAAATAGAACCCTAGGTTTCCCAGATTCGGGGTTTGGTTATTTTTTACTGTTTTCTTCATTTTGTGACGGCTGTAATTTTCCTGTTTGTGTAAGTTTTCGGATCTTTGTAAAACTTTATTATTATCTTTATTGCTCTACTACCTTTGCATTCCTATCGTCTAATTATGATTTCAACGGTTTATCTTCATTTAGATCGCTTTTTAATGAATATTTGTGAGTAGTTCCCAAATTTGGGATTTTGGCGGAAACCCCTTCGGGGGCTCTTCCCGATGCGTCCATAGGGTTAGGAAATCGTTAGGGATTAGGAATCTAACGGTTACGCGGGGTGTTTTATTGTCATCGGCGGGAAAAAGACCGCCTTTGACCGTTGGGCCAAGGGGGAATAAACTTGGCGGTTGACTCCCTAGCCATAGCTCACGTCCTTAGCATAGACGTCGAATCCTAGCGCGCGGGAGCGACAGGATGAGACGTTGGGAGTTATCGTTGTGAGCTTAGTGCTCCCGGAATCGATCAGTGTTAATGGACACAGGAGTGCCCACTGATCGAACCCGGGAAGTCCGGTGTATCATCCTGGGCACCGACCGGAATATCGGGCCCATGGGATGCAGGTACCACTTTCAGAGGCAACGTCTCACCATTAGACTCTAATTCTGATCGCCATCCTACCCGTAGGCCGTATCGGCGAGAGTCGCTCGTTGGAGTGGAAACCAAAGTCTCGGGTTTATTTTCATATTGTTCATACCTTGCATTCCTTTACCGTGACAACCCATCAACCGATCTGGGCTAGCTCGCCCACGGGGCGATTTCGGTCCTCCTTGACACAAGCACATCCTAGCCTCCCTGTGTTCGACCCCCAAGCCACACTACAACACCGTGCGCTTGCGGTTACAAATATCTAAACCCTCACGCGGGTCCCCGGCCATTTGCGGCTCGCAAACCGGGGGCACGTTAATGAGCTGCAGTTGAGAATTCTTTGATTATTCGACAGAGGATTCATGGTGTTATCTGAGGGACCTTACAGAGTATGAGGGCACGGCCCAGTAGGTCCAGGACCAGCCTGAGGAGCCAGCTGAGGGCTCATTCCATTATGGCACTACGGAGGAACAAGCAGAACATGATGATGTGGCACATTGGAGCCAAGTAGAGGAAGCTGAATGTCCATATTTTGAGGAGTCAGAGGAGATGGATGATGGAGTGTGTGTCGACCACGACAGTGACATGATGCATTTTCACTTTGAGGTTGAGGATGAAGCGGATTTGCATGATGGTTAAGAGCAGATTAAGGACACCATGGAGCCTGAGCCACAATCCACTTTAGAGTTAGCTTCACAGGTCGAGGCGGTTGAGTACTTAGGGAGGACAACTGAGATGAACTATTTCTGGGATGACGAGGATGATGCGTGCTTGGATTTGCCCGAGACAAGTCTACCTCCAGTCCTGTTACAGATGTCACTTCCCTCGCCTCAGGATGCACACTTGCCAGTCATCGAGGAGATTTGTCCGGAGCAGTTACCAATTGTGGGGAATGTCATAGAGATCGTTGATGTTGATATTGATGTCGAGGAAGAGGATAGCGACGGGGATTGCGACATGGTATATATTGAGCCCGAGCTCCCTCCTACTCTAGTTTTCTTTCTGCAGCCACTTCCACCTCTTCTTGAGGCCATGCATCATCCCGAGCGTAGCATCACATTTCAGGGAAGTTCCCATCTTTCTTTTCCCTCCACCCCTGAATCAAATTATTTAATTCCATATCATAATGATTTGGATTGTCGTCATTTGATCGTAAATTCATTTATTCATTTCGACGACCCATTTTGGCAAGCTTTTCACTTGGACGGGCGCTCTCGCCCAATTATTTTTGACACGACCTATCTCCCCTATTTGGCAGGAACCCATCATAAGGAGATGCTCTTGGTTGTGTCGCTTGCCATTAATGCTCGCAATGGTGGTAGGGCATTGGACATGGCGACACTCGCGGAGGAGCATAAGGATATGATCGAGTAGTTACCACCGCCGTTATACATCCGAGATCCGCCTTTTGCCACGATGTGTTCTTTCCAATAGTATAAATAAATAAATGTTTTATTTTAGTGCTTTCGTATGCTTTTCTTTTCTTTTCTAGGATCTTTTGCCGAGATCTAAAACTCTCCCAACATTGAGGACAATGTTTATTTTAAGTTGGGAGAGAGTGTTAGAATCGTTAGGATTGTTAGGATTTTGATGGTAGCTTAAAATATTTTTTTTGAGATACCTCCATTTTGACATCAACATTTTTTTATTGCATATCATATTTTTCCTCCTCGTCCCTACGTCGTTAGCTTTATGCGTAGTCCCTATATGCTTAATGCCATGCAATTTTTCGGATTATTATTTTGGTATCAACTTCTTCGATGTTTGATTGGCTCGTTTTAATTTCTTTTCCATTTTGGAGTCAAATGCTAATATCCCATGTATGAAACTATTTTAGATGTTGTGATACTCTCTTTGAAATAATTTGGAAAAAGTTTGGTGTAAGTGATTGCATGAGTTGGGATGAATGGTGTAGTTTTTGATTGGATAGGAGGTGGCCAATTGTGTATGCTTTGTTTTCTTCTTAGGAGTGAGTGGATGAATTGCTTTCTTATGTTGAGAATGAAAAAGAGAGCGTTAATATAAGTGAATGGTTTTCCTAATCAAATTGAGTGCCGGTGCCCCCACGAAACATTGGGGAGGACGCCAAAGATGAGATTTAGGGGATCATTCCATACCTTTGCCTCCATAGCGTTATCGCGTGTATGCAAAAGGGGGCGGTGTTTGCATTTCATAGCGTTATCGCGTGAATGCAAAACATAAACATTAAGAAAAAGAATACAAAAAAAGAAGGAAAAAGAAAAGAAAAGAAAAATGAAATAATAAATGAAAGAATAAGCAACATGAGTGATGCAATCTCATCACCCACAACTTAGGGGAAATTTCTTTTGTTTTGGCCACTTCCTTGAAAATTGGAAACTTTGACATCGTGATATTTCTCAACGAATGTGATACGGTGCTTGCTACTTCACTTTTCTTTGAATTGGATTGAGGGGAGCGTCATTTGTTGTTTATTTTCATACATTATGTATATTGGCTTTGGAATCAATTGGAAACACCATTATGTGTATGCCATGAGGATATCTTGAGTTGGTGCATGTTTTCAATTTAATCCGAATTTATCGCATATTTTGCTAGGGACTAGCAAAAAGCTATTTGGGGGTTGTGATTCGGGATATAAATTGCATATTTCCCCCATTTCTGGGCATTTTATGTGTATATCATGTTAATTTTGGCTTGATACGGGCGTATTTGTGATATCATGAATTATTAAAGCCTATTCCTATTTTATACATAAAATGTGGTTTTTATGAACTAATTTTTGCTCCCATTATTTTGCAGGTACTTCTGGGATTTTTTTGGAATTTTTGGAATTTTTCCAGAATTTTTGGGAGCTTCGAGCTATTTTTCGTGCATTTTGGAAGCAAGAAACGATATTCTGGGATTTTAAAAAAATAAAAGTAAAAAAATAAATAAATTGTAAAATCATGCGGCCCGCTCAATGCGCGGGCCGCTATTTTTTATAATATGTATATATATATGTGTGTGTGTGTATATATATATATATATATATGTATGTATGTATATATATAGGAAAATTTTCAAATGAGAACATTTCGCACCGTGCGAAAATGTTTTTATCTATTTTTTGAAAATTTTTTTTCAAAAATACTTTTTTCCACCCTCATTATATGTTTTTATACCCCCCTCAAAAAATTATGGTTGAGAAATAATGTCATTTGGCCTTCGATCAAGCCATTTCATCAAATTCGCACGTTTTGAGACCGTTAAATTTGTAACTGGTGGATGGGTGCTCTAATGCCCAACAGGTTCACCCATTATTTTCCCTGGGGTATATAATTGTATGGATTAAACATCAAAAAAAGAATTTTTGAAAAAAAAAATTTCAAAAAAATCAAAAAAAAGCTTTCGCACGGGATTTTTCGCACCCGAAGATTGTCATATATATATATATGTATGTATGTATGTATATATATATGTATATATATATGTATATATATATGTATATATATATGTATGTACTAGTCATAACCCGTGCCCGCGGGCACGGTTCAATTAAGATTCCCCCCCCGCAAAATCTTTGTTCCCCAAAAAATTATTTCCACGGTCAAAATTGCGCGGAACAACAAATTTGCGTAAAAATATTTAGCGACATGGACGCATTCGGCATGAAACAACAAATTCGGCGCGAAAAAACAAATTAGTTTAAAAATCGGCGCGGGCGCCTTCGGCGCGGACCAACAAATTAGTTTAAAAATCGGCACGGGCGCTTTCGGCGCGGGCGCGGTTCAATTAAGATTTTCCCCCGCAAAATCTTTGTTTCCCAAAAAATTATTTCCACGGTCAAAATTACGCGGAACAACAAATTTGCGTAATAATATTTAGCGACATGGACACATTCGGCATGAAACAACAAATTCGGCGCGGAACAACAAATTAGTGTAAAAACATTTAGCGGTCGCCTTCGGCGCGGAACAACAAATTAGTTTAAAAATCGGCGCGGGCACGGTGCATTTAAGATTTTTTTCCCGCGAAATCGTTGTCCCCAAAAAATATTTCAACAGCCAAAATTTAAAAGATCAACAAATAAGAGTAAAAAAATTTAGAGGCACTGACGCCTTCGGCGAGGAACAATAAATTCGGTGCAGGCGCCTTCGGCGCAGAACAACAAATTAGCGTATAAAAATTTAGCAGGCGCCTACAGCGCGAGTGGTTTGGTCAGACATCTGCTTGACGCCCAAAAATCTCAACTCGCCTCTTTGAATGCATATTCCATTTGTTTTTTTGTTTCAATTTTTTTGGGTCAGTCGAAATAAAGTTCTTTTTTGCATACTTGTAATTTTAGTTGCATATTTTTTTGGTTTCATTTTTTTTGTTTTTTTGGGTTTAATTTTTCCTGGTCGCATTTTTTTGGGTCATTTTTGAATGAAGTGTATTAAGTTTTGATGCTGCCAATTTCAAAAAAGAAAAGCTTTTGTATTCTCCCAACAAATTTCTCTTCAACCCAAAAATTCCCCCCCAAAACTAAACATGACACTGCAACATAGGATAAATTCAAAATCTGCCCTCAATTGTAATATAGATAGTCGTAACCTCCATTGTAATATAGATAGTCGTGACCTAAGGGCACGGCTCTTTTAAAATATTTCCCCTCAAAATCTTTGATCCCGTAATTATAATTAGTCCATAAATAAATCGCAATAATTGTTATTAGTTAGTTTTCCTGAAAATTTTAGTTCCCCCAAAATTCACTTCCCTACGAAATTAGTTTTCCCAAGCAATTTCAAAAAATTTAGTTCAACCCAAAAATTAGTTCATCTCAGAGAATTTTGTTCCACTTAAAAATTTTGTTCATCTCAGAGAACTTCCAGTCAAAATGGATATTCCACTTCCTTGGAAGAGAAAGCATGATGTTGTTAACAGAACTAAACATTGATACCCACAACCACCAGCATTTTGGTCCCCCCCCCAAAAAAAAGAAAAATTGATTCAAGAAATTACATGACATTATGAGAAGCATTATACACATAGATATTGAAAAAAAATATCTACAAAGTATATCACTTACATATACTTGGTTACATCATCAATATGTACACATACGATGACCTTTGTAGTTTGAAGAAATCATTCAGCACAAAAGCATCAAATCCAAAACACTGCAGTTTGAAGACCAATAGTGTGTTAAATATTAATCATACACCCACAGTTTGCATAACCAAAAAGCAAATACCGAGTTAATTTCTGCATATCCTAGCCACCTTGGAGGACAGATTATCAAAACAGAAAGCAAAAAATCGAGTTAATATTATGTAATAATGAAATGATATTCTTATACTTAGCCTTAATAATTCGGCAATTTCTCTCTCTATACACACTTTTCAACTCAAAGCCACGACAAAATAGTTTCAAGAATTAAAAATGAGGCAATTACTCCCCAACTAAGTCCACCCCCAAGATCATTGATTAATTTCCAAGAAAACTGTACATGTAAGCCCTAAGAAATCAAATTTCATGAATGTTATTTAGCCATCCCATCTCATTGTATTTCAACAAAGTGCCAACATTAGGACCAAAGCTGTAAAGCTCTAGGAAGATGATTGGTCTGCTGCATTTCCCCCCGAGTGTGTGCTTTGTTAGAACTCAATACCCCTTCTCTTCTTTGGCTGCGCTTCAAGGTTCTCTTTCTTCTTCATCGCCACAAACTCATCATAATCGATCCTTCCATCCTGTCGAAACATAAGAGCATCCACAGAGAACATGTTAGTAAATTCTGTCTACATGGAGTTCTAAAAAAATTAACATTATGTCTACTTGTAGTTTGTAAAGAGTCCTGGATAATGAAGCAAGCCTTCAAACTTGGAAATGTCTATGTAACTATTATGTTTCACCTTCTTCTTCTATAAATCCAAATCCATTCAATTCCTTTTGAGAGCAAAACAAAATTGGATAAACAAAAATATAGACACATGTTGATTATAAGCAAAACAGAAATGGATTTTCTGATACATAAGAGTACTTGAAATTAAACTTTTGGCAAAAAAATTTGGGTCATAAAAATTGACAAAAAACTCATGAATAGGGCCAGAATATTCTGGTGCTAGGTATAGCACAGTCTATCGAACTGGAAGATCCTCCACCTAATTGGACCAATAAACCATCAAAATATTTCCCATCCTGAATTTCATTCAAAGAGTTTGAAATAAACATCCAAAATATCATGAAGCAAACCAAACATTGCAATGTTAACTACATAAATAATTACCATGAGTATCCATCGCAGTGCTCTGAATCTATCATCACGTAGAGCAGAAAAGAGAAGGAGATTACTCAAGTAGCCACTTGCTGGCATGTAAATCCTTCGTGTACATAATATCTTTCAACTTCCTCGTGAAATAAACCGCGGGTAGTAGGACCAACCGTGTACATAACTCATTTTTTTGAAACCCTTCAATGGAAATGCTTAGAATAGGAAAGCCATGCTATCATGAAGGCCATATTATGTTGAACAACTAAAATCTTGGAACTAAAATCCCATTCAATAGTGATTTCAGTCACAATTTCAGTAGCAATTTAACATTTTTTATGTATACATTTTTGATGCTATACATTTGAGTTGTTCAACATAATATCCTACCTGCATACATTTTTGATGTATCCTACCTGCATACATTTTTTATTTGTAAATAGATTTTTGATGTATCCTACCTGCATACATTTTTTATTTCAGTAGCAAATACAGGTATATTTCAGGTATATCAAAAATGTAATACAGGTATTGAACTCAAATGTCATACATGTATTGAAATCACTATCAAATACATCCATACCTGCATCCTACCTGCTACTGAAATCACTATAAAAAATGTATGCAACAAAATTTCAGGATACATCAAAAATGTATCCATCAAAATTTCAGTAGCTACTGAAATATATCCTATCTCAAATGTATAGCATTAAAATGTATCCTATCAAAAATGTGAAATGTATACATACTGAAATGTGAAATGTATCCTGATATTATCTTTCCATGATAAGTAACCGAAAAGCAAGAAAAATGTATCTTTTTCCAAATGTTTCTTTTAATGCTGCCTTTATTCTTTATATTTTCAGTAGGTAACTGAAAAGCAGGAAAAGTAACTGAATTGATTGCAGCATTTTCAGAAAAGTTTATTCTTTATATTTCCATGATAAATAAAGGCAGCATTTTCATGTGTATGCTGATATTATCATGTGAAAAGCAAGAAAAATGTGGAAAGAAAAAAGTGCATGCTGATATTATCTCTTTCTCCAGTACAAAAAAAGAGCCCGCTGATATTATATTTTTCACACTAACATTTAAATAGAATAAAATTTCCCCGACAGTCTCTTCTCCTTCACAACCGTTGGGCGACTAAGACATAAAACCCCAATGCTCCTTTGTATCACCCAAGAAAAAAGAAGCCAAAATCTATTTACCTGCAATGCTCCTTTGTATCACCCAAGGAATAGCCAATGTCGGAAGAGAATGCAATGACAATCACCTGAATTAATGACCAAATAAAAAAATAAAACTTGGAGAGCTAGTCAAGTCAAACTAAGACAACTTCATAATGATTCCTTCAGACTCACAGTAAAGCATATAATAAGATATCAGGTGAGTATAAATGTATACTTTTGGTTGTCAATGAGATAGCTTATGCAATGTGATGTAGCTTCTCATTCCATATACATCAGCTTTCTATGAACAAAATTCCAAATGTTTAAAAAATGCTACTGAAATTTTAATACAAAAATTCCAAAATTACAGTGGACGTTGATTGCGAACCTGCACACATACATTTTGATGTAGCTTTTTTATGATGTAATGTGATGTAGCTTTTTGATGTATGCAGGTAGGATACATTTTGATGTATTACATTGCGAACCTGCAAAAATTTCAGCTTATGCAATGTGATGTAGCTTTTTTATTTGTAAATACATTTTTGATGTATCCTACCTGCATACATTTTTGATTTCAGTAGCAAATACAGGTATATTTCAGGTATATCCAAAATGTAATATAGGTATTGAACTCAAATGTAATACATGTATTGAAATCACTATCAAATACATCCATACCTGCATCCTACCTGCTACTGAAATCACTATAAAAAATGTATGCAACAAAATTCCAGGATACGTCAAAAATGTATCCATCAAAAATGCTACTGAACAAACATACAAAATTCCAAATGTATGCAACAAAATTACAGAGGTTATAGAAGAGGTTACATCAAATATCAATTTCGTGGTTACATCAAATGTCTCTAGTAGAGACACAAAGGAGGACCAACTGATTATTTGGTTGATAATATTTTGGACTTCATAAAAATATGCAAAAGCACATAAAAAAATTTATTTGCAGATGATGATTCATACACTACACCAACAAAATCCTCAGCATCTCTAATAGGACCATTTCACATTGTCCAGATTTGCAGCCACCACAAAAGAATTTTTAAGGTTCAATTTGGTGAAAAGAGTAGTTTATTTGTGAACAAAGTGCCCTTTCATGGCTTGAAATGACAGCAAATAATCTGTCTATCTTCCAAACAATGAAACACACTGTAGCCTATAAACTGTCTATCTTCCAACTATCAAATAACCCAGCTTCCATCTAATTTGAGATTGATATTGTTAGAATTATTATTGCTTCCATTGAGCAAGGGTTCAATCTCATTGCTTCCATCTAATTTTCACCATAACCTCTTCTGTAAACTCTTCTCACAAAAAATCCAGCTTGCTCTCTAATTGAGCACGGGTTCAAACTGCACATGAAGAAGTGAGAATGTGCACATAATCAGTTTTTATTTTGGCTGAGATCAGAGAGCAAGCTGGATTTTTTTTTTGCAAACTGCACATGTAGTCGTGAAGAACAAAAATGGCAGTCACTTATTCGTGAATCCCAGTTGTTAAGGATTTCTCCCAATACATCATCGTAGACAAAAAATAAGACCCAGCAATTTCAATGCCTTTTAACCAAAAATTAAAAAAATGAGCAAAAAATGAGTTAAAATGACAAAAATATTACCTGGCTGCGAGATTTGAAAGGGCGATGACCTGCGATAATCCCCCCTCAAAATTACTTGGCTCTGCAAACATCAAAAATTAAAAAAATGAGCTAAAATGAGCTAAACTTGTTTGAAAGGGCAAAAAGCACCTGAAATGAAATTAGCAAGCATTTTCTGAAATTAGCTAAAATTTGTTCATCAAACATTTTTGAAATGAAAGGTATTTGCTCATTCAAACATTTCAAACAGTTCAAACATAGCAAAATGAAATTAGCAAAACTGAAATGAAAGTAGCAAACATTTCAAACATAGCAACCATAGCAAACATTTCAAACATTGATGTATTTGCTAAAAGAAGAAAATTACATTCCAGTGTTGTATTTGCTCATAAAACATTTCATTTAGCTTGAAAATTGCTAAGAACAAAATTGATGTATTTGCTGAAATGAAATGTTTGATGAGCCCAGGACAAAATTGATGTATTTTCTGAAAGGAAATGGATAAGAGTAGATTAAATAATCAAAGTGAAATTTTTCTCATTCAACTGAAATGTTTTAACCAACATTCAACTACAAATTATTCTCTTTCAACTGAAATTAAAAAGTAAAACTTGATGAAAAAATGAATTTTTTAACCAACATTCACATACCCCATAGACAAAATCTATATAACATGTTTCTTTGTCAACTGAAATTTTTAAGCAACATTCACATAAAAGCTCACCAAGGGTTGAAGTGACGAAGCTCTCAAACCCACAAATCTCACCAACGTGATGAAGCTCTAAGCTCTGCAATGGGTTTGGGGAGAAGATGGTGAAATAAATCAAACGAAACAAAAAAATTGTGGAGAGTGTCACAAATCTCACCAAGAGTTGAGGTGCTGAGGTTGCTCTAAGCTCTGCAACGTGATGAAGCTCTAAGCTCTGCAATGGGATTGAGGAGAAGACGGTGAAATAAATCAAACAAAAAAATATTATGGAGAAGAGGAAGAACTCACGTGAATTCAAAATTCATGTCAACATTTAGGTTTCATAATTCATAATTCAAAATTAAATATATTCAGTAAGACAATTTATCCATGTCAACATTTATAGTGGTTTTGTCATATTTAATTAGCAAGTATTCTCAACTTATAGTGGTTTTGCAAGTTTACAGTATTGATTCAAGTTGGTTTATGCATGAATGGATAAATTGATATGCATTCATTCTCAACATTTTCTGAGAATGCATATCCTAATTCATTATCTAATAAACCAGTTCAGTAGTTTATGCATGAATGGATAAATTGGTTTATCCAATTCAGGTTGAAAATGTAAATTGGTTTATGAATAAACCAAATTTTCTCAAATTTTCAGTATTTTGCAAGTTGAGAATGTTGACATGGATCTAACAAAGTTAACTTGAAATGAATATCATGTCAATTTTGAATGTTGACATGAATAGTAGTTTGCTTTTTACAGTCTCAGTTAGTGTTATTGAAAATACATCATTCTCAAAATGAATATCCATTATCAGTTAGTGTTATTGAAATGAATAACACTAACGTTGTTAAATTTGACAGGATATTCATTTTTGACAGGATATTCATTCAAAATTAGTCCATGTCAACTTTCAAAATATGAACTTAGTGTTATTTATCCTGTCAACTTTCAAAAATATGAATAACACTAACTTTCAGTCCATTATCCTGTCAAAAACACTAAGATGAATAACACTAACTATATTGATATGAATAACACTAAGATTGTGTTATTCATTCAAAAGATTGTGTTATTTATCCTGGCTAATGATTTGTGGTAGATCAAAATTCTGAGTTTAACAAACTTTTAGCATGTGCACTGTATATACATATCCTTTATCTGTTAAAAGAAATATGTATAGAACTTTTGAGTAAAGCAAACTTTCAGCATGTGCACTGTACATGCATATCTTAATCAGTTAAAAAAGTGATGTACAGAATTCCATATGCAGGCCAGAGGCATGCATCACACATTTAAAAATAAGAGATCATGAATAGAATATGCTCAGAGCCTTATACAGTCTTCTCTAAAGGGCTAACCCCCCCTCTCAATTTATGCAATCAGGCAGAACTAAAAAATTACAATTGGCAAAAAAATGCTTGTACATATACTCTGTTAGGGCCATGATGACATCATAGCAGACAACCAGATCCTACTCAATAAATCCTACATGAATGCTATGAATATCAAATGCGATACAAATCAATCACAATGAGTGGTTGTAAGCTCTTGACTGCATGTGTGCGTGCGCACACACATAGGAGAGAGTTACTTAGTCAAGATACTTCTTAAAACATCTAATTATTACAAATCACAGTCAAGATACTACACATTCATTTGTAATAAAAGTAAGAAATTAGATGTTTTGATGATTTAATTTTGAGTCATATTCATTAGGCAGCATGTAGGATAATTTTGAGTCATATTAATTTTGAGTCATAAAAGTAATAAAATTTAATTATACAGGCAGCATCTACCTACAGAAACTTTCAGCATATTCATTAGACTTTGTGCATGACTCAAAATCTGAAAGAACCAATTAAAAGTAAGATCCTACAGAATTTCAGGGGATCATTTGTAGATTAAAAGTAAGATCTTCCTACATGTAGGATCTTAGCATCCTACAGAATTTCAGGAGAATATCCTACAGAATTTCAGGAAGAAATTGTTTCATTTGCAAGGAATATGCTGAAACCTAATATAGGATCTTAGCATCTTACTTTTAATTAAATGATCCCCTGATGTAGGATATTCTGTTGAAATTTCAGGAAGATCTTACTTTTAATTAAACAATCTGAAAGAACCTAATGTAGGATCTTAGCATCCTACAGAATTTCAAGGAATGTGCATGTCTCAAAGTTTCTGTAGGATCTTAGCATATTCATTAATTTCAACTCAGATCTTAGGCAACATCTTAGTCAAATTTTGAGTCATAAAAGTAAGTAAATATCAAAACATTCTCGCATCTTCCTGATTGCATAATTTTTTTTCCTGATTGCATAATTTTTTTTTGTAATTTTTACTCAGATCTCAATTTCAACTCCTGTAATTTTTCGTAACTTTTACTCAGATCTGAGTTGAAATTACAGGCAGCATCATTCCATGTAATTGAGATCTGAGTCAAGGCATGCATCACAACTTTGGTTTCATGGTGTCATTCCTTGTAATTGAGATCTAAGTAAAGGCATTTTTCATAAAGGGCTAATTTCATCTCCGTTACGAAAAATTCCCAAAATTGCAACAAAAAAACAAACGAAATTCAGAATTTCTTAATCTCACAAAAGGGTTTTCCGATACAAACCTATCATTAATCCAAAAAAGACAGAATGTCAGAAGCACAAACCTATCATTTCCTCGATCAACTCCTGGACCTACCCGCATTCGATCCACTTCTCGATCTGCTCCCAATCATGTTCCTCCTGGCAGACGCTAATGTGGTGGTTGGTGAAGCTCTCGACGGCCTTCCGGTAAGCTCTCGAGCGTTTGGGACCATGTCAAGGCCAGCGAATCCCCATCGTCTCCTTCGCTGTGGTTTTTGGGGAAGGAAAGTGGGATCAATAGCTGATGGGGTTTTCAAATTGAGAAGAGCGAGGGTTTTTGTTTTCATTGGTTTCAAATGTTTTCAGCGAATCCCAAATTCAAATGTTTTCAAACCGAAACTGAAATTTTAAACATCCATTGGTTTCCCCCCAACCAATTTAAACATTCATTGGTTTTCAAAATTTGAGTTTCCCAAACAAAATTTCCCCCCAACATATAATCCTTAACCAATATCTCATATCAATTTCTCATATGCAATTTCTCAAATACAAAACATATCCAAATTCTTTTATCTATTTTCTCTTATCCTAACAAACATATCCAAATTATCTTATCCATTTTCTCTTATCCATTTTCTCATAACCAATTTATCTTATACAATAACTCTTATCCAATAACTAACATCCCTCATATATACCCAATTTCTCATATCTTATCAAAAACTCTTATCCAAAAACCCATGATAACATCCCTGTTTTATAATATAGATATATATATAAGGGCCCGCGAGCCGGCCCAGAGGCTGACCCGCTCTCAGCTGCGGCTGAGCGGGCCGCCGTTCATTTTTAAAAAAAATAAAAGATAAAAAAGGGTTTTGCGGGCCGGCCTGCTGGCCGGCTCGCTCTGCGATTTCACCCAGGAGCACACACGGCTTTGTTTTGGTGCGGGTCGGGCGCTCCGAGACCCGACCCGCAAGCCCATTTTGTGGGTTATTTGCAGCCTGGGGTTCATTTTAGAGGGGAGTTCGGCTGTTTTAGGTTTTTAGACAAATTTTTAGGGTGTTTCAGTCCCTCTTCTTCCCCAATAGGCTAGGGTTAGGGTTGGAAGCCATAGAGATGATGGAGAAGCTTGGAGGAGGTGCCTAAGTGAGAGGGAAGCCTCATTACTTAAGAGATTGGTGATCTCTTTCCTCTCTTATTATGTAATTTTTGCATTTCTATTTTGTATTGAACCTTGGATGAATTTGTCTATGAATTCCATCTTGTTTGGTATGATTGAGTAGTGTGATTGGTGTGGGTTGTGATTCATGATGATGGGTTGTTAATCTTAGTTCTAATTTCCTCTTGCTTACCTTCATGTTAATGTTGGGTGATTACTAGGGCACATTTTAATTGGCTAAGACCCAAGTTGGCACTCTTTGAGAAGAGACCATGTTCAAATTTGATTAGTGCTATGATGATACATCCATCACTATTGCTAATTATTGTGTTCTTGAATGCTAAATTTTCTGTTTAGTTTCCTTAGCCGGATGATCAATTGAGTTATATGCGGGTAATTAGCGCCTGATTAACACCAATCTTAGTGAACCCACAACCCATGCTTTCTCTCCTATCTATCTTAACTTCCCATTTGGTTCTCTAACCCTACCCACTTAGGATAGGATTCCAGATTCACCACATGTTTTCCCACACTTTTCCACCGTTAGCGAGGTGGTTGTAACACACTTTATCTTTCTTTATCGATCAATTTTGTGAGTGTAGAACGACTTGTCCCTGTGATCCGATCCGGTACTCACCGGTTATGTTTTATTGCATTGACGTTCCTACGCTTGGGAGTGGAAGGCGTGCATTTGCACGTTTTTCGGTTCAATCATCGACTGACTAGCAAATTGGGATAAAACCCAATCAATGCAAGATGCACACAGTCGACTGTAGATCAATTCACAGGCGACTGTTGGAAGACATGCGACTGTAAATTGACCGTAAGTTGACTGTTCCACAAGATCAAGTATGAGTCAATAAAAGGTTGACTTGAGCAGTGCACCACAGTCGACTGTAGAAGGCTCGACAGGCGACTAGAATCACCCAGTCGACTGTAAAACCTTCATCAGGCGACTGTTGGAGAGCCATAGACTCTAATTGAGTCTTTGGGCAAGATGAGCCTATTGGGTTGGGTCTATGATAATCCTAAGGCTCACTAAGATGGTTAAATGCATATGCATGAATGAATAGACCATCTATCAAAGCATTATATTAAACCTAGACTCAAAAAGGAGAAAAGAAATAAATTAAATATTACATGGATTACATTGCTTTACTTAGAGTCTATGGCTTCAATCTTGATGCCTTGATGCTCCCCATCATCTCCATGCTTTGGCACCCCTTGAGTCCAAGCTTTGGCCCTTCTCCTCTTGATGTCCATCCTTACACCAAGCGTTTAGTCTCCAAAATGATATTCTTGAAATGTAACTATGAGACTAAAACAAGGAAGTCATTAGCAACAACATAATGTTGTGATCATCATCAAAATAACATTGGTATAAAACACAAATACTCAAAAATCTCCCCCTTTTTGATGATGACACACATTATGTAAATATAATGAAAACAAATCACAAAGCTAATGAGCTTCCCTTACTTATATGCACCAATTGTAAGATGAGATACACAAGTGTAAATACTCATTATACCAAATGAAATAATGAGAAACCATGGCGACATATAATAGGCATGGATTACATAAACCAATTTGCAATACGAATATAACATGCACACAAGAATGGTTTATATAATCCCACATATATCTCCATAGAGATATTCCTCTCTCCCTATAGATATATCTCTCTCCCAATATGTAAATGTATAAAATACAAGATTTACATAATGCATATATCTCTCCCCCTAAACATCATCAAAAAGGTGGACATCAAAAATATCCCTCTTGTCATCTTAATCAAAGATGTGACAAATATGCTAGAGTAAAGAAATGTATGATACCAAATTGTAAAAATTTAGTGGGTATCAATCACTATCCCATGCTCCCCCTAGATCATTGAAATGGTCAAATTTTTTTGACTTCTAGGATCTAATACCAATTGTAAAGTATGAGATAAACAATCTATAACAATTGAGATAATACCAATTGTAGAAAAAGAATCTTGAAGATAATCCTCTTTACCATTGGTTAAACATAATTGGAGTCATGGGCCCAAAGTGTATCAAAGCAATAGATATGGAAAAATCAAGATTCAATTATACACGTTGACATTACAAAAATAAAGTATAACATGAAACATGTTGCTAATATCTAAGTGGTTGAGTTTGAGACCAAAACTAACCAATTGCAAATGATATCAATTGTGAAGCAAAGATCCCAAAGATACCCCGAAATGAGAGTCAAATTTGTTTTAAAATTATTTTAAACATATAACATATTAACTCCTCTATTGTCATACATATGGATCAATGAATGCATCATGACAATGTATTCCCCAAGGTCCCCATTTTCATGAAAAATAAATTTGAAAACATTTTCAAAATCCTGAAACACACCAAACAATGGGTATGCTAAAATTAAACATTTAAGCATAATACTCATGCAATATGTATATGTGTGAGGAACTTAAACATTAGGGAACCAAACCCAAGAGGAGTTTGATTTTCTAATGTAATCACATGAGGTGATCACATCCATAACTAGAGAGTTGATGTAATTATCCCACTCTAGCACCCTAACCTTAGTGAGAATCCATAAACTCAAGGATTTCCTAGGCTAGGGTTTTGCCTTTGCAAGAGGGGTGGATGTGGCATGCTTAGGTGTAGAAAATATTTCCTTAGCATGGATAGAGTGAGGATTTTGCTTCTTAGCAAAAATTGAAGCGTTTTCATTTTTCCTCACTACCTTATGATTTACATGCTTCTTGTTGGTGTTATTGTTATACAAGAAAGCATGGTGATCTTCTTAGGTGCTTTAGCAATATTTCTTGTGTTTACACCATAAGAGGAATTAGAGGTGGGTTTGGGTACCATATTTTGAATATACCCCAAACCTCGTCTATGGTTTGCCGGATGTTGATTTTCAAGTAAACCGTGGAGTGAACCCCTAGAATACAAAGCTTTTGAGCTTACATGATTCCTCTTTGCATTTCAACGTAAGTTGTTGAATGTGAGTTTCAAAGCTAAGGATGAGTTAGTAAGTTATCATTAGACATGCTCAATTCCTTAACTTGAGAGAGAAGTGTGTCTCTCTCACTAGTGTCACAAACATGCAAAGCATCATTATTATTTACACTAGTAGATTCTAAAGCATGCACCCTACTCATAACATTCTTAAATTTTGCTTTCAATTTATCATATGAGTCGATGCACTTACTTGCCACGTTGGATGCCACATTGAAGCAATACTTAAGCTCCTCATATGGTAGCTTTGGCTCATCCTCTTCTTCACCATGGCTTTCCTCCTCCCTAGAGCTTGACGAAGAGTCTTCCCCATTAGCCATGAAGCACATTTCTTCGTTAGAGTTGAGCCACGCCTCTACCTCTTCATCGCTTGATCTTGAGGAGATTGATGAAGAATCATCAAAAGCCACGAAGCACATGTGAGCTCACTCCTTTTCATCCTCTTCTTCATCACTTGATGTGTCCTTATCGAAATCATCAAATGTGCCGACAAGCCCCTTCTTTTGGTTCTTGAATTTGGACTTGCCTTTCCCATGTTTCTTCCCTTTCCCTTTGTAATTTTCTTTGTCGGGTTTGGAAGGGCATTCGGTAGAAATATGAAATTTTCATCTACAATTGAAACAAATAGAATTGTTAGACTCTGAGGAAAACTTTGACAAAGATTTACCTTGCTTTCCCTTGAGGAGTGCCTTGAATTTCTTGGCAAGCTCGATGTAATCATCATCGCTAACATCATCTTCTCCATCATATTCACTCGGTGCTTCCCGATAGAATTTCTTTCTCCACTCAATTGGCTCCTTCTCGGCATGGAATGCAACCCCCTTTTGCTTCACGGGCTTCGTTGGTTGAATCTCTTTCTTTTGTTGAAGCTTTACTTCATATGCCATGAGATTCCCAATGCACTCCTCAGCGGTGTATTTGGACATGTCATTTGACTCCAAAATCCTGTTGGCCTTTGACTCCCATTGAGATGTAAGCGAGCCTATGATTTTCTCCACTCGATCCTCTTGGGAAATCACCTTTCCAAGTCCTTCCAAAGAGTTCACGATTTCTGTGAACCTTGTGAACATCTCTGAGATGTTTTCACCTTCCTGCATCTTAAATAACTCATATTTAGATCTAAATACGCATTGTTTAGATTTCTTTACCTTCGAAGTCCCTTCATGAGAAATCTCCAATGTATGCCAAATTTCGTTGGCTGTTTTGCACATGGAGTTGCGGTTGAACTATTTGAAGTGAGGGTGCAACCAGCACTCTCTCTCACAAATACATGAAGGAAATACTGAAAGGAAATGCGGAAAAGGAAATACATAGTACAACACAGACACCAACAGAAAAGTAACTAAAACTCTGCAGCTTCTGGGTCAATGTAGGCTCCTCGAACTCTGGGGCAATCTCCTCGATCAGTTCTTCGTCTGCCGGTGCCATAAATGGAACCGAAGGTAAGTCACAACAATTCTAGCGATAGAAAAATAGGAGTGCACAAATATGGAGCAGTCTATAGTAAACAAGTGCGGAAAGTAAAGTAGGGACAGACAAGCATGCAAGTGCGCTAAGTAAAGTACATCTGTCAAGCATGCAAGGGTGACAAGTAAAGTAAAAGTGACCGAGCAATGACAATAGAAATAAGCATAACGATATCAATGACAATAGCAATAGGGAGAGTAATTGTGCCTAGCCTAGTTCGTGACTTATAATGCGTAGTACAGTAAGCAACCAAGAGTCCACCTGATATCCCGGGTTACAACCAAAACGATACTGTTCAACAAATCGATACTATTCAATACTGTTCAATACGAAGATCGGACTGGTCGCTCCCGCACTTCCGCAATTATAAGTTACCCCAAAAACCCAGTGTCTGTGCAATACCATACTCTGCAATTTTACCAGCCATTAACCATTCTCACATTTATAGTTACAATCTTTCTGTCAAGCAATGTCAATAATCTGTTCAGGTCAATAACTGTTCCGAGACTAGATGTCAAGTCCTATGTTCATACGAGTACACTATCTATATTTCTAAGGATAGAATTTACTGTGACTTACCATCTTCGAGGTGGTGTTAGTGATCCGGGACTAGATCTTGTGTCGATGCACGAGATTTGCTACCTGTAAACACAAGAGATAACTAGTTAGAGAATACCCTATTTTCTTATTTATTTAAGTTGAGTGTCTGATTTTAAATTTGGTTAAAACGGTGATGAAAAAGGTCCTAAATTTTTATATAGACTATATATAATAAAAATAGTTTTACGGCAAGAGGGAATATTTTTCTGAAGTCTATAGTAATTTTTATAATTTTTAGAAACTCAAAACTAGTTTAAAACCCCAATTTATTTAAGTGGCGTGTATCTTCCGTAATTTCTTACGGGAGCAATACAAGTCGGAATTACTCGAATGAACAGTCAAAATGACCGTCTCAAAGTTTACTTTCACATATAATTTTATCACATATTATTGTGAGTGAAAACAGCGAGTTACGATTTTTAGAAAGATTTATACGTATTTAAATTTTAGGTTCAAAAAACGATTCTGGGAAAAGTAGGCGTCTGCTCGCAGTGAGACTAGCGCCATTGGATCCGAAATATCGTTTCTGATTTTTCAGAGTTGGTTTCATATTTTTCTGGCCACTGTATAATTACTTATAGGTTTATTCTCAAAGTAACATGTGCTGTAGTAGTTAGTTCGTGGTGATCTTTATTGATGATATCTTGGTGTACTCGAGGAGCGAGGAGGAGCATGCAGAGCACTTGAAGATGGTATTGGAGACGCTCCGTCACCATAGACTATATGCCAAGTACAGCAAATGCGAGTTCTGGCTGGACAGAGTTGCATTTCTTGGGCATGTGGTATCAGGAGCTGGTATCTCAGTAGATCCGGAGAAGGTCAGAGCAGTCAGTGAATGGCCTACACCCCGATCGGCATCGGACATCAGGAGTTTCCTCGGATTGACTGGATACTACCGCAGATTTATTAAGGATTTCTCGAGGATAGCTGAGCCGATGACGAGATTGACAAGGAAGGATGTTAAGTTCAGTTGGTCAGACTCTTGTGAGCAAGCTCTTTCTACTTTGAGGGAGAGACTGACATCTGCACCAGTCTTAGCTATCCCGGACAGAAGCGGAGGCTTCGAGATTTTCTGCGACGCATCAGGCAAGGGACTTGGATGCGTTCTACATCAGCACGGTCATGTAGTCGCATATGCTTCTCGACAGTTGAAGATCCACGAGAAGAATTATCCGACTCACGACTTGGAGTTAGCTGCCGTCATATTTGCTTTGAAGATTTGGAGGCATTTCTTACTGAGTGAGAAAGTGAAGATTTTCAATGATCACAAAAGTTTGAAATATATATTCACTCAGAAGGAGCTGAATATGAGACATCGCAGATGGTTGGAATTGATGGCGGACTACGACATCGATCTTCAGTATCATCCAGGGAAGGTGAATGTCGTACCAGATGCTTTGAGTCGACTGCCCGAAGTGATGATTCTCACAGCTCAGTGGAGATTGCAGCAGAATCTGCGAGAGATGGATGTTGAGGCTGTCCTACCTGGAGTCACATCGTCGTTGATGAGCATGCAGATTCAATCGACGATTGTGGATCGGATCAAGACTGCCCAAGATGGAGATGCTAAATTGAAGAAGATCAAAGAGCAAGTTGAAGCAGGACTTCGGATAGATTTTCTGATTCACGCAGATGGATCCTTGAGATATGGTAGTAGGGTCTGCGTGCCTACAGGAGATATCAGAGAGGAGTTGATGAATGAGGCTCACAGTTCGCCTTATTCTATTCATCCTGGAGGTACGAAGATGTACAAGGACCTTCGTCAGAATTTCTGGTGGCATGGGATGAAGAGAAGTGTGGCACGTAGCGTTGCCAAGTGTCTTGTGTGTCAGCAAGTGAAGGCTGAACATCATCGCACTGCTGGACTACTACAACCCCTGCCGATTCCAGAGTGGAAGTGGCAGCACATCACGATGGACTTCGTGACTGGCTTACCTCAGAGCACCAGGTAGAATGACGCGATCTGGGTCATCGTTGATCGATTGACCAAGTCTGCGCACTTTATACCTTTCCGAGTTGGGCAATCCACGGAGATATTAGCAAGGAAGTATATGTAGGTAATGACCCAACTCATGCCTTAATAATTTCCTTCTAGTACATACTAGTCGTGATGTGAATTATGTCGTGTAGGAGATCGTGCGCTTGCATGGAGTCCCTGTGAGCATTGTATCAGATCGTGATACGAGGTTCACATCTCAGTTCTGGAAGAGTCTGCAGACAAATTTGGGTACCAGTCTGAAGTTCAGCACTGCGTATCACCCGCAGACGGATGGACAATCGGAGCGCACTATTCAGATATTGGAGGACATGTTAAGAGCTTGCATGTTAGATCTCAAGGGTTCGTGGGAAGATCATCTACACCTGGTGGAGTTCTCCTACAACAACAGTTATCAGGCGAGCATTGGCATGGCGCCATTTGCTGCTCTCTACGGGAGGAAATGTAGATCGCCACTGAGTTGGGATGACGTCGGTGATAGAGAGCTCTTGGGGCCAGAGATGATCGTGGAAGCAGTTGATGTTGTGCGTGATATCAGGGACAAGCTTCGGATCGCTCAGGACCGTTATAAGCATTGGGCAGATGCTAAACGGCGTCCTTTGGAGTTTCAACCGGGAGATCATGTGTTCCTGAAGATCTCCCCGAATCGAGGAGTGATTCGATTTGGGAAGAGAGGCAAGCTTAGCCCGAGATTTATTGGACCTTTCGATGTGCTAGAGCGAGTTGGAGAGGTAGCTTATCGCTTAGCACTACCACCGTCCTTAGAGGGAGTTCATGACGTCTTCCATGTGTCCCAGCTCCGTCGTTATATCAGCGACCCTTCTCATGCTGTGGACTACTATGAGATTACAGTCCGACCGGATCTGACGTATGAGCAGCAACCTGTGGAGATCCTAGATCGACGTCAGAAGGCGCTCAGGAACAAGGTTGTCAATCTCGTGAGAGTGATGTGGCGTCGCGACTCGCCAGGAGAGTCTACCTGGGAGCGGGAAGATGAGATGCGGCAGCGTTATCCTTATTTGTTCCCTACTCTTTAGCGGATAAGAATTCCGAGGACGGAATTTTTCTTAAGGTGTGTAGAATGTAACGGCCGGTATTTTCTAAACGTATTAATTGGGCGTGCCCGTATTTTCGTTTTAACCATCCGGATGTTTTCGTACGCGAGTTCTATGTTTGTGCGTCAACGCGAGCGCGTATCCGTTCTTCGTTCTACCGTATCATCATTAACCGACTATCGATTTTCACTAATTACCTTAATTTAATTACCGTAGCCTAATTACAAATTTCTAATCACTTTTAACTTTGCTAATTACCTTATTTATTTTAATAATTACACCTTGCTTAATTACTTATTTAACTTAACAATTAATTACACCTTTGCCATTGGATGAAAACATTTTAACCCTAGCTATTAACCCCTAATGAATTCCACCGTTTGGGTGGGTGAGATCCAACATGAAAATTTAATCCCTCCCCACAACCAGCTCCTCTCCCTTCAATTTGTCTCCCCCATCCACTGTCGTATTTCAACAACGACAGTAAGGCACGTTGCCAACAAACCAACGGTCGTCTTCCCCATTCTCATCTCCTCCTTCCTCCTGCCAACAACAACCTCTCCCTGCAAAACACTTCCTCTTCCCCTGCAACATCCATCAAACCCAAAATCCGTTCTTCATTAGCACCATCATCTTCCCCAAAAATCAATATCCCAAATCCTTTACAAATTCAGAACCAAAATCTGAAATCAACCCAAACCCTCCTCCAATTTCTTCACCAAACCCAAATTTCAGAATCAAAGGAAGAGATCAAATACAAACAGATCTGAAGATATTTCAGATTCTTACAAATCAAACCAAAATCTGAGATACAACTTCAGAAATCAAACCAACATCAATTCCTCTTCTTCCTTCTTCCTCCCTCCACCTTCTCCACTCTTCCTCCTCCACCTCAGCCCACGCCACCGCCGGATCCCGCCTGCAACGCCGGAAGCGCGCGCCGCTGCCGGAGGACCGCCGCCGGAGCCGCCTGCAGACCGCCGCGCAGCGCCTCAACCCGCCGGAAACCACCCCTCCCTCTCGTCCCCGCCGCCGGAGACACCGCCTGGGAGCCCGCCCCGCCGCCGGAGCCGCCAGTCGCCGTCCGCCTCTCCTCCCTCCTCGCTTGCGCATTGTAAGCCCTCCTCTTTTGTTTCCCTATTGGTGTTGCTGCAAAACGAAATGAGAGAAACAAAAAAAAAGGAAACTGAAAGAGATAAGATAAGAAAGGAGACAAAGAGACATGGGGGGGAGTCAGTAAGGGTAATAGCCTAGTAGGCGGCCATATTAAGTAAAGAAAAAAAAAGAGATAACAGGGGGGGCCTGGGAGCTAACATAAAGTAGGGCTATTAAAGAATGAACAAAGGAAGAGAGAGTGTGCCATGTTAAAGATTAGATTAAATGTTAAACTATAGTGGCAGTTGGGGGAGGGGGTTATGAACCGGGTATAAATTATAGGGTGGTTAAATTAGTGGAAAAGTTAATAGGACATGGTATAATATTAGATTAAGTAAAATAGTTGGCCATTCTTTCAACTATAGTTTTTATTAATTAAATGTTTAATAAATTGTAACTCTATGTTTAACCAAAACAGAGAACCACTGTCACCGTAATGAAGTAACCGTCGGGACAAACCCAACGGCACCAAAATCACCGAAGTCAGGCAAGTATGCAATTTATAGTGGATTTGTTAATGTAAATACTCTTTTAGCTCTCTGCATGCAAAGTTCCATAACTAAATTTTCAAGTCGCATTCGTTAAATTCACATGCTCAGGATTTTGTTAAATTGTTGTAAATATTGCTGGATACTCTTGTAACCATGGAAATTATTGTGTAAAGATAAATGGTCACATTATTGCTGCATGTCTCAAAATGACTAACAAGAGAGTGACATCATGAAATCGTGCGCCTCGAAGGCGAAATCGTGACTTTCGTGATGTCATGTGAGTTGACTAAGGCTGGCTCGTGTTCCAGCACAAATATTGGGGTGGGGTTAGGGTTGTGCGGCCACTAGGCGTATGACGGGGTACTCTCTTCAAGGGCACCACCCGTATGCGGTGGGTTAGCGCCAAGCACGGTAAGCCCCCGTGTGAAGAACGACCCACTCATCACGTCCTACCGGCGAGAACCCTATTATAGATGTGTGAAACTAACTCGAAACTTGCAAAGTGAAATTGTTACCTCAGTGAAATTGACATGTTTACTTTACTCGTCAGATTGTTTAGAACTGCATGATAGGATGTTTTTACTTTAAAATCAGCATGCTCAAACTTTTATTGTTATCTCGTTTAAATTATAATTGCCTCTTAAATTCAGTATAAATTTGTGTATCTTGCCTTGGGTTCTAACATCTTCTTGCAGACCCTTGCTGACATACATTCATGTTTTTGGATGTATGTCAGATCCCGAGCTTGAGTATCAGGAGGTTCCTTACGAGACACCTGACTTGGAGAGTCAGGAGTTCGCTGTAGACGCCGAGTTTCTCCCTGCGGAGAACTAGTGGGCTATTCCATTGCTGCTTGTCGTAGTTTGCTTTCCGTTGTTGTGTGTACGTTATCTTTGTTGTATTTCGGCCTAGCTGAGGCTTGTTGTCTTCATTTCATGTACGGACGTTTATTATTTCTGGATGTGGCTTGTAATGTATGAATAATTCTGGTTGTTCTGAAAAGCGTGCAAAGGACCTGCCCTTGCGTTTTACCACAGACGCTTCATGAACCTGAGTTTCACCGCTCCGGTTCAAGCGGACCTCAGTAACGCTCTCGCTTCCGTCGTTTTGGGAAGCAGGGCGTTACAGGTTTTAGTGGTGGCCCATGCAGGTCCAGTAGATGATATCCTGATTAAGAGAGTAACTAAAACTCTTAGTACGGGCACTACGAGATCGTTGTCATGCCGTCCAAGATTGTTTTTCCTTGACGAGACCCCCGCATCTGAGCACCGCCGCTTCACACCCGACCGCCATTGCACAAGGCACGCACAGCCGCTCCCTCCGACGATCGCTGAGCCGCTCCACGTCGCTGTGAGCCACGAAGACAGCCGCAAGGACCGCTGCTCCGCCTCCACTCAGGAGCCCCCGCCTTCCTCCGCTTTCTCCGCCGCCTCCGCCCCGGCAACGAGGTCGCCGCCCGACACCGCAGCTCGAGACGCCACCCCCGCCACCCGATCCATCTCTCCCCGTCGCTCCTCGTCGTCGCCCACGCCGTGGATCCGCCTCCCGCTCCGCCTCCCTCCCCGACGCCGCCGTCCGCCTACATCGCCACCGCCCTTTCCCGTCCGCCACCGCGGATCGCGCCACCGCGGATCGCGCCACCGCCCGCCGCCTCTGGGAAGTCGCCCCGCCTCCGATCCGGCCACCCAAGCCTGAAGCCGCCATCGCCCCTTGCCGTTTCCCGTTCGCCCGATCACCTGCATCAAAAAAAAAGAAGAACAGAGAAGAAGAGGGGAGAACGACGAGAAGAGGGGGGGTTTAATAGATGTAAGTTTTTATAATAATAATAATAATATTATTATTATTATTATAGTTATAAGTTATAATAATAACAGTTATTAAGTTATTATTATAGTTATAAGTTATAATGATAATAACAGTTATTAAGTTATTATTATTATTATAAAGTTTTATAGGTATAAGTTATTATTATTTTAGTTGAGTATTATAACTTACCTATAAGTGAATTATTTGTTGTATTAATAAATTAAGATAGTAAATAAGTTTTAAATTAAGTTGCTAATTTTTCTAGCAAAGTTTAATAAGTTAATTAGCTATCACACTAGTTTAAGTTGCTAACAAATCTCCGTTATAGTGTTAGTTTACTTAAGGAAATAGTTAATGCTAGTGCACTAGTTCAAATATTTTAACTCGTTGATAACCATTAACTGATAACTTCTTGTGTTGCAGGTACCAATTCTCGCGCTCTAACTCCATCCTCGTCTTGCTATGACGATCCCGATAGTGTAAGTCACAGTAAATTCTACCCTTAGAAATATAGATAGTGTACTCGTATGAACATAGGACTTGACACCTAGTTTCGGAACAGTTATTGACCTGAACAGATTATTGACATTGCTTGACAGAAAGATTGTAATTGGAAATGTAAGAACAGTAAATGACTGGTAAAATTGCAGAGTACGGTAACCTGCACAGACACTGGGTTTTGGGGTAACTTATAATAGCGAGGGTGCGGGAGCGACTAGTCCAGCCTTTGTTGTCACCGTGCGGGTTCTAGCAACCCATAACAGTGCCGGTGACAACCATCACAGATCACAGTTCACAGTTCACAGATTATTGCATAGTATTCATAGTATTCATAGCATAGTTCGCCCGGGTAGCACCCGTGGTAAGAGGTGGCCTCTTGGTTGCTCATTGCACCCCGCATTATAAGTCACGAACTAGGCTAGGCACAATTACTCTCATTATTGCTATTGTCATTGCTATCGTCATGGTTATTGCTATTGTCATTGCTCGGTCACCATTACTTTACTTGTCACCCTTGCATGCTTGACAGATGTACTTTACTTATCGCACTTGCATGCTTGTCTGTCCCTACTTTACTTTCCGAACTTGTTTACTATAGACTGCTCCATATTTGTGCACTCCTCTTTTTCTATCGCTAGAATTGTTGTGACTTACCTTCGGTTCCATTTATGGCACCGGCAGACGAAGACATGATCGAGGAGACTGCCCCAGAGTTCGAGGAGCCCACATTGACCCAGATGCTGCAGAGTTTTAATTGCTTTTCTGTTGGTGTGTGTGTTGTACAGTGTGGGCCGAAATACAACAAAGATAACGTACACACAACAACGGAAAGCAAACTACGACAAGCAGCAATGGAATAGCCCACTAGTTCTCCGCATGGAGAAACTCGGCGTCTACAGCGAACTCCTGACTCTCCAAGTCAGGTGTCTCGTAAGGAACCTCCTGATACTCAAGCTCGGGATCTGACATACATCCAAAAACATGAATGTATGTCAGCAAGGGTCTGCAAGAAGATGTTAGAACCCAAGGCAAGATATACAAATTTATACTGAATTTAAGAGGCAATTATAATTTAAACGAGATAACAATAAAAGTTTGAGCATGCTGATTTTAAAGTAAAAACATCCTATCATGCAGTTCTAAACAATCTGACGAGTAAAGTAAACATGTCAATTTCACTGAAATAAAAATTTCACTGAGGTAACAATTTCACTTTGCAAGTTTCGAGTTAGTTTCACACATCTATAATAGGGTTCTCGCCGGTAAGACGTGATGAGTGGGTCGTTCTTCACACGGGGGCTTACCGTGCTTGGCGCTAACCCACCGCATACGGGTGGTGCCCTTGAAGAGAGTACCCCGTCATACGCCTAGTGGCCGCACAACCCTAACCCCACCCCAATATTTGTGCTGGAACATGAGCCAGCCTAGTCAACTCATATGACATCACGAAAGTCACGATTTCGCCTTCGAGGCGCACGATTTCACGATGTCACTCTCTTGTTAGTCACCGAGCACCGCCGCATCAACTAAGAGAAATTCAATGCACGATTTCGCATTGAATTTTATTTAGTCGTTCTTCGCTTTTGTCCTTGAAGCCGCGGGTGTAGTAGGATTCTCAAAAGGCAACTCTGTGATGTCCCATAGGTCTTGATCCTCCATATAGATCATCATCCTGATCTTCCACCTTGGGTAGTTGGTTCCGTTGAAGAGCGGGGGTCGTACGGTAGAGTGACCTTCTTCATGAGACGCGGATGTAGTGTTGAATGCCATCGTTGTAGTATGCTATAACCTCGCTCTAATACCAATTGTAAGGATCGCCTTATCCTTGCAATTCTAACAACAACACACTAGAGTGGGGTTGAATAGTGTAATAGCAATAATTATGCAATTAAAATTTAACTTGCAAATGCGGAATAATAAATGCAAGAGGAATTAATCAACACAATCAAATCAAACGCAAACACAAGATTTTACCCTAGTTTCCCAAAACTTGGGTATGTCCAGCCACAACAATATTCACTATATTTCCCACAAAGAGAAGTGAATACAATCCCACAAAGAGATACCTCACCTAAAGGATTTGGATTCGCACACAGAGAAATCCTTGCTCTCATACAGAGAGACCTAACACCGAGGAGTTGGATTCTCACACAGAGATATCCTTGCTTTCACACAGAAAGACTTATGCTCTCACAAAGAGAGACTCAAACTCTCGCACAGAGAGATCTCAACCAACCCTCACACAGCAAGTTATACTCTCACAAAGAGAGTAACTAACTCTCACACAGGAAGCTATGGTTACAATAAAATAACAAAGTAAAACAAATACTCTTACTTATGCCTTGAGATGAACTTACTCATAAATGAATGCAAGGCATGGAAGAGGATCTCCAAGTGATGAGATTAGGTTGAAAGCACTTGGATGATTTTCATTGAGCTTAACTTAATGCGTGAATGAGATTTAGAGCTCTAAGGGGAAAATGAGAGAGTTTGAGAGTGGCTTAATTAATCTCTAAAGATTTTCAATAGCATCAAGAAGTTCTAATAAACTCAGCCCTATCATATATATAGGAACCCTATAGCAACTCTCAAAAGCCAAGGAAATAGCCAAAAACAAAAGGCTGCAACGGCTAGATTCTGGGCAAAAATGTCACCGACAGTTGACTGATGAACAAATGACAATCGACTATCCAACAGCTAATTAATATCCAACGGCTATAATCTAAGCCATGACAGTCGACTGATGAAGTCAATACAGCCGACTGTACACAGGACATGCGTCTGTAAATCCTTTAGCAGGCGACTACTGCAGGGGATGGAATAAAACAGAGAGATGCACTCTTTCGCACTGTTTGCAGACAGGCGACTGAAGGCCAGTATACAGGCGGCTGTCAAATGGACAGGCGACTATAAATACTGAACCAGTCGAATGACTAGCAAACTGGGATAAAACCTAAATAATGCAAGATGTGCACAGTCGACTGTAGAACAATTTACATGTGACTGTTGGAAGACATGCGCTGTAAATTGACCGTCAGTCGACTGTTCCACAAGCTCAAGTATGAGTCAATAAAAGGTTGACTTGAGCAGTGCACCATAGTCGACTGGAATCACCCAGTCGACTGTAAAACCTTCATCAGGCGACTGTTGGAGAGCCAAAGACTCCAATTGAGTCTTTGGGCAAGATGAGCCTATTGGTTTGGATTTTATGATAATCCTAAGGCTCACTAAGATGGTTAAATGCATATGCATGAATGAGTAGACCATCTATCAAGGCATTACATTAAACCTAGACTCAAAAAGGAGGAAAGTAATAATTGAAATATTACATGGATTACATTGCTTTCCTTAGAGTCTATGGCTTCAATCTTGATGCCTTGATGCTCCCCATCATCTCCAAGCTTTGGCACCCCTTGAGTCCAAGCTTTGGCCCTTCTCCTCTTGATGTCCATCCGTACACCAAGTGTTTAGTCTCCAAAATGATATTCTTGAACTATAACTATGAGACTAAAACAAGGAAGTCATTAGCAACAACATAATGTTGTGATCATCATCAAAATAACATTGGTTTGAAACACCAATAATCAACAAAATCAACCATCCCAAACTGATCTGTCTAAAATTTATTATTTTATTATATTTGTGGTAGTGTTGATTTAGATCTTTGTATTTTACACGTTTTCTTTTGGGGTTATTTTGGGCATTTGACTTGTTGGGGCAAGTCAAGTAAAAGTGTTTGCTATGATATAATTGTTCAACAGTTTGGGAAGTGATATATTGACTTAGTGAGCTTAGCATTGGGGCATGAAGTTTCGGGTGTTTGTACCATTGACAGTATTATTCTGGTGACTTCTTTGGGGCTGAACGTAGGTCGTTGGGACGACCGAACCAGGATAAACATCATGTGCGTTCTGTGATTGCTTCTACCTTATTTTTGTTGCACTATATTTGCTCTGTGATTGTTTGATTGAGTAGGCAATAATTATTATTTCGCGAGAATTTGATATAAGCATTTTCTACCCCCCTTAGGCTTAGATTACGATCCAATAAGTGGTATCAGAGCATATTAGAGCATCTAGTCTCATAAACATATCTGATTCATCTTTTGCTTAAGGCATGTCTACTATTAGACCCCCAAAATTTAATTGTACAATGTTTGCTTATTGGAAGGCTATGATGAAAATATATTTTATGTCTGTTGATTACGATGTCTAAAAAATTGTTGATAATGGCTATACACCTCCCATGTTAAAATTGAAAACTCTTAAATTCCTAAACATGAAGATAAATGGGATGACATTGATAAAAAAACTCCGTTCACTTGATGGTAGAGCTATGAATGCTATAATTTGTGCACTTAATAAAACTGAGTTTAATTGTGTTTTCCAATGTCTTACTGCACAGGAAATTTACCACACATTGGAGGTAACACATGATGGAATTTCATATGTAAAGGAGTCCAGATTGGCCCTTTTAAGCACAGAGTATGAAAGTTTCTACACGGTACCAACAAAGTCTATCAAGAAGATGTATACCAGGTTCATAGACATAGTCTACAACTCAAAGGCCCTGGGAAAGCCATACACAAGCATGGAGAAAGTGAGGAAAATCTTGATAGCATTACCAATCTTCTTTCGTCCTAACTTCACCACCATCCAAAAGGCCAGAGATCTTACAAAATTTAGCATAGAGGAATTGGTAGAAAACATAATGTCCTATGAGCTTGAATTGAAGTCTATAGAATCAAGGAAAAAATCTAAGGCAAAGACCCCCCAAGACTATTGCTTTCAAAGCCGATGAAGATAGCGATAATGAGCTTGATTAGGAGAGAGTGTTGCTGGTGAGAGGATTCAAAAAGTAACTCAAGACTCTCTAAGGAAAGGCAGAAACGTCTAAAAGATTCAATCGCTTCAATAAATTTAATCATGTTGAAAATACATCTAAACAAAATATTGCTAATTCAGTGCATTGCTTTCATTGCTGGAGATTGAGACATTTTATGAGAAACCGCCAAATGATGAAGGATACTTCAATGGAGAAGAAGGGGAAGTCACTTGCGGTCATATGAGACGATAATGAAAAGGATGAACTGCAAGATGAGTTTGCCCACTCTTGATAGAAGATCTTCCTGATGATGAACCTCAGGTACAAGAATATTCTCTACCTGAGCTCGTAAATGTGAGAATATGCATGCTGAAATTGATAGTTAAGAATCCATTGTTGAATCCTTAAGAGAAATAAACTATAAATTGCAACATGAAAACTATCATATGTCTCTAGACCATGAAAAATTGAAAACTAAAAATGATACACATAAGGCTACGCTTGCCAATATTAAAAAAGAAACACCTGGTGTGCATGAAGCCTTAAAGTGTAAAACATGTCCTAACCTAGAGACTGAAACTAAACAGTTTAAATAAAAATTATTGATCTAGAAAAGAAAACTGAAATTTTGAAAAAGAATGAAGATGAAAATAAAAAGGCTTTCATAAGTAAGTGCATTTTCTTGTGAACAAAAACTTGTATTTAAAATCCAATGTCTCAGACATAGAGTTGAAAATTAAAAAATTTGGTGTTAGAAAATGATCATTAGACATCATTCTTGGATATCAATTGCATGACAACAATAGGCGAGGACTAGGATATGGATCTAAACATGTTAACATACAAAAGAGTTCACACTGAAACTACTAAAGGTAAGAATGTTTATGCTAAGTGATATACATGTGGGTGTGTTGGTCATATGTATTATAATTGCTTAAATAGCAACACGAATATAAAGTTCAAACAAATATGGGTTAATAGAGGTACTGTGACTAACATTGGTGGACCTTGTTGGATTCCAAGGTCACACATAACATCTTTTGCGTAGGAAATGTAGATGGACAAGAAACTATGGTTTTGACGTCAGATATCATTGATGTTCCTTGGCTAAACAGTAATGCGAAGGTATGATTTCTTGTTTGAGCTTATTGTTTACCTTCATAGGATATTTTGATGTGTTTTCTTTTCTTTTTCTTGATTTTTTGGTTTTTGGTGTGTTTTCATTTTTTTGTGATAGAAAATAGAAAAACCATAAAAATTGATAAGTTGAATGAAAATTGATTGAAAAATTGGGAAATTTTTTTTGAAAAAATGAGCTTCATGCTTTTGTTAGTCAAATATCACTTTGGATGAAGTTCATATCCTTATAGAAATCTTACATTATTGTCATGACTATAATTGCATGTTAAACTTTTTGAATAATCATGACATGTTTGATTAACTGATTAACTAGATTTCTACATCTTCAACTTACACTTTCAAAGTATTCATTGTTATGGCACATATGGTTTTGTTTTCATGAATATTGGAAAGTGGATGAAGGTGGATGAAAAAAAAAATAACGCATGTTACTCTACGGGATATGTAGTGTCATATCTTGCAGGAAAAACCAAACTCATGAAAAGAAAAATATGTAGAAAAAGAAAAAGATTGACAAAGCGTCCTAAAGAAAAGAAAATAAAAGAGCTACGTATATAGAATGGATACGGTCCACAGCTATGATACAACCTACGTATATCCAACTTATACTTTAAGTTATATCTATAGCATTAGTTTTATGTCCATCAAGCAATGTCACCCCTCGTCTAAGAGTCCTTTTGGGCAATGAATGTGTGTTAATAACTTGAACTCATGTCTCATGAGGTGAGAAAATACAATCCTTAAAGAGTTCATGTTCTTTGGAAAGTTGGTTTGAATTGGTTGACTTTCAAGATTATTTCTCCATGTGTCTTTAACTTTTGATCATCGCAAGCATGAAGATGTTTTAGTCATTGTTACAAAATTATTGAATATCGATTGATTGTTTTAAATGACTTAATGTGATCGTATGTCTTGTTTAATAATGATTTATTTTCATATTGCATATGACATGGATTTAGTAAGTGTTCTTTTGATGATAACAAAAGAGAGGTGAAATTTAAGATTTGATGAGAACATTGATAATGAGCATATTGATAGGGGGAGCATGTCAATAGGATGAGCTATTTGCATATGACTATATCTCTGTTGTGGGATCCTGTGGATGGCAAACAAAACTAGAAGGGGATTGAATAGTGTTATGAGTAAAATAAAAATTCTTCGAGTAAATTTAGAACCCTTCTATACACTCCCTAAGTCTTCCAAGGAGAGTTACCTCACTTGGTACTTATTAACATAATCAACACATTTATATGAGCTTGTATAAAATAAAAGGGATGATAACATCAGAATAAAAGAGTACACACATTAATAAAAATATAAGAGAGAGAAATAGAGTCACAGTGCAAACACCACGATTTTACCCAGGGTCGGTCCAACCTTGGCCTATGTCTAGCAACCGATCCACTAGCTCTCAAACCCGAGAGCAGTGTTGTCTCAACTCAATGAAGATGACTTGTACAAACACCTAGCTCCACTTGCTAGGACTTTCTGAGCACCTAGTTTACAACTCAACTAGGAATTTCCAAATTAGAACGCAACACTTCCCTTACAAATTAGTTTACAACTTCCAAACCTTCTTCAAAGGCTTTATAAAACTTTAATAAAATGAGTAGCACAAGATTCCTATAGACAATATATATGAAGTGAATAATGTGGCTAAAGTAGAAATTGAATCTTTTTGATCAAATTAAAACAATTGAATTTAAGCACAAAATGATCTAAAGAATAGCTTGAAAATTGAATCTCCAAAATAATTGTGTTTAAGCTTTAGAGATCAAGAACCAAGTGCAAGGCTAGAGACGATCATATAAAAATAGAAGAGAATTTTTGCACAAGAAAATTAAAACTAAGGCCAAGAAGACTTTTTGAAAACTTGAGAGCTTTTTGAGAATTTGAGCTTGAAAATATAGAGAAATGATTTATAATTGATATATAAAAATTCTAAATGCTCTAGTATTTATTGAGTAGTAAAATAATCCAAAATGAGCTAAAAATCTCAACTCTAACAGCTAGCAACGGTTAGATTTCAGAAATCATGCTTTCCTTAAAAACTAAAATTTGACCCAGATAGTCGGCTATCCATTTTGGATAGTCGGCTATATTTTTTAATAGTCGACTATCCCATATGATAGTCAGCTACTGTAGAAGCTCGAGAGTTCTAGGCAAAAACTCAAGGCAGATAGTCAGCTATCAGTTTTAGATAGTCGGCTATTTTCAGATACCTGAGTTTTTCTAGTAGAAAATACTTTGAAAATAATTTATAAAAATTATATATTAATATAAAATATTTAAATAAATTTTAAAACTATTTATTAAGTATTTTGTGAGTGTGTAGTGTCTTCATATTGGCTTTAACATTCTAATATATTAACTTACACAAACACACTTCTCTAGCTCTTTTAATCGTGAGTTCTTGACTTGGGCCATCTAATCATGATCTTGAGTCCTTGGTTGAGCCTTCATTTGCTCCATTCCTTAGCTCTAAGATTGACTTCCTGATCATGGTTCCCTAGTTCGTTATTTGAGCTTTTCAACGTAGTTGTTCTTCATGGCTTTATAAAATAATTCCTATACACACTTGAAGTAGATCTTTAGTACCCATATCATTTGTAGACATCATCAAAACTCCATAGGGTGGGTCTCAACATCCAAACACTCTCCCCCTTTTGATGATGACAACAACTAATATAAAATTAAAATATAATATGACAACTAAAAATGTAACTTTTGCTCCCCATGCAGAGATGCATGACTGCTATAGAGAAGTTACTCCTCGTGTATCAAGGCTGGTTAGATATAAGCAAAAAGATGCATAATTTCATTTATTATTCCATACCAAGTGTCAGCAATATCTTTTTTCCATGATTAACTTATTACACTATTTTAACTTATTACATTATTTCATATGCATTACATCTTTCTCCCCCTTTGTCACATCAAAAAGTGTGTCATAGAGAATAATCCATAAAAATAGTCCTTGACACCACGTGTAGGATATGGAGAGAAACAAATGCATACTACATAAACCGTTATTCAATAAATGCAGACATAATCATCAATGAATTTAGGCAACAATATGTCCAAAAAAAGACATTGCGGATTTCAATATCACTGCATAGTTTTCAATATGGCATGAATTTAAGCATGAATATCAAAGCATTCATTTTCAATCATTTAAAGAATTAATTTCAAATAACATATATAGCATTGAAATCACACACAACTAATAAGGATAATAACATATATGACATTCTTACATAAAGGAACAAAATCTGTAAAGTGTCCCCGAAGTTACACACAAATCAAAATCAAGTACCACAAATATTACAAAATATAAAGTCATAGAGTCATAAGCCATGCATACAAACTACTAATAGAAACACAAATGTCCTTCATTATAATTCATCCTCGGTGAATCTCTTTCTTGATTTCCGCAAGCTCCTCTTGAACACCCTCAATGACTGCATCAGAAAAGTCAAGCATATCTTCGACCGTCTACTTTTGAATGTCCATCCTTTCGATCAAATCTCCTCTAATTGTGTTCATATTGTCCCTAAATTCAATTTTCATCTTCTCTAGCCTATAGAAGACGGCTTCTTAAAAAGCAACGATGTAGGGATGAATATCCATAGAGGATGAAGATGATTGTCCTTGGTCCATTGGTTCAACGTCAGCTTCTTCTTCTCCTTTATATTATTTATCGGGATTAAGAATGTTCTTGAAAGGATCCAAATGAAGGCCCATTCTATTAAGTGCTCATGCATAAAAAACGGTCATAGGTTATATGAATTGTATCTCATTGTCCACATCAATTTTGACACTAGTAAAGATAAGTGTAAGAAAATGACTATGGTGGAGTTGAGATGAAAGGTTTGAGGAGGTAGCACTATGAACAATGTTTTCTATGATTATCTGAGCCCAATTGACCTTAATCCTACCCAGCATAGCATACACACACTTAGCCTGATTGACGAATAAAACGGCTTTACTCCCACCCTTTTGATTGATGTTATAGGATATGATATTTGCTAGTATACGTGCTATGGGTTGAAAGTCACTAGTATGCAGAGAGGCTTTATAAGCTTTATTAGGCATATACATGACTTCATGAATATCAGTTTCATTCATGACAATTTCATGTAAGAGGGCACCAGTACTCGGAATACCAAGTCTAAGTCCTAAACCACGGGTGTCTAGCTTAAAGAAAACACCTAAGAATTTGGTTTTGATTTTTAGGGTTCCAGAACTAGTGTTGATTATCGTGCTAGTGTTGAAATGAGCCTTGGATAACACATACATGAGCTAGAGGTAGAGAATGACGTCTTGAGGCCTTGAAAATAAAAAATCTTTCGATGTCATAATTCTCCAATTCATTTATTATTACAAACCTCTCTTGGAGGATGGTCCTATTAGCACTATTGTCGAATTTGGAGATAAGGTGAGGCTTGTTTAAATAGGGAATGATAATTTCCCATTCAGATAAGGTTTGAGTTGGTTGAGATGAAGAGTGTCTATTTCTCTTCTTATTGGAGATGATTCTTGTCTACATGGTTCATATGGAGTTTAAAAAAATAACTAAGAAAGATGAAGTTTTGAGAGGAAGTGAGTAAATATCTAAGAGTGGATGAAATCTTCCCAAAGGATCTTCCAAAATTTTATTGATTACCTGGAGCAAGATGAGAAATTTTGAAGGAGTTTTGGAGGTGGAGGCAAGATGGTGAAAATGAGGGGAAATGGTGAATCTTAGGATTTTACTAAGTTGAAAACAAATCCTAGACCAAGAAATGAGATGAAGGGTCTAGATGATCTTCCATTAATGGGTTGGAGTGAAGGGAAGGGGTAAAAACCCATTAAGAGTGAGAAAAACCCAAAAGCCCTAACCCAAAAGTCGGTTGGAAATTTTAAGTTTCCAGACGATAGTCGACTATATACTTTCAATAGTCAACTATTGTCGTAAATGACTTGGATTTGAGCTATTGCAAATCTCAGATAGCCGACTATCAAAATCAGATATCCATTTCGATAGTTGGTTATTTGTCTATGCTAATTGATTTTAAGATTCAAAACTTATCTAAATCACATTAAACCAATTTCTAAAAATTTTAAGCTTTATTCTAGCAAATTAAAATCTAATTTTGAACATATTCACATAATTTATAAAATTCTAAATACTATTCTTACGAATTTTTATCTTTTTGCTTCTCTTCGATACGTGTGGGTGATGAGTTCTCAAGAGAAGTCCTTTTCGCTAATCCCTTCATTTTGTGAGTACCAGAAAATATATCAGAAAGTTTTGTACCCCTTTTCATTAGGGTCCGAGGGATTAGACATGATAAAATATCATTTTAGTGGAAGCAAAACCCAATATGGTTTAGTACTTCCATCATGCACATTGATATAATTTTTATTGAAATGTACATTAAGAATGAAATCATTCACAGACATGTCCTTCATCTTGTTGATGCAATTTTGGGGATCTATATTTTGATTATCTTCTTTTTTAAATTATAATCCCTAAAATGCTTGTCTACATTCTTAGGGTAGTATTGATCACATCCTACGCCAGTTCTACTCCACGAAGGCTTTTGTCTATCAATAAGTTCATCAAGCTTCCTGTTACCCTTATTGAATTTATCCACAACTTTACAAAGATCGTCATATTTTCTTTTTGTGGTAGTCACTATTTTATATATGTCATATATCCTAACTTTTAAACCATTGACCTCTTCCAAATGTGTCTTATTTTATTTATCAATTTTTCATTTTCTGTTTCTATTTCTTCCTATTTCTTGGTGCACGTTATAAAATTTTTGTCCAATTTATGATATTCACTAATCAATTTTTCGTGGACATTGCAAAGCTTTTCATATGGACCTTTAACATCGAAGTCATTTTTGTTATCACTATCATTACTAAGTAGGTCAGCTTTGCTATAGTGAGGCGGAGAAATAGGAGATGTAGGAGTTCTTAGCTTTAAGGAAGTTAAGGACATGAAGCACATGTGCGCTTGTTCTTCCCTTTGTTCTTCTTCGTCGAATGATGTCGATGATTCATCCGAGCTCGAGATGTCGCTTCTATCAAATGTCGTGAACGCCTTCTTCTTTGGTTTTACGAACTTCTTTTCCTTGTAAATTCTTCTTCTCTCGTTCTCCATGCCTTTTCCTTGGTCACGGTTCTTTTCCAAGGAGCAGTCTCTCTGAACGTGTCCTGGCTTGTTACATCCAAAACATAAAATTCCGTTAGTTAAACGAGATTTTCTTTTAGAGTACTTACTTTGGATGAATCTCTTGAAGTTCCTCGATATCATTGCAATCTCCTTTTCGTCTTTGTCAAAATAGTCTGAATCAGTGATCTCTTCAATGTCTTTAAACGCCAAGTTCTTATTCTTTGGTTTCTCTTCTATCTTCTTGCCTTCTTCAAGCTCTATCTCATAGGCCATGAGATTTCCCATCAGATCTTCTAATGTGATCGTTTTCATGTTGTGTCCTTCTTGGATGGCAGTGGTCTTTCCCTTACATTCCAGTCTGAGGGATCGGACTATCTGCATGACTTAGTCATACTCAGGAATCTTCTTCCCTAAACCTGCAAGCTCATTGATGATGTTAGTAAAACGGGTATTAAATTCGCTAATACTCTCACCTTGTTCCATTTTAAAGCGTTCAAATTTGGAATTTAACATATTATTTCTGGATTCCTTGATCTTCTCTGTACCCTCGTGGCTTACCTTAAGTGCGTGCCAGATCTAGTATGATGTTTCACATTAAGGCACGCTGCAGAACTCTGCACATGTAACTGCATAAAAATGGCGTTCATTGCTTTAGCTTTGAGGTTACTGTTCTTATTTTCATCGGCTAACCATTTGTCGGTTTTGTCTCGACATGTGGTGTGTATTTGTTCTTTGTGATAGTCTATGCATCAATATCCAATGATTGGAGATGTGTCTTCATTCGAATCTTCCAGCTTGCATAGTTTTGTTCCATTGAATAAGGGTGGTCGCATAGTATTGAGTCCCTCTAAGTGGTGTGAGGTTGATGTCATCGCCTTTGCCTTGCTCCAATACCAAGTGTGGAATCCTGTGGATGTCAAACAACAATAGAAGGGGGGTTAAATAGTGTTGTGAGTAAAAAAATTCTTCGAGTAAATTTAGAACCATTCTGTCCGTAGCCTAAGTCTCCAAGGAAAGTTACCTCACTTGGTACTTAATCAACATAATTATATGAGCCTGCATAAAATAAAAGAGATGATAGCAGCAAAATAAAAGATTAAAGCAATAATAAAAAGATAAGAAACATAAATAGAGTCACAGCACAAACACCACGATTTTACCCTGTTTCGGCCCAATATTGGCCTATGTCTAGCAACCGCTTCACTAGCTCACAAACCCGAGAGCAACCTTGTCTCAACTCAATGAGAGGACTTGTACAAACACCTAGCTCCACTTGCTAGGAATTTCTGAGCACATAGTTTACTACTCAACTAGGAATTTCCAAATTACAATGCAACACTTCCCTTACACACGGGAATACAACTTCCAAACCTTCTTCAAAGGCTTTATAAAACTTGTATAAAGTGAATAATGTGGCTAAAATAGAAATCGAATCTTTTTGATCTAATTAAAACAATTGAATTTAAGCACAAAATGATCCAAAGAATAACTTGAAAATTGAATCTCCAAAATAATTGTGTTTGAGCTTTATAGATCAAGAATCAATTCTAAGGCCAAAGAAGATCATATAAAAATAGTAGAGAAGTTTTGCACAAAAAAATTAAAACTAAGGTGCAAGAAGACTTTTTGAAACCATGCGAGCTTTTTGAGAATTTGAGCTTGAAAATATAGAGAAATGATTTATACTTGATATATAAAACTTCTGAAAGCTCTAGTATTAATAGAGTAGTAAAATAATTCAAAATGAGCTAAGAAGTCTCAGCTCCAACGACTAGCAACAGCTAATTTCGGAAATCAAGCTCTCCTTAAAAACTAAAATTTGACCCAGATAGTAGGACATCCATTTTGGATAGTCGGCTATATTTTTGAATAGTCGGTTATCATATGTGATAGTCGGCTACTATAGAAGGCCGAGAGTTAAAGGCAAAAACTCAAGGCATATAGTCGCTTATCTGTTTTAGATTGTTGGCTATCTGTTTTGGATAGTCGGCTATTTTCGTTTCTCTACTAGGAAATACTTTTAGAATAATTTATAAAAATTATATACTAATATAACATATATAAATATATTTTAAAACTATTTTTCAAGTATTTTTGTGAGTGTGTAGTGTATCCTTATAGCTTTAACATTCTAATATTAACTTACACAAACACACTTCTCTAACTCTTTTGATCTTGAGTTCTTGACTTGGGCCATCTAATCTTAATCTTGTGTCCTTGGTTGAGCCTTCATTTGCTCCATTACTTGGCTCTGCGATTGACTTCCCGATCATGGTTCCCAAGTTCGTCATTTGAGCTTTTCAATATAGTTGTTCTTCATGGCTTTATAAAATAATTCCTATACACACTTGAAGTAGATCTTTAGTACCCATATCATTTGTAGACATCATCAAAACTCCACGGGGTGGGTCTCAATATCTCAACATCTTTGACAAGCATAATCACACTTCACAAACACGTGATTCTGAGCTTGAATTGATCAAATCTTAATTGTGGTTTGTCATCATCATCAAATGGAGGATATTGTTGGATACAACGATCTAGGATTTCTTGGTTGATGATAACAAACCTTCATGAATATTTTTGATATGTTTGTTAAGTGATTTCAGTGACAAATTAATAAGGATAATAATAGGGGAAAAGTTGTAATTATGGACTTGGTCAAACATCTTTTACAAATTCAAAGACAGAATGAGAAGATAGTTTGTGAAATGACTTGGTCAACATCTTCTAGAAAGTCAAATGAAGATAAGATAATGTGTGGAGAAGATAATGTTTGCAAATAAGAGCTCAAGTTGATTAATGAATGTCTAAGTTCCATGCACAATGAAGATTGGAAGATTGGCTAGTCAAAGTTCAATGTAACTAGGAAACCAATTCAATCATGGAGTCCCAATTAATCAAGGATTGTCCTAGTTCAATGCATCTAGCCAAGAGTTAATATCAAAGAGGAGTTTGTTTGCTACAAGGAGATTGGGTTGTGTAGGAGTGCTACAAAGAGTTTGACTTCAACTAGGACTTGGGGTTCAATAATCCTATATATACCCCTTCATGCACGTGGCCAATTGGTGTGCACAAAGGAAAAAAAGAGAGGCCGGCAATATAAAGCGACAAGACAAAAATTGGTGTGTGCAAAAATTGAGCCAAACCATCACACACAAAAATTGAGAAGAAAGAAGAAGCTAGCCACTGTTAAAGAGTAATAGGACTCAAGAGAGAAAGAGACAAGATTTCTTAGCAAAAGAATAAGTCACCATAGCTAAGAGCCATGTTGCTCTATTTATATATCTCATAGTGGGGAGGCCAAAAGCCTCTAGGAGACCAAGGGTCCCCATTACTCTAAGTAATGGGGGCCTAATGAATGGGTAATGAAGGAGGGGAGGCCAAAGGCCTCCCTCATTCATAACACTCCTCCTTACACATTCATCACTTCGGTCTCAGCTACTGAGGCAAGGGGTGGATACTTCTGGATCCAGAGTAAGTGTGTTTGCCTCGTTAAAACCTTAGCTGTGGAAAACCCAGTGGGAAAACCCAACAGCTTAAGGAAAAAGAGTGCAACCCACATGTTACTCCCCCTGATCCGTACAAGCTTCAGGCTTGCAGGTCTTTCAACTGTCGCATACCAATGTTCTTTACAAGCTTTACAAAAGTACATTTAGGCAATGCCTTAGTAAAAAGATCAGCTAAGTTGTTGCATGACTGGATCTGTCGAACTTCAATCTGCTTGTCGTTCTTCTGCTCGTGCGTCCAGAAAAACTTGGGAGAAATGTGTTTTGTCCTGTCGCCTTTGATGTAGCCCTTCTGAAGCTGAGCAATGCATGCGGCGTTGTCTTCGAATAGGGCAGTAGGCTCCAGATCACTGGTCTTCAGGCCAGTGGATTGGAGGATGTGTTGGACGACGGAGCGTAGCCAAAAACATTCTCTGCTCGCCTCATGGATCGCGATGAGCTCTGCATGGTTGGAAGATGTAGCAGTAGTGGTTTGTTTTACCGATCTCCAAGAGATGGCAGTACCTCCGTAGGTAAATACAAAACCTGTTTGAGATTTTGCCGTGTGCGGATCAGAGAGATAACCTGCATCAGCATAACCAAACAATTTGGGGGAGGCACCTCTCTGGTAGTAAAGTCCAAGATCAATGGAACCCTGAAAGTATCGCAGAAGATGCTTTACTCCGTTCCAGTGGCGCTTTGTGGGCGCAGCACTGTGTCTGGCTAGTAGATTAACTGTAAACGCTATATCGGGACGCGTACAGTTAGCCAGATATAGAAGTGCTCCAATGGCACTGAGGTAGGATACTTCAGGACCCAGTATCTCCTCCCCCTCTTCCAGTGGCCGGAAGGGGTCCTTATGTACATCTAGTGATCTTACGACCATAGGAGTACCTAAAGGATGACATTTATCCATATGAAACTTGCGTAGAAGTTTCTTTGTATAATTAGATTGGTGTAATAGGATTCCACCTCTTAGGTGTTCTATCTGTAAGCCAAGAAAATACTTTGTTTTGCCTAGGTCTTTCATTTCAAAAGTATGTTTAAGGCTTTCAGATATCTCTTTGATCTCTGCAGGAGATCCTATGAGATTTAAGTCATCTACATATACAGCTATGATGACAAATCATGTTCCCGTTCTTTTGATAAAGATACACGGGCAGACTTCGTTATTCGTGAATCCTTGCTGTGCAAGAAAATCACTTAGTCTGTTATACCACATCTTGCCTGATTGTTTTAGACCATATAATGATCTATGTAGCCTTACAGAGAATACGTCCCGAGGTATCTCTTTCATCTCTGGGGGTAGATTAAACCCATCAGGAAGTCTCATATAGATATTTTTATCTATATCGCCATATAGATATGCAGTCACAACGTCCATGAGCTGTATTTCTAGGCTTTCCAGAGAAGTTAGGCTGATTAAAAATCGGAAGGTGATCGAATCCATGACCGGGGAATACGTATCTTCATAATCAATCCCCGGTCTTTGGGAAAATCCTTGGGCTACAAGGCGTGCCTTATAGCGAACGATCACATTATTTTCATCTCTTTTTCTTATGAAAACCCACTTATATCCCACAGGTTTTACACCTACTGGTGTTTGGACTACTGGTCCAAAGACTTTGCGTTTCAAGAGTGAGTCCAGCTCTACTCTTATTGCCTCGTCCCACTTTGGCCAATCATCTCTGCGTTTACATTCTGCTAGAGATCGTGGTTCGACGTCATCGTCATATTCAGTGACGTGAACGACAATATCGAACGCAAAATCGTCGTCGACGACTATGCTATTTCTGTCCAGTACTTCTCCAGTACGTACAAAATTTAATGATGTTTCTCCTATTGTTTCCTCTGCTGGGGAAATCAGGAGGGGAGAAGTAGCTGGTCTGAGCTCAGCATCCTGTGGAGGGATAATCTTAGTATCGCCAGGAGTCTTCCTCTTTCGAGGAACTTTATCTTTTGAACCTGGTGGGCGTCCTCTTTTCATTTGAGGTACAACCAATTCTGCTGCCGGTGGGCTGCATCCATCTATGGGGATGTCAATCCTAGCTGGCGTATTGGCATCAGGGACGTGTGAACGGACAATCTTCTGGTTGTCCGTGAATTTATCCGGTAAAAGATGTACTGTATTCTGGATGTGAAGGATCTTCAGGATCTCATCTTCACACAGATTAGTACGCGGATCATATAGGGACAAAGACTTCTGGTCCCAACTAATGGTCTCAGAAGCTTCTGGCTTCTTAGACTGTGTGCCCAGTTTTGGAAAAAAATTCTCATTAAATTCACAGTCTGCAAAACGTGCCTTGAATGCGTCACCCGTCAGGGGTTCAAGGTATCTGATAATAGAGGGTGAATCAAACCCAATATATATACCTAGACGACGCTGAGGACCCATTTTGGTCCTCTGCGGTGGTGCTATTGGGACATATACCGCACAACCAAACACTCTCAAATGAGAGATATCCGGAGGTGCGCCGTATGCTAGTTGCATCGGGGATAAAGTGTGACCTCCAGAGGGTCTTATCCTAATAAGTGATGCGGCATGTAAAATAGCATGCCCCCAAGCATCCACAGGCAACTGGGATTGCATAAGCAATGGACGTGCAATCCATTGGAGTCTCTTTATAAGGGACTCAGCTAATCCGTTTTGGGTGTGAACATGTGCTACAGGATGTTCAACTTCAATACCCGTTGCCCGGCAATAGTCTTCGAAGACTTGTGAAGTAAATTCTCCCGCATTATCAAGACGTAGTTTCTTGATTTGGTTATCGGGGAAATGAGCACGCAACCTTATTATTTGTGCCAATAGCTTTGGAAAAGCTAGGTTGCGGGTGGACAAGAGGCACACATAAGACCATTTGGTTGATGCATCAATCAGTAACATGAAGTACCGAAATGGGCCACTTGAGGGGTGAATAGGCCCGCAAATGTCACCATGAATTCTCTCAAGGAAGCCAGGAGACTCTAATCCCACTTTCAGGAGGGATGGTCTCGTTATAAGTTTTCCCTTGAAACAAGGGAGACATGGAAATTCACCCTTTTGAAGAATCTTCAGGTTCTTCAATTTGTGTCCACGGGATTCAGAGATGATGCGTCGCATCATTGCTGTTCCAGGGCGACCAAGTCTATTGTGCCAGAGTTCGAACTCTGGCAAGGATTGGCACGTCTGGTGCTCAGTCATATTGGCTTCTATTGGTTGAATGTATGTTTGGTAGAGACCCGACGGGAGTCCCTTGAATCGTTCGCAGATGATCTTTCGGTCATCTTTCTGACGAGTTACATACAGATATTCAACCGTATTTTCATCTCTGGTTTCTAAGTGATATCCGTTTAAACGGAAATCTTTGAAACTTACGAGATTCCTATTTGATTTAGGAGAGAATAATGCATTTTTTATTTGAAGTCTTGTGTTATTTGGGAGCAATATAATTGCTTCACCAGATCCTTCGATTATTTGGGACAGTCCTGAAATTGTGATAACAGGACCGTCATATTTATTTACGCTATTAAAATAGCAATGATCGCGAAGGATTGTGTGCGTTGAGGCACTGTCCACTAGGCACTCAGACATCATCTATATAAGCAAAAACGAAATTTTATTTGAGCGAAAATGTAAACATTCATTCGAAAATAAAAGTTCGTACTTAAGCAAATAAAGATGAAGATACATTGAATTCTAAAAGCATAGATAAAAGATGATGCTCAATCGAGAAGGTCGTCGTTTTCGAAGTCTTTTGCAGTAAACATTGTTGGTGGCTGAACAGCAGCCAAGTTTGTATCAGGTAGAGACTTCTGGCTCGCCTGGTATAGATCTTGGAGGTGACGAGGAGTGCGGCAGTTTCTGGACCAATGGCCAGTCATGCCGCATCTATGGCATTTATCCTCCCAGTTCTTCTTTGGAAGTGACACTTGCTCGGTGTTCTTTCGTTTCCAAGTGAATTTTATTTTTCCCTTATTGTTTTTGTTTGTCTGGGGAGCTGCACCTCTTGGTTGCTTCATTACAGCTTTCCCTTTAGTGTTTTTAGCCTTCCTCTTGTTTTTCCACTTCTGGGGAGAAACGTGATGGGCTTCAGGGATAGGGGCAGTGCCAGCTGGACGTAAGTTATGAGTTGCAAGCAGTAAGTCTCGATTCTGCTCTGCCCTAAGTAGGCATGAGATCAGATCGGAGAATTTCGTGAAATTGCGTTCACGATACTGTTGCATGAGGATTGCATCTTTCTCGTGAAACGAGGTAAATGCCTTTTCCAACATGCGTTGTTCTGTCACTTCTTCACCGCACAACTTCAGGCGTGAGGTGATGTTATGAAGTACAGAATTGTACTCAGCGACGGACTTATAGTCCTGAAGTCTGAGGTTTTCCCACTCATAACTGGCACGCGGTAATATAACATCAATTTGATGTTTATACCGAGCTTCCAGCGCTGTCCACAGGTCCTTTGGATCCTCAACCGTTAAGTATTCGGCCTTTAAGGTCCGATCTATATGTTTCCTAATGTAGATTATGGCTTTCGCCTTATCTACATCAGATACAGTGGTTGTAGGGCTGCTGCTAGTTGTAGCAGAGGTTTCGGCCGCTGCTGGGGCCGAGGAAGGAGCCAAAATGGACCCAAGGAGGGCCATCGAACGCAAGTGGAACTTCAGGTCCACTCGCCAACTCAGGTAATTTGTCCCTGCAGAGTCAAGGACTTCGAAATCGACGCTTGCCAATTTTTCCATTTATCTACGCAATTTAAAATGAGCATGAATTAATTAAAATTAAAAATTCATGCATAAAGAAATAAACAAGTAAAAATGCGGGGATCGGCCAGATACCCAAAAATAAACAGTCCAAAGTTCGTTTACAGTCCATAAAAGGAAAGAAAAATACAACTGCGGAAACCCAAACTGAACTGGGTCCCTATATCTCCGTCTTCATATGCTGTTGCATCGAGCTTTGGCTTACACAGTCATGAATCGACTCCTTGCGGTCCATCGGACGCGGCCAGGGAATTGACTAAGCCAGGACCACTTGTTACCCAGTCAAGCTAGGTTGGTCCAGCAAACTTAGCCAAGCACATTGACCAACATCATGATCCATTGAAGGAGTTTTCATCAATTCTATGTGCTGTTGCATCGAGCTTTGGCTTTAAAATACAAATTTCCTCACTTACAAATTCTCTCAAAAGAAAATAAAAGTGCAAGGAAAGTAAATAGGTATACAATGGCCGATCCCGAAAAACACAGTTTTACTGATTTAAACATCCACGCGGTTCTAAATATGCTACGAGCATAAAAGTAAACAACCACGCATATATCTCAAGCAAAACTTAGGGTAAAGGAAACTAGAAAATATAATTATCTCGTAGACCACGTGGAAACGTCATACACCGTTAGGTTAGTTGATTAACCGCAGAGCGGTCTCAGGATCTTTAAGATAGTTATATTTTGAAAAATAGAGTCCTAGTAAACCATAGATAAAAGTATGCAAAAGCGATGTTTAAATCAATTTGTCAACATGGACTATAGAAATTATTTGTGATTTTACAAAGTTTTCTCCGAGTTTAAATATGCCAATTTTATATCCCGTTAAAAAAATACAAACATTTCTCATATTTCAAATGCCGAATTTATAAATTATTTTGTGGCTTCGGGCCAAAAAATAGTTTTAATTATATGGGCTTGTGGCCCATTCCGCAGTTACGCATAATCATTTGCCTCTAAATGTTGGCTTCGGGCCAAATTCATTCATAACAGATACAAAATTATTAATTTTATAACGTTCGATTCCATGTGACAGGAAGGGTAATTAAAATATCATAGGCATTTTAGAATTTTACAGTGTTTTAAAGCATTTTAAATGCAATGGGTCAAGATTGATCAGTGTGAATTTTCAATTTGCATGGCCCATAGAATGTGAATGTGAAGGGTTTGCTATCAGCTCAGCGCATCTGTGTGTATCAGGATTTAAAATGCCCATAGAATACTAAAATGCCTATCAGGATTTAAAATGCCCATAGGATTTAAAATGCATTTTAGAATTTTCAATTTGTTGAACATGGTCATGTGGAAAAGGACCATGGTTGAACTCATGTTGAAAGGCAGAATAAACATGTGTAAAATAAAACAAATTATTAAATTGGTATTTGTACGGTTTTGAACCAGGCACAGTGCATGTAAGAATTCAGAAACTCAATTTCCTCAAAAACTTAAGCCATTGGGTTGCAGGCTAACAACGCATATCATGCTAAACCCAACATGTTAATAAGGTAGTTTCTTTGAAGTTTTTTTTTAAACATCTAATGCCATCTTGCATTTTTGACAGTTAGACAGAGCCTCCCGACGTCGGGGGGGGCACAGATAGACCCCACCCGACTGGGGGAAAACTATTTTGTAATTATCTACGGGATCGAAAAAGTTACCTCTAGATCAAAGATCTAGGGATGATCGTAATAAGAAAAATCTGTAGATTGAAATATCGCTCCCGATACGCCTTAAAAAAATCGCCGCAACGGTTCTCCGCAGGCCGGATTGCAGCAACAATAGATTCCTTCGCGCGTAGGAGATTAATTTTTGAGGGGATATGGGAGAAGAAGCTCAAAGAATTGAGAGCTAAGGTGCTGATAACGTGTTAAAGAGTAATAGGACTCAAGAGAGAAAGAGACAAGATTTCTTAGCAAAAGAATAAGTCATCATAGCTAAGAGCCATGGTGCTCTATTTATATATCTCATAGTGGGGAGGCCAAAAGCCTCTAGGAGACCAAGGGTCCCCATTACTCTAAGTAATGAGGGCCTAATGAATGGGTAATGAAGGAGGGGAGGCCAAAGTCCTCCCTCATTCATAACAGCCACAATATTTGGTGTGCACAAAAAGCACAAAATCAAAGAAAGATGATGACCTCCTCATTAACTCACGCAATCAAAGAGGTGGGCGCTGCAAATTAATTGAAAGGGCAAAGAAAATTAAAGTGCAAAGAAAATCAAATGTTAGTGCGGTGGCATGTTGATTCAAGGGGAAAGGAAATTTTTTTTATTCAAGGGTTGAAAATCAAAGGGAATCAAAGGATGCAGATACACAGACAAGCAGATGTACACACTTGAGTTAATTGTACGAAGCACCCAAGGTGCCTCACTAACTATTGCGTAATCTCCCACGCATGCTCCAATGACGCTGACAATTTGCCTTGCCGAATCTGACATCACCCACATGCACAAAATGAAAGAAGGACTCACTCAGCAAATGGATTCCGTTGCATGAGATTCGAGACACATAGTAACAGACTGCACAGCATAGAAATCGAGACATGAACTAAAGAAAAATTTTGTATCGTAAATCCAGAACAAATCAGAAATTACAGAAAGAGTCCTGAACTTCAAAGTTGAATAACTTGAGATCCTGAAATCAGCTTGAGACGCAGTTTTTGTCATTGTAAAGCTGATAACGAGCTAAACGACATGGACAAATCAACCATCACAAATTGAGCTTCCTAAACTCTATTATTTTAATATATTCGTGGTTGTGTTGATTTAGATATTTGTAATTTATAATTTTTCATTTTGGGGTTATTTTGGGAACTTGACGTGTTGGGACAAGTCAAGTGAAATTTTTTTAAGGATAGTATTATTCGACACTATGGGGAATGAGATATAGACTTTGTGAGCTGAGCATTGGGGCGTGAAGTTCCAGGTGTTTGTACCATTGACAGTATTATTCTAGTGACTACTTTCGGTCTGGATGAGGTCGTTGAGGCGACCGAACCAGGGTAAATATCATTTACCATATGACGTAGATGAGCCGTGTAAGCTCTTCCTTTGTAACTTGTGGAAAAATTAATACTCTGGTCCTAAGCTTATTTTTTCTTCTTGTACAGGCTCAAGAAATGCTAAGTCTCTTCTTCCATAGTTCTTATATATAGAAAGAGAAAGCATGAGTCCTTGCTCAGGAGATCCATCCGTTGTAGGAGCAGGCTGCAGTAGGAGCATATATCAAAGCTCTCCACCCAAGAGCTCGGGTCATTGAAGAGGGCTCAAGTGGTTGAGGGCGGAGCTCTAGAAGCTGCAAGAGACCAAGGTAGAACTGAGAGGTCAGGCCTATTTGGCATGCTCCTTAGACTTCCAGCTTCAGAATGCAAAGGTCCAACTATAGCAAATAGAGGAGAAGGAGACTGAGCTCAAGAGAGAGAGCTCTGTGAGTCAGCCAAGGCTATCTCTTGTGAGGTTAAGCTTATGAAGAAGCTCCTTGAGTCAACCGAGGCTATCTCTTGCCAGATAAAGTATGTAAAGAAGAGGGATGGTGGGATCTCCAAGCTACAGGCCGAGCTAAAGAGGGCAGAACGAAGCTTTAAAGAGAAACCAGACGAGGTCAAGTCACATCAAGAATGCGCAGGTCTATCTGGCTAAGTTGTTCCATTAACATTGTGTCGAGCAGTAGGCAGTAAAAGATCAAGCTGACATTGCTTTCAAGGCTGGGGTAGAGTATGTAGTGGTCACATTTAAGGTGAGGCACCCCACTCATGTTGACCTCTTGTCTTTCTTGACAGATAAGCCTACTGACTCTCATTCTACTACAGATATCCCTGCCACAGCTAATGATGGAGCTCCTGACTAAACTCTTCTTGTCAAGGAACCCATAGAGCAAACCGTCGAGAAGCTTGTTGAGCCTATTGTGGAAGAACATGTTATCAAGTAGTGTATGTAATTGTTTGTTTTGCTCTTTCTTGTATGCTGCCCAGAGCAATCGACTTTTGTAAGAATCTTCCATGAAAAGAATGAATAATCATTGTTCTCAAAAATTAATTGTTGAAATTTACTTCTGAAATTCACTTCCTTAATTCTTTCTTAACCTTTAAACTGAATCTATTGCTTGATGAATTTGTTGTGTTAATCATGATCTCTAGCTAAAGAAACTCATGCCAGAGCCACTACATAACACTTTGCATAGTGTGTGAGGGTGTGTTGGCCACTTAGTCTGTTAAGTGAAAGAGAGTCCTTAGCTTGAACCTTAGAGGTCATAGAAATAGGCTTATGTCTACGCCATGGATCTGCTAGGCCTGGCCTGTCTAAAGTTAAAGTCCATCCAAACCAGGGCCTTGGAGTTGTAGCAGCAGTGGATCTAGCTTAGGCCGGGGGCTTTGTTGAAGGTAGCACGGCCTGAGCCACATGCTTCTTGTCTGTGTTGAGTTCCTAAGGCCGGGCCAGCAGAGGCCCAGCCTGAGCTGAGGGCTTTATTAGACTTAGCACTGCTGGAGTCAAGTGCTCTGTCCTTACTGAGACCCTGAGGTCGGACCAGTGAAGGCCCTAACTTGAGCTAGGGGTTAGGCCCAACACGACTGGGTCTGAGTGCTGCTTGTCAGTTTGGACATGGTATGACCGCAGGTCCAGTGCCAGAGGTCAGCACTGGTACATCGAGTCTCGACAGTACGGGCCCCATCATGACTAATAGTATAGTTAGACAAAGCATGACTCATGTGGTACGAATGCTAGCGGTCGGTTCGGACATATCACGATTGTTGGTTAGCCAGTGGTTGGAGCTGTGGCATGGGCTATGCCAGCTCGGGCCCCAGCGTAACTAGTGGCCTGAATAGGACGTAACATGACCATAGGGTATGAAATGCTAGAGGTCAGTTTGAACATAGCGTGATTGTTGGTCGGCCAGAGGTCGGTGTTGGACTTGGCATGATCGAAGGGTACGATTACCAAAGGTCAGAGCTGTGACCATGGGCTTCACCAACTGAGTTTAGATATAGCATGACCCCTAGGGTATGAATGCTAGAGGTTGATTTGGAATTATCACAACCGAAGGGTATGAATGCCAAAGTTCAGAGCTGTATCCATGGGCTTCACCAACTGAGTTTGAACTTATCATGACCCATGGGGAACGAATGCTAGAGGTTAGTTTGGACTTAGCATAATCGAAGGGTATGAGTGCCAGATATTAGAGTTGTTTCCACGGGCTTTGCCAGCTAAGTTTGGACGTAGCATGAATCATGGAGTACGAATGCTAGAGGTCAGTTTGGACTTTGCATGACCGAAGGGTACACGTGTTATTGACAGTGTCAGGAAACATGGGGTCAGACTAGTGGGGGACACATTCAAGGATGGGGGCTAGGAAAGAAGTATGAACAATTGTTGAAGTCTTGCAAAGAGAACTTCTTTATTGAATTTAGAATGTATACATTCAAGATGCCACAACTTATTGTTGGGTTTTGACGGACCCTTTGGGCATAAATCTATGCACGTCCTACGTCAGACGGACGATAGAGGCAGAAAAACATGCAACCAAAAAACCGTTAAAATATTTAACGAAAGCCCTAAGGATTTCAAGACCCTAGCCAGGATCTCTACTATCTTGAGGTGGGTCTGACTACCCCAAGATAGATCTAAGATACTGCAATATTTTGAATACTATGCTTAATTAAAGGACATACCCGAAACCATGCTTGCACCGAAAGGTGTATCGAACCGCGTCCCGAGCCGCTCCTCGTCCCGAGCTGAACCGCTTTGCAAGCCGCTTCTGGTCTCGAGCCAAACTACTTCCTGAATCGTACCATGTCCTGAGGTGAGTGACGCACCTGAAACCTACACCTAGATTCTACCTGGCGGTGTCACGATCGCCAGGCGTGGTATGGCCCCTAGGCTTCAATTCCGGGCTCAATCCGCAAGCGGACGGTGTCGAGTAATAGTATAAATGATATCGAATCCCACAGGGACGGTGATAGTGTGTATGGATTCTCAGTTTACTTCTAAATCTAAAAGTGAGATAGCTATCGGGTTGAAGGAGTTGTTTGGGGTGTTGTTGTTGTTTTACTAATAAAAAGGGCTAGGGCATTAGGGATCACCACTAAGATCGTCGGGGGTCGACGTTAGAATAGAATCCTCACGTTGCATTAGGGTTAGGGGATAAATCTTACAGTTCGTACCACTCTCGTGAGTTAGAATTGTGAGGTATTTCGGTGGCTCTCGTTGACGCAATGGCGGTAGCCATCAACGTAGCGATATAGTTCGTCAATGGATCCCCTCAAGGCATGAGCGGAGCATGGTCACGAGCCTTGGTTGGATCCACCGATTTCCCTATTGGGTTCCCATAGATACCCCTTAAGCACATCAATTCCACAGACCGTGGGCATGATCTCAGTACGGGTTATCTAGGGATTCGGTAGGATTGACCGAAATACTTCCCTAAATCCCTGATTCAATGTGGAGATTCAGATATACATTTTCCCCTAGGATCTTAGGGCTAACCCATCAATCCTAGAAAGATCTACTCACACATGGCAATATTCATGAATAAAAACACAATTTTTAAAGACGAAGACATCATAGCAATCAAAAGAAATAAAATTAGGAGACTTACAGCGGAAGATAGGTAAGATTTGCAATTTATAGATGTAGGAAAAATTCCAGATTCCCAAGCACAAGAACAACGAGAACAAAAGTCACAACCCGAACGTTTAGATCCAATATCCTTTAGCAAAAATTAATCTAAAAATCGCTCACTACAAAATCCCTCAGCTCTCCAAAAAAACTATTCAGAAATCTCAAAAATGAGTCGCTCCCCTTGGCCGTCGCGAGCTCCAAGCATTCAGTCCCAAGTGTTGCGCAATCCACAGCTTCAGAAGACACTTTCCAAAAATAGCCCTGGCACTGCCGACCAAGTAGGTTGCTCGGTCGAGCAGTGCATTGCTCGTTCGGTCGCTCGGACTGAGCAGACTAACTGCTCGACCGAGCACGACAGGGAATCGAAAAGTCTCCAAATCCTTACTCTGCCTGCCCGGGCCGACTCAGCTCAGCTCGGTCCGAGTAGAGTCTGACTCGGTCGCTGAAGAGCTACTCGGGCCGTGCACTGGAATTGCTTCAACTTTGGAATTTGACGCTGCTTGACCGAGCAGATGAACTACTCAGTCCGAGCCAGCCCGTATCAGCTCCCTTTTTCTGCTTTGCATCTGCTCGACCGAGCATCTCCTCTGCTCGGTCGAGTCATCTGGGAAATACTCTCCAAAGGCTGCTGAAGGCTCCTCTCTCTCCTCCTGCTCTCTCTTTTTCTCCTCCAATGGCTCCAAAAGTACGACAAACTCCTCTAGAGCCTCTCCAATGAGCTCAAGAATGTGTCGGATGTGTCCATACCTAAGTGGGGTCCCAAATCTCTCCAAAATCCATGAAAACTCATAAAACACTACGAAACTCGAATATATCGTCAGAAACGCAATATCGTAGTAAAATGTGGGACTTGGACGTAAAAATGATATGGAATTCCATGAATGATGATATGAAAATAGTGGAAAATATGGACACATCAAAATCCCCCAAGCTTACCTCCTACTCGTCCTCGAGGAAGACGAATAATCGGTACGCCGGGAGGAAAAACAAAAAGGAAAATAAGAAATAAAAATAAAAAGAGAAGAAGAGTAAAAAGAGAAGAGAATATAAGTGTGAGGAGAATATAGGAATGATCAGTCAGATCTCAGGCCTAAATAGTATAATACGATGCTCTGAATGATAAACATACATGCTACCGACAATTTCTAGTTTTACAAATCATATGACTAGCTTGCAATGCAGGCAAAGGATAGAGATCTACTGAAATAACGCCATCAAATCATATCAATCTCATGCAATCCATAGAGTCTAGTATAAAGAAGTTGACAATACACTTTTCAGTCACAGATACACAAGGAGCATATAGAAATCACACATCATGCAATAGAGAATAGAAAAAGTCATGCCATTCAGTTATTCATTTCGATTCATGAAAAATCTCCAAAACTAAATCATTTTGTAAAGTTTAGGTATTATTAAATCTCCCCGTTATGCACAGTCTCCACTCTACTGTCATGCTCACTCATGTGATTAGTTGGTTTACCCCCCTAAAGCTTAGCTTGAGGCGTCGCATCTAGGAACATGATATGAAATTTTTTATTTTTCTTCCCAGTATAAGTGATAGCTTCTAATGAAAAGATACAAAACAGTGTTTATTCATTTTCTTTCTTTTTCTTTTCTTTTTCACATATGAATATATACACATTTCTTTTTCTTTTCTCCCTTTTTTTCATTTAGAAGCTATACTTTTTCTTTTTGGGTTTGGGAAGTGTGCGGTAAAGATAGCTGTGGGGTGTAACCAACTGATATGTAGAGATATAAAAAGATATGTGGAGAATGAAAAATTGTAAGACTCTCGGTTCACTCATAAGAGGTGCACAACGGTTTGATAAAATAATACCCTAACTAAACTCATAGATAGCATGGGTAATTTCATTCCTCTAGATGAATACTGAAAAGGCATGCAACAATAAGCACAATATCAGCAGGTATGCAAACAAAAGTGACTGAGACAAAAACAGATGATCCAAGTGTTCTAGTGATGCGTGAACCTAGGTTTATTACCCAACATAGTACATACTAGATACTAATTCATGCATTCGATTTTCAATTCATTTTAGGCATTAAATCAGATAGATCAGCAATAGAAATGCACGCATATAGATAGTAAAACTGAAATTTACCCTAATAGCATGTCATCGGAAGTGAGCATCGTAAAAGACTAATATGGCCAACAGAAATATCATCACGCAGACCATCCTTAGCAAATAAAGAGAAAAAGGTGGAGAAAATAAGAAAATAAAGAAAAAGAGATGCATGCATGGTGGGAATAGAAAATATGATGCAGAATGAGAAAAAAGAAAACGACGTGAAAAACGGTGAAAAAGTGAAATAAAAACCGAAATAAGGGGGGGAAATGTAAAAGGAAAATAAAAAATAAAGCGGTAGCGCTCATCCCCCAAGCTAAACCTAGCAGTGTCCTCGCTGCTAAGAAAACGCTAATAGGCGGGAGATGATGCTCAAGGGGTGGTGTGGGTGGGAGAATAAAATAAAAACTGTACAAAAAGAAAAAAATAAAAACATGGAATGATGCAATGCTGAATGAAATACGATGCATGAGTGGCTCCTCCCCCCAGCTATGTAAGTGTAAGGCTCCGAAGAGATAGATGGGCACAAAAATAAGTGAGGGAGGCAAGAGGTGGTATGGACTACATCAAGCAGAGGCACCACTCTCTGGGGTGATGGATCCTGCCAAAACAGAGTTAGGATCGATAAATGAAGTTGAGACTTACGCTTGCGTACGCGGCACGGTAGTCTACGAACTTCGCCTTCGGATTCGCCACGACGGATCGAGTCTACTCACAAACGGAGTAAGGCTACTAAATCCACAATCTAAATCTCTACTTTTAGATTAAGAACTTGGATAAAGGGAGAGGAAGGATTTCTGCAGAGCTTCGCTAGAATGAAGATGCATGCATGAATTTCATGCAAAAGGTGTAAGAAATGGCTTACCCTTGGGTCTTATTTATAGCCCCTAAGGTAGTTATTTTAGGGTAAGTTGTTCCTTTGGAACAACTTAATTAAGGTGTACCATGATACATGGCACATTATAAGCTTAAGTTGTACCATATGCATGGTACAACATAAGCTTAAGATATTCTCCCTTTATTAGCCATATGTCGCATGCACTTATGCATATATAAAGCGACTTTCCTACTCATCCAGAGATCCTCTCCGCAAGGGAACAGATTCCCTTTGCACACGACTTCGTGTACGCTACGTTCGAGGTCCGTATTTCCTCGTACATCCCCCACAAGGGTGTACAAACGTCTTCCATATCCAACATCTCCCACTCACACTTGAGGGGATTGTAAGAGAACGTCTTTCTCTTAGTTCTTTCATCTATCATACCGAGAAATAGACCGTTCGACCGTCATGCGCGTAGAGTCTGTTGTTGTGCACTTGTTAGAGATACACAACGACCTCGAAGGTGCAAAGTTGAGTAGTTCAACGCATGCTTTACCCTAGATTATTTCTTCACATTTCTTGTACTTTATATTCAACAATTGAATCGCATCTGGATTACAATTGGCTGGCCAGCTTTGAATTATTAAAGTCCAAATGTGAATAAGAAATCAATCTTCCTCTTCTTGCGAACCTTCTGATCTTGACTTGATTCGCTTTTCTAACGTGCCCCGCCGAGCCGAATTATCATAGCCCATTAGCAACACGCTAAGATAGCGATCATCTTGTCAAATCTAAAGGAACCAATTGGAGTCCTTGAGGGTAAGAGTTAAGACCCGTATGGCCTTTGAGTCTCACATAATAGCAAACACTATTGCTACTAACTCAGTGGTCGAAATGCATACGTTGTATGAACACGTATTACAACATCACTCCTTTCCCAGGGAGAGTATGTCTTAATGATGTTGTATGGATGAAAAGATCAAACACCACAGTGCCTATCTTTTTGAGTCCCCTTACTACTCGTGAAATATTCACGGACTCTCATCCTGCATAAGACAGATAGGATTTAAAATCCTACGAGATCTCTTTCAAATATCCTTGTGATACAGATCTCAGATCTTTTGTAAGCATCCATATGATGCAGATCTTTCATTCGACTATCTTGTTTAAGTCACGACTCTAAATCATTTAATGATTTTGACTTTAAACTAGTCTCATCTCTATCTTATCCATCTGATAAGATAAGGCGGTTGCTCATGTGAGAGAGCCAACCTTAATCTGTCCGACATACATACAATAAAATAGCTGAGACTTAAACACAAATGTACATAAAATCATTTGTAAGAAACTTGTATGCAAATTAAACTTTGATCTTCTATAGACATGGGAAATATTACATGATACAGCTCAGCACCTACGCATTCCCATAGATGATAAGTGTTTAAAAAACAAATCTCTGGGGATCGCCTTAGTAAGGGGATCCGCTATCATCTCATGCGTGGATATGTATCCTATGTCTACTTCCTTCCGTTTGTCATAGTCCTTCGCAAACTTGAATCGAATGTCAATGTGTTTGGTCTTACAATGAAATTTAGGATCTTTGACGTAAGCAATCGAAGCTCGACTATCACTGTATATGGGAACAGTGCTCGAGTTAGAAGCATTCGTCAGCCTGTCTAAGAATTTCCTAAGCCAAACAGCTTCTTGGACCGCCATGCTGAATGCTACGAATTCGGCTTCCATGGTTGATAAGGTGATGCAGGTTTGCTTCTTGCTGCTCCAGGATATTGCACCATTCCCGAGCAAGTAAACAAAGCCTGAGGTAGATCTTCGCTCGTCGAGATCACCCGCCCAATCAGCATCGGTATAGCCTTCGAGTCTCAAGGTATTGCCTTGATAGCATAACGCATAGTCCGCAGTCCCTTTGAGGTATCTTAATATCCTCTTCACCGCTTTCCAGTGTGCTTGTCCTGGGTTGGATTGGTAACGGCTTACCATACCAACAGCATAGCAAATGTCCGGTCTGGTACACATCATGGCGTACATCAGACTCCCGACAGCACTGGAGTATGGAACTTTTTCCATAGCTTTCTTTTCTTTTGGATCTTTGGGACACATCTCCAAACATAGACCCTCGCCTTTGCTTATTGGAGTATCAATTGGCTTGCAGTCCTGCATATTAAACCGTTCTAAAACTTTCTTTATATATGTCTCTTGATAGAGAGAAAGAAGTTTCTTGGAACGATTCCTTGAGATCTTAACCCCAAGGATATATGCAGCTTCACCCATGTCTTTCATCTCAAAGACGGATGAAAGCCAAGCTTTGATATCCAAGATAAGACGCTTATCATTTCCGGCTATAAGTATGTCATCTACATAAAGAGACATAATTACATACTTGTTTTTAATCCTCTTAATATATACGCAGTTGTCTTCGTCGAGCATGGAGAAACCATACGACAAAACGACTTCTTGAAAGCGCATATACCACTGCCTTGAGGATTGTTTAAGACCATATATGGATTTACGAAGTTTACAAACCTTATGTTTGTTTTCTTCTTGTACGAACCCGTTTGGTTGTTCCATGTAGATCTCCTCATCTAGTTCTCCGTTAAGAAAAGCAGTCTTTACATCCATCTGATGTAATTCGAGGTCCAAACAAGCCACCATTGCCAGAATTAAGCGAATGGAGGTAAAACGCACGACGGGAGAGAAAGTCTCTTCGTAGTCTATTCCTTCCTGTTGCGTGAAACCTTTCGCAACAAGGCGAGCTTTATATTTCTCGATGGAGCCATCAGCCTTATGCTTGATTTTGAGAACCCACTTGTTCCCAATGGCTCTACGTCCCTTAGGTAAATCAACCAAGTCCCAGACTTGGTTTGTTTTCATGGATTGAAGTTCTTCTTCCATTGCCGCTATCCATTTATCTTTAGCAGGGCATGTGACGGCCTGTTTGAAATTTGCAGGTTCGTCATCATCTTGTAGTAATGTCATGAATGTTTGAGGAAATTCATCCTCAAATCTCAGAGGTGTTAGCCTCGTTCGATTACTACGTCTTGTTTGAGTTTGATCACTCCCACTTGGAATGACATCACTCCCACTTGGAATAACATCACTCCCACTCGGAATAGGATTGGTATCGTTCGTATCATTCATTGGTGAAGTTTGAAACATATTTTCTTCTTCACCAAGAATTCTCCCACTCGAACGTTCCGATCCTTCTTGATCCCAAGTCTCAAACAAGGATAAGTCTTGACTTATCTCACCCTGTCTTGGAAACTCATTTTCCAAGAAGACAACATCCCTCGATTCGAATTCTATAAGACCCCCATTGTCCTCTTGACCGACGAAAGCATATCCTTTGGAGTTTTCAGCGTATCAGATGAAGATACATTTCCTCCCACGTGGCCCTAGTTTGCCATATTTGTGAGAGGATAAATGTGCGTAAGAGGCACAACCCCAAGGTTTTAGAATGCTTAAGTCTGGAGTTCTATTGTTCCACAACTCATAAGGAGTAGAACTTACCGACTTCGAGGGTACACGGTTTAAGATGAACGCTGCCGTCAATAATGCATCACCCCAAAAGGTGATAGGCAAATTTGCCTGAGACATCATTGATCGGACCATTTCCATCAATGTCCTATTTCTTCTTTCCGCAACACCGTTTTGTTGCAGAGTATAAGGCATAGTTATTTGATGAACTATGCCTTTTTCATCACAGAGTTCCTTAAACCTCGTTGATTGATATTCTCCACCCCGATCGGTTCGCAAGACCTTTATCTTGCGATCTAGTTGATTTTCCACTAAACTCATATAGTTTTTGAAGCAATTTAAAGCTTCATGTTTGTGGGAAATCAAATAGATGTGACCGAAACGAGTGAAATCATCAATGAAGGTGATGAAATAGGACTTCCCGCGTCTTGTCTTAACATTCATTGGACCGCAAATGTCCGAATGGATAAGCTGTAATGGAACTTCGGCCCTTGTGCCAGTTCCAAACGGCTTGCGACAAGTTTTCCCTACAAGATAATGTTCGCAAGTTGACATTTCAACTTTTGAAACATTAGATAGCAAGCCACTTTTGGCAAGTCTATCCATTCTAGTTGGTCCAATATGACCAAGTCTTGCATGCCAACAAATGATCTCAGATTTAGAGTTAGAAGCATTTGTCAAATGAAAACTTTCATTAATGGAAGAAGAATCATCATACATTGTGTTTAAAACAATTAATCCATTACAAACATTACCAGAACCAATCAAAGAATTATTACAAACAAGGTCAACATATTGTTTATAGAACCTCCACTCATAATCTAAAGACATTAACATGACCACGGATATGATATTCCTTCTAATATCTGGAGCAAAGAGGACGTCGTGCAATAATAATGTCCGGTCGTTATCGAGAACTAGCTTACATGTTCCGATGCCTTTGACTTCAACACGAGTGTTGTTACCGACGTATATCCACTTTGTTCCTTGAGTTATCTTTCGATACTCTACGAAGAACCTTCTGTCCTTCGCTACGTGGTCTGTGGCCCCTGAATCAATCAACCAAAAATAGTTAGATTCAGCAAGAAACATGGAACTAGAAACACATATGTAACTAGTCCTACAAGTTACCTTATCACTTCCATCCGTACATGTACGGGCGAAGTGACCGTACTTGTTGCACTTAAAGCACTTGATCTTCTTCAAGTTTTCCTTCTTTGAGTGCACATTCTTTTGCCACTTTTTGTTCTTAGTCTTCTTTGAGGTTTCCGGTTCTTGCTTTCGTTCGTTCACAAACCTTAAGCGTTTATTCTTCCGCTTATTTCCTCCATGTGAGGAACTAGCGGCCACGTGCACTTCTGCACTTGGTTTTGCGGCTTGAATCCGCTCTTCCTCGAGTTCGAGGTGTTTCGATACATCGCTTAAAGTTTTAATGCACTCATTATGAGGGAGGTGCATTTTCATGTTATCCCAGCTATCTGGGAGTGAACGAATGACTGCTTGGATCTGCTGTTCGTCAGACAGCGTGACACCCGCATCCTTTAATTCAGATATGAGATTCGCCATGTGGCGGAGATGCTTTTTCATAGAATGATCTCGCCGCATCTTGTACGAATCAAATTGAATATTTAAGGAGCGTAGTTTGGTAACCGAAGTTCCACCAAACTTTATCTCTAGCTCAGACCATATGTCTTTGGCTAGGTCGAATTCCCGAAATAGACGCATTATGTCATTGTCCATTGCGGACAGTAACGTAATACGTGCTATTTTGTTCTTTCGAGTCCAAGTATCATAAGCTTCCCGGTCCCTCTTGTGTTGGGCCGTATTGCCCAACTCAGGTTCTTCCATTATGTTTTGGAGTGTTTCGAGCACATCTTGCTCCTCCAAAACATATTGGATTTTTATTGACCAAAGTTTAAAATTGTCGCCGTTGAGCTTTTCACCTTTGTTAAGCTCTGCGACAATGTTCTTAGAAGCGGTAGACATATTCGATTCAAAAAACTGCAAAGAAAATGAAAAACACGATCAAAAGTCTATGCATAAAGTTTCGATTCTTTAAACACTTGATAAGTTCCTTGGATGCGTTGAAATGTTACTCTAGAATCGAGAAGTTCACTACGTTCCCAACTACCATCTAGAAGTAACTTTCAAAGTATCCCTCTTACTTATCTCAAGTAAAAAGAAATCAGAAATAATACCCGTATGGTATTAGCAGCGGAAAAGTACTTTGAAAAACATATCCTTCAAAATGGAATAGGTGAGAATTTGCGCAAAGAATTTTAGCGCAACAATTGCCAAGCCACGAGACCTGTTCTACACACCCATGGGTTAGATAACCATGACCGGATCGTGGTAGGACTTGGAATTCTAAATTGCGCTATCCCGATTAAGGACGGGACATAACCTATTTGAAAAACATCTTTTTCAAAAAACATTTGAAAGCACGTTGGCTAATCTCCGTAGAGTAGAGCACAACGTCACAAGTACATTGGCTAATCTCCGTAGAGTAGAGCACAATGACATGGCTAATCTCGCATGAAGTAGAGCACTATGGCTAATCTTCAAAGAGTAGAGCCTAATGAAAAAACTTCGTTAAAACGTTAGTCCCGTATGAACTAGTCGGCACTGTGGTTAGCCCCGTATGGACTAAACGACACATTCGAGTTTGACCAAGGCCTTTTGTTACCCCGTATGAGTCATTTGGCAAGTTTGCAATCGACCCAGACCATCTGTCGGATTGGTCGACCAAAAACACTAAATTGGTCGACCAATTTTTGAATTGCAACATCTTCCCGACCAGGGCCTCTGCCCTGGCCGGGGCTTGGCCAAGGGCCGGCCAGGGCCTCTGCCCTGGCCGGCCAGGGGCCTTGGCCCCCTCGGCCAAGGCCTCTGCCCTGGCCGAGGCCGGCCAAGGCCGGCCAGGCCCTGGCCGAGGCCAGGGCGCCGGCAGGCTGGCCCTGGCCACTGCCAGGGCCGCCTGGCCCTGGCAGTGGCCAGGGCGCCGGCCCTGGCCTCTGCCAGGGCCGGCCAGGCCGGCAGGCCTTGGCCAAGGCCGGCCATTGCCGGCCTGGCCTTGGCCAGCCACTGCCGGCCTGGCCATGGCCGGCCATGGATTGGCCATGGCCGGTCATGGCCAAGGCCATTTGGCATTGGCCGGCCATGGCCCCTTTGGCCATGGCCGGCCACCCCCTTTGAATGGGGTTGCCGCACACACTCCTCCCCCTTGATGGGGTGGTCGTCGGTGGTTATTGGCAGTAGCCAACCCCCTCCGCAAGTGAAGGGGGGTGCATAGCCTTCATAGCCCATTTGGCCATGGTGCACATGCACCAAATTTCCTCTTACCCGATGGAAATAACTACCATCATCTTCCTCGATGAAGCACCCGTTCGTCGATGAAGCACCCGTTCGTCGAGAAATTAGTTATTTCCTAATGGCCGTGTGCCAAAAATGAAAAATAACATACTACGTGAACGGTCGGTTCTTCCCGTCACGGAGAGTTCCTACCATATCCGTAATGATAGGAGACCCTAACGTGAAAAGAACAACCGCTGCGTTCTCTCCGTCACGAAGCGTTCCTACTATATCCGTAATAGTAGGAGACCCATTTGTGAAAAAGACAACGACTCATTCATAGTTTCGACGGGGCGGTGGTTTGACCGGGGCGAACCCATATGGCTCCGATACCAATGTAGGATCCTGCCAAAACAGAGTTAGGATCGATAAATGAAGTTGAGACTTACGCTTGCGTACGCGGCACGGTAGTCTACGAACTTCGCCTTCGGATTCGCCACGATGGATCGAGTCTACTCACAAACGGAGTAAGGCTACTAAATCCACAATCTAAATCTCTACTTTTAGATTAAGAACTTGGATAAAGGGAGAGGAAGGATTTCTGCAGAGCTTCGCTAGAATGAAGATGCATGCATGAATTTCATGCAAAAGGTGTAAGAAATGGCTTACACTTGGGTCTTATTTATAGCCCCCAAGGTAGTTATTTTAGGGTAAGTTGTTCCTTTGGAACAACTTAATTAAGGTGTACCATGATACATGGCACATTATAAGCTTAAGTTGTACCATATGCATGGTACAACATAAGCTTAAGATATTCCCCCTTTATTAGCCATATGTCGCATGCACTTATGCATATATAAAGCGACTTTCCTACTCATCCAGAGATCCTCTCCGCAAGAGAACAGATTCCCTTTACACACGACTTCGTGTACGCGACGTTCGAGGTCCGTATTTCCTCGTACATCCCCCACAAGGGTGTACAAACGTCTTCCATATCCAACATGGGGGTGGTGATGGGTCGCTCTGCTGTGGACCAGGAGTGACCGGTGGGTCGGTGGTGAGATCAATGGTGGCAGTGGAGGGCTCAGTAGAATATAACACCAGGGCAGACAGGGGATCTAATGTGAAGTCCAGCTCAGAAGTGGTAGAAACAGGCTCTGCAGAAGCCTGAGAAAGTGAAGCACTGAGTGGTGCAGAGGGGGTCACAGTGTCTAGCCTGGGTGGTGGAGCATGTGCAAGGATCACTGGAGGGGGTCCAAGTGTCCTCAGGAGATCTATGATGGATGCCAAGCCGGACTCGAATCGCAAGTGGTGTGTCGCTGTCGAGCGTACAAACTCGTCGAAATCTCTTCGAAGGAGAGAAGTCGACTCCTCTAACGCTGTCAAGCGACCATATGTAGTATGGGAGTCGGGTGGAGGGCGAGGAATATGTCTGTGAGTCACCACTCTCGTGAATTGGTCTCGTGCAGCTGAGGCACGGTGCCCAGCGTGGAAGGTAGGAGAGTGTGGGCTCGAAGGTAAATCAGGGGTGGCAGAAGAAAGAGCTGTCATCGACACAGAAGAGAAGACAGACGTCGACACGCTCTCGATAAAAATGGCTGTGGATGATGGGGAAGTGGTGCTGGAAAGTGGAATCTGGTGGCCTAAAGAGAGAGGAAGTGTAGCTATCAGGTCGTTGAGAGGAGGAAGAGTGGGGGCAGGGTCGTGCTCTGAATAATCTAGATCGGTGAGGTCAGGAGCAGACTCAAAATTAGTGCCCTCCGGCACGAAAACTGTGGAGAAAGAAGTCTGAGTCTCGGGGAAAGAGGTGAAGACAGTCCCTGAAGACTCAACTGTGGTGGGGATGGTGGATACAATGGTGGAGGAAGAAACGGCTCCAGAAGATGATGGTTGAGCAGGTGGTACTGGGAGGCCGGTAACTAAGGCAGCAATGTCATGTAACTCGAACTCCGGGGAGCATGGCACCGGGTCATCGATGGCTACCTCGACGGGTGTTCCAGGGGGCTCGAGTACATGTAAGGCAGGTAGTGTGTAGACCTGAGGAATCATCCAGTCAAGCTGGACATCTGGGATGTGTGTAAGGTGAGGGGCAGGGAGCACCATATGGGGAGTGTGGTGGGTGCATACATGATAGAGCCAGTGACAAGACCCATAAGGTCGGATAATATGCATGTGCTCGAGCACGCTGAGGGTCAAGCGTGTTGGGCCAACAGGGCGGTGAAGGTCATCTAGGATGTGAATATCAAGCATCCTAGCAAAAATGGAGAAGAAACCACCGCAGCAGATGTCGGTGGCGAAGTAAGTGGTGGCAGTCTGGTATTGGCGGTGACACAACCAGTGGGCTACGTCAGAGAGCACGAAGGGTCGTAGGGAGCCATCAGGGTGAAATCGTAGAGGCCGGGTCATGCCCATGAGATGTGTAAGCTCTGGTAGGGACATGGTCCCGACCTCAGGCCTGCAAAATAGAGTGGAGGCTAAGTGCCTCTGAGCATAACGAAGGCATGGGTGCACGATGCACGATGTCTTCGCCCGACTAGGATGATACTGAGGAAGGCCTGAAATACGCTCCCAAAAGGCTCAAGCATCAAATGTGTTAACATCAAAGAGTGGAGAAAAGGCGGCTCCGGGCTCGGGTACGGCTGGGAAGTGAAAGTACTCGCGGATCATGGCAAATGTGATAGTGCAATCGTGGTCCATGAGGCGAAAGGTGATGTCGTCACCCGCTAGGGTGAGAGCAAGGGAGCTGAGGGCCTCGAGTGCTATGTGGGAGTAGGTGGGAGCGTGTACACCGAGGAAGCGGTCGAAACCAATCGCTCGGTAGAGGTAATGAACTCCCTGGAGGAGTCCAAGGGATCTAAAGGCAGGCACGTCTATGAACACAGTAGGTACGAGACGGCGCTGAGAGAGCCTAACAAAGCGCTGTCGGTGTGCGTCGTCTCGGAATGTGATGCCATATGTCCGGATGTGCAGGCAGGGCATCCATGGTGCCTACGAGGTGTGGGGGGATGATGTAGATGCGGTGGAGGCAGCAGTGGTGGGGATAGGGGCTGTGGTGGTGGGGATAACGGCGGCCGTGACAGGTGTGGTGGTGGTGGGAATGGTAGTGGTAGCGGCAGGAGCTGTGGTAGAGGGGGTTGTAGTAGTGGAGGTAGTGGTGGTTTGTCGGGCACGACGCTGGGGTCGGGAAGAGGAGGCGCCAGACGACAGCCTCTTCCCACGGATGGGTGGGGTACTGGATCCGCGTGTGTGAACCATCGTGTCAAGGGTAGTATGATGATATGGTATAAAATAAATGAAGGAATAAGTGTACCGTATGTGCGAGAGATGCGAGAGATGCGAGTGCCCAAAAGATCCCCCAAGCTAGACAGCAGCTGCTGACGTAATCGAGGAGTACCTGAAAATAGAGGCGATCAAAACGTCAGAATGAGGCAATACAAATGGGGACATGTAGAACTTGGGATGCTTGACCGAGCAGTACTACTGCTCGATCCGAGTTATGCGGTTCGGTGAGAAGGTCTGACCGAGCACAAGTGTGCTCGGTCCATGCCCTAGGGCACATTTGATCGGAGGGGGGATTTTTGGCAGGTGCTGATAGAGGGGGGGTCGGAGGGTTGGGGGTTGGGTTTAAATGGCGGAGGGGGGATTCTGGGTGGTATGATGGGCGGCGCCGTCGGTGGCGGTGGCGCCGTTGACGGTGACATCGAATAGAAAAGGGGATGGAGACGGGGGGGAAAGAAGGAGGATGGGGAAGAGAGAGAGAGAGAGAGAGAGAGAGAGAGAGAGAGAGAGAGAGAGAGAGAGAGAGAGAGAGAGAGAAGGGGGCGACTGACCGGAGTGGCTGCCGGTTTGTGGCGTCGACGGCGGTAGGGGAGGAGGAGGACGGCGGCGAACGAGTAGGGGGAGGGAGAGAGAGCTCGGGGAGAGGGTTGAGGGCAAAACATTTTTTTAGATTAGGTTAAATTTTTTTAAAGGTGAAGTAAAGATCGAAACGGGTCGGGTTTAAAAACCCAACTCGAGAAAATGATAATACGACTCGATCCGAGCATCACAGCTGCTCGACCGAGTCAATCAAGCGAAAAATTCCATAAATTTAGCTGAAATATACTCTCTCGCATGCTCGACCGAGTAGTGTAATGCTCGGTCGGACTGTGCATCACTCGGGCTGTGTAGGCAGAGTGCTATTTTCTCCTCAACTCCAAAAGCATGTAGTACTCGACCGAGTAATAAGTTGCTCGGTCGAGTCTCCTACTGCTCAGGCCGAGCCGATACCAATCGGGTCATGTCGGTAGAGTGATGTTTTCTCCTCAACTTCAAAAGCCTGTAGTACTCGACCGAGTAATACGTTGCTCGGACCGCGTCGATTTCTACTCGGACCGAGTAGGAGGCTGCTCAGGCTGTGTAGAAAAAGCAATATTTCTCCTCATTTTTTGTGTCTGCACTGCTCGACCGAGCAGTGAAGCTGCTCGGTCGAGTCCCCTGTGTCTCATTTTTCCTCTACTTTTTCCTTTTCCTTGGTTTTCTCTCCAAATCTTCGAATCTGATGCTCTCCTCCGGCTTCTTCCGTTTATAATGTCGATACGCATACCCCCACTTGTCCATCCTATACAAAAGACGAACTCATCAAATTTTTTTGTGATTTTATAGTTTTATCTCAAAAACATGAAATAAAAGATAAGAAACTGAAAAAGAAAATCCAAAATCTAAGAAATTGGGTTGCCTCCTAATAAGCGCTCGTTTTCAGTCGTGAGCTCGACTCCCTTAAATATATCAGTTGTCATTTGGTGCGCGTGGCGGTCGCGCGTCATTCTTCGCGGTGGTGCAATCCGGCGGCATTTGGTTTCCGCCTACTTCAAGACTCTCATTTACGTAGCATATGGTCTCCAGTTCTTTATGATTTGGAGGATGATATAGAAATTCCTCATCCAATACTTGAATGTATGCGACAACCACTTTGTGGTAGGTTGGGTCGCCGTCATCGTCGATGCTTGTCTTCATTGGGTCCTTAATGACCCCCTTAGAAGTGAAATCCTCAATGGCCTCGTCTTCAAGAAGCTCCAAATAGCTGGCCCCTTCTACATGAGCTCGCTCTCTCATCGGCTTCTGTAGCCGAAAATCGGCTTTGATGTTCCCAACGTTGAGAGAGAGAGAGAGAGAGTCCCTTCTCGGATATCGATCAGAACACCGGCCGTTGCCATGAAGGGGCGACCGAGTATAAGTTGGGAGATCCCTCCCTCAGGCATATCCATGATAATGAAGTCGACGGGAACACATAATCCTGGGGTTATTTGAAGGATGACTGTAATGACCCCAAAATTCATATACGTGTATTAATACGTATTCTTGGACGTATATATATGCGTATAAATTTTTGGGAGTCCTTATGTATTTTATTTAATTTTGTCAAGCTAAATATTATTTTTAAATAATTTGTATGACATGATTTTATTAAATGAAGTATATGGTTAGAATACTACTGTCTTGATGAGTAAGTATTGCATGTGTATAATTATTTACCTAAAAGACAAATCCTAATTTTACCTAAGTGACACCTCACCCTTTGATGTGTCAATAGCTCCTTGATCCTTACCTAACCCAAGGCTTGGTGGCATGCTTAGAGGATTTTAGGGAGATGAGGTGGCTACTCTAAGGGTGTGTTTGGTTTGAAGGAAAAGGAAAGAAAAGGAAAGAAAGTTAGAAGGAAAATTATTTCCATTGTTTGGTTGGAAAGAAAAAACAAAGGAAAATGAAAATGAAAGAAAACAAAGGAAATTTTATATTAAAACTTTTCTTTGAGATTTTCCTCTTTTTGACCCAAGGAAAATGAGGGAAAAGAGGCCTAAACTAATTTCTCACACTTTCATGTATTTATATTTTTTAGCAAACTAATTATATTTTTTAGCAAACATAATTAGTTGTTATTTTTAATGAATCCACAAATTATTCGTAAGTTTGTATCAAAAAATCATGAATAATTTGTGAAATTTTCAAAAAATTAAGAATATTAGTAACTTTTTATTCACAAATTATTCGAAAAATTCACAAATTATTCACGAATTTTCAAATAAGTCGCGAATAATTGATTAATTTTTCAAAAAAAATACCTTCAATATATATTCATTCTTGAATTGTTCGAAATAGAGAATAATTTATGAATTTTTAAAAATTCGCGAATAATTCGTGGTCATTTAAAAATTCTTGAATTATTCACGAATTTTTTATATAGCTAGCAAATAGTTGATGTTTTTCAAATAAATTCTGAATCTTTAATTTATTTTCATGCATGCATGAATTGTGCGAATAATTCATGAATTTAAAAATTCACAGTTGCTTGAAAAATCCACAAATTATGCACAATTTTTCATATAGCTTGCGAATTATTTCAAACTTTTCAACACAATTTGTAAATTATTCGTATACTATTTAATAACATATTATCTACGAATCATAATATTTATAGTATTAGCGAATTGTTCGTTACAATTCACAAATTATTTACTAAATTAATAATTTTTTCAAAATAACTAATAATTTTTTAATTTAAAAATAAAAGTTTAATTTATTTTGCTGGTAGAATGATTTGAATTCACAATGTAACCAATTAAATTATTTTTTATTCATATTCATATTTTCCTTTTAACTTTCTTCCCAATTTTCCTTGGTAACCAAACATGAGAAAGAATCTCATTTCATTTTCCTTTTCTTTCCTTTTCTTTTTCCTTTTCATTTCACTTTTCTTTCTTTCCTTTTCCTTCAAACCAAACACACCCTAAGAATAAGAAAGAAATGTTTCATTCACTCACTCTCTTCCCAAAGATCAGACCGAATTCATCCCTTCCCCTTACTCACTCTTAGACATTAGGGGGTCTGAGCACCCATAGGGCTACGCCACCCTCACTCTGCACAATCCTGTAGCATCCATGTCGTTGTTTGGGCGCTGTTGCTCATTCTGGGAACCTATGGAGGAGAAGAAGGAATTAGAGAAGGAGAAGGGTTTGAAGAAGGAGGAGCCATATGGATTTGGGCTACCCCCTTGTCTCTCATCACCTCTAAGGTAGGATTTCCATCTCAACTAGTTTTAGAGTTGCATGTTTAGTTTCATAAGAAAGCTTACATCTTTATTTATCCAAGATAACTCATGCACTGTTCATATATCCTGAGTTTGTATGGTTGTGTGCGGTGAGCAATCCTGAGTTTTGTATGGTTGTGCGCGGTGAGCAATCCTGAGTTTTGTATGGTTGTGCGCGGTGAGCAATCCTGAGTTTGTATGGTTGTGCGCGGTGAGCAATCCTGGGCTTTGGGTGGTTTTGTGCGGTGAGCAATTCTGGACAGATTTACATGCTGATTGTTCTGCTTAGTCCTTCCAATCTAGAACGGCGTTTGCTCTGAAATTTTTATGGCTTAAAGATTGGACTGTTATCTATAACTTTCATGTTGTGAACTTTTACTAATTCAGACTGTAATTAGGATTAATAATTCCATCTTTACAACTTGTCTGAATTTCATCCAGTCTGTACATAGTTTGGAAAAACGTAGATCAGTCCCTGCATACTCCATAGAAATTAATGAACTTGATCTCGTTGGAAAGATAACAACTTTATCTACAACTTTCTGTGAGTGCACATTTTTGAGATTCTAACTGTAACATGTCTGAAACTGGCAATCTTTACAGCTCTTAGAATCTGTCTGAAAAACAGATTCGTCAGGTCTTACCAAACAATTCACCATAAATCACTCAGTTCATATTTCTGCATGAAAATTTATAGGTGAATCCAGCACTACTATATCTACAACTTTCATTTGTATTGTATGTGCATGTTTAATACAAAATTATGGAGAAATATGCTTCTTAATCTGACTGTTCTGTTTTTCCAGGAAGCTGAAAGATTTAAATGTTGTTTTAAGCTCTCTTTTTGAGGTTAAACTTGCCATCAAGTTCTTAATCATTTCTGTTACCTGGTGACATGTGATTTATGTTCTTGGCACATGCAAAATGATGATGCGAATATGGTTATATGTTTCATGTATATTATGTGAAATGAGAAAGGGAATGCACAAGGCGATGCATGTCCCAAATATGTGATGAACTGTGGAAAGAAAAGAAATGGAAGATGTTATGTTTCATGAAAATGATTAAGTCCTCTTAAAGGAGGGTGACATGGGGTTTGGGGGAAACACGGTTAAATTAAAGGAGTTAAGGAGCGGACAGATGATCCCGCTGTATCACTCCCGGAAGGGCGAGTTGAAAGGGTTGGAGAGGCCGCTGGTGTACCCGTGATGCACCATGACGGTAATTGATGGTTTACTCCGTTTGTCCGACAGAAAAACCGAGCAGGTCTCGCTCCAGTACCTTGCCCCGTTCGGGTATGGAGTTGCGAGAGGCCCCCTCTGGTGCCCGTGTTGCTGGTTGGGGTACCACTTTTCACCCACCCTCGGTGAAGTCCGACTCCTTAAGGTCCTAAGATTTATCCGGGTTTCAAAATGCTAACCAATGAATTAATTGTTAATCATTATTACTCTTGTAGCAATGGTAAATGTATGCGTTGTTTACTTGTTTTTCTTTACTATGGTTCTTTTATGTTGTATATCATTGTTGTACACATTACCTGTTCCACGTGCACGCTTTCACATGTTCATAAGTATAGTTGTTACTTCCTTTATTATAGTAGATGTTTATGCCATGACATACACACTGCCTATTCACGTGCACCCTTTCTACACTTCATGTAAGGACTAGTTGAGATATGGAATTCCTACTGGGTCACGCGTTGACGTGCCCCACCGTTGACTTTTCAGGTTGGTTCTTTGAGTTGGAGGCACTTGACTCAGTTGGTTGGATTTGCGGGTTGTGAGAAGTGTGGATGACTTGGGAGTGGTGTTGTACTTGGGTGAGATGTGAGTTTTTGTACATTATTAAGATGTGGGTAATATTGTATATGGATTTGTATAAGGAAGTTGTATATGAACAGTTTTATTTATATACATCAGTGCTTGAGTTGTTGGTTCTCTTGTGTTTTGGGTTGACTGGAATGCTATATGTACTATCCCAGTAGTGCGCAGTGGACCTGCTTGTATTTGTAATTTCGTATTTTCTTCGTAGCACCCGTCTCTTTGGGAATACCTGATACGGATTCGTACTTATCGGGTATCACGGGGAGCGGGGCGTTACAATGACGTCCCTTGCTATGCCCACCGGGTAGGTGATGGAATGATCTGCAAGCTGGATGGACATGCTTGTTGGTTCCAGCTCACTTCCAGTCTGCAGTCTCTTAAAGATAGAGAGTGGCATCAAACTATGCTAGCCCCCAAGTCAATCAACGCTCTGCTGATAGGCATCTCTCCAATGGAGCACGGCACGGTGAAGCTCCCTGGATCCGGTAGCTTTCGGGGGAGATGATTTTTGATAACGGAGGTGGAGTCCTCCATGAGCTTGATTTCTTCAGGCTTTCTCTTTCCCATGATAAGATCCTTCAAAAATTTGGTGTAAATCGGGATCTCCGTGATGGCATCCATAAATGGGATGTTCAGCTGAATTCCCTTCAATAACTCCATGAATTTGGAGTATTTCTTTTCCATCTTGGCTAGGGCTAGCCTCTGTGGGTATGGAGGGGGAGGTCGAGAAGCTTTACCCTTAGATGCATCGACGTGAGGAGGTGCTGTATTAGGCATGGTGGGTGGTGCATCCGCCTTCCCCTCAATAATTATAGGCCCTTCAATAGCATTTTCCCTATCGTCGTCATCGACGGCTTCTTCAACAGTGACTTTCTCCTTATTTAGCACCGGGACCATGACGGGGTCAGTCACCCGTCCTCCACGTGTGGTAACTGAAACCATGGCATTAGCTTGGGCTCTTGGGTTTGTCTCCGGCTGTGAGGGCAATCTCCCCTGATTCTTCAAAAGCTACGACATTTGACCCCTCAGTTCATCGAGTGAAGAATTTATACTTTTGAACTGGTTCGAGGTGTCCTGATTAAAACGGATCTGACCGCTAATGAAAGTCTCCAACGTGGCTTCAAGATTGGACTTGGGTGGATTTGGTGCATAATTCTGCTGAGGCCGCCGGTTAAACTGATATACTGGTGGCCTGTAAGGCCCAGCTGGCCTAAATCCACCCAGCTGCTGGTTCTTCTGCTGCTGATCCTGCTGCTGAGCAGGTGGTGGTGGTCTCTGAAATTGCGAAAGTTGCAGCCCTCCACTTGGGTTTCCATAAGAAAACCCCGAGTGATTCCTAACAGCTGGATGCTGCCACTGATTCCGCCCCTCTCCTTGGACATATTGTATAGACTCATATGTCTCAGCACCATCGTAGTGGGCCTCACTAGGGATATAGCCCTGATCGACATACTCTTCTGCAGGATGATACGATGTGCTGGGTGAAGCAGGGATGGAGTCCAGACGCTGCTCAATTTGGGCCACTTGTTTGCACAAGGTCTCGATGTGAGAATCAAAGTGGCTAGTGGCCTTGACCTCGGGAGTCCGGGTCACAACAGTACGTTCATCATTCCATAATTCCATTGTTGAGTGTTAGCCGCCATGTGCTCCAACAAGTCTATAGCCTCCTCAAGAGACTTATCAAGTAGGGCGCCCTGCGCCGCAGCATCGATGATCATCTTGGTGCTAGGCTGGAGCCGGTTGTAAAAGCTCTGCACCAAATCCTAGGGTTGGATTCCGTGGTGAGGACACTGATGTTGGAGATCCTTGAACCTCTCCCATGCCTCATAGAGTGATTCATGTGCGAGCTGCTTGAAGTTTGAAATCGCTCCCCTGATTCGCACCGTCTTCGAGGGTGGATAAATCTTATCCACAAAGGCAAGTGCAAGCTTCTCCCAGGTGGTGAAATGGTTGGGAGGGTGGGCCCAGAGCCAATATGAGGCTTTATCCCTCAAAGTGAACGGGAAAAGCCGCAGCTTCACAGCATCATCACTAACGTCCTTGGCCTTGAATGTATCACACTTCGCCAGGAAGGAGTCAATATGATGGTTGGGATTTTAATATGAATGCCCGTGGAATGGATCCTGCTGCATCAGATTAATCAACCCCGTTTTTAGCTCGAAGCTTGCTGCCGCCAGTTGTGGTCTAAGAATGGAGGAGTTGTTCCCAAACGTTGGTTTCATGTGGTCCCTGATGGACCCGATGCGAGGAGGAGGAGGAGGATTTTTGTTCTCTGCCATTTGGGCGGAGGGAGATGAACTTCTACTTGAGGCTCCCAATGCCCTTGCTGTCTACTCGATATCGGGATCGAATAATAATTCTCAAGTACATCCCTTGAAGCGGGTGTTCATGCACCAACAAAACTCAAATAAATACCGTCAGTAGCACCGTAATAAATAAAAAGAATAAAAATGGTGGAAAGGTGAGAAATGATTAGAATGCTAGTAAACTTCACAAAATAAAAATAAACTGAGATAAACACTATTGTTGTCCCCGACAACGGCGCCAAAAACTTGACGCACCCGAAACCTACACCTAGATTCCACCTGGCGGTGTCATGATCGTCAGGTGTGGTATGGCCCCTATGCTTCAATTATGGGCTTAATCCGCAAGCGGATGGTGTCGAGTTATAGTATAAATAATATCGAATCCCACAGGGACGGTGATAGTGTGTATGGATTCTCAGTTTACTTCTAAATCTAGAAGTGAGATAGCTATCGGGTTGAAGGAGTTGTTTGGGGTGTTGTTGTTGTTTTACTAATAAAAAGGGCTAGGGCATTAGGGATCACCACTAAGATCATCGGGGGTCGACGTTAGAATAGAATCCTCACGTTCCATTAGGGTTAGGGGATAAATCTCACAGTTCGTACCACTCTCGTTGGTTAGAATTATGAGGTATTTCGGTGGCTCTCGTTGACGCAATGTCGGTAGCCGTCAACTTAGCGGTATAGTTCGTCAATGGATCCCCTCAAGGCATGAGCTGGGCATGGTCACGAGCCATGGTTGGATCCACCGATTTCTCTATTGGGATCCCATAGATACCCCTTAAGCACATCAATTCCACAGACCGTGGGCATGATCTCAGTACGGGTTATCTAGGGATTCGGTAGGATTGACCGAAATACTTCCCTAAATCTCTGATTCAATGTGGAGATTCAGATATACATTTTCCCCTAGGATCTTAGGGCTAACCCATCAACCCTAGAAAGATCTACTCACACATGGCAATATTCATGAATAAAAACACAATTTTTAAAGACGAAGACATCATAGCAATCAAAAGAAATAAAATTAGGAGACTTACAGCAGAAGATAGATAAGATTTGCAATTTATAGATGTAGGAAAAATTCCAGATTCCCAAGCACAAGAACAATCGAGAACAAAAGTCACAACCCGAACGTTTAGATCCAATATCCTTTAACAAAAATTAATCTAAAAATCGCTCACTACAAAATCGCTCAGCTCTCCAAAAAAACTATTCAGAAATCTCAAAAATGAGTCGCTCCCCTTGGCCAAGCTCCAAGCATTCAGTCCCAATCGTTGCGCAATCCACAGCTTAAGAAGACACTTTCCAAAAATAGCCCTGGCACTGCCGACCGAGTAGGCTGCTCGGTCGAGCAGTGCATTGCTCGTTCAGTCGCTCAGACCGAGCAGACTAACTACTCGACCGAGCATGACAGGGAATCGAAAATTCTCCAAATCCTTACTCTGCCTGCCCGGGCCGAGTCAGCTCATCTCGGTCCGAGCAGAGTCTGACTCGATCACTGAAGAGCTACTCGGGCTGAGCGCTGGAATGGCTTCAGCTTTGGAATTTGGCGCTGCTCGACCGAGTAGATGAACTACTCGGTCCGAGCCAGCTCGTATCAGCTCCCTTTTTCTTCTTTACGTCTGCTCAACCGAGCATCTCCTCTGCTCGGTCGAGTTATCTAGGAAATACTCTCCAGAGGCTGCTGAAGGCTCCTCTCTCTCCTCCTGCTCTCTCTTCTCCTCCTCAAATGGCTCCAAAAGTATGGCAAACTCCTCCAGAGCCTCGCCAATGAGCTCACGAACGTGTCGGATGTGTCCATACCCAAGTGGGGTCCCAAATCGCTCCAAAATCCCTGAAAACTCATAAAACACTACGAAACTCGAATATATCGTCTGAAACGAAATATCTTAGTAAAATGTGGGACTTGGACACGAAAATGATATGGAATGCCATGAAATGATGATATGAAAATAGTGGAAAATATGGACACATCAGCGAGCAACCCTCGAAGAAAGTTTCACTTGAATAGATCCTTCGCCAAGACTCTGGATCGAAAATGAGCCCCTTCATGGCTTTGCTAAAGCCCTACAGGAGCAAGGCAGAAATATAGGGAGAAGGAAAAATATTTATTTTAAGCTTAGATCCGAGCGTGCTCCAAACTTTTTGGGAGCCGCTCAGATCTAGAGCTTGGGACGAGTTATGAGGAAGGGGCATGCCCTTATTTATATAGGAGGTTGACCCCTCCCCTTTACTCCACTTTCGATGTGGGACAAATAAACTTGGAGTTGAAAATTCTAGTTAGTTTGCCTTAAAGAAAAGCCAAACTTCAATGAATTTTAATGCCCAAAAGCAATTTCTGCTGAAAATTCCAGTCGTCACAAACAAAACAGCATAGGGTTCGAAACCCCTGGTGTGGGGCCCACCGTGTGGGCCCCACTGCTCTGGCACACCCAGCTGGGCATGCCCTAGCCAGGCTTGGCACCTGGCACCCAGCCTGGGTGTAGTTGCCCAGGCGCCCAGTGCGCCCAGGCCCAGGCGCACAGTGCGCCCAGGCCCAGGCGCCTGGGCCTGGCTCCGAGGCGCCTAGGGCGCCCAGGCCCAGGCGCATGAGCCAGGCACCCAGGCCTGTCCTGGCACCCAGGGCGACCCAACCAGTGCCTGGGTGCCCCAGGCCCATCGCCTGGGCCTAGACGCCCTGGCCCGGCTCAGCCTGGGCTGACCCATGCCCAGTTTGGACATTGGTAAAGCCTTTTGTTTGTTATTTTTGGGTTTCTTGGCTCAATATGAGTCCAAATTTGACGCCGTTCGAACCTGGATTTAGACCAGGACGATCCGGGCATACAGGTAACCATTGCCACAAGTTTCTTTAATTAAATACGCATGTAAACAATTTACGACGCATTAAATTTATTTTTGCATCACATGCAAAATTTCCACATCTATTATAAAATTCATTTGCATCAAATACAAATGCTTGAGCTAACTGCAAACTCTTTGCAGTTTTCTATCCATTGCATCAAATGCATATACTCCCTAGTTTCTACCTATTACTAGACAAAAGTCGCACTCTGTGTGAGACCCTACAGCTTGACCCTATTATAGGTGGGGCTCGAAGCCCAGACGGCAGTAACCGCGAGCAGCAGGTGTCGTCCCTGTTTCAGCATCATACGTATGTGGTTAACTCATTGACATGAGTGTTGTCGGGACCACCCTGACTGTGTCTGTGATGAATACCGCAGTTTTAGTCTCTTCGTCAAACCTATGCCGTTTGTTTCAAGCCTAGGGTACGGTCAAACTGTCGACCCCAATAGCTCGAAACTGGTTAGTCTCCCTCGATCTTTAGTCAAATGATGTTGGACATCTTCCAACATACTCTTGCAAGAGTTTTCACTAAAGATCGAACTAACACTACAACACTAACTCCCATTGACCGGGAGAGACGAATCATATCTTGGTCATTACTCTCCTTGCACACTTCAAATGTCACCCAACCAAAGACCTTTCGACATGCCTTGCCTCGAATCTAGGTCAGAGATCTAAGTGACACCTTTCACATACAGGTTCATACAATGACCTCAAGTCAAAAGGCCAACTTACCTATCATCACTAAGAGTTATCATTGATAGATTGGTCAATTATAACCATATGATAACTCTTGTTGGGTCGTTTAGTGAACTCATTCTCCAATGAGCACATGTGTCTCGTCTTCGACTTCGCCAAGTCAAACGATCATGAGATCATCGTCACCGCTACACGGTGAAGACAAAGACACAATGGTCTATCTGATGTTCCGATATCCTTTTCAAGAAACATCTACAACCACGAACCTTTTTAGACGTAGGCTACTAACGGTTAAGCACTTCTCCATGATCGAGATCCTTATCTCGATACATGTTTGACCTCGCATTAAGTCTCAGAACTTTACCTAAGTTTCTAATGATTACAACATTTCTATAAACTTAAATAAAAACTTACCAAACAGCTTAATGTTATTTAAACAATATGTCTGTATAGATACACAGGGATGAAATTGCCTCGAGGGCATACCCATCTCTCAACTTCTCCCACTTGCACTAAGGCCCATTTATCCCAGTATTTCATACTACATTTACACATAAGTCTTTCCAGACTTCATGTGGTAGAGCATTCGTGAGTGGATCTGCTAAAAAGTCTACTGTATAGACTTAAGGGGTTTCTATGTTTATCTTAGACCACATATTTGACTCTCATCCAAATAATTCACTTGGTCTCTTGGAATCCATAATTAATTTCTTGACTGGATCTCATCCAACTCGTCGTACCTTACGAGAATAATCCATAAAAAGTTTTACTGGTCATTTAGACGGTTCATAATCATTTTTCATAAAGTGTCAAACTCTTTGACCACTTTGTCAAACCAAATGTGTCGCCTCCTTGAAGCCTCGCATGATTTTATTAGCTCCCACTGACCTTGAAACTCTCTGGTTGATTCATATAAGTTTGTTCTTCTAAATCACATTTAGAAAACAAACTATACATGAATGCTCCAGTTTTCATGGTTATCATGAGCATTTACATCGAGTTCGGTCCTGGTAGATCTGTACACATCTGCTTGTGAGACAATTTTATCATAATCCGTTTATAGGAGTTAGGATGATAACCGTTCTCAATCAACATAAGTTGTACTTCACTATTTTCTCTCTACACCAACTTCTGTTTTGACGATTTACTTGCAACTAATAAGAAACACGTTCTTTGGGCATATAAACTAAAGTCCATACTTTATTTACGTGAACGGACCATTTCTGATTGCATCAAGCTATTAATCAGAGTCCCTACTCCGAATTGCATCCTGGAAGTTGTCTAGGTCATCATCGACTATGATGTCTAATTCGACTCTTCGTCTCACGAGACTCAAGTATCCTTAAACTTCACAACGATTGATTTAATGAATATATTATTGATAAGGTCATCATTGAACCTTATCAAAACCTAGGCATTACTATCTAGGACTTAATGCAGAGATAAGATTGTAACCCAGAGTCACTTGTCATGCATCACACCATGTCTAACAAAGTGCGATTCATACTCTCTAATACACCGATGTGTTGAGAGACTTGACCTGAGAGAAAATCAAATTTCTTTTTAATTTATGCAAGATTTATACAGCTAAGTATTCGATTCTTCGATCCAATCGAATAAGTTCAAATACTTCTGTAATTTTGTTCTCTATTTTATCAGACTTGTGTTTCATCAAGAACACATGTCGTAATAAAATAAGAATAACTTATCCTGACGAATTTAGACCTGGGTCCGGGTATGTCACGGTTGCTTTTTGATCGTACTTTTTCATGCGTGTACTTTTGTTCGTATGCGTATTTATTTTGGCCTCTTTTTGTATCCCAAACGTGCGATGTGATAAGTCGTTGTAACCCTTTGTAAGAGTACTTATTTGTGTAATTATTTGTGAATGTCATTTCATGGGTCGTTGTCCCACAAAATAACTTTCTTTGAAGGGGTGTCGTAACTTTCACCTTCGTCGTTAGACCTTTTTATTTTTAATTCCATTTTTCGTTACCCCAGCCCGTGACCGATCTTCTTAGTCTCGACTCTCTCGTCGACACGGTCATTTCGGTATTTTTCTTAGAATTATCGAACACCGTTAGACCCACTTTTTCCACTAATCCCCTTCTAATACACGTAGCCTAATTAATTTGATAATTCAAACAACCTAATTAAAACTACAGGATTGATATCATACCATATCATGCCATGTCATCATTATTTTAGAACTGCTAAGCTGCAGTTATCTTATAACTGATGTGCTCTACGTTTCCTTGCACAAAGTTTCCTTCCCCACTTTGGAGATTTTTGCTGACATGTGCCCTTTTCTCTTTGGGTGTCACATGTCAGGTTTTGAGCCTGATTTAGTTGCTGGGGACGACAGTTTGCTGACGTCCATTTCGAGGACACCGGAGTTCTACCCTTAGTCTTAACAGGAGGTTTCCTCTTAGTTGTTATTTACTTTTAGTAGCTGCTGTTAGGTTGTTCGGTGCGTATCACCATTTCTTATTGTAGTTTCGGCCATGCTTAGGCCTTTTTGCTTTCAGACTCTATACTCCTTTTATGACTATAACTCTGTAATTTTTGGAATAAAATCCGTGGATGTTGAATGTTAGATAATTTTATTTGTCAATCCCTCATTATTATTATTGGTATTTTGTCGTAATGCAAAGAATCTGATAATGGATGAAATTACCATACGCTTATCAGACTGTAGCTTCACAGCTCCAAGTCTGAGTGGACCTCTTCACGTCTCGCCTTTCATACTTGGGAAGCGGGGTGTGACAGGTTTTAGTGGCAGCACATGCAGATCCTCTTTGCTTCTGTGAAATATCAAAACAACGGTAATGATAAAACATCCATTAAAATATTCGAAACATTCAAGTCATAAATCAAAGTCTAATCTAAATGTTTCCTTGTATTAGATGGTAGGGAGACTTAGATAGACATCCGGGTTTGATAGTCAGGCGCATACGTCAAGATTTAGTTGTACTCGTCTTAGGTTATCTTAGTAGTCTCTCACCCAGCCCTGACCATAGTAGATTTCTAGAGTTTCTCTAGTCGTTCGCCTGGGTTCATCAAATTTTGGGCCCAGCAGAACGTAATCTTGATCCCCTAAGGACCCTTCCATGAGATCTCTATTACAGTCTAGTTCATTAGAAAGTCTTAGTGCTAAGTTTCTACAAATCTTTAGTCGGTCCGGTAATTAGAACCCCTGATTTCTAGCATCTTCCTAATCATTACACTTCTGTGTTATCGACTGAAGATTTCCATTATAGCTTTTCATGAATCATATCTTAGGCGTATTTTGTATCGACCATGCGATCTTATTCTTTGCCCTCGTTTCACGTGATCGCTTCATGACGATTATCGTTAATTTTTGAATCTTCTCCATCGCAAATCCTGATTCTTCTAAAAGTATTTTCAACATCCCTTATTAAATTCTTTGCTCAGTTTAACTTCTTTGAAAACCCGTTATTATATATTTAAATTTCTTGCTTTTCGGTTGAGTTAAAATTCTTTCTTGGATTTTGAAACCTTCTTGGTCGTAGTTTTTAGTTACTATATCGTAACCATTTTCTAGCCTGTATCTTTCGTATTTCAGTTTTAAAACCTTGTTACCATTTTGATAATTCAATATATCATCCTTTTTCTAAACTACGAAATTTATTTTAACCACTTACCGTACGTACTTTTAGAATATTTTTTCCTAAGCTAAATAGAACTTCAATTTTTTTCTATATTAGTTCTATGTTCATCGTGCTCATACTTCAAAAATCTTTGTATAAATCTAGTTTCATTTGCAAAACAATCACTACCTCACCCTACTCTTTATTTCTTCATCTAACACTTTTTCCGGGTTTTAAAATTTTACCATCTGCTCGCTATTTCTTCATATTTTTATAATAATAATAATAATAATAATAATATATATATATATATATATATATATATATTATAAAATAGGGATGTTATCATGGGTTTTTGGATAATAGAATTTGGATAAGAGATATTGGTTATGTGTATTTTTGTTTGTGGATAGATGGATATGTGTATTATTGTATAAGAGATTTTGGTTAAGAGAAAATGGATAAGAGATAATGGATAAGAGAATTTGTTTTTGGTTATGTGTAATTTGGTGTGATGTTTATATAGATAGATTGTATATAGGGTATGATGAGAAATTGAGATATGAGATACTGAATTTTATATAGGGTATGATGATAGTTTGTATATAGGGTTATGTGTAATTTTTTTGAATTCCCTCAAATCACCTCACCTCCTATCACATCAAATTTGTGAGGGAATTTAGGGCGGGAATTGATTTTTGATCAAATCACCCACGCCAATATCAGCTGTTTGGGATTTTTGATCAACTGTTTGGGATTTTTCTTTTGAGTTTGAGATCGCAGCTACTCTCATTTCACCCACTCCATCTTCTTCTACCTCCAGCTTCCTCTTCTTCTTCCTTCACAAACGCAGAGTCAACACATCACGAAGAGCATCCTCTTCTTCTTCTACCTCCATTATGACGACGAGTAAGCACATCAAGCAGAGCCCCCCATTACTGAGTTTGAGTTAGAGAGCTTGAGAGCTTCATCACTTCCTCTCCACCTCAACGCTGGGTGAGTTTTGTTGGTAGTTGGTGTGTTTTGAGTTTGAGCTTGCGAGCTTCCTCTCCACCAAATAAATTGTTTTTTTCATTTGCAAAATTCTCTATGTTTATGACAATAGTGTAAAATTTGTTTATCACTTCTCTATGTTTAGCACTTCTCTATTCTCTATGTTTCATATGCAAAAATTGTTTATCACTTCTCTATGTTTTTCATATGCCAATTAACTATGTTTATATTTTTTTTCATTGCAAACCAATGGCTAACCAACAGGATTAGCCAGTTCATATTTTTTTCCAGATGCCAGTTCAGTATTCTATGTCTTTCTCATATGTTTTTCATATTCTCTTCATAGTTCATGCATTACACTGTTCCATTATGAATTTTTTATATTTACATGATGACTTTTGCTGTGATTTTAATTTATATAGGTGGGAAATTTCTATGCAATATTTTTTTTCATATTCAAAAATAAGGAATGTCAATATTCTATTCTCTTCATATGTATTGCAAACCAATGGCTAAAAACTGGTAAAAACTGAAAATACTAAAATAAATATAGGAGAGATGCTAAAATAAATTGAATATACTGAAATTGAAAATTGAGTAGTTGAGTATGCATATGAATAGTTCAGTATTTGTGCTTGAGTATGTTTAACATACTCAACTATTCAGCATTTGAGTAGTTGAGAATCATGTTTTTAGTATACTCAAATTGGTGCTTGAGTATGTTTAACAATATGAATAGTTGAGTATTAGTGTATGCTTGAGTAATCTTAAACATTCCAACGTGTTTAACAATTTGATAATTTGATAATTTGAATGCCCATGAGTTCATTGCTAAAACATGGAATGCTAATATCAAGATTCTTTCCAACATGTATGCTATCAGGATTCTTTCCAACAAAATTTTCAATGTATGCTATCAAGAATCTGATAGCATCTATAAATCTTGATAGCATACATTGAAACTTGAAAGAATATGTGCCAGGATTTCAAACAATGTGATAAAAACAAATCATTTCACATGACAATGCATTGCCAGGATTTCAAACAAAACATTTCAGTCCATTTTTTTCTAAATGAATACACTTCACATTATCACATGTCCCCTTGGTTAGCTTTTTTAATTTATCCTCACATTCCAATAGTATAGCTTTGTGAGCTATCACTGATTAGCTCTTCATAATCAACTTGACAGGAGTGCTTGACAGGAGTGCTTTGTGAGAGTTGCTTGCTCTTCATAATCAACTTGACAGGTATTTGATGATATGCTATAGCATTTCATTCTCAAAATTTGCTAATTTAATGTTTTAATGTGAATCATGTGAATTCTGAGTTTGAGTTGGTGAGTTCACAGTTGGTGAGTTTATAGCAAAACATGGAAACATGGAATTTATAGCAAAACTGATAATGTTATAAACAAAATTTTGCATCCTTGCTTGAGTGACTTGATATTCTTATTGAGGGAATCTTCCTGCAACCTATGCTTGAGTGACTTCATTTTTGGTTATACCCAATAAACTTTGTTTATAACATTTTTGATATGCTTGCTCAACCTCTGCTTGAGTGACTTCCTGCAACCTATGCTTATTGAAGGAGATATCACTTGATTGCTAAAAAATGAGTGACTTCCTCCAACCTGTGCTTGCTCAAAAATGATATGCTTATTGAGTCACTCAGGAAGTCACTTGATTGCAGGAAGTCACTCAAGCATAGGGTGCTTGAGCATAGGTTGCAGGAAGTCACTCAGAGCATAGGTTGCAGGAAGTCACTCAAGCATATCAATACACTCAACCAAAAATCCTTATTGAGGGAACTTTGTTTATAAATAAGAGCTTGAGAACTTTGAGTGACTGGGATATTCCCTCAATAAACTGGAAAATTTTGTTTGATTGACTGGGATTATCAGTTTGAGTGACTTGATATGTTTGGGTGCTCTATTTATTAGTGGTTAGCAATGTCCTGTTTGCCATTCATAACCAAAATTCTCTATGTCCTGTTTGCCATTTGCCATATGAATTTGGTTATAACCCTCAGCTTAATTTGGACATGATTAATAGGTGAGAGCTTGAAATTTTGAACCCTCAGCTTAATGCCAATGTTTTTTGTGTTCTTCAACCTCACAATGCTGCTGACATGAGAATCAAGAGATGAATTCAAAATGAGTATTTATTTTCAGTTTATACTCAATCCTTAATATTCAATCCTTATTCTTGAGATATTACATTTTATATTAATTGAATTGAATAATTGAATTGAATAATTGAATTGAATTGAATCTTTTAAGTTCAGTTTATATTCTTGAAAATTTGAGCATATCCTATATTATGGGTTTGAAAAAGATTCACATAAATGCTTGAATAAAGTGTTGAGATATGGGTTGACTAAAGTGTTGGTTAATTTGGGTTTGAATTAAAGTGTTGGTTAATTGAAAATGTCATTTGAAAATCTGGGTTGAATAAAGCATTTAACTGAATATATGGGTTGAATAAAGCATTTAAATGTGAAAATTCATTTTGAGTGATATTCCTTATATCATTTTCAGAAGTCCTTATATTATTTTGAGTGCTATTCCTTATATCAATTTTGCTAGCCATTTTTGAAATGATATAAGGAATGTGGATTATTGCTAGCCATTTTTTCTCATAAGGAAAAATTACTGAAATGATATAAGGAATGATATAAGGAATGAAAAAATTATACTTCTTATGAGAAAAAATTATTTTGAGTGCTATTCCTTATATCATTTTTGAAATGATACTGTGATATTTTCAGAATTCCAAAATAATTTTTGCTAGCCATTTTGTTATACTTCTCATATGCAAAAAAATGACTGAAATGATATAAGGAATGGCTAAAAACCAATGGCTAGAACTGAATTAAGGGTTGTCCTGAAATCAGTTTATCACTTCTATTTCATAAAAACTTCTATTTCTCTATGTTTATTTCATAAGGAATGCTAAACTAAATTGACTATCCTGAAATGATTTTCATTCAATAAAATGATTTTCATTCAATAAATTTAGTACTCAAATATTTTATCATTGCAAATAATTTTAAGGATATGTGAATTGAGTACCCAAATATCTCATTTGGAGCTTAAGGATGTAAAATTATCTTAAGGATTGCATATATCAATGTTAAGCTATTTTAAGGATTTAGCTCAGTTGAATATCTCAAAGGATGTAAAATTCTATCAATTTGAAGGATATTTTATCTCAGGATATTTTATCTCAGGATATTTTTGCAAATCAATTGAGATTTGAGTATTGAATGAAAATCATTTCAGGATATTTTAATTGCAAATGAAAAATCCTGAGATACTCAAATCCTTGAAATGATATAATATAAAAATATTTGATACTATTTGTGAATGATAGTTGCTACTATTTTGCATACTCAATTTTATCTTATATCAAATATTTTGCATTCCTTGACATGATACTATTTGCATTTGATATCATTAGATATTTGATACTATTTTGCATTCCTGAGATACTATTTTGCATATATTTGATACTATTTTGCATTCCTGAGATTCAGCAAAATTGAAATTTGATATAAGATAAAATTGATTTTTGAAATGATATAATTGATTTGCAAATCAATTGAAATTATCCTTCTCTATGCAAAATTGATTTTATCTCAGGATTTGAGTATCTCAGGATATTGAATGAAAATCAATTGAATATCTCAGGATTTATCTCAGTTGCATATCTAAAATATCCTGAGATAAATCCTGAGATATTCAATTTATCTCAGTTGATAAAATATCCTTTGAGTACTCAATTTTAAGGATATGTGAGTACTCAATTGATAAAATATCCTTCAAATTTATCAGGATATTTTATCAATTAAGTACTCAAATCAATATGTGAGTATCTCAGGATTTGATGGATATCCTTAAGATATGTGAATTAAGGATATGTGAGTACTCAATTTTAAGGATTGCATATCTCAAATATCAATTTTGCATATCTCCATGCAGATATGTGAATTAAGGATATTTTATCATCAATATACTCAAATATCCTGAAATTTTAAGGATATGCAACCAATTTATCATGCAAAATATTTGATGATAACACTATCTGTAACCAATTTTGCATATCTCCATGCAGATATGTGAATTAAGGATATTTGAGTACTCAATTCACATATTTGCATTTGATATTTGAGATATATATTTGATGCCATATATGTTACATATGTGAATTGATTGATATTTGAATTGATATATGTTAAATTTGAGTACTCAATTCACATTGACATGCCATAATATTTGAGTGATATTTGAGTACTCAATTCACATATTTGCATTTGCTATATGTTAACTATCCCAGATCATTCACATATCATTCACATATATGATATCACATATCATTCAAATATCCTAGATCATTCACAAATCTGTGAATATGTTAAATATGGGAATATTTAACATCAAATGTTATTCCCATATCATTCACAAGCTTGATGTACTGAAATCCTATGTTTATATTGTCAACTTTCATATCCCAATTTAAACTTTATGTGAACTCTCAAGCTCATGTGTATTTGAGGGTAAATTCTGACTTTATTCAGTGAGTAGTTTATGTGATTTGTTTAATTCAGTGAGTAGTTTATGTGAACTAATTTTGGTGTATGAACTCTCAAATTAGTAAATTTTGGTGAGTAGTTCATGTAAACTTTCAGTGGTGTATGAACTCTCAAATTCAGTGAGCAATCTTATTTCATTGAGCAATTAGTGTGAGTAGTTTATGTGAACTAATTTTGGTGTATGAACTCTCAAATTAGTAAATTTTGGTGAGTAGTTCATGTCAACTTTCAGTGGTGTATGAACTCTCAAATTCAGTGAGCAATCTTATTTCATTGAGCAATTAGTGTAAAATCTGATTTTGGTGTATGAACTCTCAAACTCTCAAACTTTTTAATGAATGTGTAATTTTTTAATGCTAAACTTGATATCCTGTTAATTTTGTATTATCATGTACCCAATTGAATTTTTTAATGAATGCTAAACATATCACTCCCCTAATTGAATTTTTTACTGACTGTGTAATTTTGTATTATCATGTACCCACACTCCCCTTGCAGATCAACCTCTCAGTGAGAGCTTCATCCCTTGGTTAGAGCTTCATCATAGCTTGGTGTTTTGAGTTTGGTTTTTCAGGTATGGCGAAAAATTGACCTTAGATATGTTTGAGTGACCATATATACTTGAAGATTATAATCTTGAAGATATGAGTGACCTTGAATAAGTTTCAATTCATCCAACAGAAAAATTCCCTCAATAAGCAAGTATTCAAAATTTTCAGTTTAATAGTGGTTATGGCATAGCAAGTATGCAAAATTGCTGGATATAATTCAGATGATTTTAAGTTAACTTTGTGCATGTTAGGAGTGTGTGTCTTTTTTTTGGGGTGGGGTGATGTTATATGTGTTCAGGGAACTTTATGCAAGCTGCATAGACTCATAGTAGACTGAAATAATATGTTAAAAAATACTAAAACAACATTTTTAGACCAGCGTGTTGGATTTCGTTGGTGGCAATGAATATGCATCCTCACTGAATTAAATGTTTATTTTTTTACCATATATCCATTAAATTGAAAAGGCTTTGTGTTAAAATCCAAAAATTGTTTGACATGTTAAGTTGCATGATCATCTGTGGGGAAATTAGCATCTTACATTCAAACACGTATCTTATGTATTTGATGGGAACTCTAATTATAGAAATTCACTTGCCTGAATGATGTGGGCTGATTCGATTATAAACTTGGATGTTCTATTTGAATTTTTTTGGGTATAAAAGGCGGTGATTGAGATTGTAGTTTCAAACCAAGAAATTTTCATAATTTGGGTGAGACACACTTCTTCTTGCAAATGAACTTTGTATTGAAATTTCAAGGTTTTGGATGAACATGCTTCCTCATTTGAATGTATGCATATATATAACTGATATGTAAATGATTTTGGATGAACATGTTTGTTCCACTGTGTTTGTTTACTACTCATATTTTTTGTTGTTTGCTTAGCTAGCTACCCCATATCAGATTTTTAGCAATGAGAGGATTGAATATTTTTAGACCAAAACACAAGAACCTAATTTTGGTTAGCAATGACAGGATTGAGGATGAGTTTAGGCTTATTATAACTAATTTCTAGGATGCTCAAATACTCAATTACTCAATCATGTCATTGTCATGTTAGTTTGCATCAACATGGATTAGTGTTGTGACTTGCCAATAACATGGCAACTCAAATCCTCAATACTGGAAATTTCCTCAATCCTCAACATGGCAACTCAAATACATCAACTTGATGTATAATGAATGACAGGATACTTAGCCAAATGATAACTGTATATACTCAAATACAAGAATTTTGTCATTCAATTTTTGACATATCAACTTGGCATATAATCAAATTGAACACCCCACAACAAATGCAATTTCAACCTTAGAATATATGAACACACCCTAACAATTAGTTGAGCATCCTGTGAATGTTTAGCCATCATCCTCAATTCCAGAACTAAAAATCCCGGACTCAAATGTATTAACTCAATGAAATTCATACTCAAATTTCAACTGTATGAAATAAGAATCCTGGATTGAGTTCATACTAAAAATGTATTGAGTTCATACTAAGAATCATGGATGACAGTATGTATTAGAACATTTGCACATATCACAATATGTATTGAGTTCATACTAAGAATTCATAATGTTAATTTCAAAATGTTATTTAACAGGACAAAAACTCAACTCACCTCTTCAAAATGTTAATTTCAAAAATGAAGAGCTTGATTATGTAAATTGGAGTATTTTAATTGAACATATACCATATTCTCAAAATGAACATCTAATATATGCTAATAATGTATTTTAATTGTAATTAGTGTGGGCTTAATTTGGATAGGGCTTTAGCTCGACGCAGTAGGAGAGAACGAGAACGTGAACAAGAACAACGTAACATATCTCACGCTCTGCCTTCTGACGGTATACTTGATATACCTCACATAACACCAGCCATGACAACTTCTCCGGTTGAACAAGAACATGCTGTCTCGGCCTCGCGTAACGATATGATTTCCGGGCAAGTTCCTGGACCATCTGTCAGGTCATTATCAACCCGACTGTACATAAAACCTTTTCACCAAGCCATGTATTTTAGTAGTGTTTATTTTTGTGTTTAAATTTGGATAGGGCTTTAGCTCAACGAAAAAGGAGAGAACGAGAACAGGAACAACGAAACATATCTCACGCTCTGCTTTCTGACGGTGTCCTTGATATACCTCACATAACACCAGCCGTGACAACTTCTCCGGTTGAACAAGAAGATGCTGTCTCGGCCTCGCGTAACGATATGATTTCCGGGCAAGTTCCTGGACCATCTGTCAGGTCATTATCAACCCGACTGTACATAAAACCTTTTCACCAAGCCATGTATTTTAGTAGTGTTTATTTTTGTGTTTAAATTTGGATAGGGCTTTAGCTCAACACAAAAGGAGAGAACGAGAACATGAACAACGAAACATATCTCACGATCTGCCTTCTAACGGTGTCCTTGATATACCTCACATAACACCAGCCGTGACAACTTCTCCGGTTGAACAAGAACATGCTGTCTCGGCCTCGCGTAACGATATGATTTCTGGACAAGTTCCTGGACCATCTGTCAGGTCATTATCAACCCGACTGTACATAAAACCTTTTCACCAAGCCATGTATTTTAGTTGTGTTTATTTTTCTGTTTAAATTTGTATAGGGCTTTAGCTCAACGAAAAAGGAGAGAACGAGAACAGGAACAACGAAACATATCTCATGCTCTGCCTTCTGACGGTGTCCTTGATATACCTCACATAACACCAGCCGTGACAACTTCTCCGATTGAACAAGAACATGCTGTCTCGGCCTCGCGTAACGATATGATTTTTGGACAAGTTCCTGGACCATCTGTCAGGTCATTATCAACCCGACTGTACATAAAACCTTTTCACCAAGCCATGTATTTTAGTTGTGTTTATTTTTCTGTTTAAATTTGTATAGGGCTTTAGCTCAACGAAAAAGGAGAGAACGAGAACAGGAACAACGAAACATATCTCATGCTCTGCCTTCTGACGGTGTCCTTGATATACCTCACATAACACCAGCCGTGACAACTTCTCCGGTTGAACAAGAAGATGCTGTCTCGGCCTCGCGTAACGATATGATTTCCGGGCAAGTTCCTGGACCATCTGTCAGGTCATTATCAACCCGACTGTACATAAAACCTTTTCACCAAGCCATGTATTTTAGTAGTGTTTATTTTTGTGTTTAAATTTGAATAGGGCTTTAGCTCAACGTAAAAGGAGAGAACGAGAACAAATACAAGCAAACACATCTCGATATATGACTCCTACCAGTGTACTCGACATGCCTCAAAGCACATATGCAGTACCAACTTCTCCCGTTGAACATGTAGATGAGGTCTCAGCCTCGCACAACGCTACGATATGTGCTGAAGATGATGAACCATCTGCCAGGTTATTATTCATAAGAGCTCCTCTACTTTAATGTAACTTAATTTTATTTAATTATTATGGTTTTATTTTGGCTAGGTGTTTAGCTCAATGTCACAGGAGAGAACGAGAAAAAGCTCAACGAAACATATCTCGATATATGACTCCTATCTGTATACCTCAAATAACACCTGGATTAACAACTTCTCCAGTTGAACAAGAAGACGCTGGCTCATCCTCGATCTTCCGATGTCGGTCAACTCAGCATGGCTCTGGTCCACCAACTCAGGTTGATTTTGGTCGGCACCATCTTGGATTAATGAACATTCCATGCCCTCATTATTCAGCCTTACACTGGTTGGATGAACAGTTGTCGAAGTCAACTTTGAGAACACATCTTTTTGGAACATGTTGTTTGCAAGGAAAAGTAAAATTACCAAAACTTAATGAAACCCCTCCAGCACTTAGAGAATTATATGATGGTGACAGTGAGGCATCAAAATCATTTCGAATGTATACTCGGGAGTCTAATGCAGCTAATGCATTTACCAGCCGTGGTGTGACAATGGATCAAAGATTGATTGCTGGCAGAGGCCCGAACATATTTACAATTCATGGAGAATTACGCCATCGAACAGGATCACTTCTGCCCCAACCGGATCAAACAGCAAGTTATTGTCAACTTTACATATATGATCCGGATTTTGCTATGGAGTTCCGAAGTAATAGAAATCCACATTTGAGCAAGGATGTCTTACAAATTATTCAAAATTGTTTATCGGGCATAAATCCATTCATCAAACTATATTGTCAGGCGTATTCTGTTTTATCTCAAGCAGATTCATGTGGTCATGATCTTCCTGTATATCTGCATTACAATTCAAATAAGGATCGTCGTCTTTATAACCTCCCAACCGTAGATGAGATTGCGGTTATTTTACCTGGCGATGGCTATCGACCTTCCGGGATGCGAGATATAGTTTTACATCTACGAGGAAATCATCAATTAATGCAAATCAATGAGACTCATCCTGCATACTTACCATTACACTACGTCTTATTATTTCCTGATGGTCAGCTTGGATGGGAACCTGAGTTGAAGCAGTGGGATCCAGTTCAAAACATAGCATCAAGTAGATGCCTGACCATGTGTGAGTTTTATAGCTACCGTCTGTTTGAAAGAAAGAACGAGTATTCTTCAATTTTGAGAGCTGGAAAGTTATTCCAGGAGTTCATAGTTGATGCTTGGGCAGCAATTGAGCAACATCGTTTGACATTCATCAAACTTAATCAACGAAAACTCCGCTCAGAGCTCTATCGGGGTCTTGCAGATATCGATGCATATGCCAGATGGGACCAAATTGGACAGCGCATGATACTTCCTTCATCTTTCACTGGCAGTGCACGTCACATGTTTGAAATATTTCAAGACTCGATGGCTATCACACGTTATAACCAGCACCCGGATATTTTTCTTACCATGACCACAAATCCAAAGTGGCCAGAAATTACTTCGGCTCTACTGCCCAATCAAAAGGCTACCGACCGTCCAGATTTAGTCGCACGTGTATTTGAGTTAAAAAGAAAGGCTTTGATGAAGGAGATTGATGGCAATAATGTATTTGGAAAGAAAGTAGCACATGTATTTACAATTGAATTTCAGAAACAGGGTCTTCCATATATGCATGCTCTTTTCTTTCTTCGTGGACCCGATAAGATTCATACATGTGATCAAGTGGATAGAATTGTATGTGCTGAATTTCCTGATCCTGCTCAAGATCCTGCATTATTCGATACTGTGTCAAAATGTATAGTACATGGACCATGTGGTGCTCGGAATCCAAATGCCTCATGCATGGAAAATGGTAAGTGTACTAAGAAATACCCTCGAAATTATGCAGATGCAACAACCTTGGATCGTGATGGATATCCTATTTACCGTCGTCGTAGTAATGGGCATCTATATACTGTAAGGGGGCATCAGGTTGATAACCGCGATGTTGTGCCGCACAACAGGTATCTCTCAAGGCGCTTTAACTGCCACATTAATGTCGAAGTTTGTTCCGGGGTAAGATGTATGAAGTACATTCATAAGTATATTTATAAAGGTCATGATCGGACCACAATGGTATTGGGCGTAGTAAATGAGATCCAACGACCACCTGAGGCTGCCTGGCGAATATTCGAGCATCCTTTGCATCAAGAGATTCCGTCAGTTCAAAGATTGATACTTCATTTACCAGGGCAACACCGTGTTATTTTTGATCCAGATGTAGATGTAGATGCAATAAGGTCTAGGGCTGAAAATGATAAGACAAATTTGACTGAATTTTTTACATGTTGCGCTTTACATGAGTCTGCACATGATCTCACATATCAAGAATTTCCCCAAAAGTTTGTGTGGCATTCGTCAACAAAGGTCTGGACTCCAAGACAATCTGGATATGCCATTGGCAGAATGTATTTTGCCTCCCCTAATTCTGGTGAGAGATTTTATCTACGGTTGCTACTAACAGTTGTTAAAGGGCCAACATCGTGGGAAAATTTACGCACATTCAATTCGATCGAGTACCCTACATTCAAAGCAACATGTATTGCAAGAGGTCTTCTTGAAGATGATTCCGAGTGGAGACAATGTCTTTCCGAGGCTTCAATTATGAAAACAGGATATCAATTACGAAGACTGTTTTGTATTATTCTTATCAAATGTGTGCCGATCGACCCCCTTGCATTATGGAATGAATTTTCAATGCACATTTGCGATGATCTTCCACATAAATTGCAAACTTTATTTGCAATTTCTACCCCAACTCAAGGCCAACCTGAAGATTATGGATTATTCCTTATCAATGAATTGCTTGAGGAGTACGGTAAGTGTCTATCCGACTTTCCACCAATGCCACTTCCTGCTGGAAATTGGAATGAAATTGTTGGCAATAGATTGTTGCATGAACATCAGGAACTTATAAATAAAGCGAAACAATTGGATGCACAAAAATACATTGATTGCCTCAATGATGCACAACGCAATGCTTATTCAGCAATTACTTCATCAGTATTTGAAAATAAAGGTACTACATTCTTCTTGAGCGGTGGTGCTGGAACTGGAAAGACTTTTTTGTACAATGCAATAGCAACAATGTTGTGTAGTCTTGGAAATATAGTTATCACCGTCGCGTCTTCCGGTATTGCATCATTGCTACTTAACGGAGGTCGGACTGCACATTCCACATTTCGTATCTCGTTAGATGTGCATGATACTTCAATTTGTAATTTTAGCAAGCAATCCATGCAAGCTCAATTATTCCGAAAAGCAAAACTTATAATATGGGATGAAGTACCTATGCAACATCAGCACTGTGTTGAGGCAGTGGATCGATCGTTACAAGATATGGTGATAACCCCAGAGCATTTGGTGGTATTACTGTTGTTCTTGGTGGGGATTTTCGACAAATCTTGCCCGTCATACCAAAGGGGGTTCGAGAAGAAATTGTTGGTGCCTCATTGAGACGATCTGTATTATGGTGCTCTGTACAAGTTTTGATCTTGGATCAAAATATGCGGTTAAATAACTCATCTGTTGAGAATGCAAATTTTGCAAAATTTATTTTGGAGGTATTTTATTTCATGCCTAATTTAATTTTACTTACTATTTTTATCTTAGCCATTCCTTCACTAAAATCATATCTATATGTATTAGGTTGGGACAAATCCTACAGAAGTGGTAGAACTTCCTTCTAACATATTCAGGTGCAAGGATTTAAACGAGTTAATACTTCGAATTTATCCGCAGCTTGATATTGAGGGTGCCGTGACTTCGGCATACCTTACTGAACGAATAATTCTTTCTGCACGGAATGATGATGTTACTTTTATAAATGCTGCTGCATTAAACATTTTTTCGGGACAGAAGCTTACGTATCAAGCTGCAGACAGTTTTTCTGAAAATGATGAAACCGATCCAACCATTATGAATAGATATCCAACTGAGTACATAAACTCTTTGGATCCTCCTGGGTTGCCACAATTTACACTTGAGCTTAAGGTTGGTTGTCCTATTATTTTATTACGAAATATTGCACCAAAAGACGGGCTCTGCAATGGCACTCGATATATGGTTGTCAGATGTGCATCACGTGTCATTGAAGCTCAAATTTTAAATAGGGATAAAGCCGGTTGTTTTGTGTTTATTCCAAGAATATATTTGTCACCATCGGCTACAGAATTACCTTTTCATATGACAAGAAGGCAGTTTCATGTCCGTGTGACATATGCTATGATGATTTATAAAGCCCAAGGACAATCTGTAAAATTCGTTGGAGTTGATTTGCGGACCCAAGTTTTCAGTCATGGACATCTTTATGTTGCACTTTCAAGGTGCACATCTTTTGATCGTGTATGTGTCCTTCTTCAGCCCAACATAAATAACACAGTAAACATCGTTTACCCAGAAGTTCTGCTATGATTTCCAATGTATGATAAAAATTGTATGTAAGTTTTTTAACTTTCTTTCTTTACATTGTTTTATTTATATTATTTGTTTAAATGATCTTTTAAAAAATTATTATCGATTGTTGTCTAACATGCAGGTATAGCATTATCATACGTTACCAAGCTTTAAAATGTGGACCCACATTACCATATATGTCAGGGTAAGAAATTTTTTCCTTTACTACATTTCATTGCATGACTTAATAGTTTTCGGTATGCATTGTTTGATAAAATATTGGTTTGTATTTTTATATAGATAGATGATGATGCAGATTTGGCAAAAACTGTAAGTTTCTTATCATAATTCTACATTATATTTTTAATCTACTATGTTTGCATTAACATTTTTCTTCTCACAGGTTCTGTTACTTCAAAACAATCACATAAATGTCAGGCTACGGGGTTATATCGGATTTTGGTTTGATAAGGTATGCATACCGTTACAAACATTCCCATTTTGAAATTAAAAATTAGTGACTGTTTATTATTATTATTATTATTTTCAGCAAATTGCTAAAAGAACTTTACAAGCAACGGCGACGAGTCACATTGAAGACAAATCAATCTTCTTTTCCGAGGTAATATAAAAATCTTAGATTTTGTTTTTCAAAATATCCTCTTCATTGACCATCCAAATACCTTTTTTGTTGTATAAGTGGAAGATGGTTCTTGCCGAGCTTGCTTGGTTCCAGAAAGCACGACATCCACCACTCCAACGAAAAAAGGTAAATAAATGTATAAATTTAAAATTTTCCATATTTTCAAATATATATTAATTTTTCTAGGAAATTTATGTTCTTAATTTATCTAGGTTATTGCTCATCCTATTAACTCTCCACTTTGGATTGAGCTTGACACGTCATCTTTTTATAATGTGATGAGTAAAAGGTTTTCTGCTTAAACATGATGAAGGTAATAAAAGTGAGTTGTACAAAGTAATTAGATATATCTTCGTTTCTAATTTTTCTATTCTAATCTATGATTTTATTTTTAATTTTCAGGACACACGGCCCTAGCTTCATATGTAAATTTTGTTGGTTTTAAATGCTGGTGTGAGAGATGGTGTTTTTGAAATTGGACTGCATGGTTGTTCAATCCAGAATGTATTTTTGTGTATATTTGTTCATAGGTAAGGGTTTTTTCTTTTAGCATATAGTTTAGGTTGTGTGATATTATAAGTCGATGTAAAAAAATGTTGTCTTAAGTCCTGAAATAGTTCTCTTTCAATTTTATGACGTTTTAGGTTTTGGATTTGCAAGTAGTATTCTTGATACGAAGGCGGGCAAAGTAGACTGAAATGCCTGAAATAGTTCGATTTGAATTTTATGTTGTTTCAGTTTTTGGATTTGCATGTAGCATTCTTGATACGAAGTATACTAACCACTAATTCATAGTGAAATTTTGTGCTTGGCATATCAGTACAAGAACTTAAATACAATTTTCCATGAAAATGCCAGGTATGTGTATTGGTATGTGAAATTTGAACATGGGTTCTAAGGAAAAATATGCTATCACATAATGCATCCAAATTTTAGTACTATGCCGAAAAGTTAGTTAAAAATACATCTAAAAATTAAAGTATAATAACTGCTATGGAGTTGCCTCTACCGTCAAAGGGTGTTTGGCCACGAAGAATTTCCCATGGAACAATGCGAGGATCCTGATTAAGATCTGAATACACCATTCCATGAAATACATATGTTGTGCAATCATCAGAACATGATGCAAATTGATTATGATTTACTAGCTACATATGTGGTCCTGAATTGGGATGTTTTGCTCAATGGGAGGAAGAGAAGGCTTGATTATGGTGTGGTGGTGAGTTTTCTATTTTCAAGTAATGGTTTTGTTTTGAAGTTCAGGTTTCAGGGTTCTATTTTCAAGCAATGGTTTTGTTTTGAAGTTCAGGTTTCAAGGAGCAAGAATCCTGAAGCTCTATCAATCTCACGATGCACATATTCTACAAGATGAAGACCAAGGTACCGCAAAACAATCAATCAAATCATTTGTTTTCTCATAAAAATCTGTTCTTTATCATAAAATCTGTTCTTTGATGGTGTTAGGGATGATGAGTCCAGTGCTTCATGTATTTGATATATGTGATAATTTTTCTATATGTTTTGTCATGAAGATATCAAATTTTCATGTGCTTTTTAGTGTATTGATCATGCTTCAATGGAGTTAGTAATCTTGCCCTCTCAGTTTTTTAGTGTATTGATTGCATTGGCTGATACAATTCGTCAGTTAGAAATTTGCAGCAGACTTCTTTAGTTATGTAATATATCAGCTTTAGTGATGTAATGTATTGGCTAAAAAGCTGCAAATTGCATGTTAGCAGCCGTGCGTAATAACATTGGCCCAATAGACTAAAAAAGGACAATAGAAATTTGTGTGGGTATGGGCCAATCCACTAAAAAAGCACACTAGCCAATCTCTTGCGTAAATCTCATATGGGTAGAATATTCAGTTACATTATAGCATTTTCAATAAATGGTGTGTGTTGAAGAATATAGCATTTGCAGTAACTGGATTTTATCTTTTACATTATAGCATTTATAGTAACTGGATATTCAAATTTGGGTACTTGAATAGTCTATGGTGTGTATTGATAAATCATGGAACTTAGATATCATTCACCATGAACATGAACTTATCCCAATTCTACTTCATATATTAGGCTAATATAAATCATGGAACATCCGGTGCTTAGCAATCTTACACAGTGAAGGGTATGAGACAAAATTCATGGGTATGCATTGATAGCGATAAATCTTTTCCTGTATGACATTGCTATAAAGGATCATGCATATGTTGATGAGTTTAGCTGCATATGTATGCATATGTTGTTGCAAACTTTGATGGTGCACAGAAATTTGAATGTTGACCCAAATTGCATGTGCTGTTTGTTGTACAGATAACCGGGTGTGATACTTTTTTTTCTTTTGTTGTGCCAGGTATGTGAGCACAACCGCAGGTAGTAGATGCTAATTTTAATGTAAATTGGTGAATTTGTAGCTGTTGTCGGCATGTAAGTTTTAAGTTTGTTTGCCTCTTTTCATGCAATTCGAGTCAAGTGAGTGATGGTGCTAGAGCAGTTCTGCTCATGTGGAGGGATGTAGCAATGCAAAAAGGTCTGCATATACTTGGAATATTCAGGTTGGTTATTCTTACAGACATGGATACAGTCACTATATACAAAAAGCTCCAAAACTTTTCATAGTTCTGCATATGATCAAAATCAATGTAAATTGTAAATGAACATCACGGATTGTAATACAAAAAAGACAGTTTTTTGAGAATATATTGCATAAAACCAGTCTGTTGGACCAATTGTACAATATGTACTTCCTCAATTTTTTTCCCCTACCAGTATCAATTATGACTAACACAAATTGTTGCCCAATTTTTAGGATTTTGAGGAAGATGTGTGGTCTTTTGCCAGGCAGAGGAAAGAAAATGGGAGCCCAAGTTCTCACACGAGAGTACACGACCAATCTTCATCACCATATTCTTCATGCTCTAAAAGGCTTCCCCATGCTTCAAGGCTGATCCCAGAGGCCAATGTCAATGCAGAGTCCACATGCAGTCTACTCCTTTTAACATATTTGATTGCTCCAAACTTTGCTGGGCCAATGCAAATGTAGTAGATCAATATAATGCAAATGAATAAGAAGAAGACGTTGATGATCAAGTCCCTCCACATGAATGGCTGGCTAAATAGCCTGCTAGAAGCCAGATCTCTTCATTCTCAGTGTATGAGGGAGTAGTGGAGGATTCTCAAGGGGAGAGACTAGCGCAATGCGAGGAATGTTAATCTCACAAGGACATGGTTCTTAGAGTAAACTAGAGGTTATTTATGGGGTTTATGTGATAAAGAAATCAAATCCATTGTAATTTTATGTTAGGTCTTATGAATATGAAGCTGATGCGTGGAAGTTTTGTTTTGTTTCTCTAATGTAATCTCTTCATCATGTCAGTACCGATATTTTGTTTTGTTTAAGTGCATGAGTAGTAGAAGCTTATTACTATGTTAGTATGAGATTGTTATGCATGTGAGAGGAAAGGGGATCATTTTGTTGTGAACTAAGTTTCTTTTGTCCTATGCTGTTGATTTTAGTTGTTTTTGTGTTTTTGTATTCTAATTTCTTCACTTATTCTCTATTTGATTCACTTTCTGGCCACGTCTGATGGGTCAAAATTTAAGGTAGTGATTTTATCATAGCTACATACATAAGATGTGTTATATTAATTATATATGGTGTATGTTGGTGAACTACATTCTCTAAAGCTAAATTTTTGAGAGACTAAAATTTTGGAAAGAACTACATTCTCTAAAGCTAACAAAATTTTGAGTGGAACTAAATTTTTTATAAAGTGAAAATTTTAGGAAAAATTCCCTAAAATTTTGAGAAGAACTAAATCATGAGGGAACTAAATCTTAGGGAACAAAATGTTGGATTGAACTAAAATTTTTGTGGGAACTAAATTTTGGGGAAAATATAATTTTTGGAACTTAAAAATTTGAGGGGGCCCTAAAATTTTGGGGTCCACTAAATCAGAATGGACTTATATTTTGAGAGAAACTAAATTTTTTAAGGGAAACTAAATTTTCAGTTGTGAACTAAATTTTGATGCAAAAATAAATTGTTGAAAATTTTTAGGGGAACTAATTCTGTATGAAACTAAAATTTGAAGAACTAAAATTTTTAAGGGTAACTTAATAAAAATTTTTGCTTTTAATTATTGCTGATCGTGTAAAATTAGGGGATCCAAGATTTTGAAGGGGATCTATTATACCTTTGACATCCTTTTTTGAATTCTAGGGCTGACTATAACAAGATAAAGAGTAGCAGGGATTTGATCTTGGTAAATCAATCGTTGAGATTGGATTTAGTGAAAATTTTAGTGGAAAAACTTAAATTGTGGTCGGAAAAGCGTATTGGGAACCAAAACTTTAAAATTAAAAGTGTATTGGGAAAATTGTGGAGGTTAAATTTGGGTGGGAAAAGTGTATTGGGAACCAAAACTTTGAAATTAAAAGTGTATTGGGAAAGATTGTGGAGAAATATGATCCATTAAATCAAACAAAGTAAAAAATTTGCGTAAAAAAAATTTAAGTTAATACAGTCACTGAAAAATACCTTGAGGTTTGTTGTTCCTCGCCGGAGGTTCCCGCTAAAGTTTTTTACGCTAATTTGTTGTTTCGAACTGAATGCTTTCGTACGTTGTTCCGCGCCAAAAACCGACGCCCGCACTGAAGGGGCCCGTGCCAAATTTGGAGTTCTGTGTCGAATGCGCTCATGTGTTGTTCTGTGCCGAAGGTGACCGCGCCGAATTTGTTGTTTCGCGTCGAAGGCGATCACGCCGAATTTGTTGTTCTGCGCCGAATACGCTCACGTGTTGTTCTGCACTGAAGGCGCATGCGTCGAATTTGTTGTTTCCCGCGCAAAATTTGTTGTTCCACGCCGAAGGCGCCCACACCATATTTGTTGTTCCGTGCCAAAGGCGCCCACGCCGAAGGTGCCCGTGCCGCTAATTTTTTTACGCTAATTTGTTGTTCCACGCCAAAGTCGCCAACGTCAAATTTGTTGTTCTGCGTCGAATGCGCCGCTCATTGTTCCACGCCGAATTTGTTGTTCCGCGCTGAAGGTGCTCCCGCGTTGTTCTGCGCCAAAGGCGCCTGCACCGAATATGTTGTTCCACGCCGAATTGTTCCACGTCGAAGGCGTCTACGACGTAGGTGCACATGTTGCTAAATATTTTACGCTCATTTGTTGTTCTTTTAAATTTTGGACGTGGAAATAATTTTTTTGGGAACAAACATTTCGCGGTGGAACAACATATCTGCTGCAGATCGAATGATCTCTCTGTCAATGCGGGCCCACCGTCTCTTCGATCTATAGGGCAAAGATGAGAATAATTTCTCGAGCCGAATGAAATTTTTTACGCTAATTTGTTGTTCTGCGCCGATTTTTTATGCTAATTTGTTGTTCAGTGTCGAAGGCGCCCGCATCGAATTTGTTGTTCCGCACCGAAGGTGTCCGTGCTGCTAAATATTTTTACGCTAATTTGTTGTTGCACGCAATTTTGGCCGTGGAAATAATTTCTTGGGGAACAAAGATTTCGCAGGGAAAAATCTTAAATGAACCGTACCCTCGGGCACGGGTTATGACTAGTATATATATATATGATACCATATTTTACATGTATCCTTCTTTTATATATTTAATTATTTAGAGCAATATTTTTGTCCCACCCAACCAGCTATCTCCTTATCCTCGCCTTATCTGACCTCGTTCTTTCCAATCTTATTTCGTTACGCTTTTGGTTTTGGTTTCCTTTCTATTGTTTAGACATTAGTGCTTGTCGTTGCCTGTGTCAACTCTAGTTTAGTAGTGGGCCCATTGGTTTTTGTGATGTCGTCGTGGTGCATGCATATAGGTAGAGTGTGTGGACCTATATGAGTGTGCTATCCTTAGGATATTAATGATGGTCTCTTGTGTCATGTATGTATACTCAGTGTTATTCGTGATATATGTATGAAGTTGTATGAATGATGGTATTTATATATGTGTGGATAGCTATACCACTTTAGGGAAGTCAGCGAATATTAGATTTAGTGTTGGAATATCTTCTAGTGGAGTATGTGGTTTGAAGATACTTGTAAATGCTTGAAATAATATACTAGTAAGTCATGTGCATGTTAAGTGTAATGATAATAGGTGTGCTTATAGTTAAGTGTGTAGGCCTATTATATGATCCATATGTTAGTACATGTGAGCGTGTGCTCGTACATAGATATGTATGTGCTTAGCCTTGAGTAGATATGTGCTTACTATATGAATATGTGTGTTATACGTACGGTAATAGGGTTATAATTTTGTTTGGTATTGCTTGCCTTTACGGGATGTTGTGCGTGTGCGTGTATACCATGAGGTATACACGAATATTGTATGTCTTAACTATGTATGGATAAGTATATGTATTAGTATACTAATTATATGTAAATTGCTATGGTGTGAATATATATTATAGGTATGTGGTTATACGATGCATGCATATATGGGATAGTGTATTTGATTATATACAGAGTATTCTGATATGGGTTTTGAGTCTCACTCAAGCTTGAGTGGGTATACTATAAGTATATTGTTACATATGCCTATGGTTTTCGTATATTACTATGAATATAGTAATGGATGATGTATGTATAGTGATAGGATTGGTTGTGTCTGGTTGTGCTACGCACATGATTGTGTGGGGCTATACCATTATATAGTTATAGGTGTTGGTCCTGTAGTATAGTTATTTACTAAGGTTTTACAGGTTCAATTTATATCTGTTAGCTAAACTTGGTGTGTAGAATGTGCTAAGTATATAGTGGTATGAGTGGTATGTATGAATGGTATATTAGCGTGTGTAGGCGTGCACCATGCATGAGTAAGTATGTGCTTAGCTATAGGTGTTTGCGACTATGGTATGTGTGTCACGTCTTGAATATAGTTATAGGATTGTATGTGATGTGTATATAAGATGAAGTATCTGCGTGTATTTGAATAACTATATATTGGTGTATTATAGTAGTGATGGATGTATATTAGATATAGCTTACATGATTTAATATTGTATGGTGTGACCACATGCGTTGATATGTTGGTATTGAATGTACACTAGGAGATATTAGGGAGTAGTATATCAATGTTGTTTTGTGCATAGTTAATTATCTATATGTGAAGAATTACGATCGTGTTTGCTAGTGTGAAACTATTTTTATGTGAGTATGTGTAACTTGGTTATGTGATAGTGTGTGATAGCTATATAAGGGATGTACGTGACTATATGAATGATTGAAGTACGTGTATGATTTTGACTATCTATAATAGGTATAAGTATAGAATATGTATATATATACATGTTTGTAGTGTTAATGTTTGACTATCTAGTGCATATATAAGCACTTATAGTAACTATACCTGGTTTGAATTATAGTGTGATGTGATTGGGGTAGTTACTAGAGTGGCTAAGTATATTTATAGTTAGAAAGTCCGAGGACGGACTTTATTCTAAGGTGGGTAGGATATCACTGTCGCTTTTCGATCGTATGTTTTCGTGCGCGTACTTTTGTTCGTACGCGTATTTATTTTGACCTCTTCTTGTATCCCAAACGTGCAATGTGATATGTCGTTGTGACCCTCTTGAAGAGTACTTATTTGTGGAATTATTTGTGAACGTCATTTCACAGGTCGTTCTCCCACAAAATAACTTTCTTTGAAGGGGTGTCGTAACTTTCACCTTCGTCGTTAGACCTTTTTATTTTTAATTCCGTTTTCCGTTACCCCAGCCCGTGACCGATCTTCTTAGTCTCGACCCTCTCGTTGACACGGTTGTTCCGATATTTTTCTTAGAATTATCGGACACCGTTAGACCCACTTCTTCCACTAATCCCCTTCTAATACACTTAGCCTAATTAATTTGATAATTCAAACAACCTAATTAAAACTATAGGATTAATATGTATCATGTTGAATTATTTCATTGGCTATTCGTCATCCTATATCACCCTAACTCTACCCCCTCCCTCTCACATCTTCTCTCTCCAATCATCTAAGTGTACCCCATTTTAAAACCCAAATATCAAAACAAATCTCTTATATATCACCAATTGAGCTATTCAACACACTAAGTAAACCCCCTCTCTTCTTCCCTCTTCCTTTCTTTTCCCTCAAACACACCCCTAATCAACCCTATTCAGCAATTCTTCATCTTTTAAACAACTGCAGCCTAGGGTTGTAACCCACGCAAACCCTCATGCTCAGCCACCAAAAGCCCACGCTCGGCCTTGAAACTCACGGCCTGGCTTCCTCTCGACGTCCTCCACCTCCGGCAACCTTTCACTCGACAACCACTACCTCCTCCTCCCTTTAAACCCCGTGTAAAACCCATAAAACCCCACAAAACTGTCAACAGCCCCCTCCTTTTTAAACCTCACGGCCGGACCTTCCCCGCCACCGGCGACCACCACTCACGGCCTGACCACCCCTCGACGTCCCCTATCCATGGCCAACCTCCTCCCTCGTCTACCCTTCTTCCTCCTCCCTTAAACAGTGCGCAAACACCGTTAACCTTGGAAAAACTGTCCTCCACCTCCATAAACTCACGGCATGGGCATTTCTGCCACCACTGGCTGCTCCCCTTGCCGTCGACCGCCCCTCAGGCGACCCCTCAGCCGTGCAGGCCCTCCCCTGGCCGTAACTACCTCTGGTGCGCTTTCCTTATGTGTGAAAACTTCAGATCTGCGCACTCCAGGCCGTACGTCTGCTGTCCGTCGCCTCTCGTGCCTCCCCGTACAGCTGTCCGTGTCTTCCCGACGCCGTAGGATGCTGTACCGCTGTCCATTCCCTTCGCGTCGCTGTTTAGTAATCGTGCCGCTACCCGGCTGATCTCCATTCACTGCCGTTAGATCGTTGCTCGCGGATCGCTACCATACCGTCAGATCGTTGTTCGATTCTGTTAATTCAACCCCTGACGTCGCTACTCGACGTCAGTGTAGATCTCGTGTCGTGTTAAGGTATACATGCAACCTAGGAATCCACACCTACATGTTAACAAGATAAAAAATGTGATTTCATTGCTTTGGTAACTCACTAATTGAAGATTAATAAAACGGGACTGTAGGTTGGGCATTGATTGAGCACATATGGAATATCTGGACTCTTTGATCGTGTGACTTGCTACACGTCTCTTTCAGGCAAGTGAAACTTGCCAGTACTTGTTTATGCCCTGTTTTAGGCCATTTTGTAAAATTGTGTAAAAGAGACTGGACGGTGAAATGATAGTCGCCTAGACAGCCATACTAGATCTAGTTTGACAACGAAACTAGATTTGACACCCTACTTGATCTAGCTTGACAATGAAGCTAGATCCGACACCCTTGCTATGCTATCATTTCATACTGTATGTCATGTTTAATTTCAAATTAACTATACGCACTTTTAACTGCTTCTTGCCATGTTCGTGCATCATGCCATGTCATTTCATGTATCAACCTGCTCTATCAGATTGTGTAGCACACGCTACAATAAATGTATGCTGCGGCGAGTAGGATCTTGACTCCTACATATTGATTGAGACTAGGTACCTGCTTTGCGGGCACAACCCTATGCCAATAACACTTCCTGGCTCGTGATCCAGAAGATGGACGCCAGTCTATACACACGTGGGAAGGGTAGGGTTAAGTGACCACTCAGTGTAGAAGTGTGCCCGATCAGCAACTTCAGCTGTAAGGCGTAAATCTGTGCACATCGTGAATACAAGTTAATCATGAAGTCGTGAATATTGTTTAGTAGCTCTCGCTATGACGTGTCATGTATTGCAAGTATGATGTTCACGTTTAAACTGCTGCATGCATTTAAAATATCATGCCATGTCATCATTATTTTAGAACTGCTAAGCTACACTTATCTTATAACTAATGTGCTCTACGTTTCCTTTGACAAAGTCTCCTTTCCCACTTTGGAGATTTTTGCTGACATATGCCATTTTCTCTTTGGGTGTCACATGTCAGGTTTTAAGCCTGATTTAGTTACAGGGGACGACAGTTTACTGACTCCATTTCGAGGACACCGGAGTTCTACCCTTAGTCTCAGCAGAAGGTTTCCTCTTAGTTGTTGTTTACTTTTAGTAGTTGTTGTTAGGTTGTTCAGTGCGTAGCACCATTTCTTGTCGTAGTTTCGGCCATGCTTAGGCCTTTTTTCTTTCAGACTCTATACTCCTTTTATGACTATAACTCTGTAATGTTTGGAATAAAATCTGTGGATGTTGAATGTTGGATAATTTTATTTGTCAATCCCTCATTATTATTATTGTTGTTTCATTATAATGCAAAGAACCTGATAATGTATGAAATTACCAGATGCTTATCAGACTGTAGTTTCACAGCTCCAAGTCTGAGCGGACCTCTTCACGTCTCGCCTTCCATACTTGGGAAGCGGGACGTGACAGGGTACATCCATATGTACCAGACTACGAGTTCAACAACTTTTTCTCCCATTGTCTTACAGAAGGAGTTTCGGCCATCATACCTTTGAGACAAGATTCACAAGTGTCTGTAGACTTCATAATACGATAGGTTAGACCCCTCTATATGTGACTTGTGAAGCTTAGTCTCTTTGGTACGGCCTAAGCTATTTTGTCATATAAGTTTTTTTTATTATCTTGTGTATTCATGAATTAACATTTAATACATTATCATTATACAAATTACTCACATAAAACATTGCTTCAGAAGCAAGTTGACGACATTCGTCAAAAATTTGTTTGACGTCCTACATGGTCCAAGAAACAATAATTGTTCTTTTTTCCAACACGTATACAATCTATTCTTTTGTATAACAGTTATCCCGAAGCCGTGACATCAAATATGTCACATTTCCAGTTCCTCCTACTTATGCCTTTACTAATGATAAATTAAACTATCTTTCTCAATTGACTTTCCTTAGTGCCTTCTTCATTTTCTAAATCTCATTTAGATATTATACGACTCAACAAAAATATTAGCCGTGTAAGCACCTAACGTATCCAAACACTAGAGCTTCACAACCTTGAGTTGACTCAACAAGTTGCTTGACTCAAGATCTGATTTGGATACATAGTCTTGTACCGCTCGTGCACTCATCTTCGAATCAAACAGTTTGATCGAAGTTTCAAACCTTGCGGAACGAAACCGTTTTCCATACAACCTTGAGTTGACACAAAAAATTGTATGGAGAAACATGCTTTGAACATCAGTATGTTCGAGATGCCCCTTATAGAGGCGAGTAACAGGTAGCGTGCATCTGTTTGTTGGACCCATAAACTTAAGGAAATCATTCTCCTTAAGTCTGTGCTTTAAGAAGGTCATTTAATGTCAATGAGAACATAGTTTAGTCTATCAATTAGAATTTTAGTTGATATTCCATTAACCAACTATTTGGACAAGTTAACTTATTTTCTTAGGATATTTTGTTTTAATTCCATCGGTAAACATAGAACTATCCTAGTTTAGCATATGTTCAATATTAAATATAGATAGAATGGCTGTTATCTAACTATATCCTCCCACTATTTTTTCGATCATTTTAAGCCATAATAATGAACGATTTAATTAAATTAAATTAATGGAAAAGAGATCCAACCACCTTGAGCCTCACAACCTTGAGTGTGCTCAACAAATTTAATGACTCTGCGATTGGTAGACGACTCTTCATCAATCATATCATTCATTATTCTCTTATTGGTTTTTACCCCTAGCCACTTATGATCATGAGTGTGCTCATCCAAATCATAATGACTAGCCTAGTCAGACCCTTGTTTTCGTGTCTAGCTTAACTTACGTTGGTGCTCGATGTATTCACGACACGATGGTTTGGGTCAAGTCTAGGCTGCATCTGATGTATTGAGAAGTTAGTTTCCATAAAGTGTCTATGACGTAGCTTGAGTGTGCTCAACAACTATATCAAGAACATATAATTGCCAACCTCTAAAACAAGGAGGGCTACGGCTAATCTTGAAAAATATTTTTAACGTAATTGACTTAGATATAGTAGAGGGTGTCATATAATCATGATTCACGTTATTGCGGTCCAGCAGACACGGCCAGGGAAATTGACTAAGCCATGATCACTTATCCCCAGTCTAGCTAGGGTGATCCAACAAACTTAGCCAAGCACATTGACCAGATCATGGTCCATTGAATGAAACTTATCATTTTAGTATGCGTGTCATAGACTAAAAAGGCTTTTATTAGAAGTAGTTAATACTATCAACTAGTGAATCCTTAAAATTCAAAATTTAATGGATTTGTTAATAACTTTTATTAAGTCCTTATCAATTATAAGGATTGAGTTATAAAGGTGCTATCATAATCGTACATTACATTTAAAACAATTTTAAATCATAGCAGAAGCAATCTAAAGATTATCTTATAATTATTAGACGGCTTTTAATGGCTAACCTAACAAGGTTTTCTTGAGTTATCAAATAAGCAAGAATAAACATAGCCATTTCAAATTTACAACTTAATTAAATCACATGAAATTAAGTTCATAATTATCTCATAATTATTTTATGTTTCTAACAAACATAACATGCAACTTTAAAATTTATCACATAAATTTTAAGCAAAAATTTAAAACAAAAAAATTTATCTAATAAAATTAATTGTTTCATGTTTCAAAAAAAATTATCATATAATTTTATTACATGAACATATGTTAAAAATTATAAAATTAAATTTAGCATGCTAAAAAAATTTATCACATAAAATTTAAATCATCTAAAATCTAGTTTGTTCCATTTTTAACAATTATCACATAAATTTAAAACGGATCGTATATGTATTTAAAAAGCATACTTGCATTTATAAATATTGCAGTCCCCAGATCAGAAGTAGACCTAAATCTCTGATACCAATGTTGGGTTTTGAGGGACGCTTAGGGCATAAATCTATGCACGTCCTAGGTCGGACGGAGAGGCAATAAAACATGCAGCAAAAAACAACCATTAAACTATTTACGAAAGCCCTAAGGATTTCAAGACCCTAGCTAGGATCTTTACTATCTTGAGGTGGGTCTGGCCACCCCAAGATAGATCTAAGCTACTACAATATTATAAATACAATGCTTAATTAAACCACATACACAAAACCTTGCTCGCACCGGCAAGGTGTACCGAACCACGTCCCGAGCCCTCCTCGTCCCGAGCTGCTCCTCGTCCCGAGCTGAACAGCTTCGCGAGCCGCTCCCGGTCCCAAGTCGAACCGATTCTCGAACTGCACCACGTCCCGAGGCAAGCGACCCCCGTGTCGCTGAGCCAACCACGTGCCGAAGAAAGTTCCACCTGAGTGGATCCTTCGCCAAGTCTCCGGATCGAATACAAGCCCCTTCGTGGCTTTGCTAAAGCCCTTTAGGAGTAATGCAGAAATATAGGGAGAAGAGAAAATATTTATTTTAAGCTTAGACCCGAGCGTGTTCCAAACTTTTTGGGAGCCGCTCAGATCTAGAGCTTGGGACGAGTTATGAGGAAGGGAGCAGTCACCTATTTATATAGGCGGCTGACCCCTCCTCTTTACTCCACTTTTGATGTGAGACTAATAAACTTGGAGTAAAAAATTCAAGTTAGTTTGCCTTAAAGAAAGGCCAAACTTCAATGAATTTTAACTCCCTCACCTTTGAGCTTTGCATTTGATACAACCTATCAAATCGAAGAGCGCTGAACGGTGAATGCGTAGGAAAAAACAACGAGGCATTCCGAGTCCGTTTGACCCCTCAAACATATGTCCAAAGTTGAGCCCAAAAGCAATTTCTGCTAAAAATTCCATCCGTCACAAACAAAACAGCCTAGGGTTCGAAACCCCTGGGGTGGGGCCCACCGTGTGGGCCCCACTGTTCTGGCGTGCACAGTTAGGCAGGCCCCAGCCAGGCTGGGTGCCTAGCTCAAAGCCTGGGCGCAGGCGCCCAGGCCTGGCCCGGCGCCCAGGGCGACCCAGCCTGGGCCTGGGCGACCCATGCCCAGTGCCTGGGCCTGGGCCCCCAGGCTCGGCTTAGCCTGGCTTGACCCATGCCTAGTTTGGGCATGGGTAAAGCCTTTTGTTTCTTATTTTTGGGTTTCTTGGCTCAATAAGAGTCCAAATTTGACGTCGTTCGAACCTGGATTTAGACCGGGATGATCTCGACATCCAGATAACCTTTTTCACGCATTTCTTTAATCAAATATGCACGTAAACAATTTACGATGCATTAAATTTATTTTGCATCACATGCAAAATTCCCACATCTATTATAAAATTCATTTGCATCAAATACAAATACTTGAGCTAACTACAAACTCTTTGTAGTTTTCTATCCCTAGCATCAAATGCATATACTTCCTAATTTCTAGCTATTACTACACGAAGGTCGCACTCTGTGTGAGACCCTTCAGCCTGACCCCACTACAGGTGGGGCTCGAAGCCCCAGACGGCATTAACCGCGAGTAGTAGGTGCCGCCCCTATTTCAGCATCATACTTATGTGGTTTACTTATTGACATGAGTGTTGTCGGGACCACCCTGACTGTGTCCGTGATGAATACCATAGTTTTAGTTTCTTCATCAAAACTATACCGTTATGTTTCAAGCCTAGGGTACGGTCAAACTGTCAACCCCATTAGCTCGAAACCAGTTAGTGTACATCGATCTTTTGTCAAATAAAGTTAGACATCTTCCAACATACTCTTGCCAGAGTTTTCACTAAAGATCAAACTAACACTACGACACTAACTCGCATTGACCAGAAGAGACGAATCCTATCTTGGTAATTACTCTCCTCACACGCTTCAAATGTCACCCAACCAAAGACCTTTCCACAGGCCTTGTCTCGATGCTAGGTTAGGGATCTAAGTGACACCTTTCGCGTACAGGTCCGTACAATGACCTCAATTCAAAAGACCAACTTACATATCATCTCCAAGAGTTATCATTGACAGATTGGTCAATTATAACCATCTGATAACTCTTGTTGGGTCGTTCAGTGAACTCATTCTCCAATGAGCACATGTGTCTCGTCTTCGACTTCGCCAAGTCAAACGATCATGAGATCATCGTCACCGCTACACGGTGAAGACTAAGACATAATGGTCTATCCGATGTTTCGATATACTTTTCTCGAAACATCTATGACCACGAACCTTTTTAGACTTATGCTACTAACGGTCAAGCACTTCTCCATGATCGAGATCCTCATCTCGATACATGTTTGACCTTGCATTAAGTCTCAGGACTTTACCTAAGTTTCTAATGATTACAACATTTCTATAAACTTAGATAAATACTTACCAAACAGCTTACTGTTATTTTGAACAAGATGTCTGTATAGATACACAGGGATAAATTTGCCTCGAGGGCATACCCATCTCTCAACATCTCTCACTTGAACTCAGACCCGTTTATCCCGATATCTCATACAGCATTTACACATAAGTCTTTCCAGACTTCATGTGGTAGAGCATTCGTGAGTGGATCTGCTAAAACGTCTACTGTATAGTGTTAAGGGGTTTCTATGTTTATCTTAGACCACATATTTGAATCTCATCCAAATAATTCACTCGGTCTCTTGGAATCCATAATTAATTTCTTGACTGGATCTCATCTAGCTCGTCGTAACTTACGAGAATAATCCATAATAAGTTGTACTGGTCATTTAGATGGATCATAATCATTTTTGATAAAGTGTCAAACTCTTTGACCACTTTGTCAAACCATATGTTCCGGCGCTTGATGCCTCGCATGCTTTTATTAGCTACCACTGACCTTGAAACCTCTCTGGTTGATTCATATAAGTCTGTTCTTCTAAATCACATTTAGAAAACAAACTATACATGAATGCTCCAGTTTTCATGGTTATCATGAGCATTTACATCGAGTTCGGTCCTGGTGGATCTGTACACATCTGCTGGTGAGACCGTTTCATCATAATCCATTTATAGGAGTTAGGATGATAACCGTTCTCAATCAACATAAGTTGTACTTCACTATTTTCTCTCTGCACCAATCTTCTGTTTTGAAGATTTACTTGCAACCAATAAGAAACACTTTCTTTGGGCACATAAACTAAAGTCCATACTTTATTTACGTGCACCGACCATTTCTGATTGCATCAAGTTATTAATCAGAGTCCCTACTCCGAATTGCATCCTGGAAGTTGTCTAGGCCATCATCGACTATGATGTCTAACTCGACTCTTCGTCTCACGAGACTCGAGTAATCTTTAACTTTCCAACGATTGATTTAATGAATATCTTATTGATAAGGTCCTCATAGAACCTTATCTAAACCTAGGCATTACTATTTGGGACTTAACCAGAGAGAGGATTGTAACTCAGAGTCACTTGCCATGCATCGCACCATGTCTAACAAAGTGTGATTCATGCTCACTAACAAACTGATGTGTTGAGAGACTTGACTTGAGAGAAAATCACATTTTCTTTTTAATTAACGCAAGATTTATACAGCTAAGTATTCGCTTCTTCGATCCAATCGAATCAATTCAAATACCTCTGTAACTTTTTTCTTTATTTTATCAGACTTGTGTTTCACAAAGAACACGTGTCGTAATAAAATAAGAATAACTTATCCTGACTAATTTAGACTTGGGTCCGGGTACATCCTTATGTACCAGACTACGAGTTTAACAACTTATTCTCCCACTGTCTTACAGAAGGAGTTTCGGCCATCATACCTTTGAGACAAGATTCACAAGTGTCTGTAGACTTCATAATACAAGAGGTCAGACCCCTCTTTATGTGACTTATAAAGCTTTGTCTCTTTGGTACGGCCTAGTCTATTTTTCCATATAAGTTTTTGTTATTATCTTGTATATTCATGAATTAACATTTAATACATTATCGTTATACAAATTACTCACATAAACATTGCTTCAGAAGCAAGGTGACGACATTCGTCAAAAAATGTGTTTGACGTCCTACATGGTCCAAGAAACAACAATTGTTCCTTTTTCCAACACGTAGACAATCTATTTCTTTTGTATAACAGTTATCCTGAAACCGTGACATCAAATATGTCACATTTTCAGTTCCTCCTACTTATGCCTTTATTAATGATAAATAAAACTATCTTTCTCAATTGACTTTCCTTAGTGCCTTCTTCCTTTTCTAAATCTCATTTAGATATTATACGACCCAACAAAATTATTAGCTGTGCAAGCACCTAACGTATCCAAACACTTGAGCTTCACAACCTTGAGTTGACTCAACAAGTTGCTTGACTCAAGATCTGATTTGGATACAAGGTCTTGTACCGCTCGTGCACTCATCTTCGATTCAAATAGTTTGATCGAAGTTTCGAACCTTACGGATCGAAACCGTTTTCCATACAACCTTGAGTTGACTCAACAAATTGTATGGAGAAACATGCTTTGAACATCAGTATGTTCGAGCTGCCCCTTATAGAGGCGAGTGACAGGTAGCGTGCATTTATTTGTTGGACCCAGAAACTTAAGGAAATCATTGTCCTTAAGCCTGTGCTTTAAGAAGGTCATTTAATGTCAATGAGAACATAGTTTAGTCTATCAATTAGAATTTTAGTTGATATTCCATTAACCAACTATTTGGACCAGTTAACTTATTCTCTTAGGATATTATGTTTTGATTCCATCGGTAAACATAGAACTATCCTAGTTTAGCATATGTTCAATATTAAATATAGATAGAATGGCTGTTATCTAACTATATCCTCCCACTATTTTTACGATCATTTAAACCGTAATAATGAATGATTTAATCAAATTAAATTAATGGGAAAGAGATCCAACCACCCTGAGCCTCACAACCTTGAGTGTGCTCAACAAATTGCTTGACTCTACGATTGGTAGACGACTCTTCGTTAATCATATCATATATGATTCTCTTATTGGTTTTTATCCCTAGCCACTTATGATCATGAGTGTGCTCATCAAATCATAATGACTAGCCTAGTCAGACCCTTGTTTTCGTGTCTAGCTTAACTTACGCCGGTGATCGGTGTATTCACGACACGACGGTTTGGGTCAAGTCTAGACTGCATCTCATGTATTGAGAAGTTAGTTTCCATAAAGTGTCTATGACATAGCTTGAGTGTGCTCAACAACTATATCAAAGAACCTATAGTTGCCAACCTCTAAAACAAGGAAGGCTGCGGCTAACCTTTAAAAAGATTTTTAACGTAATTGACTTAGATATAGTCGAGGGTGTCATATAATCATGATTCGCGTCATTGCGGTCCAGCGGACACGGCCAGGGAATTGACTAAGCCAGGATCACTTATCCCCAGTCTAGCTAGGGTGATCCAACAAACTTAGCCAAGCACATTGACCGGATCATGGTCCATTGAATGAAACTTATCATTTTTATATGCGTGTCATAGACTAAAAAGGCTTTTATTAGAACTAGTTAATCCTATCAACTAGTGAATCCTTAAAATTCAAAATTTAATGGATTTGTTAATAACTTTTATTAAGTCCTTATCAACTATAAGGATTGAGTTATAAAGGTGCTATCCTAATCGTACATTAGGCATTTAAAACAATTTTAAATCATAGCAGAAGCAATCTAAAGATTATCTTATAATTATTAGACGGCTTTTAATGGCTAACCTAACAAGGTTTTCTTGAGTTATCAAATAAGCAAGAATAAACATAGCCATTTAAAATTTACAACTTAATTAAATCACATGAAATTAAGTTCATAATTATCTCATAATTATTTTATGTTTCTAACAAACATAACATGCAACTTTAAAATTTATCACATAAATTTAAAGCATAATTTTAAAACATAAAAATTTTATCTAATAAAATTAATTGTTTCATGTTCCAAAAAAAATTATCATATAATTTTATTACATGAACATATGTTAAAAATTATCAAATTAAAATTAGCATGCTAAAAAAATTTTATCACATAAAATTTAAAGCATCTAAAATCTAGTTTGTTCCATTTTTAACAATTATCACATAAAGTTAAAACGGATCTTATATGTATTTAAAAAGCATACTTGCATTTATAAATATTGCAGTCTCTAGATCAGAAGTAGACCTAAAGCTCCGATACCAATGTTGGGTTTTGAGGGACCCTTAGGGCATAAATCTATGTCGTCCTACGTCGAACGGACGATAGAAGCAGAAAAACATGCGGCGAAAAAAAACAACCGTTAAACTATTTAACGAAAGCCCTAATGATTTCAAGACCCTAGCCAGGATCTCTACTATCTTGAGGTGTGTCTGACCACCCCAAGATAGATCTAAGCTACTGCAATATTATAAATACTATGCTTAATTAAACCACATACCCGGAACCTTGCTTGCACCGACAAGGTATACCGAACCGTGACCCGAGCCGCTCCTCGTCCCGAGCTGAACCGCTTCGCGAGCTGCTCCCAGTCCCAAGCCGAACTGTTTCCCGAACGCACCGCGTCCCGAGGCGAGCAACCCCCTTGTCGCTGAGCCAACCACGCGTCGAAGAAAGTTTCACTTGAGTTAATCCTTCGCCAAGACTCCGGATCGAATCCGAGCCCCTTCGTGGCTTTGCTAAAGCCCTAGGAGCAAGGCAGAAATATAAGGAGAAGAGAAAATATTTATTTTAAGCTTAGATCCGAGCGTGCTCCAAACTTTTTGGGAGCCGCTCAGATCTAGAGCTTGGGACAAGTTATGAAGAAGGGGGCAGGCCCCTATTTATATAGGCGACTGACCCCTCCCCTTTACTCCACTTCCGATGTGGGACTAATAAATTTGGAGTAAAAAATTCAAGTTAGTTTGCCTTAAAGAAAGGCCAAACTACAATGAATTTTAACTCCCTCACTGTTGAGCTTCGCATTTGATACAACCTATCAAATCGAAGAGCGCTGAACGGTGAACGCATAGGAAAAAAGGGCGAGTCATTCCGAGTCCGTTTGACCCCTCAAATGTATGTCCAAAGTTGAGCCCAAAAGCAATTTCTGCTGAAAATTCCAGCCATCACAAACAAAACAGCCTAGGGTTCGAAACCCCTAGTGTGGGGCCCATCGTGTGGGCCCCACTGCTCTAGTGCGCCCAGCTGGGCAGGCCCCAGCCAGGCTGGGCACCTGGCACCCAGCCTGGGCGCAAGCGCCCAGGGCGCCGAGGCCAAAGCGCATGGGCCAGGTGCCCAGGCCTGGCTCGGCGCCCAGGGCGACCCAGCCTGGGCCTGGGCACCACAGGCCCAGCGCCTGGACCTGGGCGCCTGGGGCCGGCTCAGCCTGGGCTGACCCATGCCCAGTTTGGGCATGGGTAAGTCCTTTTGTTTGTTATTTTTGGGTTTCTTGGCTCAATATGAGTCCGAATTTGACGTCGTTCGAACCTGGATTTAGACCGGGACGATCCCGTCATATAGGTAACCTTTTCCACGCGTTTCTTTAATTAAATACGCACGTAAACAATTTACGACGCATTAAATTTATTTTGCATCAAATGCAAAATTCCCACATCTATTATAAAATTCATTTGCATCAAATACAAATGCTTGAGCTAACTGCAAACTCATTGTGGTTTTCTATCCCTTGCATCAAATGCATATACTCCCTAATTTCTACCTATTACTAGACGAAGGTCGCACTCTGTGTGAGACCCTATAGCCTGACCCTACTACAGGTGGGGCTCGAAGCCCCAAACGGCAGTAACCGCGAGCAGCAGGTGCCGTCCCTGTTTTAGCATCATACTTATGTGGTTAACACATTGACATGAGTGTTGTCGGGACCACCCTGACTGTGTCTGTGATGAATACCGCAGTTTTAGTCTCTTCGTCAAAACTATGCCGTTTGTTTCAAGCCTAGGGTACGGTCAAACTGTCAACCCCAATAGCTCGAAACCGGTTAGTCTCCATCGATCTTTAGTCAAATGATGTTGGACATCTTCCAACATACTCTGGCCAGAGTTTTCACTAAAGATCGAACTAACACTACGACACTAACTCCCATTGACCAGGAGAGACGAATCCTATCTTGGTAATTACTCTCCTCGCACGCTTCAAATGTCACCCAACCAAAGACCTTTCGACAGGCCTTGCCTCGAAGCTAGGTCAGGGATCTAAGTGACACCTTTCACGTACAGGTTCGTACAATGACCTCAAGTCAAAAGACCAACTTGCCTATCATCACTAAGAGTTATCATTGACAGATTGGTCAATTATAACCTCTGATAACTCTTGTTGGGTCGTTCAGTGAACTTGTCACGACCCGCTTCCCTAAAATGGAGGCGAGACGTGAAAAGGTCCGCACGAGAGGGGAGCTGTGAAGCCCCAAACCCGATAAGCGTCAATAAAACATAAGCAGGTCCCTGTAACCACAACGGAACAACAATAATAACACAAGGAGAGACTGAAATAAAATCTCACATCTCATAAATTGTCCAACATGGAAATAAGTTCAACATCCAGAAAAGCCACCAGGCTAAAAGAAAGTCTAAAGGCCCAGAACAAGGCCAACCAAAAGCAACAACATAACAAAGTGTAGGTGCTACGCACCGATAACAAAACAACTGTCAAAACAAAAGTAAAACACAACGAAGACACTAGGACTGGTCCCCAGTGTCCACGTACTCCCCGTCAAACACAAGCTCGGGCTCGGCGTCAGCAAACACCTCGTCCTCAACAAGGTACTCAGGCTCGGGATCTAACATGTGTCACCCAAAAGAGTAAAGGGGCACATGTCAGCAAGTCTAAAAGACTTGGGCAAGGAACTGAAAGTAAGGCAACTAGCAACCTAGCAGTTATAGTATGCATGACATGGCAGTTATAACATGAGTGCACAATTTAAGACATGGCAAGACAATTTTGTACAAGGGAACAATTATCGGGACAAGACAAGAGTAGCCAAGCTACTAACAATCTCAATCATTTCACGTTGTTTTGTAGATGTTCACGTCCTTCAGCTGAATGGTACATCATTCACACTGATCGGCACTAAACACTACCCCACCCCAGAGTTTACGCCTTACAACTGCAGTTGCTGATCGGGCAGACTCCCAGTTGAATGGCCGCTTAACCCTTACCCCATCCCACACGTAAACAAGCCAGGGTCCCTGTACATGAGCCCAGCAAGTGAGCCAGGGTTGCCCCGCACGGGAGCTTGTTTCTTAGTACACAATCCAATATCGAGCGTTGGGTTAGCAACTCATTATGCTCGCTTCTGGTCACGAGCCAGGAACACAAGTATTATAGCGAAGCTACGCATTCACGGAAGCACTTAAAGGATGCAATGACATGACAATTAATTTGCGTACCGTTAATGGAATTTAAACATGACATGGTAACTGTGCAACATGATACATGTCGGAACTAGCTTCGTTGTCAAGCTAGTCCCCAAATTGCGCCTAGGCGAGTATCATTTCGTCGCCTAGTCTCTTTTACGCCTACAACAAGCAAATGGCCTAAAACATGGCCCTAACCCTAAGTGGCAAGTTTCACTTGCCTAGCACCGGGGATGACGATCACGAAGGTTCGTCTCGCGGATGCTAATCTACGGGGAAAATCGCTGTTATGGGGAAACAATCATCAAACCACATGAAATTTCATTAGGGTTTCATAAAAATACAAATAGGTTATAAAAACGTCAAGAGATCGATTTCTTACCGAGAGGAGGCGGAAGTAACACTCCGGAGAACCCTAGGACCAGATCTGGAAACAAATGGAGAAGTTTTGGAGAATTAGGGTTTTTGGGGGATTTTGGGGATTTGATGGAGATTTGGGGAAGATGAGAGGTAGAAAGAGTTGATGGAGGGTTTAGATGATGGATTTAGGGTTTGGAATGAAGGAATGAGGCTTGGAGGAAGATGGGGGCTCAATGGGGGAGATTTTAGGGTTTTGGGTCGAGTGGAGGAAGAAGAAAACGTTTGGGAGGGGTATAAATAGGTTGGGCTGGCGGCTGCCCAGAAATTAGGGTTTTAACACAGATTAGTCGGTCAAAGAGCAACCACTGACCGACTAGTTTGGCAACTAGTCGGTCGGTCGACCAACGCAGACCGACTAAGTGCAAACAGTAACTTCTGAACGAAAATAGGATTTAGAATTAGTCGGTCCATAAACAAATACTGACCGACTAGTTTAACATCTAGTCGGTCGATGAACGTTCTTAGACCGACTAAGAGTAAACAGTAACTGATACTAAAATTTGATGATGTGTTAGTCGGTTAAAGAAGCATTGCCGACCGACTAGTTTGCAACCTAGTCGGTCAACCAATGTTCTTAGACCGACTAACGATAAACAGTAACTCCTGAGAAATTTAGAAAGCCAACTAGTCGGTCCAAGAAGGATTGCCGACCGACTGGATCGTCATCTAGTCGGTCGGTGCCCCTTCTTATACCGACTAATGAGCACCAAAAGTTCCGATACGGAGCGCGGAGCTCCGGGATCGATTCCTAAGACTCCTAGGCTTGATCTAATAGTAATATACGACCGTTATGAAGCCCGTCACGAATGACATACTTCGAAATCGACGATCCTAAGGAAGAAACGAGAAAATACGACGAATCGATCGAAAATGAAAACTACGGAGACGAAAACCACACTGGAGGAGAAAATCCACCAAAACATATATTATATTATAATAAATCCAGATACATGAAAAGCAGTCGTTACATCCTCCCCAACTTAAGAAAAATTCCGTCCTCGGAATTTCCAAATACTCACGAGTCCGGAAACAAAAGTGGGAAACGCTCTCGCATCTCATCCTCATTCTCCCAAGTAGACTCTCCAGGTGAGCCGTGTCGCCACATCACCCTCACAAGATTGACAATCTTGTTCCGAAGTGATTTCTGACACCTGTCCAGATTCTGCACTGGATGCTGGTCATACGTCATATCGGGGCGAACGGTAATCTCTGAAAAATCCACAGCATGAGATGGATCGCTAATGTATCGACGAAGCTGCGACACATGGAAAACATTGTGAACTCCTTCCAAAGATGGCGACAAGGCCAAGCGATACGTTACCTCGCCAATCCTCTCCAAAATGTCAAACGGTCCAATGTATCGCGGGCTCAACTTCCCTCCCTTCCCGAAACGAATCACACCACGATTCGGGGAAATCTTCAGAAACACATGGTCGCCCGGCTGAAACCCCAAAGGACGACGTTTAGCATCTGCCCAATGCTTAAAACGGTCCTGAGCAATTCTCAACCTCTCCCGAATATTCCTGACGATATCCACGGCCTCCACGATCATCTCAGGTCCCAACAGCTCCCGATCACCAACGTCATCCCAACTCAATGGCGATCGACATTTCCTCCCATAAAGAGCGACGAAAGGCGCCATGCCAATACTCGCCTGGAAGCTGTTGTTGTAAGAAAACTCTACCAGATGTAGATGGTCCTCCCACGAACCCTTGAAATCCAACATGCACGCCCTCAGCATATCTTCCAGAATCTGAATCGTCCTCTCGGACTGTCTATCCGTCTGCGGATGGTACGTCGTGCTGAAACTCAGACGCGTACCCAAGCTCTTCTGCAAACTCTGCCAGAACTGAGATGTGAACCTCGTGTCTCTGTTAGACACGATACTCACGGGGACTCCATGAAGTCGCACGACCTCCTGCACGATTCACGTTACATCACTATCCAAACTAGGAAAAGGAAATAAAACGGAGAGTAAAAGAATTTTACCTCCATATATCTCCTCGCTAGCGCCTCAGTGGACTGTCCCACTCGGAATGGAATAAAGTGCGCGGATTTGGTCAATCGATCTACGATCATCCAAATCGCGTCATTCTGCTTCGGACTCCGAGGTAGTCCAGTCACGAAATCCATAGTGATGTGTTGCCATTTCCACTCCGGAATCGGAAGCGGTTGTAGCAACCCGGCCGTACGCTGATGCTCCGCCTTCACTTGCTGGCAAACCAAGCACTTGGCTACACTCCGAGCCACACTCCTCTTCATACCATGCCACCAAAAATTCAGACGAAGATACTGGTACATCTTGGTGCCACCAGGATGCACAGAATACGGCGAACTGTGTGCCTCCACCATCAATTCCTCTCTGATATCCCCAGTTGGCACACACAGCCTGGCTCCAAACCTCAGTGAGCCATCCTCATGAATCAAAAAGTCAGTCCGCAGACCGGCTTCCACCTGCTCCCGAATCTTCACCAGCTTCGGATCCTCGGCCTGGCCAGCCTTAATCCGATCCACGATCGTCGACTGTACCTGCATGTACATCAACGAAGAAGCCTCCCCAGGAAGAACAACCTCCACACCAGACCCGCAAAAATCCTGCTGCAATCTCCACTGCGAAGTCAAAATCATCACCGTTGGAAGCCTACTCAAAGCATCCGGAACCACATTCACCTTGCCATGGTGAAACTGCAAATCAATATCATAATCCGCCATAAGCTCCAACCATCGACGATGTCGCATGTTGAGCTCCTTCTGAGTGAAAATGTACTTCAAGCTTTTGTGATCGGTGAAAATCTTCACTTTCTCACTCAGCAGGAAGTGCCTCCAAATCTTAAGAGCAAACACAACGGCAGCCAACTCCAAATCATGCGTCGGGTAATTCTTCTCATGAACCTTAAGCTGACGAGACGCATACGCCACAACGTGCCCATGCTGATGCAACACACAACCGAGACCCTTGCCAGAAGCATCACAAAAGATCTCAAATCCACCGCTGCGATCAGGCACAACAAGAATAGGGGCAGTCGTCAACCTCTCCTTCAAAACACCAAAAGCACTCTCACAATCACCCGACCAAACAAAAGCAACATCCTTCCGCGTCAACCTGGTCATCGGCTCAGCAATACGAGAAAAGTTCTTAATGAAACGCCGATAGTAACCAGCAAGTCCAAGGAAACTCCGAATCTCAGATGCAGACGACGGAACAGGCCACTCCCTGATGGCCCTAATCTTCTCGGGATCCACTAAAATACCATCTCCAGTCACCACATGCCCGAGAAAAGCAACTCTATCCAGCCAGAACTCGCACTTCGAAAACTTAGCATATAACCGATGCTTCCTCAAGATCTCCAACACCGTCCTTAAGTGCGTGGCATGCTCTTCCTCTGACTTCGAGTAGATCAGAATGTCGTCAATAAAGATAACGACAAACTTATCCAAAAGGTCGTAGAAAATCAGGTTCATCAGATTCATGAAAACTGCGGGCGCGTTAGTTACGCCGAAAGGCATAACCACAAACTCATAGTGTCCATACTTCGTCCTGAACGATGTCTTCGGAAAATCATCCTTCTTTACCTTCAACTGATGATAGCCACTCCTCAAATCCAATTTAGAAAACACCCTCGAACCTCCAAGCTGATCAAAAATATCATCGATGCGAGGCAACGGGTATTTATTCTTAATGGTCACCGCATTCAACTCCCGATAGTCCACACACATGCGACGCGAACCATCCTTCTTCTTCACCAGCAACACCGGTGCTCCCCACGGAGACACGCTAGGATTAATATAACCCTTCTGCAAAAGCTCATCCAACTGCTTCCGCAACTCCTCCAATTCTGCAGGTGCCATACGATACGGCGCCTTCGAAATCGGCTGCGCACCTGGAACAAGATCGATAGAAAATTCTAGGGCTCGATCAGGTGGAAAACTAGACATCTCCTCAGGGAAGACGTCGCCAAAATCACGCACCACAGCTGGCCACTCCAGCTCCATCTGCATAGCCACAACCTCCACCGGCCTGGCCCGAAATCTGACAGGACCAAGCGAACTGCTACCATGACTGAACTCAAATACTGGATGTCTGGGAATCTCAAACACCGCCTTCTTTCTCCGACAGTCGATCGTAGCATAGAAGCTCGCAAGCCAGTCCATCCCAAGAACTGCATCATAGTTGATGATGTCGTGGACAATGAAATCAGCGAAAAGCTCATGTCCACAGACCACGAACGAGCAAGAATTGCAACCACGATGCACCGAGACCACGCCATTTCCTGTAACGATGTTCCAACTCTTGGGAAGAGGGGACGTCGACAAGAAATGCCTCTCCACGAAGCTCCGAGAAATAATGCACATCGACGCACCAGAGTCAAAGAGGACTCGTGCAGGAAATGTGCAAACCAAAACCACACCTAACAAACAATTAACAATCAAACCGTAGTCTAGCAAACAACCATGTTCAAGCAAACAGCATAATCTAACAATCAAAACCAGCTAGGAAAGTAACAGCTAGAGTGAGGATTACCTGCGATAACCTCATCCACAGCCTCGCTCTCCACAGCGGTCATCAGAAAAGCCTGCCTCCTCGGCGGAACAGCCTGCTGAAAAGCCTGCCTCTGCGGAGCAAGAGCCGCTCCACGGCCAGCAGGAACAGACGCTCGCTGTTGCAACGGCTGAGCTGCAACAGGTACCCTCCGCAGCGGACCCGCGTGCCGACAATCCTTCGCGACATGGGAAGCATCACCACAAACCAGACACTGGCCCAAAAACTTCCGACACTAATCCTTGATGTGGCCAGGCTTGCCGCAGAAATGGCAAGTCTTCAGAATGGGCCCTCCTGGCCTCTTAAACTGAGCTGGCTGATTAGGCTTGAAACCAAGCCTAACCACCGTTCTGGCCTGCTCCATAGGCCTCTTCCCAGCACCAACAACAGACCCCCTCCTCTGGTTCACGAGCAGCTCCTGCCTCTTGGCTGCTACTAGAACCTTCTGATAAGACTCCCGGTCAGAAGAGGTCACGAAACTCTGGAGCTCCGAAGCAAGTCCCTGCAGGAACCTCTGAGCTCTCTCCTCAGCGTCCTGCACCATCTTTGGTGCAAACCGACTCAGCCTCATGAACTCTTGGTGATATAGGTCCACCGACGAGCTCCCTTGCTTCAAATCGATAAAACGCTGCAGCATCTCCTCCCTGGCAGCTTTCGGGAAGAACTCACCCTCAAATCTGGCCTTGAAGGTAGCCCAAGCTATCGGTTCCACCAGCATCTTCTCTTCTGCATCCCACCAGTTCCGAGCATTATCCTTGAGTTGCCTCTTCGCCAAATCAACCCATCCAGCCGGGGTGATCTTGGCCATCTTCAGATTGTCCTCGATGTTCCGAATCCATTCATCGGCAGCCAAAGGACCCTCAGACCCATCAAAATATGCGGGACCCAGCTCCCGAAATTGCTACGCTCCCGGCTCAGAGAGAGGGGCATCCGGAAGAGCCCAGGCAGCTCGAGCAAGTGGAGCATTCTGGACTTGCAGGAGCACGCCCTGCTGCACTTGCATCATCTGCAGCATCATCCGCATCATCTCACCGTTGGTGGGTTCCCGCTCAGGCTCCTCATCATGAGGGATCGCGCCACTACCCCCACCACGGGTGAAACGTCTTCCTGCCATCTAGTGACACAGAAAACGAATCAGATTAGACTCATAGCTTATGACTCGGACGTCGAACTTAGTTTATTGGACATTCTAATATTATTATCGCTCTTCCGATAATCGCAGTTACAGAAGGACCTGCATGGGCCACCAACAAAACCTGTCACGACCCGCTTCCCTAAAATGGAGGCGAGACGTGAAAAGATCCGTATGAGAGTGGAGCTGTGAAGCCCCAAACCCGATAAGCGTCAATAAAACATAAGCAGGTCCATGTAACCACAACGGAACAACAATAATAACACAAGGAGAGACTGAAATAAAATCTCACATCTCATAAATTGTCCAACATGGAAATGAGTTCAACATCCAGAAAAGCCACCAGGCTAAAAGAAAGAGTCTAAAGGCCCAGAACAAGGCCAACCAAAAGCAACAACATAACAAAGTGTAGGTGCTACGCACCGATAACAAAACAACTGTCAAAACAAAAGTAAAACACAACGAAGACACTAGGACTGGTCCCCAGTGTCCACGTACTCCCCGTCAAACACAAGCTCGGGCTCGGCGTCAGCAAACACCTCGTCCTCAACAAGGTACTCAGGCTCGGGATCTAACATTTGTCACCCAAAAGAGTAAAGGGGCACATGTCAGCAAGTCTAAAAGACTTGGGCAAGGAACTGAAAGTAAGGCAACTAGCAACCTAGCAGTTATAGTATGCATGACATGTCAGTTATAACATGAGTGCACAATTTAAGACATGGCAAGACAATTTTGTACAAGGGAACAATTATCGGGACAAGACAAGAGTAGCCAAGCTACTAACAATCTCAATCATTTCACGTTGTTTTGTAGATGTTCACGCCCTTCAGCTGAATGGTACATCATTCACACCGATCGGCACTAAACACTACCCCACCCCAGAGTTTACGCCTTACAACTGCAGTTGCTGATCGGGCAGACTCCCAGTTGAATGGCCGCTTAACCCTTACCCCATCCCACACGTAAACAAGCCAGGGTCCCTGTACATGAGCCCAGCAAGTGAGCCAGGGTTGCCCCGCACGGGAGCTTGTTTCTTAGTACACAATCCAATATCGAGCGTTGGGGTCAGCAACTCATTATACTCGCTTCTGGTCACGAGCCAGGAACACAAGTATTGTAGCGAAGCTACGCATTCACGGAAGCACTTAAAGGATGCAATGACATGACAATTAATTTGCGTACCGTTAATGGAATTTAAACATGACATGGTAATTGTGCAACATGATACATGTCGGAACTAGCTTCGTTGTCAAGCTAGTCCCCAAATTGCGCCTAGGCGAGTATCATTTCGTCGCCTAGTCTCTTTTACGCCTACAACAAGCAAATGGCCTAAAACATGGCCCTAACCCTAAGTGGCAAGTTTCACTTGCCTAGCACCGGGGATGATGATTACGAAGGTTCGTCTCGCGGATGCTAATCTACGGGGAAAATCGCTGTTATGGGGAAACAATCATCAAACCACATGAAATTTCATTAGGGTTTCATAAAAATACAAATAGGTTATAAAAACGTCAAGAGATCGATTTCTTACCGAGAGGAGGCGGAAGTAACACTCCGGAGAACCCTAGGACCAGATCTGGAAACAAATGGAGAAGTTTTGGAGAATTAGGGTTTTTGGGGGATTTTGGGGATTTGATGGAGATTTGGGGAAGATGAGAGGTAGAAAGAGTTGATGGAGGGTTTAGATGATGGATTTAGGGTTTGGAATGAAGGAATGAGGCTTGGAGGAAGATGGGGGCTCAATGGGGGAGATTTTAGGGTTTTGGGTCGAGTGGAGGAAGAAGAAAACGTTTGGGAGGGGTATAAATAGGTTGGGCTGGCGGCTGCCCAGAAATTAGGGTTTTAACACAGATTAGTCGGTCAAAGAGCAACCACTGACCGACTAGTTTGGCAACTAGTCGGTCGGTCGACCAACGCAGACCGACTAAGTGCTAACAGTAACTTCTGAACGAAAATAGGATTTAGAATTAGTCGGTCCATGGACAAATACTGACCGACTAGTTTAACATCTAGTCGGTCGATGAACGTTCTTAGACCGACTAAGAGTAAACAGTAACTGATACTAAAATTTGATGATGTGTTAGTCGGTTAAAGAAGCATTGCCGACCGACTAGTTTGCAACCTAGTCGGTCAACCAACGTTCTTAGACCGACTAACGATAAACAGTAACTCCTGAGAAATTTAGAAAGCCAACTAGTCGGTCCAAGAAGGATTGCCGACCGACTGGATCGTCATCTAGTCGGTCGGTGCCCCTTCTTATACCGGCTATTGAGCACCAAAAGTTCCGATACGGAGCGCGGAGCTCCGGGATCGATTCCTAAGACTCCTAGGCTTGATCTAATAGTAAGATACGACCGTTATGAAGCCCGTCACGAATGACATAATTCGAAATCGACGATCCTAAGGAAGAAACGAGAAAATACGACGAATCGATCGAAAATGAAAACTACGGAGACGAAAACCACACTGGAGGAGAAAATCCACCAAAACATATATTATATTATAATAAATCCAGATACATGAAAAGCAGTCGTTACAGAACTCATTCTCCAATGAGCACATGTGTCTCGTCTTCGACTTCGCTAAGTCAAACGATCATGAGATCATCGTCACCGCTACACGGTGAAGACTAAGACACAATGGTCTATCCGATGTTTCGATATACTTTTCTTGAAACAACTACGACCACGAATCTTTTTAGACTTATGCTACTAACGGTCAAGCACTTCTCCATGATCGAGATCCTTATCTCGATACATGTTTGAGCTTCATTAAGTCTCAGGACTTTACCTAAGTTTCTAATGATTACAACATTTCTATAAACTTAGATAAATACTTACCAAACAGCTTACTGTTATTTTGAACAAGCCGTCTGTATAGATACACATGAATGAATTTACCTCGAGGGCATACCCATCTCTCAACACTTATTATGGTCAACACTAGTGCACGATCAGAGGTGGTGCTTGCCAGAGGTCTGCACTGAAGGGATGCGCCCACCTTGTAGGCTAGTAGTTTGCATTCCCTGGCCTCCGGCTGGATCCCCTCAAGCACCCCAACTTCATTACAGTAGGGAATTTGACAAAGAGAATATATGTGGATGTCATTGTATGCATTGCGTTGAGGGACGTTCGTCCTATGATAGCATTAAAGGAACTTGGACAGTTGACCACGAGGAAGTTGACATTGTGTGGTGTGCCAAACTTCACCTAGTGGGACACCATCCACTATGAGACTACCTGAGCTCCCGTAAACCCAAAAAGATTAGTGTGGATGGGCTGCATGTCATCGCTAAGTATTCCCTGCTTCTGGAACATGTCCAAGTAGATTATATTGACAGAGCTCTCATTGTCGATCAGGAAGCGTATGACATTGTAATTTGCGATCTGGAGGTTGACCACAATGGTGTCATTTTGGAGTTTTGGAGTTGATGAATCCTTCCCACCTCAGCCTATGTAAAGAGCAGAGGCTCCTCGGACAGCCTAAGCTGCTTCAAGGCACTCTCAACGATGGTAGAGTTAAGGTCAGTTGGAGGGATACACAGCTAAATAGGGAGGCTATTATATGCCTGGTGATGGGACTAAAGATACGGTCGATCATGCCAAATGGGCCGATGACGCCCCGACGAAACCCTCCACGGGCTCTTTATTGGAGCCGGATACTTGCATCTGATAGCGTGTAAGTTTTCTACATCAATAATTAGTTCCAAGCATGAGGAAGGATGCTAGGGGTTTTCATGTTTGTGTGTGCGTATCTGGGATCATGTTGATCCGATGTATTTATAGACTGGGGATTGGTTACGCCACGTCAGCGAGAGTTACAGAGATTCTGGATCTTCAGTGCGTAACTGATTCCTTTGATTGCATGGTGAATGGATAAGGACGGATACCCTCACTTATAAATTAAGCACGCCTACCCAACACGCGGTTGGATGCATCTGGACGGATTCCCGATCACAAGGATCAAAGATAACACATGATGTTTATGGAAGCTGAGCTATCAGACGGGCGGACCCCATGATGACGTAGCTGAAGGAGCTGACATCATGTGTGGGGTTGAGGAAATTCTAAGGAGCTGTGCTATTAGAGGAGCAGACCTCGTAGAGCCTGTTCATGAGTAGCATAGCTGTTGAGGGTGCCGACCTCGTGGAGGCCGCCCCATTGGAGCATAGCTGCTAAGGGAGCCGACCTCGTGCAGATCACCCATGTAGGAGCACTGTGCTAAGGAGCCGACCTCGTGGAGATTGTCCTTGTAGAATTGTCGTTGTTTGAAGGAGCAGACCTCGCAGAGTTCGTCCTTGCTAGCAAGTGGTAGCAGACCGTGTGGAGGTCATCCCTGTCGGAAGCAACCCGAACTGGGTCGGTGAGAGTAGATCTGTTTGGTAAAGTTGTGCTGGTGCATTGGTCGGGCTGACCTCCTAGGCTGCTCATGGGCGGTCCTAAGGACACACGTAGCCTTTGCATTCAGGCACGATGAGTCCTGCCATCAGGTCTGGCTGGGCCCCAGTTCTGACGGTCCACACAGCTCAAAGTATCTCTAGCACTACCTATGTGGTTATGATTAATACAATAAATTTTATATATTTATAATATGTCAAATAACATATACATATGTGCACATACTTATACTTACATGTTTGATCCATCCGAATGGATCCTAGTTAACCTCTATATAAATATCTCTCATGCTACAATTAATTAGGTTTGGGCCGAGTATGCACATAAGTGTAAATTTCATTTATTTTTTACTTTATATGTGTTATTCGACCACTTTTCTATCCGCATACAATTGCAAAGACTCAAAGTGATCCTATGCACAAGGGTCATGTAGAACTTTCCGAACCTTTTTCGAGTTCTTTAGATTTTATCCTCCCTTTATTTGATCAAATTAGATTTGATCCTTCAAGCAAAACAAACATATGAAGAGCTGGGGAAAAGGAACCACGGTGGAGACTTCCTGTCGGTCCGGTGAAAACAAACATGTCCTTCATCTTGGGAATGATCCAATATATGCTTTAATTCTAGCTACTTAAAGGAAGAGAGTAGGAAAATTAGGACTCTTTTTTTAAATGCCCATGACGGAAGAGAGTAGGAAAATTAGGATTCTGCTTTGGGAATTGATTTGCACACCCACCGTTTTACTGCACGCACATACCACTTATTACAAGAATGCCATTACTCCCGACCACATACCACTTATTTACACGTTTGCCACTGAAATTACTTCTGTGCACAACCAAATTTCCAAATTTCTTAAAAAGTCCCTAAGGCTCCGTCGGGATTTCGCACGGGTTTCGCCGGAGAGGAGCTGGGGGATGGGGACGAGGGGCAAAGGAGGGGGCAGACGAATATAGAGAAGATGGCTGGGGAGGGCAGAGGAGTGGGGGGGATATGGATGGCAGAGGATGGGGGCGGAGGATGGGGCGGGTGAAGAGGGGTGGCTAGGGAGGTCCAGGGGGGGCTAGGAGGAGCGTAGTAAAACATTGGGTATGTGCGCGTGTAAATGAGAAAAAAAAATTATGTATGTACACGTGGCAAATTTGTAAATATATGGTGAGTACGCAAAGTAAAACCTATAGTGCGCAAATCAATTCCCTTCTTTTTAAAAAAATGCACATGACGATACAGAAGGGCTGTGGAAAAAAGGTAGCTCTCGTGAATGCATGTTAAGATCCAAAGGTCCCCCTCAAAAAAAAACTAAAAAAGATTATATTAGCATGGAATTGCAATAGAATGTAATGATTCTCACTTTTAAAGCAAATCTGAAAAAAATCAATACCGCAGCCAGGAACAAATTATAGACAGATCTTAGCTCTTTGTATCGGTTTCGGATAGACTGAACCCTGATCAAATATGTATTCAGGTTTTTCATGAAAGCCTATCCAAACCCGACTCGTTTACAACCCAAGGTTAGGTGAGTGAACCAATCCTTACGTGCAGCCACCCAAGGAACTAATCCTTTTAGCCCAACGTGAAAAATAGCTGATACCTAATCGAACACAAACACACGGATTTTTCGCTCGAATAGAAGTTTCAATTTGCCAAATATGACGTGGAGAAAGCGAGAGAGAATGAATTATTTTGATAGCTTTCAGATGTATGTCAACCACTATCATTAATGGATTCACATGTCCAATTAATGTGCCAGGCCCACTCCATTGAAATTGTCTCCTATGGTCATGACAACATATTAATATGTGGGACCCACCACGAATGTTAATATGTCAGGCCTACTCCATTAAAAATGTCTCCTACAGTCATGACCGCTAATTAGAGCTATGTTATTTGTGCCACGCTGCTTTATGAATACACCACAAACTGTGGTGAAACAAGAAAAAATCAAAAGACAAGTTGAGAACATATGAAAGGTGAAATAAGAACTGTGGTGTATTTATAAATGATGTATTCATAAATATGTGAGGTGCAATTAACAGCACTCCGACAATTACTATATGGGACTGTACGAGTTTAAGATGATGTTAACATTTGAAGTAAAAAGTGTGAGAGTGGCTACGACTATTTTTTTCTTCCTAAAAACATACACATATACACGTCACGTTTTTCTCAAACCTTTTAATACCATAAAAGGCGAGGTTTAGAAGCTTTTGATATAATAACCAACGAAAGAAATCAGAGAAAGCAGAAGAAGAATACTACTTCTTCGAAGAGAAAGTTATAGTTTCTCTAGTGATGGAATTGTAAACTTCATGAGAAAGAATTATAGTAAGAGTTTTTTTATAGCACTTTTCATTTAATTATTTCCTTGTGCAAAATAGAGTCATTTATTTTTTACTCTCCAATTTTTAGTTTCCACGTAACGAACCAATCACAACATTTTCCACGAGGGTTGGGATTGATAGTTGTTTCAGAGTGTTTTCTCACTACAGTATCGTTGACCGTGGGCTGCCCGGTCAACGTGGTCAAGGGGCCGATTAGGTTCCCTTGGGTGCGTCGAGCGCATGTAGACGTGACACGAATCGGAGATGTAGTCGACGCAGAGCACGTCAGCTGGGCCGGGTCTGGATCCTCGGCCTCTGGGGGGCTGAGGGGAAGCCTCGGCCCGGTGTGAGGTGCTCGGCCTCGGACGGTCGGACGACGAGGGGGAGCCTCGGCGCCTTGGCTTGACGCGCGTCCGACGCGGAGCTGAGGGGAAGCCTCGGCTCGGATGGGTGCGCTCGGCCTCGGTCGGTCGGACGACGAGGGGTAGCCTCGGTCGTCTCGCTTGATGCGCGACCGGCGTGGAGCTGAGGGGAAGCCTCGGCTCGGATGGATGCGCTCGGCCTCGGTCTCTCTTGGCGTCGAGGGATGGCCTCGATGCCTTGGCTGATGCTTGATGGCGTTCGCTTGGTGTCAAAGGGAAGCTTCGGCACTTGGATCTAACGTCTTCACGGGTGTTCGGGTGATGGCACGTTCGCTTGAGCGGGAAGGCGCCGCTCCGATCTCTGGCGGGCCGAGGGGTAGCCTCGGCGGGATGAAAACTTCCGTGATCGATAGAAGGTGGGGTCGCTCGGTGAGGGGACGCACGGATCTTCGCGTCGGCTAGCCGAGGGGTGGCCTCGGCAGAGAGACTATCTTCTGGTGGTGGAGACGAACGGGCTCGGGGACGAGGGTGCTCGGCTCCGGCTGTGATGACGCAGAGGGGTAGCCTCGGCGCCGCGGGATCTCCTGGACCTGAATGGACGAAAGAGCCCGTCAGGGGGGTCGGACCTTGGTTCCGACCGAATCCCCTCCGATGCCAAAGTCAGATCTAGTCTGAGGGATGCTCGGTGGGATCGGGCTCGGTTCACGGAGAGACTGAGCCCCCATCCTCAAGCCGAGCTATGGAGGAGAAATATGTAAGGCAGAAGAAGGTGTAAGATGGAGTTTGTGATACCTCCGTTGTAGATCATCCAGATCCCCCGGCGGATGATGCCCACCCTCTCCTCTTATAGGTGACTCCTCCTCATAATGTGCCATGATGTGATATCATGGCCATCATTCATGGGGACGTGCAAATATGGGAAGTTTTGACCCCCACTAATTGCGCCCATCTTGATGAGGAGATGAATATCCTAAAGGTGGCCATGATGGCTGGAGTGATGGACTCGGGCGGTTGCCATATTTAGCGGGCCTTGATGGCTGGAGAGTGATGGCCATTTAAGTCGGGCCATTAAGCTGAGCCATTAAGCCGAGCCATGATGGCTAGAGAGTGATGGCCTTGGACGGTTGCCATATTTGGCGGATGCTTCCTTGATTTGGGCCTCGATTTCCTCCACTGAGGAAGTGGGCCTTCGTCATGGGTGGAGAATCGCGACCCGCTCGTGAGATCCTTGGGCCGAGGCCCCAAGGTCGTAGTAAACCGGTTGACCAGTCACAGTTGACTTTGTTCTTCCGGGCCCGGTCAGAATAGTCATGTCAACAGCCCCCATCTTCTGAGCTCTACCATTGCTGAGGTGGAGGTCGGGAGATGTAGTATAATGGGGAAGAAGCTGCACTCTCTGCAAAACTTTGGTCCGTCTTGCGGAGTTGGCTGGGGAAGATAGATCGTCAGTTCGAGATTCGTTCGGTTGCGAGGGGAGTCGCCCATCGACTTACGGCCGACGAAGGAGATTAGTTCAGTGGCGAGGGGAGTTGCCCCTCGGCTTACGGCCGACGAAGGGGATTCGTTCGATGGCGAGGGGAGTTGCCCCTCGACTTACGACCGACGAAGGAGATTCGTTCGGTGGCGAGGGGAGTTGCCCCTCGACTTACGGCCGACGAAGGATGTTCGTTCGGTGGCGAGGGGAGTTGCCCCTCGACTTACGACCGACAAAGGAGGTTCGGTCGGTGGCGAGGGGAGTTGCCCCTCGACTTACGGCCGACGAAGGAGATTCGTTCGGTGGCGAGGGGAGTTGCCCCTCGGCTTACGGCCGACGAAGGAGATTCGTTCGGTGGCGAGGGGAGTTGCCCCTCGACTTACGGCCGACGAAGAAGTGAGGACCTGGTGAATACTTTCGAAGATTCCATGGTGGCGCTCTGCCACTACTTCGTCCCGCTCGGGTGGATGTGATCACTCCTTATTTTACACTTTTTTACCGCATGTTTGCATGCCATTTAGATCGCCCAAATCATGTTTTTCACGATATATCGACGATATTGCGATGCTTTTCACGATTTGTTGTTTTTGTCGCATTTCAGGTGATTTGGCGCGATTCGGAGTGATCTCGAGATGCGCTTACTCCAGACGGTCACCGACGACCTCCCCGAGGGGTATTTTGCTGTTGGAGAGGAGCGGAAGAAGAACGGACGTCGCAGGAGCGACGAGGAGGCCAAAACAAGCAGTTTGGGCATGTTTAGTGTCCCACTCGGCCGAGTGAATGTGTCACTCGGCCTACCAGCGAGACACCGCTCGGCCGACCGGAGCAGACACGATTTATATGTGCACTCGGCCGAGCGACGGAGACCACATCGGCCGAGTGACGAGACCCCGTCCGCCCGAGTGGCGCCCAGACGAAGCCCTTCAAAAATCTCCAAGTTACTGTTTTTCGGCTGCCTGAGCTTCAGAAGACCCACTCGGCCGAGTGGATAATTCCGTCCGCCCGAGTACCATGAAGCCATCGGCCGAGTGACGACAACTCACTCGGCCGAGCCGCCCCCGAAGTGAAGACCCCTGAAGATCGAGACTTACTGGAAAATTACAGGGTTTTCACTCGACCGAGCGACTTTTGTCACTCGACCGAGTGCGACGCGCTGCCTGTAGCGAAAATTGCGGAAAACAGGCTGTGCATGGGTATTTTGGTCACAGTTTTTGGACGATTTTGGGGGCTATTTAACCCCTGTTTTTACCCTAGTTTGAGAGCCTCTCTCTTAGATTTTTGCAGCTTTTTAGATTAGTTTTTTAGTTTTATTCTTGTGATTGAAGAGGAGACAAAGTTGGATTTTTGTTGGATTAATTGAAGAACTCCATTGGTTTGCTTTTCTCTTCTCTAAAAAATTCTATTTTTATTGCATAGCTCATTATTGTGATGAATTCTATTGCTTATTTCATTGATTATTTTTGTGATCTTGCTATGAATTGTGAGTAGTCGCCACGTCTTAGGGCGTGGGGATGAACCCTACAAGCCCTATTTCATAATTGTGATGAATTGGTATGAATTTTGCTAGAATTACTACTAGGGATTAGATTGGGATCAATTTACTACGGATGGCTAGGAATTCACATCGATTGGGATTTGCAAGAGATTGGATCCCAATTCGATAGGAAACCCTAGAAATCCGAATTGGGTTGGAATCGAATTTCCGAAGTATCGGCTTGCAAGAGATTGGAACTCTGTTTGAAACTCTGGTACTAATCATTTCTTTGAAACTCTGTTTTTCCTGTGCATGTACACGAGATCTACGGCGGACCCTGAAGCTATATTATTTGATCCCGAGATCGAACGTACCGCGCGGAGACTTAGAGCGGAAAGGAGACAAAATCCGGAAGGGCGGTTTTTGACCAACCCGGAAACTGCGGACCAATTAGCGGCAAGGATGGCGAGGATAATTTCTATTCGAGATAGGCTTCGGCCTAAGACCTCTTCTACGACCTCATCCATTGCCGTGCCGGAGTTGGCGGCTGACAAGAACTTCGAGCTAAAGACTGGACTAGTGGTTCTGATGCAGCAGGATCCATTTCATGGGAATGCCCATGAAAATCCTCACTACCACATCCAATTGTTCTTGTCGAAGTGCGCCACATTTCAGATGCCGGGGGTCTCCATCGATGCCATCAGACTACGTCTCTTCCCGTTCACGCTAAAGGACAAGGCACTCTATTGGTTGAGGACGCAGGCTGACGGAGTCTTCACCTCTTGGGACGAGTTGGCAAGTGCATTCATCGACAAGTTCTATCCACCATCCAAGACAGTGAAGATCCGGAGCGCTCTCATGTCCTTCAAGCAAGGACCCCAGGAGACGCTCTATGAGGCTTGGGAGCGTTTTAAGGATCTGCAGCATCAATGCCCGCATCATAGCATTGAAGATTGGGAGCTAGTTCATAGCTTCTACAACGGTCTCCAACCGGGGACCAAACAAATTATTGATGCCGCGGCGAATGGTGCTATCTTGTCAAAGACTCCTGAGGAAGCTACGGCCCTAATTGAGGAGATGACCTCAAACAACCAACAATGGGGCGATGAGCGAGGACACTCTACGTTCTCCTTAAAGCCAACTAGTATCTATGAGGCGAAGGCCGTAGCGGAGCTTACAAGCAAGTTTGATTCTCTCCACAAGGTAGTGGAGAGACTGGAGAAGTTTATCACGGAGCCCCAAGGAACCCCTTCCACCTCCGCTCCAACGAACCAAATGTGTGATTGGCAAGACCAATCTCAAGCCATGTATGTGGGAGGAGAGCAAGGAGAAGGATCCTTGGAGCAAGTACAATATGTCGCGGGGAACCAAGGATATTGGGCCAATCCGGCCACAAGAAATCATCCCGGATTCTCTTACGCCAACAATGAAGGATCTTTGAACCCGCCACAACAACCACCTCAACAAGCTCGACCACCACCACCCCAACAACAACACTATCCGCCGAGGGGCCTCCACAACAAAATTTCCAACCGAAGCAACAAGTTCCACCATATAGGCCGCCCGGATACAACCAATGGTGGAGGAATCAAAATCAAAACCCTTCACAAGCTCAACAACGATCCGACTTCGAAGCTAGAGTGGAGGCGTTTATGGTCGAGCAAAATAAGGTTAATGCTACCTTGAAGGCGGGGCAAGACTCCCTTAATACCGTTGTGGCTCAAATATCGGAGCAATTGGCGTTGCTCAATCGGAACACTCAACGATTGCCTGCGCAACCCGAGCAAAACCCACGGGGCAACACCGGCCACATCAATGCCGTAGTTGCCGTTACTACTAGAGGCGGGAAGGATACCTCCCCCGCTATGATTCCTACCGAGGAGCCCGTGGAGGAAAGCTTGGAGCCGATTGAGCCGGTAGTTGAAGTTGATAAGGAGAAAGAGCCACAAGAAAAGGAGAAATCTAGAGCGGAGCAATTGATTGAGGAAAGGCGCTTCATGCCACCGGTCCCATTCCCCCAAAGGCTCGCTAGAGCGAAAATGGAGAAAAGGCTAGCGAAGTTTCTCGAGTATCTGAGAGGAGTTAGCCTCAACATTCCCTTCCTCGACGCCATCGTGGAGATCCCCACATATGCCAAATTCTTAAAGGACTTGATTTCGGGGAGAAAAAGGAAGGAGAAGATTATGCTAGCCGAGGAGGGCTCTTGGTTCACCAAGAGAGAGAAGGAGCCGGCCAAATTTAAAGACCCGGGGAGTTTTCAGATTTCTTGCACCTTGGGCGGCATCCCTCTTCAAAAGGCGTTGGTAGATCTAGGGGCTAGTGTGAGCCTCATGCCTCTCTCCATGTTCTTAAGGCTAAATACCGGGACGAAGTTGAAACCTATCGACATGCGGATACAATTGGCCGATGGGCGAATAACAAGGCTGGTAGGGATAGCCGAAGACATCCCGCTACAAGTCCCGGGGGGAATATGCTTGCCATGTGACTTCGTGATCATGGACGTTAAGGAGGAGGGAGATACTTCATTGATACTTGGACGCCCGTTCCTCGCCACCGCCGGAGTGATTGTCGACGTGCGAGAAGGTACACTAACTTTGAACGTCGGCAACATCGAGGTGGAGCTTCACATTCCTAAGGCAATGAAACACATGCCTTACCACGAGGAACTTGACTACATGGACCTCCTTGATGAGGTGATAGAGGAGGCGATCCCCCACTCAATCGGCGCTCTTTTCGATGAGGATTTTGAGGAAGGCCCGGATTTAGGCCAAGATGAGAAGATAGATGATTCCCCCGACCTCTCCGCTGAAAATGATGAAGGCGACGCTGATGTCGCAAGGATTCGAGAGCTCTGCAAGCTCTCGAAATTGAAGTCTCCGAAGAAAGCTCCGCCGCTACGAAAATCGGCATCGCCGGTGAAGCCGTTGACCGGAGCAAACGCTAGCTTGGGGGAGCCCCCCCCAACACTATTCGAGACAAGAGACCACCGCGGGAGAACACGCCACCGCAACTTCCGAATCCAAGCGATCTCCCCGGAAAGTTTGATGGGTGCATCTCATATGCACCAAACATCCCACATTAATTGAAAATCATAGGGGGTCGAGCTCACGACCTTAAACGAGCGCTTGTCGGGAGGCAACCCGACAGTTATTGCTTTATTTTTACTTTTTCTTTATTTTTGTTTTAGAAATTTTTAGTGTTTTGAGTCGTTCGCCCAAAAATTTTGTGATAACGGGTCCTATTTTTCTTGACAGGAGAGGAGATAGGTAAATCCATAATGAGGAGGATGAACGAGACAACGAGGAGCGCCCCAGGAAGACGCTCGATGCTTAGGAGTAAGATGAAATCGACTGGAGGAAGAAAGACGGAGTTTAGAGCCCAAACGAAGACAAACAGCAGAACACAAGGCTCACTCGGCCGAGTATACTAGTCACTCGGCCGAGTACACAAGTTCGTCCGGCCGAGCCGCTCACGAACGAGGGAAGTCTGCTGTACCCAACTCTCTGTTTATTTCCTTGATTTCAGTATAACTGCTACTCGGCCGAGTATATATTTTCACTCGGCCGAGTAAAACGGATACGCTCCTAGGGCGAGTCTTACCGAGTAGCTTGAGCCACTCGGCCGAATGGACTTACTCCACTCGGCCGAGGCTGGCAAAGCCACTCGGCCGAAGCGTAAGCGAGGAGGATATTTCCATTGATCCCACTCGGCCGAGTGACCTAGTCACTCGGCCGAGTCGTAACTCTTATTATATAAGGGGCTGAGGGGATGCACAATTTTCGAAACGAAAAAAATTCCCAAACCGCCCGACCCTTCAGCTCCCCTCGCCCGACCCTCGCTCGCTCGCACCCTCACTCGCCCAGTCGACCACCGCCGTGCCGCCGCTCGGCCAGCCACCGCCGGCTGAGCATCGCCACGCCTCGCCCGAGTCGCCGTCGGCGGCCGCCGCTCCGACCACCTCTGGTATCGCCTGATTCGCCCTATTTCTCCTCTTTTTGTGTATTTTTCGAGGATCCATGTATTAAACGAACCCCAAACCCAAATTGATTTCTATATCTATCTACTATACCCCTAATGCCCCATACATTTTGAATATTACTCGCTGATATCTCCATTTCATGCGCAGGTTGTTTTTGGGAGCTTAGGGGAGCCCAGGGGAGCTTCTACGGACTGATTTGGGCTTCGCAGAGGCGCTGACTTCGCACGCTTCCATTATCTTGCACTCGCGGCGTGTCTGGGTATACCCCTTCCATTCTTTTGCACACGCCGCACTTTTTACACTTTTCGACGCGCGCTCGGGGCCGATATGCCGCCCCGGACACGGCCGCGGTCGAAGAGAGCTTCCGCCAAGCGGAAGCGGTCGGATGATGCCGGCCCCTCCCACGAGTTGGAGGACTCTCCTCCACCTTCTCCCACACACCCCATCCACCCAGCACAGCCTGCAGGCCCCGCACACCCCGCACAGCCTGCAGCGCCCACATAGCCCGCACAGCCCGCACAGCCACTCCCTGCCGCTCCACAGCCACCACCTCCGGCTCCACTGGTCGGGCCGCTTGGGATTACGTTCCGAGACGACGCACACCGCGCCGTCTTCGAGCGTATCTCCCAGCGCTCGATCGTACCCTCCAGGTTTGCACACCTTGCCGACCTAGGACGCCTGGGGGTACTAGAGGGGATGCTCACGTTGTACGACAACGTGGGCTGGCGAGATTTCTTCCAGGTGTCGGCGGACACTTTTACCCGCCCGACACTTGAGGTACTGAGTTCGATCGCCCGGACCGACGAGGGATGCTCGTTTCGGTTCATGGATCGGGAGTGCCAGGTCACTCTCGATATGATGAGAGCATTTTTCTCGTGGCCCGCTGTCCCCGGAGCCGATCGCGGTTACGGCCCCACCCATATCCCCCCACCTTCATTCGACGCCGGTGCCTTCTGGGCCCGGATCACGGGTCTTCACGCTGCCTTTGACCCTATTAGGGCCAAGGCCTCGGCCATTGTCCATCCCTGCCTCCGTATTGCTCAGCGCCTTATGGCGACGACCTTTTTGGCCAGATATGAGCCGGGCACGATGTCTACGCCGGAGCTCTACATGCTCTACGCGATGACACGTCCCAGAGCTCTATCTAGGGATGGCGATGAGCTGGTCCCCGCCGTCGTGATTGATGTCGCGGCTTGGTTTTTGGACCGCATCATTGTGTCGGTGGGCGCTCGCTCACCGATATGCTGCGGCGGCCTGATCACCTTGCTTTCCCTTATGACCGGCGAGGAATTCCCTGACGACTTGCGACGAGTACCGGGCCCGACTTCTTTTTCGATCGATGTTATGGCCCGGATGAAGATGCTTCGTCCGCACGGTGAGCGTCACTGGGTCTGGTTGCACGGCCCTTACGGTGCCGATTACATGATTCTTCCGAGCCCAGCTCGGACTCAGATTGCACCAGCCCACGTTGAATGGCTCCCTGCGATGGATGTTCTCATCCCCGCTGCTTACGTGCTCGAGGCCGAGGAGGCCGAGCAGGCCCACGCTGCCCCCGCAGACCCTGTCACCCCTGCCGAGCCTACCGCCCCTGTTGACCCTGTGGCCCCTCAGCCTATCCCTGATTTTTCCGCTGCTCCTGACACCTCTGTCCCCACCTCTGTCGGTGTCGGGAGTACCTTAGCTGAGCCCACCTCCACCACTCCCGCGGCTGTCACCACCCCCACTGGCCCTCTGTCTGCTGAGCCTGTTTCTTTTGCCCCACCCGAGCGCCCGCCGACCGTAGTTGAGTGCGGAGAGCCCTCTGTCTCCACTGCTGCTGTATTTTCCGAGAGTGTCATAGCGTCTGTCCACACTTCTGTGCCACTGACCTCTCTGGCCGCCTCGCTGCCACTTTTGCACTCTTCTTTCGCTGCTGCTGCCTCCACTTCCCACCAGCCGGTGCCCCGGCCTCACACTGAGGCCATGCCCACATTTGCGAGCGCAGCACCTTTCGTTCCCTTCCCCGCTGAGCCCGTCACATACGCGACCCGAGTACGCCAGCCACGCCCTGCACAGCACCGACCGGTGCATCCCTCTGCACCACCTCCCCCCGACACTGTACTTCATAGCATTCGTGCTCTAGAGGGGGCGGTGAGTGGCCTCAGAGGCGACCTTAGGACCTTGTCCTCCACCGTCTCTGCGATGGCTGGCCGCTTTGACCTGATCCCCCAGATTCACTACTGTCTTACCCAGGTCCTGGAGCGTCTCCCCCGCGTACCACCACCCACCCCGCAGGTTCCCACCCACACTTCCACGCACACTCAGCCTGCTACCACTTCCACACCCACACCCGCTCAGCGGCCTGTCCAGCCACCACCACCACTTCCGCCTCAGGACGGAGACGGCGCAGCACCACCTTCTTAGGCACCCTTGATGCCATCGATTATTCCTGCCGTTGTGCTGCCCGTTTCTGCTGGGTCCTGTTGCATTTTTGTCCACCCCCTCCCCTCACTTATTTTGGGATTCTCATGTCGACCATATATTTATATATCTTTTTTGGAAGAGAGGGAGAGTTTTTGGTGCCCCACCTTTATATCTGTATCACTCCTATCTGTGCATGCATCATGTCCGCATCATATTTTTCATTTCTTTATTTTTCTTTTTATTTTCTTTTTTTTTCATCATGCATGCATCCTCACTTGCCCCTCACATTCCTTGTCTCTCGGTGTGCCACACTTTGCACATTGAGGACACTGTGCCATTTAGCTTGGGGGAGTGAGTTCTCACGTTCTTTTTCGATTTGCCACCTTTATTTTTAGTTTTTCACGCCATTTTTCGCTTTTGCACTTATTTTCATCATTTTTTCTTATTTTACCATGCATCACGTTTTTCTTATTTTTCTGTGTGCCGCATTGTAAATAGTTCTATTTTCCCTTTATCTTTATTTCTTTCTTTTTCATCTCATGCTAGAGATGACTTTTCTGTGATGATGATGACGTGGAGTTAGCTTATTCTATATGCATGCTTTATTTGTCATGTCTTAGATTTTGTTTCTGATATCATATGCTATGACTTGCCTTGCATCTAGAGATAGTAACCCACACTTTTTCCACATGAAAATGGATGAAATTTTATTATTAGCTGAGTCTGAATATTCATATGTATGCTATCACAGAAAACATACCAAGATTCACGCATTGAATGCCTATATCTGGAGTACTGATTTCTTTTGCTATATCACTTCTATATGCATGAACTGTACATTTCACTTCAGGATGATTGAATGATGTTAGCTATGATAAATCTGGATTAGTTAGCTTTTTTGTGATCGAAACTGAGTAGATTAAATTACCTTGCTGAAGTTGTCGTGCATGTCTTATAGAGTGAACCGAGTGACATGTTTATTTCTTTCTCCACAAATCTTGAACATCATTTCTCTACTTTTAAGATCATTGGTGAATCTCCCCTTAGCGATTCTATTATATGGCATTTCCCCCGCTATTAATTCCTAGCTTCAAATTTCTTATTCGAACAAAAAAAAGAGAAAATATTCTTGTATATCATTATCTCTCTTTGAGTTGGGATCGTTGTGTATATATGCTTTTGCTTCGAAAAAAAAAGAAAAAAAAGGGAACAGAGGAAAAATCCTCAATAAAAGATCACATCTCACTTTCTTTCTTTCTCTTCTCTTTTCATTGCTTTTGGAGCTTTATAGAAATGGGGATGTAAATATTTTTTTTATGCCACCACGCTTATAGATAAGCTTGGGGGAGGGGATCCATTGATGTGTGAGAGAGTGACTACTTGACGTTGCACGACAACCTAGGCTAAGTAATATTCTATACTCGGTGAGATTATTTTTAGCTTTTTGAAATCCAGAAATCTAAGCCTAGCACTCATTTCATGAAATCCATACTTTTCTATTCTCTCTATTCTATAGTGTGATACTCTTATACTCCTGATAGAAAGCATTCAATTGAAAAGTGTGTGATCTGTGATTTGTATACCGCTTTAAATGATTCAGACGATGTTAATTATAAGATTATTCCGTTTTTCATGATTATATTGTTGCTCGTGGGTTTTCTATTTCTATTTGCACTATTATACTATGATGTCAAAATAAAATTCTTTGACATGTGTTTTTCATTCAGTGCATGCTATACGAGTAAGCGGAACCCACGTCCTGAGAAAATGATCTAGCAGCCTACCTCTTCGCTTCTTTCTTTCTTCTTTATTTTTATTTCGTTTTTCATTCTTCTCCGTTTTTCATTTTTCATTTTTTTCCGCCGTTTTCGTTTTCCGAATCCACCGGGTTCGCCTTTTACTTATCTTCCTCTAGGACGAGTAAGAGGTAAGCTTGGGGGATTTTGATCACTCCTTATTTTACACTTTTTTACCGCATGTTTGCATGCCATTTAGATCGCCCAAATCATGTTTTTCACGATATATCGACGATATTGCGAAGCTTTTCACGATTTGTTGTTTTTGTCGCATTTCAGGTGATTTGGCGCGATTCGGAGTGATCTCAAGATGCGCTTACTCCAGACGGTCACCGACGACCTCCCCGAGGGGTATTTTGCTGTTGGAGAGGAGCGGAAGAAGAACGGACGTCGCAGGAGCGACGAGAAGGCCAAAACAAGCAGTTTGGGCGTGTTTAGTGTCCCACTCGGCCGAGTGAATGAGTCACTCGGCCGACCAGCGAGACACCGCTCGGCCGACCGGAGCAGACACGATTTATATGTGCACTCGGCCGAGCGACGGAGACCACATCGGCCGAGTGACGAGACCTCGTCCGCCCGAGTGGCGCCCAGACGAAGCCCTTCAAAAATCTCCAAGTTACTATTTTTCGGCTGCCTGAGCTTCAGAAGACCCACTCGGCCGAGTGGATAATTCCGTCCGCCCGAGTACCATGAAGCCGTCGGCCGAGTGACGACAACTCACTCGGCCGAGCCGCCCCCGAAGTGAAGACCCCTGAAGATTGAGACTTACTGGAAAATTACAGGGTTTTCACTCGGCCGAGCGACTTTTGTCACTCGGCCGAGTGCGACGCGCTGCCTGTAGCGAAAATTGCGGAAAACAGGCTGTGCAGGGGTATTTTGGTCACAGTTTTTGGACGATTTTGGGGGCTATTTAACCCCTGTTTTTACCCTAGTTTGAGAGCCTCTATCTTAGATTTTTGCAGTTTTTTAGATTAGTTTTTTAGTTTTATTCTTGTGATTGAAGAGGAGACAAAGTTGGATTTTTGTTGGATTAATTGAAGAACTCCATTGGTTTGCTTTTCTCTTCTCTAAAAAATTCTATTTTTATTGCATATCTCATTATTGTGATGAATTCTATTGCTTATTTCATTGATTATTTTTGTGATCTTGCTATGAATTGTGAGTAGTCGCCACGTCTTGGGGCGTGGGGATGAACCCTACAAGCCCTATTTCATAATTGTGATGAATTGGTAGGAATTTTGCTAGAATTACTACTAGGGATTAGATTGGGATCATTTTACTACGGATGGCTAGGAATTCACATCGATTGGGATTTGCAAGAGATTGGATCCCAATTCGATAGGAAACCCTAGAAATCCGAATTGGGTTGGAATCGAATTTCCGAAGTATCGGCTTGCAAGAGATTGGACCGATACTAGGGTTTCCGGTTCCAATTCCGCGCCAATACCCGTTTGCAAGAGATTGGACGGGTAGGAACTATCCCAATCTAGGTCGTGGGCCGAGTTTGCAAGAGATTGGGCTCGGTGCGCGATTGAACAATGATGTTGATCCTAATGCTAGCTTCCCTAGGCTAGGGTTTGCAAGAGATTGGACCCGAGCCTAGGATAGCTATAGACCGGCAACAGCGCGAGAGCGTGAGCTTGGTTCTACATTCAGTTGCAACTAGTTCATCCAAAATCTTATTCTAGCAACTTTGATACCAATGAAACGCTTTTACGAAATACGGTGAGTAGCGGGAATTCCCCATTCCCTAGACATTCTTTATTTGATTTGATATTTCCGTACTTTGTCTGACGATTGTGACAGGATCGCCAAAGGCAAATTTCTCTCTTCTTAAATAGCCAGGTTGATCGGAGCAAGCACGGTCATTCGTCCTCCCTGTGTTCGATAACCTGCTCGCTGCTACACCGTGCACTTGCGGTAAAACGACAACCGTTCTTTTGGGTTACGTCCCGGAGCGATCAGGATGCAGGAGCGGTTCGGCAAGCGGGGACCCAGCACCACGGTCGGTGGTGCTTCGGCCAGATCGGCTCGGCCACGGTCGGGGGAGCGGTCAGGATGCTCGAACTCGGACGGTGGTGCTTTGGCCAGATCGGCTCAGCCACGGTCGGAGGAGCTACTTGGTTGCTCGAACTCGGACGGTGATGCTTCGGCCAGATTGGCTCGTCTACGATCGGAGGAGCTGCTTGGTTGCTCGACTGATTAAGTGAAGGCGGTTAGGGCGATGCCGATCAGTGGCCCTTCTTCGTCGAGGGTCTGTGCGCCGGGAAGTTGCACCGGTTCACAGGAGGGTTGATCCGACGAGCTGCCGACCGGGTGGACTCCGCTTGATTGGGCGACTTCAGATCCAGTGGTGGCTTGGATGAGTGCCGCTAGATCCGAAGTTGTGCTAAGTTTCATGGTTATATTGCTCGGCATGCTCAGTCAAAGGAGACCCGGACGTGCTTGGTCAGATGCTTGGACTCGGCCTACTTGATGGAAGTTTGAGCTCGGCTTCGGGTCGAAGCTTTGGTTAGGAGGCATCCGGATGCTCGAATACGCCTTGAGCTCGGAGGTTGGAGCTTGGCTCAGGGCGGGGGCTCGGGATGCTCGGACGATTGAGCAGGTCGACTGCCCACCCTCGTAACCAATCGGCTCCCGTACATATCTGCCCATTGAATCGAATTATCATTAGCCACAGGTCAAAATGAAAAGAAGTAGGCAATAATTAATTGAATGCCATAGCAAAATAAGGGGTGACGACACAAGAGTCATTTTGAGGGGTTTGGACTTATCTCTCCCACAACGAAGTTCCTGTAGTACCGGTGGGTCGGTGCTCAAATTCTGAGCCATTCGGGGTTTGTTGGAGCACGGTCGACGGAGCCAGATGTAACTTGGGCGATGAGCAGTGAATTTAGATCTTCTGCATCCCCAAGCTCGGTCGAACCATGGCGATGCCCCGATTGGCTTGATGAGGCACGACCGGGTTGTTCGTCCCATGGCGAGCCCCGTTCAGTCACGACCCATTGCTAGGTCGGGCTCGTCTTCGTTTGATCATTTGAAAAGATCGGTAGAGGGGGACGGCAGCTCGGTTTGGGGTGCGATCGGCAGCTCGGATCAAGTTTGCTTGGGTCGATCTAAGGGGGTGCGCCCGATGGTAGCCTACCGGAGCTCGGATGCGCTCCGAAGAGGCCTCGATATCGAAGCGACGTTGATATTGCGGCAAGGGAACCCCACGTCGAGGTTGGATCTACTCCGACGAGGGAGCGGTGGGACGAGCTTTGACATTGAAGCTGCGCCAGGGGAACTCCAAGTCGATGCTGAGTCGAAAGGGATCGAGGCTTCCTCCGACATTTAGGTCGAAGGCGAACTCAGTTCGTGCATCGAGGAAGTCGACTGGGGAACAACGAGCTTGCTCGACCCATGGAAACCTTGGATCGGTCATCGACGACACATGGTGAAGTCGAAGCGTCCTCCGATGCTTGGGTTGATGGCGATCGAAGCGCCCTCTAGCGCTTGTGGATGATGAACCTCGATCTTGGGTGCTCGAAGGTTGTCTGGGTGGATTGACGCCTTTCCGTACGGGCATCGACTGAGGTCAGAGATGCTGAATTTGACCCAATGGAAGATCCGACGAGTCCTCTTTGACAGGAAGTTGTTGTCGACCCAGGAGAGGGTTGGAGGGATCGGATCGACTCTGGGGAGGTCGACGCAGCCCGCGTCGACTTGGTGGACGATCGGAGGTGTCAATCGTCCTTGGGGTCTCTTATTGTGCCAGCGGCATCCGATCCCCATCGATCAAAGTCTGGGAGCCCCGATCTTCGTTGTGTGTTGTCGGGAAGCCTCGATCTCCGTCGTGGGAGCCCCGATCTCTGTCGATCGAACCCTCTGAACCTCCACTTTGGTCGAATGGTGCCTAGGGGGTCTTCAAGATTAGGGAGGGCAAAAAGTAGTTTTGTTCTCTTGGCTTACCAATTCAAAGTCGACGATGCTTGTAGCCCTCGGCGTCCTTGCAGAGGCGAGTCCGAGAGATGAGTAGAGGTCCCCAGCTTGTTGCCCTCGACGTCATTGCCGACGCGAGTCCGGTGCTATTCCGGGTGTTGCCAGTACTCGAACATCACGTGGGCATTCCCGCAGTCATCGCGCTTATGACATGAACCCTTGTGAAACTCTAGGAATGGGTCGCCGCTGTTGTGGTACTTCCTCGGGTCTCGACGACGGGCGTTCTCACCATGGTGAACAAGGTCTGAAGGGGCACTCTGTCGAGTCGTGAGGGTATGCCCTCGTGCACGGCCTTACGTTGAACATATACATATGGAACTCGTCGGTTTCGTAGATCTCCATCCCGATGTTCGGTGGTGTCAGGTCTGTCGAATACGAAGGTGGCAGCAGGACACGAGCCCCCACCGTCAGCTTGGCAATCATGTCGCCAGGGCGGTGGCTGAAGTGGTTGATAGTGTCGACGTCAGCTTGTAGTGCTGCCTCTTGGAGAGTGTGGAAGAGGTACAGGAGCACGCCGAGCTGACCTCCCACAAATTCCTGTGAATCTACCGAAGTTTTCCTTAGCCTCGTGCGCACTACTTGTGGAAAGACGTGCAGATCGGAAACCGAGACAGGTTTGCACACGAAGAGGATTGGCCATGGAGATTTCATGGATAAGATATTAGAGGCTGCAAGACAGATCGGATTGGAGGCTACAAAGGCCGTGGCTTCGGTTGAATGCTGGTGCTGCTGAGAGTAGCGGCCAGCCCCAAGAGATGGTTGTCTCAAATGTTGAATCACTTGGGATCCTCAATCTCGGTACGTTGGGTAGAACTCACGACCTCCCAAGTCTTTGATTAGTAGGACGAGCCATTATTGATGTGGTTGACAATGTGGATGTTGACTCTTTCCCACAGACGGCGCCAGATGTTTCAGAGTGTTTTCTCACTACAGTATCGTTGACCGTGGACTGCCCGGTCAACGTGGTCAAGGGGCCGATTAGGGTCCCTTGGGTGCGTCGAGCGCGTGTAGACGCGACGCGAATCGGAGATGTAGTCGATGCAGAGCACGTCAGCTGGGCCGGGTCTGGATCCTCAGCCTCTGGGGGGCTGAGGGGAAGCCTCGGCCCGGTGTGAGGTGCTCGGCCTCGGACGGTCGGACGACGAGGGGGAGCCTCGGCGCCTTGGCTTGACGCGCGTCCGACGCGGAGCTGAGGGGAAGCCTCGGCTCGGATGGGTGCGCTCGGCCTCGGTCGGTCGGCCAACGAGGGGTAGCCTCGATCGTCTCACTTGATGCGCGGCCGGCGTGGAGCTGAGGGGAAGCCTCGGCTCGGATGGATGCGCTCGGCATCGGTCTCTCCTGGCGTCGAGGGATGGCCTCGATGCCTTGGCTGATGCTTGATGGCGTTCGCCTGGTGTCGAAGGGAAGCTTCGGCACTTGGATCTAACGTCTTCCCGGATGTTCAGGCGATGGCACGTTCGCTTGACCGGGAAGGCGCCGCTCCGATCTCCGGCGGGCCGAGGGGTAGCCTCGGCGGGATGACAACTTCCGTGATCGGTAGAAGGCGGTGTCGCTCGGTGAGGGGACGCGCGGATCTTCGCGTCGGCTAGCCGAGGGGTGGCCTCGGCAGAGCGACTATCTTCTGGTGGTGGAGACGAACGGGCTCAGGGACGAGGGTGCTCGGCTCCGGCTGTGATGACGCTGAGGGGTAGCCTCGGCGCCGCGGGATCTCCTGGACCTGAATGGACGAAAGAGCCCGTCAGGGGGGTCGGACCTTGGTTCCGACCGAATCCCCTCCGATGCCAAAGTCAGATCTAGTCTGAGGGATGCTCGTTGGGATCGGGCTCGGTTCACGAAGAGACCGAGCCCCCATCCTCAAGCCGAGCTATGGAGGAGAAATATGTAAGGCGGAAGAAGGTGTAAGATGGAGTTTGTGATACCTCCGTTGTAGATCGTCCAGATCCCCCGGCGGATGATGCCCACCCTCTCCTCATATAGGTGACTCCTCCTCATAATGTGCCATGATGTGATATCATGGCCATCATTCATGGGGACGTGCAAATTAATGTGGGAAGTTTTGACCCTCACTAATTGCGCCCATCTTGATGAGGAGATGAATATCCTAAAGGTGGCCATGATGGCTGGAGTGATGGACTCGGTCGGTTGCCATATTTGGCGGGCCTTGATGGCTGGAGAGTGATGGCCATTTAAGTCGGGCCATTAAGCCGAGCCATTAAGCCGAGCCATGATGGCTAGAGAGTGATGGCCTTGGACGGTTGCCATATTTGGCGGATGCTTCCTTGATTTGGGCCTCGATTTCCTCCACTGAGGAAGTGGGCCTTCGTCATGGGTGGAGAATCGCGGCCCGCTCGTGAGATCCTTGGGCCGAGGCCCCAAGGTCGTAGTAATCCGGTTGACCAGTCACAGTTGACTTTGTTCTTCCGGGCCCGGTCAGAATAGTCCTGTCAACAATAGTGATTTCCTTGTATATGAGAGAACTAGTCATAACCCGTGCCCGGAGGGCACGGATGCAGTCGTCGTCCGTGCGCAAATGCGGAGATAAGCGGTCGCCAAAGTGAAAAAAGCGTGGATGTGTGTGAGAGAAGAGGGTCGGGGGGCAAAAAGAGGAAAAGCAGGGACTAAAACGCAAAAAAAAATCACCAAAAACCCAACCCAACCCCCACGTGGCGTAAAGCAGGGACTAAAACGTAAAAAAAAATCACCAAAAACACAGCCCAACCCAACTCTCACGTGGCGTCCCAGTCAACAACCAAAAATATGACTGGGACAAAACTGCCACGTGAGACAAAACTGACACGTGAGACAAACTTCATAAATTGTATAATAGATACAACTGAACTAGAGAAATTATCTAAAAGAAAGAAAATATGATAAAACTTGATACGGGGAAACCTTATTAATTCGATATAGATAGCTTGTGTGTAAAGAACCTACACCTAGTTGCATCCGAGAGAGAAAGAGAGAGAGAGTTCATTGCGTATTGATTAATCAGGCTTTCTTATCATATTTCAGCAAATGCACACGCAATACGCAATATGTTCGTTCGTAATAAAACTTTGCATCAAGAGGCAGCATGTAGATAATCCGAACCTACGATAGCCGTATGCCCAAAGCACTGCAATTGAAATATCAGTTTCAGCAACAACTTGTACATTTATCTGAAGTGATTCAGTCCTCAAAGTATCATGTTTGCTAGCAAAAGCAACCGGTATCATCTCGGGGAACAGAGAAGTCCCTCTTGAGATCGGAATAAGCTTCTCATAATTCTACCAGGCTAACAGATCCGACACAATGAGATGGATTTCGAATTAGGAGACAGACAAATAATTGACAATAAGATTAATAGTGGCTTCATTGCTTTCCGACGCTATCAGCTCAGCTACTATTAATCGGCCACTGCTTCCTGATCAAATGCTAATCTCGAGCAAACAAGTTGGGGTGATTCTTTCAGATTTTAGCGAAGAAACAAGAACAATGACAATAAAAGTAGAGGATTTCTTTCATCCTGCTGTTATTTTAACTCCATAACATACAGCTGACAACAGGTCTGAGACTGAACAAATTGAAAACGAGAGGGGCTACCTTTGAAACAACGATAACAGCGACACAAAGTTCTGTCGATGTGGTTCAGTGGTGGTGTACATGAACCATGGATCTCCGACGTGGTTGCTGAGAACAGAGTACCATGAGCGCCAAAGCGACGACAACGGCAACCAGGAACCCAGAAACGCCGATTCCACCGCCACCGCCGTCATCATCCGACTGATGGCAGCATATCTTTCCCATGGATGCAGCGCACACAGAAGATAAAGGAGGATGTTTTGCACAGTGAAGAGATTGAATCTGACAAGTGGTGGAGTTTGTTGTGGCGGTCTTTATCAGAAAGAGAGCGAGCCGCCTTCCTTGACTTTTAGCGAGCAAGTGGAGGTGGTGTTAGTTGCGATGTCACTCTCAAAACTTTATATCAAATTATCAAATGCACCCACATCTCGCATTAGGTGGCATCCCCATTGCAATTGCCAAGACTTAATTAAATGCACGATTCTGAGACTTCCAGGGTTTGAATCCTGAACTACCCTTTGTCGATCATCTCATTTACATTCAAGACCTCTTCCCTCAAAGTCTAAAAAGATCAAAAGTAAATAATGAGATATCAGAACGAGGTTCACTTACCAAATCCTAAAGAATCTGAAGAATAATAGAAGGTTAAGGAGGCAGATGTGATGTCCACATCAGCCTTATACTAACACCCAAATAACAACACATGAAGCCAACCATGTGGCAAACACTGCATCATATTCTTTGATTTTTCTCCTTCCTTCCGTTGCTTTGTTTGGCAACACATTTAGTATTGTAAACGGTGCTTCGGTGGAGTTTGGAGCCCGAATCCTGGTAGGCCTCTTTAGAATGTCAAAATAAAATTTCACAAATCAATATTGGGATGCCCTCAAACTCTACCAAACTAGCGTGTGAAGAATTCTAGTCATGACAAACCGTAAGAGACAAAAATACAAGACTACGTTACCAAACACTCACTCAGATGAAATGACAGTTTTAGGAACTGGTACTACAATTGTTAGGTCATACGTATATGACTATGTTGTCGTTAGTGTCACAATGAGTTCATATGTCAGTTCTCAGCGTGTGGTATGGAGAATGTTGAATAATGTGTTGAACATTATGTTGAACATAATGTCCAACGTACTGCACATGCTTTTGAGATGTTGTTTAAGCATGGTCGTATTGAAGATGGGAGGCTGTCTGGTTGCTAGTTATTGCCTTTCACGGCTTGTGTGTTGTTCCATCAACTGAAGAATCGCTGCAGATTCTATTGGGATTGAGTATCTCTCGCTTTGATTGAGACGGTTGTAGAGAGATGATGTTTTTCGCCCACTTATGGTTATTGCTGGTTTTAGAAGTTGAGGCGAAACCAATTTCCTTGCTGGGCTTCGTTAATTGCGGACGGCAAATCTTTCCAGATTCGATTGCGTTTACTTCCTTTAACGGCTCCATAATCGAGGATGAGAGTTCGTTTAAAAGTGGAATGAAGATTGGCGGCTAGGGTTACGACTTGGACGATAGCTTTTGCGACAGCTGTAAGGGGCTCCGGGAGGAGGCAGTTGATCTTTGTCAGTTTAGCAAGGGGATCTTGCACGCAATAGGAGCTTGCGCAAATTACTCCACGAGGTTGATTGAGATCACCCCTAATGGTGTGTATTGAGGGGGAGATTGTTCCCCTTAGTAATACGTGGTATTGGTGTTTGTATTCATTAATACTTAGTGGAGTTATTTGATTTTCTGGACGAGGCCCCACAGATGTAGGTGTGCGCATCGAACTGCGTTACCAATTTCTCTGTGTCACATTGGTTGTTCTATTTTTCATGTGTGTTTATTGGTTGTGCTTGCGTACTAAATAACAATTGGTATCAAAGTAGGTCATCCGTGCTACTTTGTGTTGTCAAAGTGGGTGTGATCATGTGCTTTAGTATGCTATCCATGAATACGAAGGAAGGTGCATCCGTGACTCGGCCTTCGCTGCTCACTGGTACTAACTACACTTACCGGAAGTCTCAGATGCGCGTGTTTATCAAGTCTCTCAATGAGAAGGCTTGGATGGCCACAATAGAAGGATGGACTCCTCCAGTTCAAGATGACAAAGAAGGAAAGGAACACTTCAAACCGGCTAAAGACTGGAGTCCCGAAGAAGAACGAGCGGCTCTGGAAAATTCAAAGGCCGTGAATGCTATCTTTACTGTAGTGGATGAAGAGCAGTTCAAGTTAATTTCTACATGTGAGTACGCAAAGGAAGCATGGGATATCCTTCAGAATATTCATGAAGGGACTAGTACAGTAAGAGCCTCTAAACTTCAAATGCTTGCCTCTCAATTTGAAAATCTCAGAATGAATGATGATGAAACTGTAGCTGAGTTCAATGGAAGACTACGTGATATAACAAATCAGGCATTCCAATTGGAGAAGAAGTACTCTTAAAAGAAGTTGGTTGAGAAAACTTTGAGATCTCTACTTGACGAGTTCTCTGCAAAGATTGCGGCTATCGAAGAAGTGAGGAACACATCTACTATGAGATTGGATGAACTAATGGGGTTTCTTCAGACCTACGAATGAATCTGAAGCAAAATAAAAGAGACAAAGGAGTGGCTCAAAAGGTGGAAGCTAGTGAAGCACCAAAGTCAGAAAATGAATCGGAGCTTGAAGACGACATCGCCTTGTTAACTAAGAACGTTAGCAAGATGATGAGGAAGATCGGCAACAGGGCCAGAATTTCAGATCTGTCAACAAGGAAACACGAGCGAATCTCCACATTACAGGAAAGGGTATCAGTCGTCCCGTACATAAGTATGAACCAAAGAGCAAAGGCAAGGGAATACAGTGTAGGGAGTGTGAGGGATTTGGTCATATACAAGCCGAATGTGCAAATACTCTCAAGAAACAGAAATGAAAACCATTAGTTAGTACATGGAGTGATGAGGATTTCGAAGGAAGTGCTGGAGATGAGGACATCATCAGCAATTATGTTGCATTTACAGCTATTCTGGATGATCAATCCGATTGTGACACCTCGAGTTATGTTGGACCGAGTCTTGTCACAACATGTACAACATTGGAGAATAAACTTGGGAATGTCAGAAAGAATGTTATAACATATAGTACAACATCTAACAGTGACTCTGATTCAGAAGCAGGTGGTGATCAGGAGGTTGGTGAAGATGATATTCGGTCAGCCAATCAAACTATGTTCACTAATTGGATGAAGATTTGTGAGATCAACAAATCCTTAACGAAGGAATGTCAGACTGAAAGGTGAAAAGGATGAGGTTAGGGCTAAAATATTGAAGACCGATCTCAATTTCAGCAATCTTGAAAGCCAACTCAAGAGAATGCTTCTCAGAGCAGAGAAGGTTGAAAACATTGATGTGCGTTTATATTTCATATATTTACGCATGTTTTCTTCTGTGTTTTTTCGCTATTTACTGCCGTCTTGTATTCGTTTTCTTGTGTTTTCTTGTTTTCTTTCACTTTTCCATGTTTTTGTATTTTTGCAGGAGTTTACCGGCATATGGGACATAAACCGATGATATCATGAGTCCCCGGAGCAACGGGAGGAGTCACACGTGATCCAGGGGGGTCAAACGATGAAGATCGCATCTTTCATCCCCTCACCCGACCGGTTGGTCATTTTCAACCGATCGGGTGGTGCACGCGTGCACCACCCGGACACAAGCTGGAGCGGTCAGGAAGTCACCTGGTCGGTTCAGAGACCGGTTCAAACGCCCCAACTCCATGGAATTTGATGCTGAATGCCAACCGATCGAGTGACCTTCACCCGATCGGTTCACCTGTAGCCAATTCTCTAAAGCCATGACACGGAGAGCTCAACCGACCGGTTCACCTGACGGCGCGAAGATCCAACTGATCAGCTTCAACCCTCAACCGACCGTGTCATATGACCGGGTGAAGTCCCGTGCTGAAATGCCGAAGAAACGAAGCAGGTCACCCGATCGGTTGACTTTTCACCCGATCTGGTGATATCGTATTCTATATATATGACCCCTAGGTTTTCCAGAAACGAGAGTTGTTATTTTTTGTTGTTTTTTCTCTCTCTTGACGGCTGTAATTTTTCAGATATTTGTAAGTTTTCCGATCTTTACCAAACTTTAATATAGTGTTATTAGCATTGCTCTTACTGCTTTTCAATCGCTTGATCATGTTTCTAACGGTCAATTTCGATTTAGATTGCTTTTTACTAAATATGTGTGAGTAGTTCCCAAATCTGGGATTTTGGTGGAAACCCCTTCGTGGGTTCTCCCCGATGCGTCCATAGGACTAGGAAATCGATAGGGATTAGGAATATACCGGTTACGCGGGGTGTTTTATTGTCATCCGCGGGAAAAAGACCGCCTTTGACCGTTGGGCCAAGGGGGAATAAACTTGGCGGTTGACTCCTTAGCCATAGCTCACGCCCTTAGCGTAGACGTCGAATCCTTGCGCGCGGGAGCGTCAGGATGAGACGTTGGGAGTTATCGTTGCGAGCTTAGTGCTCCCAGAGTCGGTCAGTGTTAATGGACATGGCAATGCCCACTGACCGAACCCGGGAAGTCCGTCGTATCATCCTGGGCACCGGCCGGAATATCGGGCCCATGGGACGCTGGTACCACTCTTAGAGGCAACGTCTCACCATTAGACCCTAATTCCGATCGCTATCCTACCCGTAGGCCGTATCGGCGAGAATCACACGATAGGGTGGAAACCGAAGTCCCGGGTTTTCCCTTTATATTGTTCATCCCTCGCATTCTATTTTCTGTGACAACCCATCATCCGATACGGGCTAGCTCGCCCATGGGGTGAATCCGATCCTTCTTGACACAAGCACAACCACGCCTCCCTGAGTTCGACCCCCAAGCCACACTATGACACCGTGCGCTTGCGGTTACAAATATTTAAATCTCACGCCCCCAATTATACATTGCACACATCTGACGCGCAAAACCTGGGGGGCGTCAAGCTTTATGGCACCGTTACCGGGGAGGCAACGTGCTTGTTATTTTAGGATTTCATGAACCCTTGAGTCTAGCTCTCATCCCTAACTCGCGATAATTTTCGCATTCTTCTTTATCCTTTTTATTTTCTTATTTTTATTTTTATTTTTTATTTTATCTGTTTCTTTCCCACTTTTCGCTTCACGGGTGTTTGTTGTTTTTCATGCGCAGAAGTTCAAGAAGTCTCGACGACTTGATTCCCGTTGATCCGGAGATAAACGCCACCCTAAGGCATTTAGCCGCTGAGAATCAAAGAAGAGAGGATCCTAAAACCATGGGAGAGAACACCCCACCTCACAATTCCCTGCTGGAGTACTCGATGCCATCCATCGAGTCCACCTCCGCCATCCGTCCTCCTGCTATTACGGCGCAAAGCTTTGAGCTTAAGCCGTCTTTGGTGACGTGGATCCAGCAGGATCAATTTTCGGTTGCACCCATGGAGAGCCCCATTGAACATTTGGACTCCTTCTTGGAGAAATGTGACATCTTCCGGATAAACGGTGTCACAACTGAGGCGATCCGTCTGAAGCTATTCCCCTTCTCTCTGCGAGATAAGGCCAAGCTATGGCTTAGGGGGAAGGACTCGAACACATTCAACACCTGGGAGAAGCTTTCAAATGCTTTCCTGACAAAGTTCTTTCCTCCGGGGAAGACCATGAAGCTGAGGAGTGAGATCTCCTCATTCTCCCAGGCCAGCCACGAGTCTCTGCATGAAGCCTGGACCAGATACATGGAAATGCAGTGGAGATGTCCCCACCATGAGCTCCCCAAGTGGCAAATCATAAATCTGTTCTATAATGGGTTGAGGGACGATTTGAAATCTTCTATGGACACCGCGGCTGGAGGGTCCTTTATGTCAAGAAGTGAAGAAGATGCCGGGAACATTCTAGAAAATATGGCATCTAATAATGAGCGGTGGTGTCGACAAATTATCCAGCAAGTTTGACTTGCTGTCGACCCAGATCTCCGCATTGATAGTAGGAGCCGGTGGCGCCGGTACACAACATATTGCCGCAGTGGAAGCGGAAGTCATGGGGGACTTCCAGAGTGGTGACATTTCACCACCATTGGACCAAGCGAGCGCACTGATCTACAATCCTACGGGAAATGCGCCGTATCCACCACGGACTAGCTCCAACCTGGCCTACTCTCCTAACAACCGGAATCATCCCAACCTTAGCTACTGGGCGCCGTATCAACAGCCGACTCAGCAGCAACAACAACAGATATATCAGCCGGCTAGGCCTCAGCAGCAGCAGTTTCAGCAGCAGCAGCCTCCACAACAATTTCAGTAATATGCCCCAAGGAATCAGCAGCCCATCCAGCAACAATATGGCCAGCAGAGGGCCATCTCTCCGGTTGAGTCCCTCTTGACCCAATACATCGCCAACCAGGAGAAGATAAATCTGAAGCTGGAGATGGGGCAGAGAGTTCTCACCGATCAAGTAACCCAGCTGGGGTTACAAGTGGCGAACCTTCAAAGATCGCAGAATCAATTGCCGCCACCACCGGAGGTGAACCCGAGGGGGGTGAATCAGACCTTGGCACTCACGCATGAGCATGCGAACGTGTCCGCTATCGTCTTGAGGAGCAGAATGCAAATCCCCACAAGAGTGCCCCCAAGGAACCGGAAGCACCGTTGGTCGTAGAACGACCAATTGAAAAATTGAATGACGACGATGCTTCGTCGCCAAGGCAAACGACTCCGGAGGGAGTCCCTGAAGAGGAGAACAAGAAGACCGAGGAAGGGAGCCTAAGAGTGTTCAAGCCCGTTGTGCCTTTTCCACAACGGCTTGCCCAAGCCAAAATAGACGAGAAGTATGGCAAATTCTTTGCCATGGTCAGCGATCTGAGCTTGCAAATCCCCTTCCTCGAAGCTATCGAGACGATTCCCTCCTACGCCAAATTTCTAAAGGACTTGGTGACAAGAGGATCCAGAAAGGAGAAGGTCGTATTGACGGTGGAGTGCAGCGCCCTCATTCAGCACGCAAATCCGCCCAAGCTTAAAGACCCAGTAAGTTTCTCCATCCCTTGTTCGATTGGGGAAGTGTGAATTCAGAGGGCGCTCTTCGATCTAGGAGTGAGCGTCAGTCTAATGCCCCTATCGCTATACAAGAGAATAGGGATGAGAGACTTGGAGCCCACCGGCATGACATTACAGCTTGCTGACCGTTCGGTCAAATACCCAGTGAGGGTAGTAGACGACCTCCCTGTTGATGTGAGTGGAGTGCAAGTGCCGGTGGATTTTGTGGTGATGGACATGCCGAAAGATAAGCACACCCCTATTATCCTTAGACGGCCCTTTATGGCAACCGCCGGTGTGCTAATAGACGTGAAGAATGGGAAGCTTTCCCTCAACGTCGGCCAAAAAAAGTCGAATTTGACTTGGGGTTGTCAATGAAGCACCCCGATCCCCCGGATGATCCAAGATGTAATGCACTGGAGTTGGAAGAAGAGAGAGCTGTGGAGGCAAGCTCCTGGGAGATTCTTTCAAGAAATCCCCCCGATAGCTTGGGAGACCTTGGAGAGCAAGTTGGCTCACCAAAGAAAGAAGTTGCTAATGAGGCGGTCACCCAACATGTGATCCCTCCCGGATTCCCAAAAGCTCCTCCTACGAGGAGAAAAGGAAAAGAGCTCATGGGGCTCACCGGAGATGAGATCCGGATCCTTAAACGAGTGGCGGTGGATGCCAATATCAAGGAGAAGCCCCCGGACCCCGTCAACAAAGGGAGAGTGGTCGAGCAAGTTTTCTTGTCACCACCGACTACACCAAAAGCTACCAGCCCTAGAGCTGAAGCGATGCCAGACTTTGGGCATCACCCGTATCACCCACCTTGAACATCATCAACGGGCGTCGAGTTAACGACGTTAAACAAAAGCGCTTCATGGGAGGCAACCCCTGCTCTAAACCTTTGTTTCCAATTTTTAGGACTATTTTTAACTTTATTTTATCTATTTCAATAAATAAATCCAGCCGCAAGAACTTCCGTTGAGGGACTTAGGCCATTTGTGGACTTTTGCAGAAAACAAGGCCCCAACCGATCGGTTGATAACTCAACCGATCGGTTGGGATGTATCAGCTGATGGCCGTATCAGTCACTCAACGAACCGATCGGGTGAAGGCTTGTGAGACCGGTTGGCAGACCAGGTGAACTGGGCTGAAGTCTCGGGAAATTTTCAGATTTTGTCAACTGATCTGGTGATGAGAAGCATGACCGGTTGACTGACCGGGTGAACGACACCAAACTCTCGGGAAAATTTATAGAGCGGTCAACCGATCGGGTGAGTTATCAACCGACCGGTTCGCCTGTAGCGTCTCTTCAGCTGAAAATCTCGACCTAATAATCAACCGATCGGGTGACAACTCACCCGATCGGTTCGACTTAAACCCTATAAATAAACCCCCCACCAGTTCGTTTTCTCGCCCGATTTTACAGAATCCGCCGTCGTTTCGTCTCCCCTGCTCTCCCAACGGCCAGAAAACTTCTCCCACGACCTCAACTCCCCCTCTAGCCTCTCTCTCCACCTACCCCTTCCATCTCTCCATTGTTTTCTCTCTCTCTCTCTCTCTCCTATTTCGCTTTCTCAAGCCCTAATCCCCCCATTTTCGGATTTTTCGCTGAAGAGAAGTGTCACTGCTCCACACTCTGTCCGATTGCATGGTATTGGGGTCAATTTTAAGCAAGGAACTCCAACCTCTGCTGGGTAACTTCGCTCCACTCCTCAAATTTTACTTTTTACCCTAGAATTTCTACTTGCTTAATTGTTTGTGTGTGCGTGCTTCTATCATATTCTACACTCATTTGCATCACAATCACGCACCCACTATGGCCTGGGAACGAGATAAGGGGAAGAGTATCATGCGGGAGGAGGAACCGTCTCGAAAGAGACGCAAACAAACACGTCCTCCTCCCAATACACCACGTGCACTATCACTAGCCCCTCCCTCACCTGTTATCCCCCCTCCGGACCCAATGATGGGCCCGCATGGGTATCAGTTTAGGAACCAAGAGCATAAGGACTTCTACCTTAGGCTGGATGCTCGGGGGCATCTGTCGACCAAATTTGCCCACACCCAATCGCTTATCGATCTCGGTGTCTTCACCGAGGTCGAGACTCTTTTCGCGAACTTAGGTTGGTTAGCCTTCCTGAACACCACCGCGGTGTCTTACCCGTCCCTCACACTAGAATTTCTTTCCTCACTCGTTTGTGAGTCGGGGTCGACCGTTGTTTTTCGGGTGCGTAACAAAACCATCCGCACCAACCTGAACACGATCAATAATATATTTGGTTTCCCCATCCTTGGGGACGACGCTATCTGACACTACGGGTATCCACCCGAATTCGACGTCGATAACTTTTGGTTCCGCCTCACCCTACTCCCTCGATATCCCCAAGGTAAGGCCAAGGCCTCCTCAATCATCCATCCTATATTCCGTCTGGCCCATCGGATCGTATCCTCCATATTTTTTCCCAGGAATGAGTCAGGCACCGTGACCATCCCTGATCTTTTCATTCTATGGGCCATGACTTTCCCTTTCGTTCGAGACAATGATGGGATTAGCTTTAGGGCCCCTACTGTCCCCGTCCCGGCGACTGGCTTATTTACAAACTCCTTGAGATTAGTCGGGCCGGCAAGGGCAAGCTTTGCTGTGGGGGAATAATCACCGTCATTGCTTCTTGTCCCCAATTTAATATCCACATTCCCCGAGGTCTTCCCATTGCCGTAGGACCCTCACATCTAGATCTTGATGTCCTGTGGCATATTCATATGATTAAGCCCCACCCTGATCGTCGTTTCAATTTCAACTACGGCCACCCCAGCCCCCTACACCATTCTCCCCAACCCCGCTCGCATGACTATTGCTGTAGTGGGAGATTGGACTTTTCCGCCCGATCCCGAGTTTCTAGCGGGGTTGTGCCTTCCTTTCTTTCCCCAGACACACGCAGACCACCTTCCCATGCCGCCCGCTTAGGCGAGCAGGATATCCCTGCGTCCCGGGGAGATATCGGGGCTGGCCCGAGTCGCACCACCCGTGCTCCTGGCCATATCACTGCTGATGATCTTTCTGCGGCCATCTCTGGCCTTGTGTCCAGTGCCGGCATGACCACTGCCGCCGACACTACTTCCACATCACTTCCCGGCACCACTTCTGCTTCACGTTAGTCCGCTTCTTTTGGTCGCCTCCAGGCCTCAGCTCGTCTTGCTCTCGAGGCCGAGGTCGCTACTCTCTGTGCCACGTCCTCTGTCCCCTCGGACCCATCACCGTCCTCCTTTCTCACTCACCCACGTTTCCTCGCACTTGAGAGGAACGTGGCCTTCATCCTCCGCCTTCTCACTCATGTCCACGGACCACCACCACCCACACCATGCCCCTCACCACCACCTTCACCCCCTCGACGATCGTCTCCTCCCCCATCACATTCTTCCCCTCCACCATCCCACCCATCCCCACCTCCTTCACCCCCACCTAGGCGATCATCCCCCCTCCCACATCTATTCCCATCCCTGTATCCACTTCTCCTCTCACGACCACTTCTGTCGCCCCCACACCACCTCCTCCCTCCTCCACCGTCACTGCATATGTGCGCCGCAAGAAATTGCAGGTGCGCTCCAGATCTCTCCCACCGCCACCCACTACCGTCACCATCACGTCTTCTCTCCTCATTTCTATCCCTTCTACCACTGCCTTGATCGCTATCCTTCCACCACCACCCACCTCCACCGACACTCTACCCATTATTCACACCCCCACTGCACCTATTCCTCCACCTCTTTCCCTACTTCTCCGCACACCCCTCGCCTCCCCCGACCACCCATCCACACCCTCTTTCAAGGAGGGCGAGGACTCCCCATCTCTTCCTTTTTGATTTCATTTTGTTTTCTGAACTCTTCCTTGCATATCTCTGCATTTTCACGATCATATCATCTTGATAGCATTGTCATGTCTAGCTTGGGGGAAGTCAAATTTTTTGGGTGTGCTGTCGTGTTTCGTCTTTCTTTGTGTGTTTGTTTATTTGTTGTGTCGTGTGATTTTCTCTTTTTTATTTATTTTTATTTTCTGTTTATATGTCGTGTGGTGTGATTTTAATCTTTATTCTTCTTTTTACTTTCCTTTGTGTGATTTTCTTGTCTTTCGTGTCTTTTTGTGTCTGTGCGTATTCCCCCCATATTCATTGCCCTCCCGTAATTACTTCTTTTGCATTGAGGGCAATGCAAATTTCAGCTTGGGGGAGTCGCACATCGTGCGTCATTTGTCTCTTTTTCTTCGTTATTTGAGTCGTTTATCTCTGTGTTTTTCTTTTTCCTTTTTCTTTTCTTCTTTTTATCTCTTTCTCCTAGAGATGAACCCTATGATGAATTGCCACAAAATCACACACACCTAGCATGGCATCGATAATCACATTCACTAACCCTATGATATCGAGTCATCTTGCATTTCATGCATCGCGGGTCCACTTAGCTTTTTGTGAGTCGTGCGTCGTGCCAAGCTGTGTGGTGTGCTTCTACTTTGCGATTGTGTTTTATATACCTGTCCAGGAATGACCCATAGATTATCATGCTTCGATTTGAATATGAGGTATCTGTTTCTCCTGTCTGCTTCTGCATGCTAAATATATATCGTATACTTCATTTCGCATGTGTCGGGATTCCACAATTAAGGACTAGGATAACTCATTTAGCCCATGCTCTAATTAGCGAGAATAGTTTCCTTTGCCCAAGTGTTTAGATTCCGATTTATTTTTTTATTTTACTTGGTGCAAATCCCCTCGTCGTGTACCGTTCTCCCACTTGGGAGAGTACACATGTGGATAGCCAAAAACCCAAAAATTCATAAAAAAAGAGAAAAGAAAAGAAAAACCCAAAAAGAAAGAAAAGAGAAAATTGTATAGCCAAAAAGCCAAAAAATTACAAATACCCAAAACCCAAAAAAATATATGAGTGTGAATATTTTCCTACTTACCGAGAATAAAGGGAAGGCGAGAGCTTGCACCGAGTGTTCTACTCCACATCATCTCAACCCCCATCGTTTTGGAAAATACTTGGCTTAGGAACTTTTTAGCTATTATCTAGGCTATAGTGTGGTGATTTCCTTAACCCTGGTTGTGGAGTCCCTGACGCATGATATGTTTCGATTCTTGCTCTATTCTCAGGCATGCTTGAGCTATATATTCACCGCTTAATTCGAATCGAATCGATATTTGGGTCATATCTTGGATTTGTGTATATGGAGCTTTATTGCACAATGTAGATAGTGACACCGTTTGCTAGCACACGACCACACTCACTCGCGCTTCACCGCGTGGGCCCGCGGCACTTGTCTGGACTCGTATTCCTTGGTTTAGTGATGTGATTTGGTGTTAGCTTGCTTGGTGTGTCATTTTTGGTTTTGTTGGCCCTGACGGGCGATTTAGGATTTAGAGTTCTCTTCTTTCCCTCTTTCTCTCTATTTTCTCCCTCCGAGCTCCTACTCTCACTCGTCTTCCTCGAGGACGAGGAAGGGTTCAGCTTGGGGGATTTTGACGTATGTTTATATTTCATAAATTTACGCACGTTTTCTTCTTTGTTTTTCCGCTAATTACCGCCGTCTTGTATTCGTTTTCTCGTGTTTTCTTGTTTTCTTTTACTTTTCCGTGTTTTTGTATTTTTGCAGGAGTTTACCGATGTAGGGGACATAAAACGACGATATCATGAGTCCCCGGAGCAACGGGAGGAGTCACGCGTGATCCAGGGGGTCAAACAACGAAGATCGCATCTTTCAGCCCCTCACCCGACAGGTTGGTCATTTCCAACCGATCGGGTGATGCACGCGTGCACCACCCGGACACAAGCTGGAGCGGTCAGGAAGTCACCCGGTCGGTTCAGAGACCGGTTCAAACGCCCCAACTCTCTGCAATTTGATGCTGAATGCCAACCGATCGGGTGACCTTCACCCGATCGGTTCACTTGTAGCCAATTCTCCAAAGCCAGGACATGGAGAGCCCAACCGACCGGTTCACCCGACGGCACGAAGATCCAACCTATCAGCTTCAACCCTCAACCGACCGTGCCATATGACCGGGTGAAGTCCCGTGCTGAACTACCGAAGAAACAAAGCAGGTCACCCGACCGGTTGACTTTTCACCCGATCGGGTGATATCGTATTCTATATATATGACCCCTAGGTTTTCCAGAAACGAGAGTTGTTATTTTTTGCTGTTTTTCTCTCTCTTACCGGCTGTAATTTTTCAGATATTTGTAAGTTTTCCGATCTTTACCAAACTTTAATATAGTGTTAATAGCATTGCTCTTACTGCTTTTCAACTTCTTGATCATATTTCTAACGGTCGATTTCGATTTAGATTGATGTTTACTAAATATGTGTGAGTAGTTCCCAAATCTGGGATTTTGGTGGAAACCCCTTCGTGGGTTCTCCCCGATGCGTCCATATGACTAGGAAATCGATAGGGATTAGGAATCTACCAGTTACGCGGGGTGTTTTATTGTCATCGACGGGAAAAAGACCGCCTTTGACCGTTGGGCCAAGGGGGAATAAACTTGGCGGTTAACTCCCTAGCCATAGATCACGTCCTTAGCGTAGACGTCGAATCCTTGCGCGCGGGAGCGGCAGGATGAGACGTTGGGAGTTATCGTTGCGAGCTTATTTCTCCCGGAGTCGGTCAGTGTTAATGGATATGGGAATGCCCACTGACCGAACCTGGGAAGTCCTGCGTATCATCCTGGGCACCGACCGGAATATCGGGCCCATGGGATGCTGGTACCACTCTTAGAGGCAACGTCTCACCATTAGACCCTAATTCCGATCGCTATCCTACCCGTAGGCCGTATCGGCGAGAATCGCACGATAGGGTGGAAACCGAAGTCCAGGGGTTTCCCTTTATATTGTTCATCCCTCGCATTCTATTTTCTGTGACAACCCATCATCCGATTCGGGCTAGCTCGCCCATGGGGTGAATCCGATCCTTCTTGACATAAGCACAACCACGCCTCCCTGAGTTCGACCCCCCAAGTCACACTACGACACCGTGCGTTTGCGGTTACAAATATTTAAATCTCATGCCCCCAATTATACATTGCACACATCTGACGCGCAAAACCCGGGGGGCGTCAAACATCCTCAACAAGTGGAACTCCGGTAAGGCAAAATTCGACGACATTCTGAACATGGGGAAAGTCTCATAAGATCGTACATGTGTAGGGTACAATAAAGGAGGCTATCTTCATGCTCCCAAGGAAAGACATGTTTCTGTTACTGAAGGTCGGAAACATATGAGGCACTTCGAGCAAGGTGATCAGAAGTTGAAGCAGAAGAGGAGTGCAATATCCAGGCATCCCGTGTGTAATTACTGTCAGCTTATAGGGCACACTGATAGTAATTGTTTTAGTTGTATGAGGCATCAGCGTGAAGAAAGAAACAATGGACATCCTGGGAAAAGGCTCACGAAAAAGTGGGTAAGGAAATCTGAACTATTCAGTTTGGTTGCTTACACCTCTATGATTGCTTTTTTCGAAAACATGTGGTACTTCGACAGTGGTTGCTTCCGACATATGACTAGTAATCGAAGTCTCCTTATTGAGTATGCAACTGGCAACAAAGGTCATGTTACTTTGGTGACGATCAAAGGAGCAAAGTCATTAGGAAGGGAGAGCTAAAGATGACGGGTTCTATTACTCTAAAGGATGTGATGCATGTGGAAGACTTGAAGGCAAATCTTATTAGCATAAGCCAATTGTGCGACCAAGGTCTCTTCGTTTAGTTTACCAAAAATAAGTGTGTGGTTCTCAATGAAGCCGGAGCTTGCATCCTGTCTGGGAAAAGATCTACAGACAATTGATATTTACTTCAGGAAACTAACAATTGTCTCAGTGTAATTGTTGATGTCTCTGAGCAGTGGCACCAAAAGCTAGGGCATCTTAACTACAAGACCTTGATGAAGATATCCAAAGTAGGGGCTGTTCGTGGGATACCGACCATAAACAAGGGAAGAGAATGTGTATGTGGTCCTTGTCAACTAAGAAAACAAAAGAAGACTAGTCATAGACAACTTCAGACAATCACCACGTCTAAGAACTTGGAGCTGCTACACATGGATCTTATCGGACCAACAACAAAAGTTAGCATGTGAGGTAAGAAATACATCTATGTTTGTGTTGATGACTTCTCACGGTTCACTTAGGTAGATTTTCTCAAGGAGAAGTTAGACACATTTGACGCCTTCAAGAAGCTTTGCACCCATCTTCAGACTAAGAAAGGAGATATCATTTGGAAGATTGTAAGGAATCAAAGTGACCATGTCAAGGAGTTTGAGAATCACTCTTTTGCTGACATTTGCGAAGCACATGGAACTGCTCATGAGTTTTCAGCTCGTAAGACCCCTCAACAGAATGGAGTGGTTGAAAGTAAAAAATCGTACTCTACAAGAAATGGCGCGTGTGATGATGAATGCAAGGGAGGTCAGTGCTAGATGGTCGGTAGATGCTGTCAACACTGCATGCTACACTATAAATAGAATGTATCTCAGACCCAGAACGGAGAAAAATTCATATGAGATCTGGAAAAGTAAAAAACCTGATGTATCTTACTTTCATATCTTCGGAAGCAAATGTTACATCTTGCATGATCGGACCCCTAGGGGAAAGTTTGATGCTAAGAGTGATAGAGGGATATTTCTTAGATAATCCACAACTAGCCGTGCATTCGGGGCGCTGAATCATCGTACAAATGTCATGATGGAGTCAATTAATGTTGTTGTAGACGACTTTGATCAGGGAGAAGCTGTTATAAGTGAAGGGACAACTCCTCAGGAGGAAGGCGCTGATGAAGAAGACTGTCTTGAACAAAATGTTACGACATGCGATACAACACAAGGTAATGTTGAACAAAATGTTATAACACAGGGTTCAACATCCGGAGAGGAACAACTGTCGGAGGGAAATGATACTCACTCCTCTAGAGGGATCACTTAAATCATACGGAACCATCCTCTTGAACTTGTTATTGGTGATGTTCAAGATGGTTTTCGAACAAGAGGTAATAGTCAAGTCAACTATCGTGATCTTGCTGGGTACGTTTGCTTTCTTTCTATTGTTGAACCAAAGAATGTGAGGGAAGCACTTCTTGATGATTTCTGGGTGTTAGCCATGAAAGATGAGTTGAATCAATTTCAGCATAATGATGTCGGATGTCTAGTTGAGAGACCGAAAGGGTTAAATGTCATTGGGACAAAGTGGATATTCAAGAATAAAACCGATGAGAAGGGCAATGTCACTCGTAACAAGGCTCGTCTGGTGGCCCAAGGCTACACTCAGATTGAGGGTATTGATTTTGATGAGACGTTTGCGCCTGTAGCTCAGCTGGAATCTATCAGACTACTTTTGGCAGCGATCTGCAGTTTCAATTTCAAGCTTCATCAGATGGATGTGAAGAGTGTGTTTCTGAATGGGATATTGAATGAAGAGGTGTATGTCGAACAGCCGAAGGGGTTTGAAGATCCATTTCTTCCAAACCATGTCTACCGATTGAAGAAGGCCATCTATGGTCTGAAGCAAGCGCCAAGGGCTTGGTACGAGAGGTTGACCAAATATCTTCTTCAAAAAGGCTATAAACGAGGGGGAGCTGATAAGACATTATTTGTTCAAAGAACCAGGTCAGCTATTATTGTTGCTCAGATCTATGTGGATGATATAGTATTCACCTCTACTTCACAACAACTGGTGCGTGACTTCATTGTCATCGTGCACAAAGAGTTCGAAATGAGCATGGTTGGTGAATTAAACATGTTTCTAGGACTTTAGATAAATCAAACTAGTAACGGGTTGTTCATCTCTCAAAGTAAGTACGCTAAAAATCTTGTTAAGAGGTTTGGCCTGGAAAATACTCGCCAAGTTCGCACCCCTTTGTCCACAAGTGAAAAGCTGTCTAAGGATGATGGTGGAAAATTAGTGGAGGTCACATTATACAGAAGTATGATAGGGAGTTTACTGTATCTGACAGCTAGCATACCAGATATCAGTTTCAGTGTTGGGGTATGTGCATGCTACCAAGCTTATCCTAAAGAATTTCATATTACTGCAGTGAAACGTATAATAAGATATATCAGCGGGACAGCTGATTATGGTATTTGGTATACTAAGGACACTAATACCCTACTCTCAGGCTACAATGATGCTGATTGGGCAGGAAATGTAGATGACAAAAAAAGTACCACACGAGGATGCTTCTACATGGGAAATAATCTTGTTTCTTGGTACATCAAGATACAAAACTCTATCTCCCTATCCCCTGCCGAGGCCGAATATATTGCTGCAGGATGTCACGCCCCGCTTCACAAAATGTGGAGGCGAAGCGTGAGAAGGTCCGCTCAGACTTGAAGCTACAAAGCTGCAAGTCCGATAAGCGTCAATCAACTTTAAATAGCAGGTCCTTGCAACGCGAAACAAAATAAAGATAATAATAAGGAATTGAGACAAAATAGAAATCTCAGAATATCCATAATAATAAATTCCAACATCACAGAAAAGCCACCAGGCTAAAGAAAAGAGTCTAAAAGAGGCCCCAGCATGGCCAACAAAAGTACAAAGTACAAAAACAAAGTATTGGTGCTACGCACCGGCAACTAAACAGCAACCTAAAGCAAAAGCAACTAAAATCAGTCTCTAAGACTGGTCACCGGTGTCCACCAACTCCTCGTCAAAAGTAGGCTCTGGCTCAGCGTCAGCAAACACCTCGTCCTCAGCTATGGTCTCTGGCTCAGGGTCTAACATGTGACACCCAAAAGAGCAAGGGGCACATGTCAGCAAGTCTACAAGAGACTTGTGCAAGGAAACTGAAAGTACAGGTAAGCAACCTAGCAGTTCTAGCATGATGCAATGACATGGCAGATATAGCATGAGTGCAACAAGTAAAGTAAAGTAAAGTAAAGTACGAGCATGTCATTTAAATCATGGCATGGATGTCAAGTTTTGCAATAAACATTCACAAGGACAAGTACAAGTAAAGTAAACACGTCGTGCACAGAGATTACGCCTTTTGGCTAGAGTGGCTGCGTGGGCCAACTCCTAAGCTCAAGTGATCGCTTATCCCTACCCCTCCACGTGTATCGGACATTGGCTTTTGACCAACACTTGAGGCCCGCTTATGGATCACGAGCCAGGAAGTGTTTTTCATGATGGCATAGGGGTGCACCTAGCCGGACATAGGGATGGCAGTAATGGCCTGACCCGCCTGGCCCAACCTGGCCCGACCCGGTTTTGACCCGGACCGACCCGGCCCACAGCCGGGTCGGGGCAAGCTTGGGCTTTGTATGCGCCCCGGCCCGCCCCGACCCGCCCCGACCCGCCCCGGTAAACTATAGAGGTTTACTATTTTGATGCGGACCATGCACTCAGCGAATAACCTATAACTCATTCTCTACTCCACGGTTCTCCTAATTAGGCCAATTTCCAATTCCAAATTACCAAATAAATCAAAATTCTCCCAATTCACAAAATAAAATTTTTATTTGGGTTTCATATGGATGGCATTAATAACTTGACCCGACCGGCCCGACCCGGCCCGACCCGGTTTTGGTAAGAAAGAACCCGCCCCGCCCCGGCCCGCAACCCGCCCCGCCCCGGCCTGTAGATTGGTCGGGGCAAGCTTGGGTATTTAAATACCCGCCCCGTCCCGCAATATTGCAATTCCTAGCAGGACAAGAAAGTACAAGTACAAGTATTGTAGCGTGTGCTACGAATGCAACATTCAACTTGGATGACATGTAAGATGCAATGCATGGCAGTTAAAAGTGCATACAGTTAAGGAATTTAAACGTGACAGATAACAATGCATGAATGACATGGTAGGGTGCCAGATCTAGCTTCGTTGTCAAGCTAGATCTTAAAGTTGCGTCTAGACAGCTATCATTTCACTGTCTAGTCTCTTTTACGCTAAAATAAGGAAATGGCGTAAAAACATGGCCCTAAGCAAGAATTGGCAAGTTTCACTTGCCTGCAAGTATCACGTCTGAGGAACACCGTCCAACGAGTCCAAAGTCACAATTATCCTACGTGCATAAGTCCACCGGCCTAAAGTCCATATTATTAATCTTGATTAGTGAATCTAAAACATTTAAAACACTTTAAAAACATCAATTTTAGTCTTGATTAGCAGGCAATGGGTTGGGGGTCCTAGGGGTGCAAAGCGTTACCTCAATACGACGCGAAAGCTACACTGGTGTCGGGTAGCGACGCCAGGGGTTGGAATAAAAGAACGCGCTCCAAGTCCAGATTCCAAAATAGATTCCTCGCTGGAAAGATCAGAGCAGCAACCGGAGCAACGAATCCAGATTCCAAAGCTTGCACGTGCGACGACGGGCTACGACGTATCGCAACGTCGTAAATGGCAAATCCTCGAAGAGAAAGCACCTAGGTGGGGCCCACAGTAGTTCTAGGGACCAATGGGGGACCCACAATACCTCTGGAGAACTTGGGGGGCCCACGGTGGCAAGCGGTGCGACGGATGCGGGGTTGCGACGATTGCCTCTCGGTCAGACACTAGCCGGTGAGGGGGAATGGATCGGTCGGACACAGCGGATGGATGTGCACAGCACAGCGGGGTCGGGGCTCTCGGTCTGTGCGAGCGGGCCCTCGGTCGGTGCAGGAGAACGGGCCAGTCGGGCGCTTGGGGCGGGCGTTGTAACGTTGCAACGTTGCAACGGAGCGGATGCGGGGGTGAGCGGGGGATTCTGTCGGTCGGTGCGGGCGGGATGCGGGGTCGGTGCGAGGCTAGCGGAGCGGGCGATGCAGCGGAGCGGGTGCGTGCGAAATCTCTCGGTCAGACCGAGAGATCCTCTCGGTCGGACACGGGCGATGCGGGCGATCGGTGCAGCTGTGTGGAGCGGAGCTTGGTGCGGGCGGGGGCCTCGGTCGGTGCTGGGAAATGGGGGCGGTTTCCCCGGTCGGTGCGGGGGACGGCTGTGCAACGTTGCGACGAATCGTCGTAAGCGTGTTTTAGGGTTTTGGGAGCGGCTAGGGTTAATTTCTTGCAAAAATGAGTCTTCCTAGGGGTTGTTTATATAGTGTAGAGGGGTTGACTTGGTCTAGGGCTAAATCTAATAGGATTAGAATTTAAAATAATTTAAAATTCAAATCTCACCCTCTCTAACCCACACAAGGCTAGGGTGCAGCCAAGATGAGCTAGGATTTGGCTCAAAAATATTTTGAAGTATTATAAACTAATATAAATTTTGTTTGGTCGAAAATAATTTAAAACTTGGTATTTTAAAATATTTAAAACTTTGTAAAAATGTAAAAGTGGTCAAATAAACTCCAAAAATTATAAAATAAATATTGGGGTGATCGTGACGACGAGAGAAAGGTAACTAAGAAGACGGATCTCAATTTCGACGTCGAACGACGAAACCAAAAATAGAAACGTCCTACGTCAAAAGTGAAAATCACAACGTCTCTTCGAATAAGATCAAATCGTGGGAAAACGACCCGAGTAATGTCGTTCCAAATTAGTGCCACAATTTAATACTCTCAGAGACGTTCACAACGACATATCACACTAAAGTGTTCACAAACAAACAAAGTCTAAAATAAACACGTGCACGGTCAAAAGCACGTGCATGATCAAAGTACAACGAAAACAGACCATTACATCCTCCCCACCTTAGAAATGATTCTATCCTCGGAATCAACATCAAGCACTGCTTGGGAAGAGGTGCGGGAAGCGCTCTCTCATCTCATCCTCACACTCCCAGGTGGACTCTCCTGGGGAACCGTGACGCCACTGCCCTCAAACCAAGTCGACGGTCTTATTCCTCAGCTGCTTCTGTCGACGATCCAGAATCTCAACTGGCTCCTGATCATAAGACAGATCCGGACGAACCGTGATCTCCGAGAAATCCACAGCATGGGATGGATCACTAACGTATCGACGTAACTGAGATACGTGAAATACGTCATGAACTCCCTCCAGCGATGGTGGCAACGCCAAGCGATAAGCCACCGCTCCAACTCTCTCTAGAACGTCAAATGGTCCAATGAACCTCAGACTCAGCTTGCCTCTCTTCCCGAATCGGATAACTCTGCGGGGTCGGAGAAATCTTCAGAAAGACATGATCTCCAGGCTGAAACTCCAAAGGCCTCTGTTTAGCATCTGCCCAATGCTTGAAATGGTCCTACGCGATCCTCAGCTTCTCCCGAATGTTCCTCACAACATCCACGGCCTCCACAATCATCTCCGGTCCTAACAGCTCCCGATCTCCAATGTCATCCCAGCTCAGTGGCGATCGACATTTCTTCCCATATAGCGCGGCGAAAGGCGCCATACCAATACTCGCCTGGTCGCTGTTATTGTAGGCAACCTCAACGTGATGGAGATGATCCTCCCAAGATCCCTTGAAGTCCAACATGCTCGCCCTCAGCATGTCCTCCAAAATCTGAATCGTCCTCTCGGACTGGCCATCCGTCTGCGGGTGGTACGCCGTGCTGAAACTCAGACTCGTACCCAAGCTCTTCTGCAGACTCTGCCAAAACTGAGACGTGAATCTCGTGTCTCTGTCCGACACGATATTCACAGGGACTCCGTAAAGTCGTACGATCTCCTGCACGATTCACGTTACATCACTATCTAAACTAGGAAAAGGGAATGGAAATGGAGAGTAAAAGAATTTACCTCTATATATCTCCTCGCTAGCGTCTCAGTAGACTGTCCTACTCGGAAGGGAATATGCGCGGATTTGGTCAATCGGTCTACGATCACCCAAATCGCGTCATTCTGCTTCGGACTCCGAGGTAGTCCAATCATGAAATCCATAGTGATGTACTGCCACTTCCACTCCGGAATCGGAAGCGGTTGTAGCAACCCAACCGTACGCTGATGCTCCGCCTTTACCTGCTGGCAAACCAAACACTTAGCTACACTCCGAGCCACACTCCTCTTCATACCATGCCACCAATAGTTCAGACGAAGATCCTTGTACATCGTGGTGCCACCAGGATGTACAGAATACGGCGAACTGTGTGCCTCCACCAATAATTTCTCTCTGATATCCCCAGCTGGAACACACAACCTGGCTCCAAATCTCAACGAATCATCCTCATGAATCAAAAAGTCAGTCCGCAGACCGGCTTCCACCTGCTCTCGAATCTTTACCAGCTTAGCATCTCCAGCCTGTCCAGCCTTGATCCTATCCACGATCGTCGACTGTATCTGCATACTCATCAACAAAGAAGTCTCTCCAGGAAGAATAATCTCAATGCCAGACTCGCAAAAATCCTGCTGTAATCTCCACTGCAAAGTCAACATCATCACCACTGGAAGCCTGCTCAGCGCATCCGGAACCACATTCACCTTGCCAGGGTGATACTGCAAGTCAATCTCATAATCCGCCATGAGCTCCAACCACCGACGCTGCCGCATGTTGAGCTCCTTCTGCATAAAAATGTACTTCAAGCTTTTGTGATCAGTGAAGATCTTCACCTTCTCACTCAGTAGGAAGTGCCTCCAAATCTTCAGCGCAAACACGACTGCAGCCAACTCCAAATCATGTGTCAGGTAATTCTTCTCATGAGCCTTGAGCTGACGAGAAGCATACGCAACCACGTGCCCATGCTGATGCAACACACAACCAAGACCCTTGCCAGAAGCATCGCAAAAGATCTCGAATCCTCCACTCCGATCAGGCGCAGCAAGAACAGGGGCAGTCGTCAACCTCTCCTTCATAACATCGAAAGCCTTCTCACAATCATCAGACCAAACAAAATGGTACATCCTTCCGTGTCAGTCTGGTCATCGGCTCAGCAATCCGGGAAAGTCCTTAATGAAACGTCGATAATAACCTGCAAGCCCAAGGAAACTCCGAATCTTAGACGCTGACTGCGGAATAGACCACTCTCTGATAGCCTTAATCTTCTCGGGATCCACCGAAATTCCATCGCCTGACACCACATGCCCGTGAAAAGCAACTCTATCCAGCCAAAACTCGCACTTGGAATACTTAGCATACAAACGATGCTTCCTCAAAATCTCCAACACTGTCCTCAAGTGCGATGCATGCTCTTCCTCTGACTTTGAATAAATCAGAATGTCGTCAATAAAGATAACGATAAACTTGTCTAGGAAGTCGTAGAAGATCAGATTCATCAGGTTTATAAAAACTGCGGGCGCATTGGTTACACCGAAGGGCATAACCACAAACTCGTAGTGACCATACTTCGTCCTGAATGCTGTCTTCAGGATGTCGTCCTTCTTCACCTTAAGCTGATGGTAACCACTCCTCAGATCCAACTTAGAGAACACCCTCGATCCTCCAAGCTGATCAAAAATTTCATCTATACGAGGCAATGGATATTTATTCTTGATGGTCACAGCATCCAGCTCCCTGTAGTCCACCCACATGCGACGCGAACCATCCTTCTTCTTCACCAGCAACACCGGTGCTCCCCACGAAGACACACTGGGATTAATGTAACCCTTCTGTAGAAGCTCATCCAGCTGCCTTCGCAACTCCTCCAACTCTGCTGGAGCCATCCGATACGGTGCCTTCGAAATAGGCTGCGCTCCCAGAACAAGATCGATCGAAAACTCGAGAGCTCGATCGGGCGGCAGTCCATACATCTCCTCGGGGAAGACGTCGTCGAATTCACGTACCACAGCTGGTCTACTCTGCTCCATCTGCATAGCAACAATCTCCACCGGTCTGGTCCGAAACCTGACAGAGCCAAGCGAACTGCTACCTCGACTGAACTCAAACACTGGATGTCCGGGGATCTCGAACACCACCTTCTTCCTCCGACAATCGATCGTAGCATAGAAACTCGCAAGCCAATCCATCCCAAGCACTGCATCGTAGTTGATGATGTCGTGGATAATACAATCAGCGTAAAGCTCATGTCCACAGACCACCAAAGGGCAAGAATTGCACCCAAGATGCACCGAGATCACGCCATTTCCTGTAACGATGTTCAAACTCTTGGGGAGAGGGGAAGTCGTCAAGGAATGCTTCTCCACGAAGCTCCGAGAAATAATGCACATCGATGCACCAGAGTCAAAGAGAACTCGTGCAGGAAATGTGCAAACCAAAATCACACCTAACAAACAATCTAACAATCAAACCCTATTCTAACAAACAATCATATGCAATCAACCAAACATAAGCTAACAATCAAAACTATCTACGGAAGGAAACAACTAGATTGAGAGTTACCTGCGATAACCTCATCTACAGTCTCGCTCTCCACTGCCGTCATCAGATAAGCCTGCCTCCTTGGCTGCATAGCCTGCTGAAAAGCCTGCCTCTGTGGAACGAGGGCTGCTCCACGTCCTGCAGGTACAGGTGCTCTCTACTGCAATGGCTGTGCTGCAACTGGTTCCTTCCAAGGCTGCTTAGACTTCGAGCAATCCTTCATAGCATGAGTAGGATCTCCACAAATCAGACACTGTCCCAACATCCTCCTACACTGCTCCTTGACATGCCCAGCCTTGCCACAGTAATAGCAAGTCTTCTGAGTAGGCCCATCTGGCCTCTTAAACTGCACTGGCTGATTAGGCTTGATCCCAAGCCTAACCACTCCTCTGACCTGCTCCATATGCCTCTTCCCAGCTCCAGAAATATGTCCTCTCTTCTGCCTCGCAATCAGCTCCTGTCTCCAAGCAACTACCAGCAACTTCTGATATGACTTCAGATCCGTCGTAGACATCAGGCTCTGCAAGTCTAGAGAAAGACCATGCAGAAACCTCTGAGCTTTATCCTCAGCATCCTCCACCATCTTCGGTGCGAAGCGACTCAGCCTAGTAAACTCCTGATGGTACTGGTCCACCGTCAGATTTCCCTGCTTCAGCTCAATGACGCGCTGCAACATCTCCCTCCTGGCAGCCTTTGGAAAGTACTCCTCATCGAACCTGGACTTGAAAGTAGCCCAAGGTATAGGACTCACCAACAACTCCTCCTCTGCATCCCACCAGTTGCGGGCATTATCCTTGAGCTGCTTCTTCACCAACTCAACCCATCCAGCCGGGTTGACCTTCGACATCTTCATATTATCCTCAGTGTTTCTGATCCACTCCTCAGCCGCCAACGGTCCCTCAAATCCATCAAAGTAAGTCAGGCCCAGTTCCCGAAACTGCTTCGCTCCTAGCTCGAAGCGAGGGGCACTCTGGGTATTCTGGAGCATACCCTGTTGCACCTGCATCATCTGATACATCATCCTCATGATCTCAGCATTGGTGGGCTCTCTATCCGGTACCTCAGCATGATTAGGCCCACTACCAGATCGGGTCTGTTGCCTTCCAGCCATCTAATGACATAGAAAACGAACAAAATTAGACCCAATAGCTTAATGACTTAGATGTTGTAATTTATTTAATGGAAATTCCGTTATTATCGTTGTTCCGTTAATTCGCAATTGCAAGACGAGACCTGCATGGGCCACCAACAAAACTTGTCACGCCCTGCTTCCCAAAACGTGGAGGTGAAGCGTGAGAAGGTCCGCTCAGACTTGAAGCTACAAAGCTGCAAGTCCGATAAGCGTCAATCAACTTTAAATAGTAGGTCCTTGCAACGCGAAATGAAACAAAGATAATAATAAGGAAATGAGACAAAATAGAAATCTCAGAATATCCATAATAATAAATTCCAACATCGCAGAAAAGCCACCAGGCTAAAGAAAAGAGTCTAAAAGAGGCCCCAGCATGGCCAACAAAAGTACAAAGTACAAAAACAAAGTATTGGTGCTACGCACCGGCAACTAAACAGTAACCTAAAGCAAAAGCAACTAAAATTAGTCTCTAAGACTGGTCACCGGTGTCCACCAACTCCTCGTCAAAAGTAGGCTCTGGCTCAGCGTCAGCAAACACCTCATCCTCAGCTACGGTCTCTGGCTCAGGGTCTAACATGTGACACCCAAAAGAGCAAGGGGCACATGTCAGCAAGTCTACAAGAGACTTGTGCAAGGAAACTGAAAGTACAGGTAAGCAACCTAGCAGTTCTAGCATGATGCAATGACATGGCAGATATAGCATGAGTGCAACAAGTAAAGTAAAGTAAACTTAAGTACGAGCATGGAATTTAAATCATGGCATGGATGTCAAGTTTTGCAATAAACATTCACAAGGACAAGTACAAGTAAAGTAAGCACGTCGTGCACAGAGATTACGCCTTTTGGCTAGAGTGGCTGCGCGGGCCAACTCTTAAGCTCAAGTGATCGCTTATCCCTACCCCTCCACGTGTATCGGGAATTGGCTTTTGACCAACACATGAGGCCCGCTTCTAGATCATGAGCCAGGAAGTGTTTTTCATGATGGCATAAGGGTGCACCTAGCCGGACAAGGAAGTACAAGTACAAGTATTGTAGCGTGTGCTACGAATGCAACATTCAACTTGGATGACATGTAAGATGCAATGCATGGCAGTTAAAAGTGCGTACAGTTAAGGAATTTAAACGTGACAGATAACAATGCATGGATGACATGGTAGGGTGCCAGATCTAGCTTCGTTGTCACGCTAGATCTTAAAGTTGCGTCTAGACAGCTATCATTTCACTGTCTAGTCTCTTTTACGCTAAAACAAGGAAGTGGCCTAAAAACATGGCCCTAAGCAAGAATTGGCAAGTTTCACTTGCCTGCAAGTATCACGTCTGAGAAACACCGTCCAATGAGTCCAAAGTCACAATTATCCTACGTGCACAAGTCCACCGGCCTAAAGTCCATATTATTAATCTTGATTAGTGAATCTAAAACATTTAAAACACTTTAAAAACATCAATTTTAGTCTTGATTAGCAGGCAATGGGTTGGGGGTCCTAAGGGTGCAAAGCGTTACCTCAAAACGACGCGAAAGCTACACTGGCGTCGGGTAGCGACGCCAGGGGTTGGAATAAAAGAACGCGCTCCAAGTCTAGATTTCAAAATAGATTCCTCACTGGAAAGATCAGAGTAGCAACTGGAGCAACGAATCTAGATTCCAAAGCTTGCACGTGCGACGACGGGCTACGACATATCGCAACGTCGTAAACGGCAAATCCTAGAAGAGAAAGCACCTAGGTGGGGCCCACAGTAGTTCTAGGGACCAATGGTGGACCCACAATACCTCTGGAGAACTTGGGGGGCCCACGGTGGCAAGCAGTGCGACGGATACGGGGTTGCGACGATTGCCTCTCGGTCGGACACTAGCCGGTGCAGGGGAATGGCTCGGTCGGACACAGCGGACGGCTGTGCACAGCGCAGCGGGGTCGGGGCTCTCGGTCGGTGCGAGCGGGCTCTCGGTCGGTGCGGGAGAACGGGCCGGTCGGGCGCTTGGGGCGGGCGTTGCAACAGAGCGGATGCGGGCGTGAGCGGGGGATTTTGTCGGTCGGTGCGGGTGGGATGCGGGGTCGGTGCGAGGCTAGTGAAGCAGGCGATGCAGCGGTGCGGAGCGGAGCGGGTGCGGGCGAAATCTCTCGGTCAGACCGAGAGATCCTCTCGGTCGGACACAGGCGATGCAGGCGATCGGTGTAGCGGTGCGGAGCGGAGCTTGGTGCGGGCGGGGGCCTCGGTCGGTGCGGGGAAATGGGGGCGGTTTCCTCGGTCGGTGCGGGGGACGGCTGTGCAACGTTGCGACGAATAGTTGCAAGCGTGTTTTAGGGTTTTGGGAGTGGCTAGGTTTAATTTCTTGCGAAAATGAGTCTTCCTAGGGTTTGTTTATATAGTGTAAAGGGGTTGACTTGGTCTTGGGCTAAATCTAATAGGATTAGAATTTAAAATAATTTAAAATCCAAATCTCACCCTCTCTAACCCACACAAGGCTAGGGTGCGGCCAAGATGAGCTAGGATTTGGCTCAAAAATATTTTGAAGTATTATAAACTAATATAAATTTTGTTTGGTCGAAAATAATTTAAAACTTGGTATTTTAAAATATTTAAAACTTTGTAAAAAATGTAAAAGTGGTCAAATAAACTCCAAAAATTATAAAATAAATGTTGGGGTGATCGTGACGACGAGAGAAAGGTAACTAAGAAGACGGATCGCAATTTCGACGTCGAACGACGAAACTAAAAATAGAAACGTCCTACGTCAAAAGTGAAAATCACAACGTCTCTTCGAATAAGATCAAATCGTGGGAAAACGTCCCGAGTAATGTCGTTCCAAATTAGTGCCACAATTTAATACTCTCAGAGACGTTCACAACGACATATCACACTAAAGTGTTCACAAACAAACAAAGTCTAAAATAAGCACGTGCACGGTCAAAAGCACGTGCACGATCAAAGTACAACGAAAACAGACCGTTACACAGGAAGTTGTTGTACACAACTCCTATGGATGAAACAGATGCTGACAGATTATGGTGTGGAGCAAGATGTCTTGATTATTTTGTATGACAACCAGAGTGCCATCAATATATCCAAGAATCCCGTCCAACATTCTAGGACCAAGCATATAGACATTCGACATCATTTCATCAGAGAACTGGTTGAGAAGAAGTTTCTAGTCATTGAGTATGTTGCAACTACCAGTCAATTAGCTGACATTTTTACTAAACCCCTGGATTCCAGCAGATTTGAAGAATTGCGACAAGCTCTTGGGCTGTGTCGTTTTTAATGTTGCACATTATGTTGTATATAATGTTGCACGTTATGTTGCAACATAAAGTGAGTACTGGGTAGGCTCTTATGGTAGGTTCTATTTGTTAATTGCCCATCATTTATTTGTTTTGGTTTTTTTCCTCCCTCGGCGCTCATCACTTCTCAAGTTTATTTCAAAAGTTCCGAAGTTGTCTTAGGGTTGTTGATTCTTTCCGGTGGAGAAATTCTCTGCCTCTTTTCATCAAATGGGTTGCGATCAGAGCCAGAGATCCCCTCAGAACCCTCGCCATTCTTCTCGTCAGGCCGCATCATCCCAGAGACATACTTCATCGTCTTCGTCATCTTGGGGTAAACGAAAGGGGACGGTTCCTCGCGTTTCTAGGGTCTCGCCGCTTGGTAATTCTTCTCTCTCTTCATCCCCAATGTCCCATGATTACATGCATTCTGGCTCCTCATCGAATTCGTCAATAGTAAATTTTTCCCCAATTCTTGATGTTCCGCTTCCATCTGTCAAACCCTCTTTATCGGAGTTTGAAGAAGATGAACAGTTGCCTCATCCTGTCACTGTTCAAGATTGGTTTTGGCACCTCCGAAAGACGGGGCGAAGATTGGATCTCTCGTGGTTGGATCTTTCTGAAGTTCGTATTGACCCGCTTATTCATAAAAAGGTTCGTGGCAAGTTGATTAGTGTGGAAGTATCTGAGGATGACAAACTCATTCTTCATACCTGGAATCCAAGAAGATCTTCTGTGAAAATTTCAGAAATAGTAGTAGTAGAGATCTCTGATTCTGAGTCCTTCGTGTCTACTGAAAAGCCCCGTTCGGATGTTGATGATGGTGTTAATTCTAGTTTTGTGGAGGGTGTTGCTGAAGGGTGTGATGCCCGTGTTGATCCTACAGGTAGTGTAGTGTCCAGTGAGGATCATAATGGTCATGACAATGGTGTCTGTCTTGACAGGGATCAACCTCAAGTGTCTGCAGAAATGAATGTTGATCCTATTATCCCTGTTTGTGGCTGAGGTATCTGATATGGTAGATTTGGCTGCTGGAACAGGAGAAAACATCATGACTGATGTGGTTGTAGAAGTCGATGTACTTGATGATATGATAGAAGGTACTCAGGTTGGAGGAAACCCAATGACGGTAGAATCAGGTTGTCCATCAGTATCTCATGTGTCTCCTGCTAATGAAGAAGTGGTTCTAGTTGATGTTCCAAGTACGATCGAAGGAGATGGCACTATAGATATGCCTGATGTGCATTCCTTATCAAATGTTGGACCCGGTGTCAATGTTTGTCTCTATAACAATGTTGCATCAAATATTGGACCATCTGTTGCGGAAGAGAAGACTGATGGGCCAGTAGAAGGAGACTCAGTAGCTGCATCTCCTACTGTGGATCTGATACCCCCTCACACACGCAAATCAAGATCTTGCTCTCGGAAGCGTGCAGCTCCATACAATTGGATACTCCATCTCCATCCAAGAAGTCCAAGTTGGATGGCTCCTCAGGAAATAAATCTCCTATATGCTGATAGTTGCTTCAAGATGTTCTATCCTGTCTTGGTGAGGGAGTTCTACTGCAACCTCTCCAAGTCTTCTGGGGAATCTATGTCTAGTGGGGCTTTCAGAGCCTTTGTTCGGGGAAAAGTTGTCTCATTCTCCCCATCTGTGCTGAACAAATTGTTGAAGTGGCATTGCTCAAAAATTTTGCCCGAGTTTGGAAATTCTGTTGGTGACAACTATGATTTGTTTGTGAGGACAGTCACATAAAGAAAGATAAATGTTTGGCCCAAGACGTTCTCTTTTCCTTCATCAGCCCTGACGGCAAAATTCTTTCTGCTCTACAGGATCGCCACCAGGAACTTGCTCCCTACCTCTAACATGTCAGTTGTCACTAAGTCCATGTGTAAACTGATCTATGCTGCTAGAACCAAGAAGCCTTTCAATCTCGATCGTATTATCTTTGACAACATTCTGGGTCTGTCGGAATCATCAGTGCCCTCATCCTCACTACCTCATGCTTCCCTTATCTCAATGGTGCTGATATCCTAAAGGATTGTTTCTTCATCTTCTAATCTTGCTTCGGCTTGTGAGGGAATTTCTTTTACTGCCAAGTCCGTTGCCATGAAATTCGATGATATATCTAGTGTTCCTTCTTCCTCTCAGAAAGCTGTCCCTCCCTCTCCAATGTCCTCTCCATCTACTGCCTCTCCAGCTGACAGGGAGCCTGCAACTGCATCCTGCTCAGTGGACAATAAGTCACTTATCTTGGATGATTTTCAAATGCTTGAAAAAGCTGTGCAGAATGTGGATGATCAGCTGATCCTTCTTCAAAGTCAGAAGGTATTACTCGAATCTCACAAGCTTCTGCTTCAAGACAGACTTTTACAGCTTCAATCCAAACTATCTCCAGGAAGTGGTACCCAATAAGGTATGTTCTTTGTTCTTTTTGTGGCCCAAAGGGGGTGAATATTGGTATTGTATTGGTGTTGTAATGCGAACTTTGTGGTGCTGGGTGGTGTTGTTATGCCTTGGAACTTTGTGGTGATGTGGTCTGCTGGGTTGTTGTCTTGCAGGTGTATGTTGTCTCTCTGCTATATCATCTATATGATCTCTTCATCATCTACTATAACTATGCTACACCCCAGTATGTCCTTCGTCTTGTTCTCGATAGTATTTATTCTTGATTGCTCCACTAAAAGCCAAAGGGGGAGATTGTTAGGACATATGTATATGACTATGTTGTTGTTAGTGTCACAATGGGTTCATATGTCAGTTCCCAGCGTGTGGTATGGAGAATGTTGAATAATGTGTTGAACATTATGTTGAACATAATGTCCAACGTATTGCATAAGCTTTTGAGATGTTGTTTAAGCCTGGTCGTATTGAAGATGGGAGGCTATCTGGTTGCTGGTTATTGCCTTCTACGGCTTGGGTGTTTTTCCATCAACTGAAGAATCGTTGCAGATTCTGGTGGGATTGAGTATCTCTCGCTTTGATTGAGACGGTTGTAGAGTGAGCGTGTTTTTGCCCACTTATGGTTATTACTGGTTTTAGAAGTTGAGGCGAAACCAATTTCTTAGCTGGGCTTTGTTAATTGCAGAAGGCCAATCTTTCCAGATTCGATTGCGTTTACTTCCTTCTACGGCTCCATAATTGAAGATGAGAGTTCGTTTAAAAGATGAATGAAGATTGGCGGCTAGGGTTACGACTTGGACGATAGCTTTTGCGAACGCTGCAAGGAGCTCCGGGAGGAGGCTGACTACTACAGAGGTAGGAGATCAAGGGAGTTGATATTTGTCAGTTTAGCGAGGGCATCTTGCACGCAAGGGGAGCTTGCGCAAATTACTCTATGAGGTTGATTGAGATCACCCCTAACGGTGTGTATTGAGGGGGAGATTGGTTCCCTTAGTAATATGTGGTATTGGTGTTTGTATTCATTAATACTTAGTGGAGTTATTTGATTTTCTGGGCGAGGCCCCACAGATGTACGTGTGCGCACCGAACTGCGTTACCAATTTCTTTGTGTCACCTTGGTTGCTCTATTTTTCTTGTGTGTTTATTAGTTGTGCTTGTATACTAAATAACAACAATTTCTTAGTTTCGTTTTAACCTATATGACACCTCAGATTCACAAACTGTGTTTCCAAACTAGGCCGAGAGTGTTGTGCATGTGGGTGCAATGCCAGAACCGTTAGAGATCCCGGTGAGGGATGAAGACGAGAGGATCACAATGGATCACGAAGAAAGATTGCAACTTTTGGTCGTGGACCGGCCTAGGAAACATCAATGAGCTTTATAACGAAAGAGAGAATAAGTACAAACCATCAACCCCCACCCAATGAGGAAGAAGCACTCAATATCTCTCAAAAGCTCTCAACACAATCTCACAAAGTTGGCTTTCTACAATGGTGGCTCACAGCTCTCAATATCACAATGCTCTCCGTTCTATACAAACCCTTGCCAAACACTCCTTATATAGCCTAGGGCACAATATGTGTTCAAATAGAATATGAATCCCTATATGACTAGAACACCGACTCAAACCGAATTCTAATCCAATCAGAACTATACTTCCAATAGGACAACGCCTCCTTTAGTTGGCCGCTCCTTGCTGTCAAACTTCGTGCTGAAGGTCAAGCTGACGAGATACCAAGCCGTGCTATCCGAAGCTTAGTTTGTAGAGTTGCCAAGCTATGAGTAGCCGATTCTTCGAACTGAGAATCCATGCACTATAGAAGTCCAATAGCTCGGAATCCTCACATATGGCCTATGCAGAGACATATGGGCGGGATCTAGAGCACATGCAATCTAACTCTGAACAAGATAGCTCGACTGTTCATCTTAAATACTTCTTCGGTACCTTAATTGAGTCAACTTTAACAAATCTCCACCTTCGCGAGATTTAGGCATATGTCGCACAGTCGACCTCCAATGCACCACCTTGGTAAGAGTCACTTTATGTTTCCTTCAATTTGCTCCGAAGATCTCAATGCCCCCATCCGGACTCCCCTCGCTCCACCGAGCCTCAATGCCCCCCACTGGGGATGCCATCGACATCATCTCAGAACCACATTGAGCAAGTCCAAGCAGTGCTTAAACTTTTCTCCAGATATAATCATAGTCAACATGTCCACATGATTGTCTTTTTTTCCGATCTTCAGTAAATTGATGTCATCGTCTTCTTCTCGCACATTGTCTTGGACAAAGTGGTACCTCACATTGATATGCTTGTTATGTGCATGGAAGACCTTATTCTTATCTAAGTGCATCGCACTTTGGCTATTACAATGGAGATCATACTGTTAAGACTTCTATTATGCATAACTAGTTTATACGCAACGGAAAAATAGAAACCTACCAAGATACATGCATTTCAAAATTTGATTCGATCAGATTACTAAGCTTTGTTGACGATTCTAATGTGTCAGACTGCATGTGCTGCTCTACAAATGACCACCCTCTATTAGTATCCACACACAAATGTCACGAACGGGAATTGCAAGGATGCTAGCTCCTTCTCCGCAACTGGGGTTTCTCACTCTTTTGCTCTTCGCTTTTTACAAAAACGGGAGAGATAGATTGAATGCGTAAATTAACTAAAAATCCTCTCTATATTACATGATAACCTTTTAACTCATTTCAGTTATGCAACGATTTTTTTAGGGATAATATCTTAACAAGATATTATTATCTGTTAACTCTTTAACGTGTTTTAGTAACGCAACGATATCTTAGGGATAATATCTTAACGAGATACTATATCTGACAGTTAAGATATTTCACCTTATTACAAATTTCAATCAAATTTGAAATCAAGTTTAAACCCTATCCTATCCATTACGCTCTTTGTGTGCGACCCAACAGGCTCATATCAAATTGGCAGTGTGCTTAATCCCTTTAAAATCCCACAAGTCATAATTGGTCTCTAGCATGACAGTAGTCATAATTGGTCTCTAGCATGACATTATGACTACCCAATTAATATGAATATCGTTAGTCCGATATTAACCTAACCAATAGAACATGTCATAATCCTTTTGTCACACGATATCTTATTTGAACATAAGTCATGGACAGTGTCATACTTATATTGTTTAAAAATTCAATTTCTCGATTACTAAGTAGACTGATAAAATCAAATGACATTCATTTAAGTACGGCCATGCATTTCTCAGTCCTACTTATCAAGGGGTCCATTAGATATCTCTCTCATAAAATAGGGACAAATTCCATCTTGTTCACTCACTTTCCTATGCATGATTCACATCATATTCAATCATAACTTTTTATGATTATCTGATTAAAGATAATGTTTGGTTATGTCAAAACATGATGTTCCTCATGTAGAAAACTGTGATGATCTCATGTCTAAGGATTCTATGACATAATTATTATGAGACCATTTAGTGCACTGATCCATGTAATGATCTCACAGCGAGTCTATCCAGTACCTTGTTCACCAACAAGTACATATAAGTTTGATTTGTATCACCATACATATACTTATCTTATAATTATCAACCAAACTCATACTAGTACTAATTCATCATTATACCTTTAACGATGAATGACTAGGGATGCTTAGAATAACATAAAATAACTATTCAAACATTATTATAATGAAACATGCAAGCAATATAACAATAACATTAAGAGAACCATTTTATAAATGAAAAAATAACATAACATAAAGGTCCAAATATTTGGCGTAAGGCATAACCATTAACACATACTTCTTCGGGTAGACTTCCAGGTCGTCCATCAAGCCCATAGCCATATCATCTCTTTCACATCTTCAGCCAATGTCGTGTATTCTGCTTCTGTCATAGGCATGGCCACCGTAGACTGAAGTATACTCCGCCAACAGATCGAAGCTCCTGATAGGGTGAAGACATAGCTCGTCATAGATCTTCTTCCATCCAAGCCGCCTGTAAAGTCAGAATAGACATATTTGATAGCTTGTGAACCATCATTAGCTTGTTTATATGTCAATCTGACGTCAATGGTGCCACTGATATATCTAAGTATCCATTGAACAGCTCATCAATGTAATTTCCTTGGATTATGCATGTATCTACGAATCATGCTAACAGCATGTAATAGGTCGGGTCGGGTACATGCCAAAACATATATCAAGGCTCGTACCACATTGGCATATGGTATGCTCTCCATGAGCTTCTTCTCATCGTCATTCTTTGGGCAATGCTTAGCACAAAGCTTGAAGTGCGTGCAAGCATAGTAATTATGGGCTTTATATTTTCACAAACAAATCTTTGAATGACAAGCTTCAAGTAACGACTTTGTGAAAGATGAACTATACCTTCACTTCGATCTTTATAGATCTAAATCCCAAGAATCCTTGATGCTTCGCCTAAGTCCTTCATCTCAAATGCACAGCTCTGCTCTAACTTCAGTCTCTGTATCTCTGCTTTATTTGATGAATCGACGAGCATACATCAGCATAAAACAAGAGATAGATGATTGACCCATCATCCATCCTCCAAAAGAACATGCAATAATCATAGGGACTACAAACTACCCTTAATCATTCATCATGAAGCGTTTGAAATGCTTATCCCATTGTCTAATTGATTGCTTTAACCTATAGCGCAATTTCTTCAGCATATATGCTAACCCATCGTCGTTCTTATAGCTATCAGGCTGAGCCATATAGATCTCTTTCTCGAGCTCTCCATGCAAGAACACTGTCTTGACATCTAGTTGCACCAGCTCAAGACGAGATAGCCATCCACGAACTCCGTCTTGTGGCGGAAGACCTCATCGCCAAATTGAGTAGTGCTTTACCACCGGAGAGAAGACCTTATTTTAGGCGAGATGCATTCTCTCTGTGCATAGCCATCTGCCACAGGACGAGATTTGTAGGGAACTTCTCCAACTTCAGCTCCGTCATTCTTGATGTAGATCCACTTACACCATATTGCCTTCTCGCTTTTAGGAAGCTCCACCACCCAAGAGAAGACCTCATTGTAATCAATGCATTCTCTTTGTGCATAGCTCTTCGCAAAAAGACAAGCTTTGTAGCAAAGTTCTCCAACTTTTGCTCTGTCCTTTTAAGTGCAGATCTACTTCCACCATATTGTCTTCTCCCCTTTAGGAAGCTTCACCAGATCCCATGTCTCATTCTTCAATAGTGAATCCATATTTTCATCCATTACTTTCCTCCACCTATATGGGTCTTCAAAGTGCTCTACATCTCTAAAAGAAGTGGGTATGTCAATACTTACAGCGGGAAAAGCGAACGAGACCATCTCAGTGTATCATGTAGGTCTTTGTGTCTCACGCCTTGGTCTCGTAGATGCAATAGAATCCATCTGTTGTGCAATTTGCGGAGACGAGTAATATACTCTTATTTTACACTTTATTTTTGCATATTTTCACGTCATATAGATAGCCCATATTACATATTTGAAGCATAAACGATGATTTTGGATGAATTCCACTATTTCTATGTTTTATTTGATTTCAGGAAATATGGAGCAATCGAGAGCAAATCGGAGCTATGCGCATATGCACGCATGTCGAAGCATCGGTAGCCATGACGCGGATGATCTTATGGTGCTAGAAGAGAAGAAGCAAGAGGAAGAGAGGAGAAAGGGAAAGAAAAGAAGGAGAAAGAAAGTGTTGACGAAGCAGCTCACTCGACCGGGTGGAGTGATCCACTCGACCGAGTGAGGCTGACACCAATCCAGCCTAAGGAGCTAAAGCATGTCAAATTCACTCGACTGAGTAAGCAAACGCACTCGACCGAGTGAGAAAACCCACTCGATCGCACCCTCTGCCAGAGTGGCTAACTCGGTCGAGTAGCACTTTCACTCGACACAGTGAATCGATCACTCGACCGAGTAAAGAGAAGAACAGCTGATTTTGGAGCTTCTGCAGGAATCCCTACTCGGCTGAGTAGGCAATCTCACTCGACCGAGTGAGATTGCGGCCAGATTTTGGAAAGTTAGTTATAACTCGGGTTTTGGGTGTTTGGGTTGACTTTTTCTTAGGTTTTTGAACTTGTATAAATAGAAAATAAGGTAGCCCTCGCAGGGGAGAGAGGCGAGATGCCTAGAGACAAGGAAAAAGACTTGATTTCTATTTCTCTTTGCTTTTGCTATTGATTGGAGAAGCCCTAGTTCTTAATTTTCTCTCATTATTTTGAAGCTTTGGAGAACATCGGTTTGTCTAAAATTTTGATCTATTTGGTTTAATGAATATTTCATGTTTAAATCTATTTGCAATGATGAATATTATTATTTCTATGAATCTTATTGCTATGAGCATGTTTATTAGTGAGTAGTCTCTTTGCTCTAGGGCAAAGGGATGAACTCTATAAATATATGGTTTGATATGTGAAATTAATTAAAACCCTTTTGCTAAACTTGTTTTAGGGTTAAATTATGGTCGATTGACTACAAATAGCTAGGGATTTCTACTTCGATCTTTAGAACTCGAGAGAGGATCTTGATCTATAGGAAGCCCTAGATATTTGATTTAGATCTATAATTTGGATATCCTAGATTTGGTGCACGAGAGTGACCAAAGCTAGCATCTTTATTATATTTCTATGATTATATTCATCTGTATGATGGTAAGATGAATACGAACCATCATAATCAAGATTCGAACTCACATCACATGACAGTGGACTTGCACGAGGATTGAATTATATTGTCGATCTTAATGCCAATAACTCAACTAGGCTTGTGAGAGAGCGAAAGCGAAGCTCTAGCTTGAGTTATTTTAGACTTATGTAGCGCGAGAGCGTGCACCAGTTCACAATATAGTTGTGACAATTTCACCCTAAACTAAGAGTTAGTAATTAGGAGTTCATATCCATATTGATACTCGAAAATCTATAGAGGGGATCCCCTAGTTCTAGACTTTTTTTACTTGAATTACAACCGACACCATTACACATTCGTGACACACTTTCTACACCATTATTCACAATCTTTGCTACATCTGGACAACTAAAATAATATCAACCGCCTCCTCGTGATTCGATACCAGCTCACCACTTAACCGCGTGTTTGCTGTAAAACTACACTATTTTCTGAGTACATCCGACATGATCAAGTTTTTGGCGCCGTACCCGAGGAGGCAACGGTATTTTTTCGTGCTTACTTTTTCTTTTCCTCTACTGTGCTAACATTCTCTGCAATTTCTCATTCTATATGCTTGAACACATGCTCAAGGGCCATTGACAGCTTGATACACTTTGATCTAGAAATTGAGCGAACTGCAAGGAAACTAAGAGGAGAGAAGAGGCAAATTTTAAAGGATAGCAAGATGGCAGCTAATGTGTCCATATTTTCAAAACATTTACTGCATCATTTCATATCATATTCGCAATCCAAAATTCATATTTTCATATATTATCACGCTTCTAACACTATATTCGAATTTTATATTGATTTGTGGATTTTTAGGAAATTTGCAGCGAATCGGATCTATTATAGGACACGAACACATCCTAGACGTTCGGAGCATTATTGGCCAGGTTCCATAAGTGTTCGGTAAGGCAAGGAAGAAGATTTGAGGTGAGGATGAGAAGAGAGCGAGAGTTGAGAATTCTAGGGGCAATTAGAGTCTGTTTCCCAGGCTACTCAGTCGAGTCGATCAGCACTCGACCAAGCTGACACGAAGAAATCACAACGAGAATGGACATGCCCCACTCGAACGAGCAGACAGCTAGCTTGACCGAGCTGCATCCAAACAGAGCGACTATTCTGAGCCATTCTCCAAGCACTGTAGCTCGAACGAGCAACCAAGCGTACTCGACCGAGCAGACCATCTACTCGACCCGAGTGGCCACCAAATAGAACAATGTTTTGAGGAGAGTTCAAGCCTACTATAGCTCGATCGAGTGGAGGGGCTACTCGATCGAGTAGCCCGGATCAGCCCAGAGCCAAAGAAACAGCAAAGCAGAGCCACATATCAGCTCGACCGAGCAGCGCCGCTACTCGACCGAGTAGGGCACCGCGGCCAGATTAGTTAGTGGGCCCAAGTGCCCATATTTCCTGATTTTTGTGGGGTCCATACCCCTTGCATATAAGCATGATTTTAACCCTTTATTAGGGAGAGACTATTTTTCTTTAGTTTTAGTTCTTGAAGAGAGTTCTTAGCCGTCACTATTTTGTAGAAGACAAAGTTCATATTTTTATTAGTCGCTTTTGCTTGGAATCTTGTGCCCTTAATTCTCTGTGTTTGCTTGTTGATCTACGATGTTTTGGTAACGATCTTCTCCCATTATATGCTTTATTTAATGTCTTCAATTGCAATGTTGATCTCTCTAGTCTTTATCGAATCTTCTATTTTCTTCTCTATGATACATGAGTAGTCTTATCTAGGGCTAATGGATTAGCCCTAGGATTCTAGGAAGTAGAGGTAAAGTTGGGATTTTAGGTTGTTTTGGTGCAAAAAGGGTGTGATTTGGTTGATCTAGCCAAGTTTGTAGGAGATTCCATATAGGATTTGTGATCTATGAGGTGGCGCATATCTTACAAGGATATCCTATGAACTTAATTAGTATGTTAGTGAATCCAATTAGGGTTCGTGACCACGATAGTGGCATGTACTTTGATGGGATCTACCGACATCCTATATTACTAATTGATTACTACGATAGTAGCATCAATGAAGATCCACCAATTCAGAAATCGAAGCTCTAATCCACGAGGTAGCGTGAGCAGAGATTGAGTATAGTTGTCGTACTTAATGCACACATTATGTGAAGTCATCCACGAGGTGGGACTACACAAGGTACGTTAGACAAGTGAGACAACGCGAGTTGGTCATGAGTTCTTCATCTTAGATGCGATAATCTCCCCTTAATAAAGCCAATCCAACGTAAGAATCCTAACCTAGTATCGACATCCAACAGTCCTAGTGGTGAGTCATATTGCCCTAGTCTTTTTATATTTTTGATAATCTTCATAAGAGATATTTTGTGACAACCAATTTGAATACGCCTGCTGACATTATTCTGAGACCTAGAAAATACCCAAGTTAATTAACATCACCTCCCTGTGGGTTCGACATCTTTCTATTCTTCAAAGCCCCACCGTGCACTTGCTATAATTTCTGGGGTTAATTTAGGAACGCATCTAGCCCTTGGCACTGTTAGCAGGAATTTATCTCAATTGGATTCGTGTCATAACTAGGTGGGTTTTGAGGTTAATTCTGGGCGCATCAAGCTTTTGGCGCCGTTACCGGGAGGTAACTGTTATTACTTTGGTTTACTTATTTATTGAAAAAATTGTTAGCAATTCTTACCATCTTCTATCCTGTCATATTTTTATTCTTTTTATTCCTTTGATACTGACTGTTTTTCTCTGAGTTTTTTGCTTGTGCATGAACACTCGTCTCGGGGGTTCTAACGAAGAATTATTATTTGACCCGAGATTGAAAAGACAGCGAGAAGACTCAGAGCAGAAAAGAGGAATCAGATTTTCATAGAACCATTGGTAGACGACAATACTACTCCTCCACGTACTGGGTCCATTCGGGACCACATAAAGCCAAATCTATAAAGTACATCTTGCATCTTGAGTCCACAGCTAGCGACAGAAAAGCTTTGAATTGAAGACTGGCTTGATTAATCTGATGCAGCAAGACCCCTTTTATGGCCACGTACATGAGAACCCCAACCATCATATAGACCTCTTCTTGGTGAAATGCGACACCTTCAAGGTCAAATACGTGAGTGGCGTTGCAATAAAGCTCAGATTATTTCCGTTCACTCTTAGGGACAAGGCCTCATATTGGTTGAGGGCGCATCCTTTAAATACATTCACAACTTTGGAACAGTTGGCCATGGCCTTCGTTAACAAGTTCTATGCACCGTCCAAAATGGTGAGGATCAAAGGGTCGATCACCAATTTTAAGCAACTCCCACATGAGTGACGTGCGTTTATATTCTATATATTCACGCATGTCTTCTTTGTGATTTTCCGTTGTTTTTCATCGTTTCATGTCTGTTCTTTCGTGTTTTTTGTATCTTTTCACTTTCTCCGTGTTTTTGTGCAAATGCAAAAGTTTCTAGCGTTGGAGACATTCAAAGAAGATATCATGAGTCTCCGGAGCAACGGGAGGAGTCACACGTGATCCAGAGGGCCAAACGACGAAGAAATCCATATTTCAGCTCTCAACCGATCGGGTGGATAGAGCCACCCGATCGGTTGATGCACGCGTATCCGACCCGGACAAGAGCTGAAGAGAAGAGCAGCTCACCCGATCGGCTCAGTGATCGGGTGAGATCGACAGAGCTCTCTGTCTATTTGAAGCTGAGTTCCAACCGATCGGGTGACATCTTACCCGATCGGTTCATCTGAAGCTGGAAATCAACAAACGACGACCCGGTCACGCCACCCGCTCACCTCAGTGCCCGGTTGAAGCTTCTGAAGCCCGATGGCCAATGCGACAAGTAGCTCACCCGATCGGTTGATGTTTCAACCGATCGGGTGGCCTTTTCTTCCCCTTTCGTGCACTGCTGATGCATTCATTGAAGATCTGCTATCATTCCAGACAGATTTTGGGTGATCTCTTATTTTTCTAGCGTCGGCATCGTCGTTAGATTTCCAACGATAGGTCGCATGGCCAAATCCGATTTTTCTACATTTTTTGGAATTTTCTGAGCGCAGCTGTGTGCTGAAATGGGCTGCTGTCTGGATTTTCAGATCAACCGATCGGTTGGTGTCCGGGTGGCCGTCCGGGTGAGCCAATTTTCAGTAGCTGAAGTCTCTATTTATTCCCACCCGATCGTGTGAACTTCCACCCGATCGGGTGGGCCTGTTTTGACAGTTTTGCTGGGCTTTTGGACCCGAAAAGTGAGGGCTTTGAGGGGGGCTTATAAATAGAAGTAGGGGCACGACTTGAAGATCTTCTTCTCACATTTTTTCAGTAGTTTTCCTTCCCTTTCTTGGGAGTTTTAGGTTAGATTAGATTAGGTTTTCTATTGCAATAAATCTTGTAAAGCATTGAAGATTCAAACGCGAGATAAGTATTTCTTTCTCTTGTTTTCCATTGTTTTGTATTGTGTTTATTTTGCTTGATGGTGAACGTTTGTATGTCATTTCTGTTGCTTGTTTTTATGTTCCTCACTATTGAGTAGTATTGATGAACCCTAATACGGGTTAGAGTAGGATTGATGCTTGGGTTGTTTCATTTGGCTTGGTTGCATGGCATGTCTTCGATGGAATGTGTCAATGGGGATTTCTAGCAATCTGAGTCCAATTCGTATGGCAACACACTAGTTGTGTTGGGGATTGGGGTCCGATGTCTTGTCCAGTCAAGATCTGCTTTGATGTATTGCTAGAAATCACATTCGACCTATTTGGCCATTAGGGTTACGCGGGGGCGTTTCATTGTCATTGGCGGGAGAAAGACCGCCTCTGACCGTCGGGCCAAGTGGGAATAAACTTGGCGGTTGACTCCCTAGCCACAGCTCACACCCCTAGCGTAGACATTGATTCCTCGTGCATGGGAACGGCTTGGACAAAGTGTTGGGAGTTATCATTGTGGTCTTAATGCTCTCAGTTGCGGTCGGTGTTAATGGACATGGGAATGCCCACCGTCCAAAACCGGGTAGACCTAGCATACTGGGCATGAACCGGAATATCGGGCCCATGGACGCTAGGTACCACCTTTTGGGGCAATGTCACACCCTGGGTCAAGTCAAATGCCAAGTGTCATGAGTGCTCTAGCCCGTGTTAGCGGGGATTCATTTCTTGTCTTTTTATTTCTTTCTTTTATTTCTACACTTCCACCCACATTATCTGCGTAGCTAGCACACAACCTAAGCGAGGCTAGTAGCCATTCAAGCCATCAACCTCCCTGAGTTCGATAAACCCGCACCCTACACTAACCGTGCAGTTGCGGTAAAACGACACCGCGCCCAAACCGTAAACGGGGCACCGGTCAAGTTTTTGGCGCCGTTGTCGGGGAGGCGTTCGGTTTGATATTAGCTTAACTTGGGTTTGTTAGACTACGCAAAAAAATACAATAAGCACGAAATTTTTCCCCCACCATTATATTATATTTTTGTTATTTTCTTGTACTATTGACACTCCTCTCTAGTTTTCTTATTTTTGTTGTCCAGGTATCTTTGATATTACCATGTGGAGATCAGATTTCGATGCTCAGATGGGAGGCTACGATCCCTATTCATTTGTGGTTTGTGAGACTTGTGGGATGGCAGGGCACGTGTATTATGATTGCCCACTTGCCCTTGAGAGCCTCCCCTACACCAAGGCCAAACATTTTCCCACGACCTTAGCCCAAACACCTCCGATCCATTTCCTCAACCTTATATCACTCCACCAATGCATGAAGAATCAAGCCTCCTGTCTCTCCTTGAAAGTGCCATGTTTAACCAAGGCCAAATATTACAAAACTTGAGGGTACCAATCACCAAGCCTACACCAAGGAAATGGGATGAAGGAGAGGATATACTCACTTTCATGGTTGAGACCACCATGCCATCGATCACAATAGACACATCTCATGCAGATACCCTATTTTTCCAACACTATCACTTGGATGACGAAGCATTTTTTGAAGATGATAGTGAGGATGGGGAGATTTCTCTAGGATCTGTGGGAGAGACCTCTCATTTTGATTTGGATACCCCACATGAGTCCTATGAGAGCACCGAGGAGTTTACAGAGCTTATGCATACCGGCAAGGATGATGTGCGTGAGGCCGAGGACACCACGACCACATACGAGGGGTCCGCTCCACATCCACCTCCACAGCCATCTCTGTCACAGCTTCCTCCTTGGTCTGTGGTCAACCATGAGGATGTCATTTAGGACATCGGGCAAATGGTGGAGTATGAACATATCATCGAGGAGGATGTGCATGAAGGCTTGGATACGATGGTCCATTTCATGGAGCCCGAGTCACATCTACCTCTACCGTCGTTCCCATTTCTTCTGCGGCTGAGCACTTACTTGATCATATTGCCCCTATTCAGGGAGATTTTCATACTCACTCTCACTCCACTTTTGAGTCTCGCTTTTCATGTCCTATTTCTTTAGACTTATATGTTTTTGACACACCATATCTCTCGCAGGACACAGGATCTATTTCCCTTGAGGTATGTTGCGGTGTGTCACTACATGGAAAGCCACTTCTCATGGAGAGCAAGAATTCGGTCGTCACTAGTACAGAGGATAGCGACCCATTCTCAGGGAGCATTCGTCACCCGTTTATTATTTTTCCATCTTATGTTGACGATTATCTCAGGGATACATTTATTTTGGGAAATAATTTCTAGCCATGGACTAATGCATCTCGTTCTTTGCAGGTCACAGGTGGACACCTACGAGGGATGCTTGGAGGTGCATTGCTTGGGTCCATTGGCACACGTGGCACAGCGCTTCTGGCGGAGCCACAGAAGGAGCAGTTAGAGCAGCTACCTGCCCCACTCCAGATTCTGGATCCGCCTATGCTCAGGTGTATCCTAATCCAGTAGTGTAAAAATTTACCGCTTTCTAGTTTAGATTAAAATAATCTTGTCTCCTCTCATTAGCGAGGGGAGCGTATCTAGGATTTGCTTTTGCATCATAATAACCCATTATGTCGTGCCCTTCTATCAATTCTGCCGCCCACACCCCACATCCTCTACCGAGGAGGACGAGGACACTTCCTCTTCTGCATTCTGATTTCTTTCTTTTCTGATATTCCCCTGGCATATATCTGCACTACCTCGATCATATCATTTCTCTAGCATTGTCATGTCTAGCTTGGGGGAAATCGATTTTTGTGTGTTTTGTCGTGTGATGGCATTGTGTGTCTGTTTATATGTGTCGTTTGGATGTACTTTTGTTTCTCTTATTTTATGTGTTTCTTTTTCTTTATTTTTCAGTTTCGTTTGTGTGTTTTTTATGTTTTTCATTTTTTGTGTCAGTGCGTACCCCCCCCATTTTTCATTGCCCTCCCGGATTTACTTCTATTGCATTGAGGGCAATGCAAGTTTCAGCTTGGGGGGAGTCGCACTTTGTGCGTCATTTGTTTCGTTTTTCTTCGTTTTATAGTCGTTTTCCATCGTGTTTTTCTTTTTCTTCTCATCTTTTGTTCTCTCTCTCCTAGAGATGATCCCATATAATGAATTGCCACATGATCACACTCACACACCTAGCATAGCTTCGATAATCACATTCACTAACCCTAGGAAGCCGAGTCCATCGCATTTCATGCTTCGTGGGTTCACTTTGCTTTTGTGTGAGTTGTTTGTCGTGACTAGCTAGGGGTGTACTTCTATTTTGTGATTTTGATTTATATACCTGTCCTTGGTTGACCTCTAGATTATCATGCTTCGATTTGAATATGTGGTATTTGCTTCTACTGTCTGCTTCTATATGCATGCTATATTTATATCGTATACTTCAATTCGCATGTGTCGGGATTCCACATTAACGACTAGGATAACCCATTTAGCTTACGCTCTGATTTGTGAGAAATATCTCCTTTGCCCGAGCGTTTAGAATCCGATTTTTTTTTACTTGGTGCAAATCCCCTCGTAGTGTACCGTTCTCCCACTTGGGAGAGTACACATGTATATATCCCAATATCCAAAAATCCAAAAAAGGAGAGAAAAGAAAAACCCAAAAAAACAAAGAAAAGAAAAGAGAAAATAAAGAAATATGTATAGCCAAAATCCAAAAAATACAAATACCCAAAACCCAAAAAAAATTCCCGTGTGATTATTTTTCCTATATACCGAGAATAAAGGGAAGGCGAGAATTTGCACCGAGTGATCTACTCCACATCTTCTCAACCTCCATCGTTTTCGAAAACACTTGGCTTAGGAACTTTTTAGATATTATCTAGGCTGTAGTGCGGTGATTTCATTGTCCCTAGCTGTGGAGTCCCCTATGCATGATATGTTTCCATTCTTACACTCTTCTCATGCATGCTTGAGCTTTTATTCGTCGCAATTTCAAATTGAATCGATATTTGGGCCAATTCTTTGGGTATGTGCATATGGAGCCCTATTGCACAATATAGATAGTAACACCGTTTACTAGCACACGACCACCCTCACTCGCGCTTCACCGTGTGGGCCCACGACACTTGTATGAACTCATATTCCTTGGTTTAGTGTTGTGTTTTGTCGTATGTTTGCTTAGTGTGGTGTCTTTGTTTTGTTGGCTCTGACGGGCGATCTAGGATTTTATTTTCTCTTTCTGTCTAGCCCTCTCTATTTTCCCCTCCGAGCTCCTACTCTCACTTGTCTTTCTCGAGGACGAGGAAGGGTTCAGCTTGGGGGATTTTGGCGTGCGTTTATATTCTATATATTCACGCACGTCTTCTTTGTGATTTTCCGTTGTTTTTCATTGTTTCATGTCCGTTCTTTCGTGTTTTTTGTATATTTTCACTTTCTCCATGTTTTTGTGCAAATGCAGAAGTTTCTAGCGTTGGGGACATTCAAAGCAGATATCATGAGTCCCTGGAGCAACGGGAGGAGTCACGCGCGATCCAGAGGGACAAACGACGAAGAAATCCATATTTCAGCCCTCAACCGATCGGGTGGACAGAGCCACCCGATCGGTTGATGCACGCGTATTCGACCCAGACAGGAGCTGAAGAGAAGAGCAGCTCACCCGATCGGTTCAGTGATCGGGAGAGATCGACAGAGCTCTCTGTCTATTTGAAGCTGTGTTCCAACTGATCGGGTGACATCTCACCCGATCGGTTCATCTGAAGCTGAAAATCAACAAACGACGACCCGGTCATGCCACCTGCTCACCTCAGCGCCCGGTTGAAGCTTCTGAAACCCGATGGCCAATGCGACAAGTAGCTCACCCGATCGGTTGATGTTTCAACTGATCAGGTGGCCTTTTCGTCCCCTTTCGCGCACTGCTGATGCATTCATTGAAGATCTGCTATCATTCCAGAGGGATTTTGGGTGATCTCTTATTTTTATAGCATCGACATCGTCGTTATCTTTCCAACGATATGTCGCATACCCAAATCCGATTTATCTACATTTTTCTGGAATTTTCTGAGCACAACTGTGTGCTGAAATGGGCTGCTGTCTGGATTTTCAGATCAACCGATTAGTTGGTTCCCGGGTGGTCGTCCGGGTGAGCCAATTTTCAGTAGCTGAAGTCTCTGTTTATTCCCACCCGATCGGGTGAACTTCCGCCCGATCGGGCGGCCTGTTTTGACAGTTTTGCTGGGCTTTTGGACCCGAAAAGTGAGGGCTTTGAGGGGGGCTTATAAATAGAAGTTGGGGCACGACTTGAAGATCTTCTTCTCACATTTTTTCAGTAGTTTTCCTCCCCTTTCTTGGGAGTTTTAGGTTAGATTAGATTAGGTTTTCTATTGCAATAAATCTTGTAAAGCATTGAAGATTCAAGCGCGAGATAAGTATTTCTTTCTCTTGTTTTCCATTGTTTTGTATTGTGTTTATTTTGCTTGATGGTGAACGTTTGTATGTCGTTTCTGTTGCTTGTTTTTATGTTCTTCACCATTGAGTAGTATTGATGAACCCTAATACGGGTTAGAGTAGGATTGATGCTTGGGTTATTTCATTTGGCTTGGTTGCATGGCATGTGTTCGATGAAATGTGTCAATGGGGATTTCTAGTAATCTGAGTCCAATTCGTATGGCAACACACTAGTTGTATTGGGGATTGGGGTCCGGTGTCTTGTCCAGTCAAGATCCGCTTTGATGTATTGCTAGAAATCACATTCGACCTATTTGGCCCTTAGGGTTACGCGGGGGCATTTCATTGTCATTGGTGGGAGAAAGACCGCCTCTGACCGTCGGGCCAAGGGGGAATAAACTTGGCGGTTGACTCCCTAGTCACAGCTCACACCCCTAGCGTAGACATTGAGTCCTCGCGCGTGGGAATGGCTTGGATGAAGTGTTGGGAGTTATCATTGTGGCCTTAATGCTCTCGGTTGCGGTCGGTGTTAATGGACATGGGAATGCCCACCGTCCGAAACCGGGTAGACCTAGCGTACTGGGCATCGACCTGAATATCGGGCCCATGGACGCTAGGTACCACCTTTTGGGGCAATGTCTCACCCTGGGTCAAGTCAAATGCCAAGTGTCATGAGTGCTCTAGCCCGTGTTAGCGGGGATTCATTTCTTGTCTTTTTATTTCTTTCTTTTATTTCTACACTTCCACCCACATTATCCGCGTAGCTAGCACACAACCTAAGCGAGGCTAGTAGCCATTCAAGCCATCAACCTCCCTGAGTTCGATAAACCCGCACCCTACACTAACCGTGCAGTTGCGGTAAAACGACACCGCGCCCAAACCGTAAACGGGGCACCGGTCAATGAGTCATTATATGAAGCATGGAAAAGATTCAAGGATCTGCAGCACCAGTGCCCCCACCATGGAGTCCCGGAGTGGGACCTTATTCAGAGTTTTTATAATGGACTCAAGCCAGATACCAAGATGATCATCGACGCCTCCGCCCAAGGCGCTCTTTTGTACAAGCTACCTGAAGAGGCCATATCTTTGTCAGAACAAATGGCCTCCAACAACCAACAATGCAGCGATGAACGCTCAACACTTAAGGGTCCCGAAGTGAAGATAGCTACGCACCTAGATGGGCAACTCGAGACCCGCTGCAAGCAGGAGCAAGGATAGAACAGAGTTTGGATGTTATTCCCCTCGCTCCTAGTGCTCCGGTATATGCAACTCATGAAGACTATGTCGAGCAAGGGTACGCCCCAATAGAAGTGTCCTGTGAAGGAACGGAGATGCCGGTGGAGCAAGTCCATTATATATGAGGAGCGGGGAGAAATCAATGGAAAAATCCGGCTGCGAGGAATCATCCCGGGTTTTCTTATAGTAACCCAAATGGAGCATTGTAACCTCCAACCCAACAAAGGCCACACCTGTAGGAATATGGTGCCCTCGAGGCCATTTATTCCTGTGTGAATAGCACAAACATCTTGTTCAAAATAACAGTAAGCTGTTTGGTAATAATTTATCTAAGTCATATTGTAATGTAGTCAACATTAGATATCAACTTAGGTAAAGTCCTGAGACTTTATGCAAGGTCAAACGGGTATCGAGATGAGTATCTCGATCATGGAGAAACGTTAGACCGTCTGTAGCATAAGTCTAAAATGGTTCGTGGTCGTAGATGTTTCGAGACAAGGATATCGAAACATCGGATAGACCATTGTGTCTTAGTCTTCACCGTTTAACGGTGGCGATGATCTCATGATCGCTTGACTTGGCGAAGTCGAAGACGAGACACAGGTGCTCATTAGAATGAGTTCACTGAACGATCCACTAGAGTTATCATATGGTTACATTGACCAATCTGTCAGTGATAACTCTGAGTGATGATAGGATAGTTGGTCTTTTTGACTTGAGGTCATTTTGACAAGCCTGTGCGTGAACGGTGCCACTTATATCAACTGACCTAGCTTCGAGGCAATGCCTGTCGAAAGGTCTTTTGATTGGGTGTCACTTGAAACGTACGAGGCGAGTAATGACCAAGAGAGGATTCGTCTCTCCCGGTCAATGAGAGTTAGTGTCGTAGAGTTAGTTCGGTCTTTAGTAAAAACTCTGCGCAGAGTATGTTGGAAGAAGTCCAACATTTATTGACTAAAGATCGATAGAAACTAACCGGAGTCAAGTTATTGGGGTTGACAGTTTGACTGTACCCCAGACTTGATCTACACGACATATTTAAGACGAAGAGACTATAACTGCGGAATTCATCACGAAAACAATCAGGTGGTCCCGACAATACTCATGTCCATGAGTTAACCACATAATGATGATTCCTGAAGCAGGGACGGCAACCACTGCTCGTGGTCACTGCCGTATAGGGCTTCGAGCCCAACCTGTTGTAAGGGTCAGGCTGTATGGTCTCACACAGAGTGCAACGCTTCGTCTAGTAATAGGTAGAAAATAGTTAGGGAGAATATTTGCATTTGATGCAAAAGAAGAGATAATTGAATTTGATGCAATATGATAATTTAAGCTTAGATAGGGACTATTTTGCATTTGATGCAAAAGCGATTAAATGTGTATTAAATTGTTTAATACAATATTTAATAATATAAACGCAAGGAAAAGTTCACGGGTAAGACGGGAATGTCCCGGTCTAGACCCAGGTTCGAACGGCGTCCAAATCGGACGTTAAACATAATAGTTATGGCCAAAACAGTGTAAACCCCAAAGCCCATCAGCCCAAAGGGGCTGATTAAATAAACCCAGGCCCAAGAAAAAGAAAAGGGGGACCCGCTGACGCATGCATCAGCCTGCTGACGCAGGCTGACGCCCGCGTCAGCGGGCCCACCCGCTGACGCGGGCGCCCGTGCAGCGCACGCGCCTGGCTCGTTCTGCGCGCGTAGTTCAATGCAGTGGGGCCCCTGGTGGGCCCCACCCGCCTAGGGTTGCGAACCCTAGGCAGAATTTCTTGACGGCTGGGTTTTGTGCTTTAGGTGGGGTTAGGGCTGATCTTTGGACACTCAATTGGAGGGTCAAACGAACTCCGATTGACGAACGGTTTTTTCCTATGCGTTCACCGTTGAACGCTTGTCATATTGATAGGTTGTATCGATCTTGAAGCTCAACGGTGAGTGAGTTAAAATTCACGGAAGTTTGCACTTTTTGAAGTGTAAACTAACTTGATTTTAACTAACCCAAATAATTAGTCCCACATCGGATTTTGAGAAAAGGGAAGAGTCCGCCGCCTATATAAATAGGGGTCTCCCCCCTTTCTCAAAACTCGTCCCAAGCTCTAGATCTGAGCGGCTCTCATAAATGTTGGAGCACGCTCGGATCTAAGCTTAAAATTAATATTTCTCTTCTCCCTAAATTTCTGCCTTACTCCTGCGGGCTCTAGCAAAGCCACAAAGGAGTTCGGATTCTGGATCCAAAATCTTGGCGGAGGTTTCACTCGCGTGAAACTTTCTTCGGCGCGTGGTTGGCTCGGCGGCACGGGGATTGATCGCCTCGGGATGCGGAGCGGTTCGGGGAGCGGTTCAAGGAGCGGCTCGGCGTGGGACGGGAGCAGCTCGGAAGACGGCGTGGAACATCTCGCCTGCTCCAGGGCTGAGATTCCGGGTATGTGGTTAAAGTATTTTTAGCATTAGTTTAGTTTAATCGCAGTAGGCTAGATCCTTCTTGGGATGGTCAGATCCATCCCAAGTCGGCATAGATCTTGGCATAGGGTCTTGGACCTTAGGGCTAAGTTAAAAATAGTTTTAACTGCTTGTTAATTTAGATTAACTGTTTTTCTTCCGCTGCAATTCTCTTTTCGGTCTATGTTCCGTCCGACTTAGGACGTGACTAGAGTTTTTGTGCCTTAAGGGACCGCCCAATTCCCCTACAGTGGTATCAGAGCCTAGGTTTGCGTAGTCGATCTAGCCTGTGATTAATTTTAAACTTAAGAATGCTTTTAAATACCTTTTAAAATGTTTTTAAAGTTATGAGATAAATTTTAAAAATGATTTAGATGTTCAAAAAAAAAAAATTTTTTTTATATATTTTTTTAAGCATGAAAGGTTTTAAAATGATGTTTTAATTTATGAGATATTTTAAAACTGTTTTAAAAGTTAAAAATTTTTTATGCGATAAATTTTTTTAAAGTAGCATGCAAATTAGTGATTTTAAAATTAAGTTTTTTTTATGAGATAAAAATAAAATAATTTTAAAATCATATTTTAAATTTAAATGTTAAATTTATGTATGCATGCTAAAAATTGTTTATGCGATAAACTTAGTATATTTAAATGTTAAATAGTTGTGCACTATCTTTATGCGATAAATTAGTGTAGAGTTATTTCAATGGCTTGTTTATCTTGTCCCTTATTTGATAACACAAGACAACCCTTTAGGTTAGCCATTAAAAATGATTAAAATTTATTACTTGAATTTTAATGACATGCTATGCTTTAATAAATCATTAACAACAATATTAAGACCTAATTCCTGATTAGGGTAGTCCTTTAAATGAATTTTAAATTCTAATTGTTATAATTAATTTTCATTAAAGGAATTCGCTTCTAGCGTTGTTAATAATTTATTAAAATCCTGATAATGATTAGGGTAGCACGTGAACCTTATAGTTGATAAGGACTTAATAAAAGTTATTAAACAAATCCTAAAAATTTTGAATTTAAGGAATTAACTAGTTGATAGGATTAATTAGTTGTTAATAAAAGCTGTTTAGTCTATGGCATACATACAAAAATGACAAGCTTCATTCAATGGACCATGATCCAGTCAATGTGCTTGGCTAAGAGTTCTGGGTCAACCCTTGCTAGTCCAAGGGGTAGTGATCCTGGCTTAGTCAATTCCCTGGCTGAGTTCCGCTGGACCGCAATGTCGCGAATCATGATTGTATGACACCCTGGACTATATCTAAGTCAAATACGTTAATGATCTTTTTCAAGATTAGCCGTAGCCCTCCTTGTTTTAGGGGTTAGTAACTATAGGACCCGCGTTATAATTGTTGAGATACACTCAAGCTGTAACCTGGCAATCTTATAGGAACCAACTTCTTAAATACATAAGATGACATCTTGACTTGACCCAAACCGACGTTGTCGTGAATACACCGAGCGGCGGCCTAAGTTTAGTCAAGGATGTAGTCTGCCCAGATGTAGTCTAAGACCTGACCCTAACCGACGTGTCGTGCATACACCGAGCTGAGGGGCAAGTCAGGCTAGACATGAAAACAAGGGTCCGACTAGACTAGACATGGTGATTTGGATGAGCACACTCATGATCACGAATGGCTAGGGGCAAAAACCGATTAAGAGAGTCATATCCGATATGATCGATGAAGAGTCATCTTCCGATTGCAGAGTCAATCAACTTGTTGAGCTACACTCAAGTTTGTTTAGACTCAAGGTGATTGGAACTCTTACCCATTAATTTTTAATTCGATTAAATCGTTCGTTATTAAGCTTTAAAACGCTCGTAAAATTAGTGGGAGGATATAGATAGATAAAAGCCAATCTACCTATATGTAATATTGAACATATGCTAAAACTAGGGCAAGACTATGTTTACCGTAGGAATTAAAATATAATATTTTAATTAGTTAACTGGTCAATAAGTTGATTAATTGAATATCAAGTTAAATTCTAATTGATAGAATTAAAACTATATTCTCGTTGACATTAAATGACCTTCTAAAGAACAGACTTAAGAAATATGATTTCATTAAGTTCTGGGTCCAACAAATAAATTAAAGCTACATGTCACTCGTCTCTATATGAGGCAGCTTGAACATATAGGACATTCAAAGTATGTTTCTCCCTACAACTTGTCGAGCTACCCTCAAGGTTGTATGGACAAACAATTTTGATCCGCAAAGTTCGAAAATTCGATCAAACCGTTTGAGTCGAATACGAGTGCATGAGCGATGCAAGACTATGTATCCCAACCGGATCTTAAGACAAGCAACTTCTTGAGCTACACTCAAGATTGCAAAGCTCAAGCGTTTGGATACATAAGTTACTTGCATATCTATTTATTTATGTTGATATCTAAATGTGATTTAGAAAAGGAAGAAGGCACTTCAGAAAGTCAATAGAGAAAGTTAGTTTAATTTATCATTAGTAAAGGCATAAGTAGGAGGAAATGAAAACGTGACATATTTTGATGTCACATTTCGGAATAAGTTGTTATACAAAAAACGTTTAACACATTTTGACGAATGTCGTCACATTGCTTCTGAAGTAATGTTTTGTGTTAAAGTAATTTGTAAATGACTATATATATATTAAATGTTAATATATAAATACACAAGATAGTAGCAAACTTATATGGTAAAATTAGACTAGGCCGTATCAAGAGATTAAGCTTCACAAGTCACATAAAGAGAGGTCTGACCTCTCGTATTATGAAGTCTACGGACACTTGTGAGTCTTAGCCTCTTAGATACAATGGCTAAAACCCATCTGTGAGACAGTGGGAGAATGAGTTGTCGAACTCAGTCTAGTACATACTGATGTACCCGAGTCTAGATTAACCAAAATAAGTTATTCGTATATTTTATTAAGACACGTGTTCTTGATGAAACACAAGTCTGATAAAATAAAGAACGAAATGACTAAAGTATTTAAACTGATTAGATTAGATCGAATGGTCAAATACTTAGCTAAATAAAATCTTGTGTAATTAAAAGAAAATGTGATTTTCTCTCAGATCAAGTCTGTTAACACATCGGTGTGTTAAAAGGTATGAATCACACTTAATTAGATTTAGTGTGATCCATTGTAAGTGACTCTGAGTTAAGTCCTCCCTCTGGGTTAAGTCCCAAATAGTAATGCCTAGGTTTTGATAAAGTTCTATGAGAACATTATCAATAAGATATTCATTAAATCAACCATAAGAAAGTTGTAAAAATACTCGAATCTCGTGAGACGAATTGTCGAGTTAGACATCATAACTGATGATGACTTAGTCAACTTCTAGGATGAAATTCGGAGTAGTAACTCCGATTTAAAACTTGATGAAGGTCCGTGTGCGTAAATAAATTTGAGAATTTAGTTTACGTGCCCAAGGAAAATGTTTCCTCACTTTCTGTAAGTAAATCTTTAGGTTGAAAGATTGGTGCAGAAAAGGAAATAGTGAAGTACAATAATGTTGGACGGAAACAGTTTTCATCCTAATTTCTTTAAAACGGATTATGATGAAACCGGTTTCGCCAACAGATGTGTACAGATCTACTCGGACCAAAGCTCGATGTAAACGCTCAAGTTGACCACGAAAATTGAAGCATTCACTTATAAGTTCGTTTTTCTAAATATGATTTAGACAGACTGACTTATATGAATTAGCCAGATAGTTTTCAAGGTCAGTGGGAGCGTGTAAATTACATGCGAGACATCAAAGAGATGGAACATATATTTTGATTAAGTAATCAAAAAGTTTGATACTTTATCAGAAATGGATATGGACCATTTGAAATGACCAGTAACTAATTTAAATGATTATCGTAAAGTACGATAAACTGGATAAGATCCAGGGAAATAAAATATTATAGATTCCGACAGACCAAATGAATTATTTGAATGAGATTCAAATGGTTGGTCTAACATAAACATAGAAACCCCTTAAGTGTAAACGGTTTTAGCAGATCCACTCACGAAGGCTCTATCACATGAAGTCGGGAAAACTTATGTGTAAAAACGATATTAGATATCGAGATAAATGGGCCTGAGTGCAAGTGGGAGATGTAGGAATATGGTGCCCTCGAGGCCATTTATTCCTGTGTGAATAGCACAAACATCTTGTTCGAAATAACAGTAAGCTGTTTGGTAATAATTTATCTAAGTCATATTGTAATGTAGTCAACATTAGATATCAACTTAGGTAAAGTCCTGAGACTTTATGCAAGGTCAAACGGGTATCGAGATGAGTATCTCGATCATGGAGAAACGTTAGACCGTCTGTAGCATAAGTCTAAAATGGTTCGTGGTCGTAGATGTTTCGAGACAAGGATATCGAAACATCGGATAGACCATTGTGTCTTAGTCTTCACCGTTTAACGGTGGCGATGATCTCATGATCGCTTGACTTGGCGAAGTCGAAGACGAGACACAGGTGCTCATTAGAATGAGTTCACTGAACGATCCACTAGAGTTATCATATGGTTACATTGACCAATCTGTCAGTGATAACTCTGAGTGATGATAGGATAGTTGGTCTTTTTGACTTGAGGTCATTTTGACAAGCCTGTGCGTGAACGGTGCCACTTATATCAACTGGCCTAGCTTCGAGGCAATGCCTGTCGAAAGGTCTTTTGATTGGGTGTCACTTGAAACGTACGAGGCGAGTAATGACCAAGAGAGGATTCGTCTCTCCCGGTCAATGGGAGTTAGTGTCGTAGAGTTAGTTCGGTCTTTAGTAAAAACTCTGCGCAGAGTATGTTGGAAGAAGTCCAACATTTATTGACTAAAGATCGATAGAAACTAACCGGAGTCAAGTTATTGGGGTTGACAGTTTGACCGTACCCCAGACTTGATCTACACGACATATTTAAGACGAAGAGACTATAACTGCGGAATTCATCACGGAAACAGTCAGGTGGTCCCGACAATACTCATGTCCATGAGTTAACCACATAATGATGATTCCTGAAGCAGGGATGGCAACCACTGCTCGTGGTCACTGCCGTATAGGGCTTCGAGCCCAACCTGTTGTAAGGGTCAGGCTGTAGGGTCTCACACAGAGTGCAACGCTTCGTCTAGTAATAGGTAGAAAATAGTTAGGGAGAATATTTGTATTTGATGCAAAAGAAGAGATAATTGCATTTGATGCAATATGATAATTTAAGCTTAGATAGGGACTATTTTGCATTTGATGCAAAAGCGATTAAATGTGTATTAAATTATTTAATACAATATTTAATAATATAAATGCAAGGAAAAGTTCACGGGTAAGACGGGAATGTCCCGGTCTAGACCCAGGTTCGAACGGCGTCCAAATCGGACGCCAAACATAATAGTTATGGCCAAAACAGTGTAAACCCCAAAGCCCATCAGCCCAAAGGGGCTGATTAAATAAACCCAGGCCCAAGAAAAAGAAAAGGGGGACCCGCTGACGAATGCGTGAGCCTGCTGACGCAGGCTGACGCCCGCGTCAGCAGGCCCACCCGCTGACGCGGGCGCCCACTAGGCGCGGGCGCAGCACCAGCTGGGCGCGTGCGCCGCACGCACCCAGCGCTGAGGCACTGGGCGCGTGCAGCGCACGCGCGCTGCACGCGCCTCGGAGCGCGTGCGCTGCACGCGCCTGGCTCGTTCTGCGCGCGTAGTTCAATGCAGTAGGGCCCCTGGTGGGCCCCACCCGCCTAGGGTTGCGAACCCTAGGCAGAATTTCTTGACGGCTGGGTTTTGTGCTTTAGGTGGGGTTAGGGCTGATCTTTGGACACTCAATTGGAGGGTCAAACGAACTCCGATTGACGAACGGTTTTTTCCTATGCGTTCACCGTTGAACGCTTGTCGTATTGATAGGTTGTATCGATCTTGAAGCTCAACGGTGAGTGAGTTAAAATTCACGGAAGTTTGCACTTTTTGAAGTGTAAACTAACTTGATTTTAACTAACCCAAATAATTAGTCCCACATCGGATTTTGAGAAAAGGGGAGAGTCCGCCGTCTATATAAATAGGGGTCTCCCCCCTTTCTCAAAACTCGTCCCAAGCTCTAGATCTGAGCGGCTCTCGTAAATGTTGGAGCACGCTCGGATCTAATCTTAAAATTAATATTTCTCTTCTCCCTAAATTTCTGCCTTACTCATGCGGGCTCTAGCAAAGCCACAAAGGAGTTCGGATTCTGGATCCGAAATCTTGGCGGAGGTTTCACTCGCGTGAAACTTTCTTCGGCGCGTGGTTGGCTCGGCGGCACGGGGATTGATCGCCTCGGGATGCGGAGCGGTTCGAGGAGCGGTTCGGGGAGCGGTTCAAGGAGTGGCTCGGCGTGGGACGGGAGCAGCTC